>CAWUFW010004398.1:544656-1144656 GCA_963921515.1 Calotriton arnoldi | reverse complement strand
AGAATGCAAGAACAAAGGAAACAAAGAAAGAAGGAAAGAATTGAGGAAGAAATGAAAAAAGATAGAAAATAAAGAAAGTGTTATGTGTGCTGCAAATTAAACATGATAAAGGATAATTTTCTTCCTGGGCAAAAGGTATTACAGATCCATTGGTGAAATTGAGTCCAGAATAAACCTTTTCTGAAGAATTGTCTGCTCATTAATTCACATGTATAATATTGAAGCTTTCAATAACTTAACACAAAACAGTTTCAAATGGAAGCACTCTGTTATCCTGTGAAATACCAGCAGTCAGATAAAGGACACTCCAAAAGGAATTTACAGCATTGGCAAGGGACTGGAACCGATAAATGGTGGAAGGTGGCCTGCGCTCACATCTGGTAAAAATCGTCTTGCTGTCTCATCATACTTCAAACACAAAGGCAACATCAAAGTAATAAAACATTGGCATAGAAGGGAGCTAATATGTGTGTGGATTTGTTCCTTGTCAAAGAGCAAAATGCAGTCACTCAAAGTAAGGTTGTCCAGTGGCTGAAGTGGGCTGACCACCTGCCCCATGTTGTATGCTGTACTGGGTGGACCCAACATGTGAATGACACACCAACAGACTAATGGATGAAGAAATATGGATAAAGTACCCTATATATTAATATATTTTTTACATACATTTTGAAAGGTCTTAGCTAATACCAGACCTAATCATTCCATGCAGTGAGACTTACTTGCCAACAACTGAACATAGTCAAATAACAGGCTCACATCTGCACAATAGAAACATCTGAAAAATAGAGTAGTGTACACTAGTAACAACCTTGGGGCGGTCTTGATGACAGGAGAGTAGAAGTAATGACTCTCTTTATTGATCTCCTGCCCGAGGTGTAGCAGATGGATGTCGGCAACACAAGTATCAATCGTAGTACTTTACAGGGCTTATTGGCCTGTTTCATTTCCATTATTGTTATCATTATTTCTACTCTCCTGTCTTCAAGACCACCCCAAGGTTGATACTAGTGTATCACTTACTCGGCAAGGCCATTGACGATAATGATGGATTAACTATTTTTCTTGTGATGTACTATCCTGATCTCTGATGTCACACACCACTTTGGGGGTCCAAATCTCAAACCGTACCGTGATGTAGGTATAAGGCGGAACATCTTCTTTGATTACACCCGCCCTGAAAAAGTCCATTCCACGGACGAAACGCATTGTCTGTCTTCAGTATATTTGAGTGAAACTTTATGTAAAAAAGAGAGAAAAAAGAAAATAAAGACAGGAATCGTAACCTTTTTTTTGGTTATTGTTGTGGTGCATCTTTACATTTCATATTTTCATTTGTAACCATCCCTGGACTTTTGTGTGCAGAAAGCAGGATCAGGAGGAGAGCTGGTACAGGGAGCCAGGAGAACCAGCGCCTTGAGAATTGCACCACATTGGAGGTGAGAAGGGTTACTGCAACTGCTGCCCCTATTGGATAGAGCTCACCACCAGGGGAAAAATGAGCCCATGATCGTCCAAAACGGCCCAATGGGGCCAGAGTTATGGCATTCTAAAGTTTGGAAACCTTTGACTTACTTTCCTGCATCGGAGTGCATGGGGCTCCGCTGCTGTTCTAATGATTTCTCCCCAGTGGACCAGGGCCGTGGGACACTGCCAAGAAGCTGACTTCATTTTTCTGCTGGGGGAGAGGGCGTGCGTAGGGCCCTCTCCTCATTCTTATAGCTCACCGGCAAACCCCATCCCCTTGGCGGATTTATGCTAAAAGGGGGCCAGGACCCTATCCCGGACCCCAGAGCACTTCCTGATGTGGGGAAGAGCCATTGCGCTTCCCTGAGATTGCGAGGATCAGCAGAGCACTGTTGCGCTCTTTCCGGGTCCCCCTTCAGGAGGCGGGAATGGACCAGGACCCTATCCCAGGCCCCGATTCACTCAGGAGGATTGGGGGAGTGCCATCACACCACACTACGTGGTCTGCTCTCCCCGCTCCCCGTGTATGGGGGGGACAGGAGGCAACCACACACAAGCACAAGTCTGCCACTGGAACGAGGAGACACAAGTGAAGGTTGCCGGCTCCCGCGGTGGTACACCGTCGTGCTGCCGGTGTGAGGAGGTGGTGAGGGCAGAGGAGGGTGGGCTCCCCTAGCTGCCCTCCAAACAAGGAAATCCATGGGGTGTCTGAGTTGGACCGTAAAGCAGCCTTTCATCATAGAGTGCTTTCTGGGTCCTCACTCTAAGTTGGAAGGAACCCCAAAATTATCACTTCCCCTGGTTTTTAATGCTATTTCAAGTTGTCTGACGGCTGGAGCTTTTGCTCTACATCAGGGAGAGCTTTTGTGCATGGTAACATCAAAGGAGGCCTGAAAATGGATAAATGGCTGCCTGTATGGTTGCAATGCAATGCTTCTATGAAACGAATACACAAAAACAAGGTTTATTTTTTATAAATGTTTTATTGGGTTGTCATAATGATTCCGCGTTTTAGTAATTCATTGTTATCACACTAATGACAATCGCTCATTCAAATATAGTGTGTTTATTACAAAACAACTGTCTAAACTCACTTGATATGGTTTGGGTGCCCCACTAGGGGGGTCAATAGTGATTACACAATGTCAATCACTCAATGTCATCTATTGTATGTTCCATCTGCCATTGTATATATATATATATATGAAATTATTTCGAAGTCTTTAGTAGTGTGTGAATAATAAATCCACTTCTTTTTCTAAAGAAAAAGTACTGACTGGACAATCATTTATTTAGTGTCATTCCTGCGTGCCAGTGATTGGCGATTACTAGCCAACACCACCTACCTTGAGTAGGCCTTGGACTGCTCCACTTAGCTACCCTGTGAGAGTCAAGCGCTACAATGGGGTGTTTGGTTCCCAGTGTGGACAACTGTGGACCTAATACTTGTGAGGGCCACACAGCTAAAAGCCCAATTTCCAACACCCAGCATTCAGGCACTACCCATAACATAGCTAGGCTCACCTGGCCGATACTCTTGGGCAAGGACTATTGATTTAAAAAATGGACAAAATTGTTGCAAGACCACAATAGGGTTCTCAGGGATTTCAGGCTAAAGTTCCATTATTTGAAGATTATGAATGACTAGTATTGGATACCACAAAACTGAAACAAGCAAAGTTATTACCCTATGATCATTGTTGCAAACTTAAAGGTGATAATTGCAACTTATATCGTGTCCTTTGGTTATGCCCAGCCCTAGAATCCTATTTGAAGGCCGTAAGGGCCCCATCTGCAAAGTTTTAGTCCACTCTCATTACTCCCCACCCCACATTTAGCTATTCTGATGACATATCTGATGTATTAGACCTAAATACACATATACACAGGTGGTTAGCTACCTCATTAGTGGTGGGCAAAATATGCATTCTGGGGCATTAGCTCCAGGACTCCACACACGTGCAATGAATGGTTGATGGAATTGCAAATGTTTGAGCATCATGCACAGATAACGCATAGAATTAACGACAAACAGGAAATGTTTGATGAGATTTGGGGTGCCTTTTTAGCCTTATAAGGGAGTACTCCCTAATTAACTTTGCCTTCTTCAAGAAGTTGCACACTTGTCCCAAGGTACTCTAGGATGTCACTGCACTATCAGTTCTCTTATGTGATCCTCTATGGAAAACCACTCTCCAACGAGAAAAGGCCTGTCACAGCACAAAGGATGGCATCTGCTATGTTGATGCTTGCTTTCTGGCAGGTACCATGGATATGGCATATCTTGTTTTAACTTCACACAACATTACAGTATTTCACTGCCATGATGAAGCCCTTTCTTTTATTTTCTTGTCTTCCTCTTATTTTTGTTTGCACAGTTTTAGTGAGCACAGATATAAGATATCATCTGGCAGTTGAGTCTGGGATACGCTATGGATATATCAACACCATATACACTATGCAATCTGGTTAGATGAGGTGGAGCGAGGATGATTAAGATTCTTATTATTTGTATGATTGTATTATGATCTGATTATGATTAAGGTTTTGGTTCTTGCAGGGCCAAACTAGGAACAGAAGCATCCCTCGCAGATTGCTGCTCGACTGGTTCTGGGAGCAGGGGGGGTGGTGCTAGTAAAAACCACCAGTCCCGGTTTTGTTGCTGGGGGGCAATATTGCACCTGTATGACAAAACCGGCCCCCACGGCCAGAAAACCGCCACCCCCCCGGCCCACCGGTGCCCGCTACAGCCAGTCCGGGCCTGGTTTCTAGTATATATAGGTTTGACTCCCTAGTTGGTCCGTGGAGCTATGTCTTATACTGTATGTGGCTACTTATCAGGGGCGGAGGAGCATCGCCCGACTGCCAGCAGATGATAAATTAAATGATAATAACACATTCTTATTATTGTTTTGTTTGTCTCTGTCTGGGCTGCTTACGTCAGACAGGAGGGGCCAGGCATGGCAGGGAGGAGTACTGTGCACTTATAAGTGCGCATGTCAGTTTGGCCAACCGTCTAAGGGGGGCCAAACAGACATGTGCACTTATATTTCTCCAACCCAGCTGTGTTCCACAGCCGGGTTGGAGAAACCCCACAGGCTCAGACGGTACCTGGGTGGCAAACGAAGCTGCTCAGACTAATCCAGATGCTGCTCTCATGCTATAAGAGCAGCATCTGGATTGGGTGGGGAGCCTGTGCCTCCAGGCCCATCCACGTCCAGAGGAGGAGCAGGAGCAGGAGCAACGAGGCAGCCGGCAGCAGGAGCGAAGCGGAGCGGCAGGTACATGATTTTAATTAATATTTTTTTTATTTTCCAACCCCTCCTCTTCATCCCCTTCCCCCAACCACCCACTCCCCCGCCGCCCTACCAGTTTTGATTGGCGGCAGCTGCCACTGCTACTTATGGCTGTTGCGACTGATGTCTATCTCATTCCCTTTGCCCACTTCCCTCCATGCCTTTACGCTTTCCAAACCGTGTCTATGAGGTGATTTAAGCACTCTTTCTGGGGTTCAGTTGATTAATGGAAGGACCAGGTGGCTATTACCTGGGAGGTGGTACATTGTTTCAAACAGTGGTTTCTCCCGGTGTAATCTATATAATGAGACTAAGTTCTGTGTGTAGTAACTTGAGATTTTTAATGAATAAATGTTTCAAATAAATAAATAAAAGGCGAATTGAGTCCGTGATTTGTGATAAACCAGAAGCAAATCAAATAAATTCTTTCAGTTTTCACACTTAATATTTTCAACTGTGTAACTCAGTTTCTGTTTCAGATTGGTTGAATGCGTTACTGCTACAGATCTCCTAGAGTACTTTTTAGGTAGAGCCAAGGCAGCGCACATGTGCTGTCTGCAAGACCTGCTGTAATCAAGAAAAGGACTCTAATCCTGCCTGCTGCTTACCATTGGTTGACTCCAGCGTTGCTCTTATTTGCAGCCTCCTAATTGGTTCTCGACCCGTTAGATCACTTCCGTTTTGTTATTGAGGAGCACCACTCAACTACACATTCATTACTCTTGATTAGTGGCCATCCACTTTGATGCAGTTACTATTTCTTCTACCCCTTCCCCTGCCCTATTTGCCATTGCTTCTCTCGAACCCCGCAGCCTCCATATAAATGTCTGCCACTCACGGACACTGGGTTAGTCACAAAATGTGAATTCATGTGGCATCACTGTACCTGCAGACAGGTAGATCGGGGGTACTAAGCAGCGGGGGTGGTGGCCTTAAACACATACCCTGACTGATGCCTCCTTCCATAAAGCCGCCATGTCAGCCCCTTGTACACACTCAAACAGATCTCAGAAGCACTAGAACGGCAGCTCCAGTTACAGCTGCCCCTTTCCCTGCTCCCTGATGCATTTCCTTTCGCTGCGCTGACCGAGCATTGGTTGCCATGGAGTGGGCCTTGCTGTAGGCGAAACAGGAGGCTACAACTCTAGCTGGCAGCGGGCTCTGCGCTCACCCCCTTGCAGTGGGACCAAGTCTCAGTTGCTCTTCAGCTTTTGTCTTGTTTGGGACTATATCTCTCTGTAAACCTCGCCGGCAGTGTTCAAAGTTGAATTAAGAAGTTTACACAAAGGGCTTACTTTGCTTGAAAGAACCTGCAACAATGAGCACTGCCCGCAGCAAAGATATGGTTTGTACCCCATGTGTGCCAGACTGAACTTTGTTTACTGCTGTCACTGAGGGCTTACTGGTTTCACACCTGTAACCAGGACCGGTACTAGGCATGGGCAGTATGGGCAGCTGCCCAGGGCCTCGCTCTCAGCCCACCAGCATGGGGCCCCGCACCAGTGCAACACACCACCAAACCTCTTGTGCCCCTTCTGATCCCATTGAAGAAAGGTGTCTGTTTGCAATTGGGCTTACAGGAGGGGTCCCCTCCCTGGGCCTCTCAGGGATGGTGTGGGGAGGCCTAGGGGAGGGGGACACTCCATCTTGTGCTAGTTGCAAGGAGGCCTAATTGCAGGTGTGTCCTGCAATTAGGCCTCCTGTCTGGCTGCCCATTGAGAGACACTGCGGGGCACCCATTGTCAGCACTCTACCGTCTGCACAGTTTTAACTCTCAGCCCCCAAGATATTCTCACACCTTCAGCCTGATATGAGCTGTGAAAGAGGTGCTTGTAGGTGGCTGAGAGGGGAGCTGCGGCCCAGGAGGAGTCTGCACAAAGCAGCTTCTGGAACCCTGAAGGTGTCACTTATGTAAATTAGAGGGGCCTCGCACATTCCACTTCGCCCGGGGCCCCAAAAATCCTAGAACCGGCTCTGCCTGTAACTGTCCTGGTACATATATGACATGACATGCTCACTTTCTTTCAAGCTCCTACAAACAGTAAACAAGGGACAGGTACATATAAGTAGACATTGAATTCCCCTGGTCAGAAATACTGCTCGAGCCGCTGTCATCAGGTAAGTATTACTGATCTACGGTGAGCAAGAGAGGGTGAACATCGTTTACCACAAATCCTTTTCCCCGCAGGCTATTACAACGCAGTCGTTACAACGACTGCATTGTAACAACGCATACCATTACCCTGCAAGTCATAACAACGACTTGCAGAGGGGTCAGAAGGTGTTGGATTTAAAATCCAACACCTTCCCTACTGTTGCACAGACTGGAGTTGGAATGGTAAATTATACTATTCCAACATCCAGCGCCCCCCCCTAGAGCAAGTCGTTATTATGACTTGCGGGGTAATGGTATGCGTTGTTACAACGCAGTCGTTGTAACAACCGCATTGTAATAGCCTGCGGGGAAAAGGCATGCATTGAAAGGAGGCATATTCGCAAGAGAGGGATGGGTGGCTCTGAAGGCAGGCGGCACAGTGATTCACAAGCGCCCTGGGCCTTGTGAAGTCTGTAATATACAGAGGTTTCCAGATGAGATCAACAGACAAGTGTGCACCAACTACAAGTGTGCGCCATCCTAGCGTGTGCAGGTCTCTGGGACTGCAATGAGCCGATAAGGTATTTTATTAATGTTTGAGTAAAAAATAAGAAAAATGTATATAAGTGTTTCTGGCGCAGACGATAATTCATCGCAAAAGTGTAAGTAAATATAGCTTATTAACAGTGCAGGCTGTTAACTTTTCATTCACAAAATAGCCTACAGTATGTTATAATATCCACAAATAGGAGTTGAAGTGCCACGGCTATCAGCATAAAATGCCCAGCCTCCTCCCCCATCATAATAAAATGTAATCCTTCTCCCTCATAAAATTGACCCATGATTGATAGAACCAAAGCGCAATTTAAGATAAAAATTCACGCTGCCAGCATCAGAACCTCGCCCTTAAGTGCACGTAACATTGCCATCAGCGTCACAAAGAGTACCATCCATCATGCCACAGCATTGTGGAATGCCATATGGTGCTCCTAATATTACCATGCTAGACCGCCTGAACGCAGAGGGCATTTCAGTGTCACAGTGTCATTGCCATTCTAAGCAGTATTGTTATTAATGCCATATGATTTTGATATGGATGCACAGAGCATTACCATGCCACACACTGCTGACGGTAATATGGTCACTATATATAGACTGTGAGGGGCCAAGGAAAGCAGGTCTGTGTCATGCATTTCCATTTTATATGTTTTATTCTCCTGAGCTAACAAAATTCTGAGTTAGAAGACCAGGCTGATTGACCGTATTAAGAAATTTATATTCTAAAAAACTGGAAGCCCAGGAGCAGCTATAGGCAGATCGGTTTGTGGTTGTCGTGTAGTTCCTATAAACCTATATAGGATCTGCACGTTTAGACAACATACACTGTAGGATTGGTGTCCAGACTGATTCTAGACACCCCCACCGGGTATGTTAGCCTGTATACCAGCTAGCTCACAGTGCCACTAGAAACCCCTCTTACCAAGGAGAGAATAGTTCTTGGCAACTACTCGAACATGACAACTCTGTCCCATCAGGGATCGTGGAAACAGTGCGATACTTTTCGCTCAGTCACTCGTGCTCACTTTGTCTCAGAGAGATACACAGAATAAACAATGGGGATGTTTTCAATAAGCATTTATTGAACTAGCGTCATTCTACTGGAAAATAGGTGTGCTGAAACAACCATAAGACAGAAACAGATATAAATGATTATAGGCACCAACAAAGTAAAAGGATGGTAGATTCCTACCATAGTGCTAAAACAATGAATACAGGCAGGTATAAAAATACATGACAGTAATAATGCGTACTCCTACGATGCGACCCTAACTAGATGTACCTAAGTGTACCTAGCATGTATGTAGGTGTAAAGCCAAGAATCCCTCTAGGATAAAGTCAACCCCATTACCTGAACTGAGAGACTGTGGGACCCCGTCTTGGTCTCGAGATGGACACCCTGTGAGGGATGTCAGACCACTGCGACCTGGAGCATCTCGCGTCAGGGTGTCAGCATGGAAGTCCTTTTTCTTCTCTCCCTGCCTCAGCAAAAATATGGTGTTTATATACCCAAAGTGGTACCCTCAGGGGATCTACCTTGCTGTGTCATGTCGGACTTAGGATGACGGAAGGAATGATCCTTATACATAGTTATTATGCAGGAGATGGTAGTCCTGCTGAGTTTCCAAGAATCCTCATGCATAATGAATAAGGCTAGTTTTCAGGGAAAACCCCACGTCCTGTTAAAAGTACCGTAAGTAGGTAAAAGGTCAGTCCCAAGAACCGTTGTGTAGTGTAATGGCAAGGGAAATATAGGTGATAGGTTAGGTTGCTACCTGAGCCTATATTGGGGTGCCTATATGGAACATAACATTTACTTTGCAGTTAAAAGGGGCTTGATTTAAATGGTGCAGCAGGTGCATTGGCACTGGGTCAGAAAGTTGTCATAACTCCACTAAACACCAAGTATAGCTATATTTAACTACTAAACAGGCAGTCAGAAGTGCAGTTATCTAGCAAGAACTAGGGTCATGATTTCAATAGTGCAGTAGGTGCAGTAGCACCGGGATCAAAAGCTCCAGGCACCCCACTAAACAGCTAATATTGCTATATTTTATTCCTAAACAGGCAACCACAAGTGCAATTACCTTGCAGACAACAGGGTCATGATTTGAATGGTGCAGCAGGTGCAGTAGCACTGGGCCCAAAATATGTCAGAACTCCTCTTAACACATAATATTGCTATATTTGACTACTATACAGGCAGTCACAATTGCAGTTACCTTACAGTTAAAAGGGACTTGATTTGAATAGTGCAGTGTCTCTGGGCCAAAGCTCTAGGGACCTCAGTAAACCCGGCTTATTGCTAACTTTTACTACTACTAAACTGGCAGTCACAAGTGCATTTAGCTAGCAGGCAATAGGGTCATGATTTGAATAGTGCAGCAGGTGCAGTAGCACCGGAGCCAAAAGTTCTAGGGACCCGACTAAACCCAGTTTATTGCAAAAACTTAAACCTAACCAGACATTCACAAGTGTAGTTACCTTGCAGACAACAGGGTCATTATTTCAATGGGGCAGCAGGTGCAGGGACACCAGGGCAGAAAGCTCTAGGCACCCCACTAAATACTTTAAATTGCTATATTTTACTACTATACAGGCAGTCACAATTGTAGTTACCTTGCAGTTAAAAGGGGCTTGATTTGAATGGTGCAGCAGGTGCAGTGGCACTGGGTCTGAAAGTTGTCATAACTCCACTAAACACCAAATATTGCTATATTTTACAACTAACCAGGCAGTCATACGTGCACTTATCTAGCAAGCACTAGGGTCTTGATTTCAATAGTGCAGCAGGTGCAGTGGCATCGGACCACAAGCATCAGGAACCCCACCAAACAACACCTAATATTGCTATATTGTATTCCTAAACAGGCAACCAGGGTCACAAGTGCAGTTATCTTGCAGGCAACAGGGTCATGATTTCAATGGTGCAGCAGGTGCTGTAGCACAGGGCCCAAAAGTTTTCAGAACTACTCTAAACACATAATATTGCTATATTTGACTACTAAACAGGCAGTCATAAGTGCAGTTATCTAGCAAGTACTAGGGTCAGGATTTCAATAGTGCAGTATGTGCAGTGGCACCGGGATCAAAAGCTCCAGGCACCCCACTAAACAGGTAATACTGCTATATTTTATTCCTAAACAGGCAACCACAAGTGCAGTCACCTTGCAGATAACAGGTTCATGAATTGAATGGTGCAGCAGGTGCAGTAGCACCGGGCCCAAAAGATGTCAGAACTCCTCTTAACACATAATATTGCTGTATGTGACTACTAAACAGGCAGTCACAATTGCAGTTACCTTGCAGTTTAAAGGGACTTGATTTGAATAGTGCAGCAGGTGCAGTGGCTCTGGGCCAAAAGCTCTAGGGACTTCACTAAACCCAGATTATTGCTACATTTAACTACTACTAAACTGGCAGTCACAAGTGCATTTAGCTAGCAGGCAATAGGGTCATGATTTGAATGGTGAAGCAGGTGCAGTAGCACCTGGACCAAAAACTCTAGGCACCCGACTAAACACCTAATATTATTATATTTTACTACTAAACAGGCAGGCACAAGTGCAGTTACCTTGCAGACAACAGGGTCATGATTTCAATGGTGCTGCAGGTGCAGTGGCACCAGGGCAAAACGTTGTCAGAACTCCTTTAAACACCAACTATTGCTATATTTAACTACTAAATGAGCAGTCACAAGTGCAGTTACCTTGCAGGCACTAGGGTCATAATTTCAATGGTGCAGCAGGTGCAGTGACAACAGGGCCCAAAGCTCTAGGAACCCCTCTAAACGTCAAATATTGCAATATTTTACTACTAAACAGTGCAGTTACCTTACAGGTAACAGGGTCATGATTTGAATGGTGCAGCAGGTGCAGTGGTACCGGGCCTAAACGTTGTCAGTACTCCTTTAAACTCATAATATTGCTATTCCATCAATTAATTCTATGATTTCCCTCTTTCCTTTCATTTGTCCAAATTTTGCTATTACTTACTCAGACTATACCACCAGAAACAGCAGAATATATTGCCTTTTTGTACATAAACAAGTCATAACACTTTAACAGACTTTTTGTAACTTATATAGTACTACTCAGCAAGCTACAACTTACAACAAAAAACAGCTTATTATTAAACACATAGGCGAAACCGAATTCATTTACCAATGCTTGTTTATTTTGCATCCTGAACAGAACTTTGTGCAGCTGTAAAAAGCTTTTGCACATATCTATAACTTATAGTGTCAAATATGGCAAACTCTAAAATATGTGTATGTTTAGGGCGGAGTACATGAGCTGGAAGCTAAGGAGCAGGCCCCAACTGATCCAGCATCCAAAAAACAGTTACACAGTACACAAGTAAAGAAGCATTGGCATAGCCAATAGGTCTCGACTTTGGGACCTTATAAGTATTTAGCCATGTAGCATATTATCCTGGGTGCTAAACTAAGAAGTTGTGAAATTCCATTTTGTTTAAGTAATGATAAAACTTGCTTACAGCAAAGAGAGCGGACCACTCGCATGCATGTGGTTTATAAAGCATTAATAGCATTTAGCAGAATCACTAATACCAGTAGCACACCTGTTTTGATGATCTTTACAGATAGAAGCATATTTGTATAGTACATTAAAAGCAACGTTTTTGTCACATTGTAGCACTGTGATCTTTCTTGTTTTAGAAAAGGAAATACTGTAAAAAAGTGGAAAAAAGTTCTTTGCACAGAGTACGCCTAATTCAAATGTCTAATTGGGGTATTCTTGGATCATTAGCATCCGTCACCCCTGTCTCTTGTGTGTTTTGCATCTACATGTTTCGCCCTCCAAAATGCCCCGTCGGGTCATTGGCCTTCATCAGGACTGGGATCCCAGGAATATGTGCACAATATGCACCCCCCCCTCCCCCTACTACAGAGACCTTGTATCTTCAGGTCTGTGTGGAGGTATGTAATCAGACCGTCGCCTAGTTACTAGCCATGCAACAACCTGAAAGAATTATTTTTATTTTAAAAGCATTTTCTTAAACAAGGAGCAGCTCCCTCATTCATGATTTCCCAATCTCGTCAAAAACTCTCATTTGATTCTCAGCTTTCTCCTCATGCCATGACCCACCGTGGCATCATCTCCTCTTAGTGTGCATGCACGTGATTATTGTGCATCCTATACTTATGCTCCCTTCTCAACATTCACTTCTCTTACCCAAGTTTCATCTCTTTTTCTCCAAAACCAGGGTAGTAGTGGGAACATCTCCCTCTTGTGAAGAGCAGAGATATAATGGTGCCCGCAGTTGACGCCAGCACACAGCGGAGGGTAGCGAGTGGCAAGATGCTCACAACACTCCCATGACGAAGTAAGAGTGCGAGAGGGGTGTCGGGTACAGAGATTAGTACTAAGCGCTGGGCTTACCCACGGCAAAATAATACTGGGAGAAACAGGAGGTGAGTGAATGCCCACATAATAAAGGCCCCCCAGTAAAAAGCTCACAACTTGTTTAGAGAAGTACGAGCAAGGAATGAAACTAAGCGCGTAATACATGAGTGGCAGACACGGGTACAGAGAGGAGTGCCTAAGGTAGCACGATCCCCAGTGTGTGAATGTATGAATGGCGAGGGTAGGTACTATCATACAAATGAGAGGAAATGCATATTTTGTAAAAGGCTTGAGTTACGAGAACAAGAGTGAAATGCTGTAGCATTGAAAGTGTTTGCTCACATATTAATTATGAGGGCCAAGTTCAACTTTGGGACTCGAATATCTGAGCCCAGTCGCCTAGCAGAGAAATAAGGCCACAGAATGCATAGAGTCACACAACGAAGAGGCTAAACAGGGCTTTTCGAATATGCGTAAAAAGACAGAAGGCATATACAAAGGCCCCTGTGGGAACATAGGAGGAACACATCACCTGTTGTGTGAATATTATAAACAATCACATTGTGTTTTATACAGAGTGTGACAAGAGGGAGACGTTCCCACTACCACCCCAGTTTTGGAGGAAAAGAGATGAAACTCGGGTAAGAGGAGCGAATGTTGAGAAGGGAGCATCAAGTATAGGATGCACAAGAATCACATGCTTGCACACTAAGAGGAGATCACGCCACAGTGGGCCATGGCATGAGGAGAATGTTGAGAATCAAATGAGAGTTTTTGACAAGATTGAGAAATCATGAATGAGGGAGCTACTCCTTGTTTAAGAAAATGCTTTTAAACGAAATTGTTTTCTTTCAGGTTGTTCCTGAGGAGTGTCGCATGACTAGTAAGTAGGCGATGGTGTGATTACATACCTCCGCACAGGCCTGAAGATACAAGGTATCTGTAGTCGTGGGGTGCAAATTGTACACATACTCCTGGGATACTAGTCATGATGAAGGCCACTGTTACCCTAATTAGACATTTTTTAATCCTGCCAGGACAGGTCCGGAATAAAGACAGGGTGGACACTTCCCTAGGTAGTTTATAATTTTTGTGTTGTGAGGATCCTAAATATAGTTGGGGCAGCAGAAATACTGTTGGCCCTCCAGCATTTGAACAAGCTAAAAAAATATTTTTCACTCCACTCTGTACGTTGTCTGCGGCAGAGTGTTGATGAGCGTCCTATGATGAAGCATGACACGATTACGTGTGTGAGAGCAGTATTAGAAATCTAAAGGGTCTTCCACAGGGAGAACTGAGCAGCTAGTATAGAAGCACACTGACTTAATTTGCCTTTCCTTTGCATTGTGTGGATAAATACTTCATTTCTTCACAGCCCATCTCCTGGCTGGAGGCGGCACATGCCCGAGATTTTCTCGCCTGACCCGGGTGGCTCTGGCTGGGGGGGTGCCAAGGTGAGGGGGGTTGTTTGGTAGTGCTTCTGCTCATCTCGCAGGGATGCCTGGTGGGGTGCAACGGGGTACCAAGCGCTCATCCAATGAGGTGCTTTTGGAAAATTGTATTCATCGGATGGATGCTATGGACAAGACCCTGGCCTCAATGAGAGAGCAGCCCCCTGCCGAGAGGCCGGCAGGGTTAGAGACTCCAGTGGAGAGGCCCGGGGGATCGGGGGTGGATCCTAAGGCAGCATTCCCCCCGGTCCTGAAGAGAGCAAGGTGTGTAAGGTCTTCCTAGGGCCAGTCCCGAGGCGCAGTAGTTGGGTTCCCTTGGGCATGGGGGTGCCTGCTGAGGCTTCGCCAGTGGTGGTGCTCCCGGTAACAAGCCCCTTGGGCCCGGTGTTGGCTCAGGGTGCTGTGTCTGAGGCTGCTCCAGTGAGGTTGCCCTTGGTGCCAAGCACCTCAGGCCTGGTTTTGGCTCAGAATAGTGCGTCGGCTGTGATGGAACCGACGTCAAGTGGGGGCATTGTGCAAAGTGCCAATGGTGGCATGGAGGTTGGTGTCATGCCTGCTCTGGGACCCAGCCAGCCAGATCTAGTGGCTAATTTGGCCAGTGTCTTGCCTTGGCTCTCTAAGTTTGGGATGTTGTCTTACCCCACGCTGGGGTGGGCTCTGACCAGTGTTGGCCATGGTGAGGATTTAGAGAGGGCCAGGCGGTTAGTGACGCACCTTGAGGGTTCAGTGTTGCAGGCAATTCAGGCCGCAATTATGGGAGTGGGTGGCAATGGCGGGGGCTCCCCGTCACCTCAGCACCCCCAGAAGTGGGTCAGGAGGGACCTCCCGGAGCTTAGGTAGTGGGAGGGACATGTGGTGGTGTGGTGTCTCCCAGTACATCGTGCACCCTGGCAGGGGGTGCGGGTGGGCTTCCTGAGGCCACTCTTGAAACAGGGGTGCGGACTTCCCCAGGCAATGGCCAAGGGCCTTCGGCTATTTCTAGACACTACTGGATGGCATGCTGGGCTTGCCGGCATTGGCGGTTGTGGCTCCACTCACCCAAGATTCCCTGAATGCAGGTACTGTGGTGCCTTTACCGAGAATAAGTTTGGGTGAGGTACGTCTTGGCATGACCAGCTGGGTAGGCATGTTTTGATTGAGGTGAAATAAAAAATTTGGAAAGGGGCTTACATTGACATCTTCGACCTACTTGTTGATAAGTCGGATAGAGAGGAGGTAAAGCATTGCAAAGACTGTTCTCGTTCCAGGGACTGCAGCCACTGGCCCTACAAGAAGTGGGTGGAAGAAATGTTGGTAAATTGGATGAAACGGTTCTCATTATGCCAGGCGATTTTGGCTGAGCGTTTTAGTAATTTAGCTGCCCAGTTGGTGTGTTATGAGAACAAGATGGCATGCGCGCATGATGAGTAAGGTGGAACAGCCTGGAAAGAGTACAACAAGGAGTTCAAGAGGGATAAGGCCACTAGCCCCAACTTGGTGTGGGATCAAATTGAAGTTATCTTTTTTTTTTTTAATATATATATATATTTTTATTATGAGTTGTAGAAATAATTGCACATAACCAAAATCTTGTGTCAATACACTCAGTATTGTACTAGAACGTATGTAGGTCATTCTCATTAAGGAAATCATAACATAATAACTTTTAACTTACCCATCCCACCACCCCCCGAGTCACATAAGGAAAACCTCAATCACGATATCTGCAATACAGGCCAGATGATGTATGTGTGCAGACATTTCTACACTGTACTCAGGGTAAGAGAGGCCTGTGGACGTGCTACCTCATCGGGTCTATCAAATTCAATATTTTGTTCTCCTGTCACTTGTGAGGCGAGGCCCTCCCCCGTGGGGACCTCCGTGATCATGACATACCAGGCCCTCGCATCGTCTTCTAGTTTATCATCCCTTCGAACACGTCTCATCCAAATTAACTCTGCCGTCGCCCATTCCCGCAAGTCCCCGGCCCACTTCCCCACCGTGGGGGGCATCGGACTCATCCAACTAATTCCAATCCTTCTCTTGGCTAAAACCAACCCCAACTATGTGTAAGCTTTTTCCCTTTAGGCCTAGGGAGAAGTCCCAGCAACACCTCTTTAATAGATTGGAGTAGCGTCCACCCTGTCACTCGACGCAAACTCTCCAGTATCGATCTCCAGAAGAGACACAGCTCTGGACAATCCCATATCATGTGCAAGAACTGGGCCTCGCCATAACCACACTTGGGACATCTAGCAGGGAGATCCGGGTATATTTTGTGAAGTACCCTCGGTGTCAGATATGTTTGATGTACTATATTGAATTGTGTAAGTTTGAATCTGGTATTAGAACTTATGCGTTTAACCCCTTCATGTACCTTTTGCCATTCCGAGTCCATCAGGGGCTCTCCCAACACCGCATCCCACCTAGCTTGAATCGGGAGCGGGTGCACATCCAGGTCCCCCCTCAGTGCCCTATAAATGTGAGATACCAGCCTACGGCTCCCGCCAATTTCACGAGAGCCTGAAGCATGGCGGCAATGGGTGGCTCCTCCGGGAACGTCGGCCACACCTCCCGTGCAACCGCTGAGATTTTGGCGTATAGAAGGTATTGCCCCCTACCTAACTCAAACATTGATTCCGCCTCCTCCCTGGTAATGAACTTTTGTCCCAAATACAAATCTCCCATCTTACGACAGCCTCCCTCCGTCCATCTGAGAATGGACATGGTTTGACTTATTTGTTTAAAAGGTACTACCGCCCACAACGGGGCCTCCGGGGCATAGGGCGCTAGTTTCACCCCAGTTTTAATTGCAGATTCCCAGATTGCGGCCATATGTCTGATAATATATGGGAGCTCCTCTGGCACTCGGGATCCCATCATACGGAGGTCCAGAAGTGGGGTTCCCCCGTGAGTACCCTCCAGCAACCGCCTCTCCCAGTTGTCGTTCTCATCTAGCCACTGGGCGGCGTGTTGAAGCTGTGTCACCATGTAATAAAAGCCCAATCTAGGGACCTCTAGTCCTCCCCGCTCCCACGTCCTCTGTAGTGTATCCAGTTTCACCCTTTTCCTTTTGGACCCCCATAATAGTTCAACCAATAGACGATCCAGTCTTCGGAAGTATGCCCATGGAATACGGTAGAAGGAGTTCTGCATAGTGTATAAGCAGCGTGGGAGAATCACCATTTTTATTAAGGCTACTCGTCCCATCAGGGACAGGGCCAGATCTCTCCAGAATTCAATCGATTTACGGATGCCTTCCACGCAATTCCCCATATTGTGTTCTAGGTAGGCCTCCTGTGTGTGCGTCAGCCTGACCCCAAGATAGCGAACCGAGTCTCTAACCCAGGTCATCCCCACCATGGGCAACTCACCCTCCTCCTTGTCCTCCAGGCTCCCCATTGGGAAAAGTTTAGACTTCCCCGTGTTAAGGCAAAGCCCTGATATTTCACCAAAGTCATTTAGTTCCCTAAGGAGCTCGGGGACTGCCTCTTTTGGACGCCGGAGGTATACCAACGTGTCATCGGCATACATTGACACCACATGAACCGTCGTCCCCAGCCGAATCCCCCTGTGTGCAATCCTGCAATCAGGGAGATCGCCAAGGGCTCCATTGCAAGAGCGAAAAGGAGCGGCGACAGGGGGCAACCCTGTTGAGTACCTCTCTGGAGTTCTAAACTATCTGATACCTGATTGCGAAGGCAGATGCAAGCCGTTGGTTTATTATATAGCAATTTTAACCATCTCAAGTAGCTATCTCCCAGACCCATCCGATCAAGCACCATCCACATATAATCCCACTCAACAGAATCAAAGGCCTGTCGGATATCCAGGAGACACTGAGCCCAGTCCTCCTCCTGTAGGTGCGGCGCGTGCCAGACATGTGCAAGTCTGCTCAGATTATGCATAGTGTTCCGGCCAGGGACAAACCCAGCCTGTTCTGGATGGACCAATCGGGTCATGTACGGTAATAGTTGTGCCGCTAAAATGCCACTCAGAATTTTCTCATCAATATTCAGAAGAGAGATGGGCCTGTAGGAGCCTGGGGAGAGGGGATCCCTATCTGGCTTCAGGATCATGGACACTAGTGCTTCCATCCTGGTAGCAGGAATGACCCCTCTATCCAGAGCCTCATTATACACCTCCAGCAGGTGATCTACTAGTTGTGGGGCAAATGTTTTATAAAATTCAGCGGGGAGACCGTCACTTCTAGGGCACTTTTCCAGTTTTAGTTTTTTGATCACTGCTAATATTTCTTCCTCAGCGAGTGGCGCCCCTAGGGTTTCAGCGTTCTCTTCCTCGAGGATAGGAAGTGTTATGTCCCCTAAAAAGTCCTGCAATGTCTGCGGCCTAGTCTGCGCTACAGTCGAACATGTCTGGTGTAAATGAGTCGCAAATTCCTGTATAATCGCATCTTGGGTATATACCTCGTTTCCCATACTATTGCGAAGCTTCAACACCGGAATCTGCACCTTCTCTGTGCGGATAAATTGTGCTAAGAGCGCTCCTGATCTGTCCCCCTCCATATACAGTCTCTGCCTGTAGGTGGTATAATTGTGCTTCTAGGGTCTGTAATCGTTTTTCTAAAGTGTCAATATCAGCACTAATTTGCTGCCGGACTCCATAAGTAGTCCTCATGCAAACCCCCCTAATAACGACCTTTATTGCCTCCCACTCCATGGATCTAGCGGCTGTGGATCCCCAGTTTTCCCAAAGTAATGACCAAGTGCCTCCATCACGGTTTGTACATATGGGGGGTCCGTAAGGGCCTCAGCTCCAAGCCGCCATAGTGGAAGAGGTGGACTTCCCAGTCCGCTGGACAGCGTCAACAATAATGGTGCATGGTCGGATAGATATCGTGGTAAATAGGAAATGGCCTGCGTGGCAGCGGACAGGCCAGCGGAAAGACAACAATGGTCAATACGGGAGAAGGTATTAGCTGCGGGGGTGTAACAAGAGAACTCCCTTTTTGTGGGATTGCGCGCTCTCCATTCGTCACGAAGTTGCATGCCTTGAAGGATACCAGTGAGGGATCTCAGCATGCGGGGTTTAGTGTAGTCTCTAGGGGGTTCCCTATCCAAGTTTCCATCGAATATACAATTAAAATCCCCAAAGAGAAGGACCTCAGTCCCTAAGTACGGTGTCACAAACTGATGTTATCTTATGGGTGCGTCACATGAAGCAGCAGCGTGCAGATCCTACCCCCAGTCAGTCCTTTCGGTGGGTGCGGGGTAATTTAGCACCCCTGGGGGGTGGGAGAAGGGATCCTGTTGGGACTTTAACAAGCTTTCCTGCTCCAGGACCCCAGGGACTTGAAAATTTAAACACTCTTGCTCGTTCTGTGGCCTGTCCTCCCACCCCGAGTCAAAATGTTTCAGGAAGACCAAAGAAAAAGGTGGCAAGAAACAAGAATGCCACTATCTCTTAGCTTATAGTCAAAGCCCCCTCGCCGGTTAACTGTTTGGCAGTGGTTCCATGGTTTAATGCATACAAAAATCTTGCAGCTGCCCAGGTCTTGTTTGAAGGTTTTAGGGAGGGTTTCCAGATCCCAGCCGAAGGGTGAACAGCTGTGTCCTATTGCAAAAACCAACAGTCCCTAAGGTCCAATTCTGGGGTACAAGGGCAAAGATTATCAAAGAACTGGGCGTGTAAAGGGTAGCCAGTCCATTTGATTAAGTTCCTCTCAAGGGTTTCATCTGCTCTCCCTTGGGGGTGGTTCCTAAGAAGGTCCACGGGGGTTCAGATTGATTCACAACTTATCTGCTCCCTGGGGTCAACCGTGAATGAGGCAATTGATGGCTCCCTCTGCTTCGTCAAGAATGTCTCCTTGGACCAGGCCATTTTGATGCTCCAGGAGTCGGGGCCGGGCACCCTTCTTGCAAAATCAGACATAGAGTTAACTTTTCGCCTTCTTCCCGTACACCCTCAGGATTTCCATCCTCTAGTTTTTAATATTTGAGGGATCTTATTACTTTGACAAGTGCATGTCTATGGGTTGCTCGGTCTCCTGCTCTTATTTTGAGAAGTTCAGCTCATTCCTCGAA
This sequence comes from Calotriton arnoldi, assembly GCA_963921515.1. Taxonomy (NCBI): domain Eukaryota; kingdom Metazoa; phylum Chordata; class Amphibia; order Caudata; family Salamandridae; genus Calotriton; species Calotriton arnoldi. The sequence continues at coordinate 1,124,400 of CAWUFW010004398.1, read as the reverse complement.
TGGGTTTTCAGTAGGAAAATGGACCACCAATGGGTTTTGCACTATCTGGATGATTTTCTTTTCCGTAGTCCACCTGGTTCGGAAGAATGCAGCAACACATTGCAGTCCTTCTGCTCAATGATGAGGGAGTTTGGGGTACCTCTGGCACAAGGGAAGACTATTGGCCCCTCAACTGTAATTGAATTCTTTGGGATTGACTTTGATTCCAGGGACGGTGTGTTGTGGTTCCCCATGGAGAAGGTCTCCGCCTACTCCCAGGCATCACATGACTGCTTGAGAGCAAAAAAAGTTACATTGCATCAGTTGCAGAGGGTGTTTGGGTAGCTGAATTTCACTCTGAGGATCATCCCCATAGGCCGCCCATACTCACAATCCATTGCTCAGGCAATGTCGGGCTTGAGGAAGAAGCACCACCACATCAGGTTGCGGAGTGAGGTTGGGCAGGACAGGGCACTTGGGAGGCATTTCTGCGTGACTTCAATGGCACTTTGGTGTGGCCCAGCCCCACAAGATCTAGTGAGGAACTCAGTCTCTTCACAGATGCAGCCAGCAGTGAGGGTTTTGGTGCCATCCTTGGACTGGTGTGGTGCAAGGAATGATGGCCCGCTTCGGCCTGGGTGGAGTCTGGGCTGGTTACCAACATTGGTTTCCTGGAGCTCTGATCTTGGTAACTCTGTTCATTTGGCCAGACCAGTTCTGCAATCAGTCAGTCAGTTTTTGGTCAGATAATATGGCGGGAGTGGAGTGCATTATTCAGCATGGGGGTAAGTGTATATGATTCTCAGATTGTTGAAAGAGATAGTATTGTAGTGTTTGAAGCTTAATGTGTTGTTTCGAGCTAAACATGTCCCAGGTGTGTTGAACAATGCTGCTGATGTTCTTGCTCATTTCAAGATGAAGGTTTTCAGGTCCTACCAACCAGGAGCAGCAGAATTCCCAAAACCCTTTCCAGACCATCTGTGGAGGCTTGGTGGCCAATCCTCTCATACCTTGTGGCAGCAGGTTTAGCACCCAAGATGATGAGTGCCTATGAAGGGGCATTCAGCGCATATTGCAACTCTGTGGGAGGCGGGACACTGGTTCTCAACCTATTCCACCCTGTCATTCCTGGGGTTTCTGAGGGGACAGGGTTGCTCGGTCGCCTGCGCTAGCCAACACATTGCAGCAATTTCCTTTTTTGCAAAAATGCTTCGCACCCAGATGTCACCAGATCATTCCTAGTGCAGAGGGCGCTGCAGGGTTGGCACCATTTGGAAGGAACCAGGCCCGACTGGAGGCACCCCACTGATATCAGCAGGCTAACAGCAATTGGGGCTCCCTGGGCGATATGGAAGCCTCTAGAGGAGGTCCGCTTGTTCAGTGCGGCCTTTTCCCCTGGCCTTAAATAGAGCCTTCAGGGTGGGTGATTGGTGACTAAGAATAAGAAGGATATTGGGGGGGGCTGAAGCTGGCGCATGTGCAATGGCTAGAGGGTTCCCTGGCAATTACTATTCCGCTCTCTAAGATTGACCAAGGGGGCAGAGGCAACCACATCTTATTACATAGGGCTCCAGGCAATTACTGCTGTTCTTTGAGCAACCTGGAAGTGTTTATGGCTCATAGGCCATGTATGATGGGAGGCCCCCTCCTGGTGCACGCTGACGGGTCACCCTTGGCGAGGTCTCAGTTCTCCAAGGTGCTAGGGCTGCAACTCTGCAGAGTTTGGTTCTCACTCTTTTAGGATTTGGGCGGCCAACATGGCGAAGGCAATGGGACTTCTTAGCTCAGTGGTGCAGAGGATCAGCAGATGGTCCACTAATTGTTACAAGCGTTATGTGAGTTTGCACATACTGTAGGGTTGCATCTGTAGCGGAATCAACTTGTAATATAATCTTCTCCAGAGAGAGCCTATGGTTTAAGGCGGCAGTGGCTGATATTATAAAACAGCTGCATGTGTTTCATATAGCTGGAACCTCTTACTCAGACAGGCTACCATTTGTTGGGACTTTGCACTTGTCTGAGCATCACACGTGTGGTGACCGGCTCCCCGTAGAAAATGTGAAGCTGAACCAGTGATGATTTTTCTCAGACGGACTACCGGTGTATTAGTACTTTGTCTTTCCTTTGTCCTGAAGAGGCCAAAATTCTAAGGCCGAAACACATCAACATTTATACTAGAGGAGTCTTCTTTCACCTAATACAAGCTGGTTAAGGACCTTTGGCGCACACATTTCAGAACAAGGGGGAGAACATTTTTCCTCATATCTGAGCTGCTTATAGACCATCTCCATTGGTGGACTGTGTGAGAACTTTACAACACAGCCACCTTTGATTAACTAATAGAAAGACTGAGAGTAGTGAAGAAATAACTTTGTGGCACATGATTTATGTATTTTTAAAGTTTAATTGTATGTATATGTAATTTTGTGGTCTTTTATGTGTAAAATTGTTGTGTTTGACACCAAGCTGAATCTATACATCATTTTATGTGGAAGGAGTTGAATGTAACCCTGATTGTTGTATTCTAAATAAATGTGCTGGAATTATGCTATAGCACCAATGATTAATTAGGGTAAAAATTGTGGAAATTTATATATATGAATCTGTTCCCGCATTACTCATTTTTTTCTGTTCATGTAGGGTTTGCATCATATCACCTTTTCTTTCCCCCATATCTTTCCTGTGGACATAGGTGGAAGGCTCGAAGATGTGAGGCAGTGGTTGGATTCCTGTTCGACCCCTGTGTACGTGGATGTGGTAGAGATGACAGAAGTATGGGTAATAGGCTCTTCTTATGTGCGGCGTGCTAAAGAATTTATTAGGCAGGTAATTTTACTGACAGAACTCTCCAGGCGGGCTACCCTGTGTCCTTTCATGGTCAAGGAGGGCTGCGTTTCATGTACTGGAGGCCTGCAGTGGATGCATGTTTGCTCAAGGGGTATCCGACCCTAAGGTTGTGGTGGTGCATCTTGGTGACACTGATCTGGTGCACATTGGCAGGAGGGAGCTCTTTCAAGTTGTTGATTACCTAAATAGGCTAGTTGGCAAAAAGGCTCCTGCAGGCACTCATTGCATGGTCGCACATAATCCCAAGGTTGCAATGGGGAAGGGGTGAGTAGACCAGGGCCCTCAATTACTCCATCAAGCAGATTAATAATAAGGTGAATAAGCTGTTCAGGTCACCGGGTCTGCAAGTCATACCACATGGCTGCATCAAAGGTGAAATTTTTTCATGCGCCATGGTGTTCATTTGTCCAAACCTGGCAATGAGATCTTTCAGGAGAATTGTCTTTGTTAATCCATCAACTGTGTTGACTTGACCTATTTTGGGTGGGGGTGGGGGGGCAGATAGTAGGTGAACTATGCTGGCCTGTGGTGAGTGAGGCTATGATTGGTGTGTCAGTTTGAGTCTGTATTTCTTGAGAGAAGAGGGACTGTGGTCCCACTGGGCCCTCTAGGGGGTGCTTACAGCTAGTTGGCGGCAGTGTGCGGGGTGTAGGGATGCTCACTGCCAATAGGCCCTTCTGTCCAATGCCCACACAGGCGCAATGGGTGCCAATCTGGCACAGGCTCTTGGGGGGGATAATGAAGGGTGTATGGGGGTGCCCGAGATAAGTATCCTGGTGAGCAGGCAGGCCCCCTGCATCAGCTTACCCTGGGGGGGTTGCAGGCTGATGGGGTCCTCCCATAGGGAGGGATCCACTCAGGTTCCTTCGACAGTGAAGGTAACTGTTTGTGCAGAGGGATGCTGCTGGGACGAGACATGATCTCACTCAAAGGCCCAATGTTGGATTGGCAGGAATGAAAACTAGATATTGGTTAGAAATTTCAATGTATTAGCGTCTATGTTAAAGTGAGGCATCAATCAATATGTAAATAATCATGTAAAAATGTTCATGGGTTTCTGCGTATAAATTTAATATATAGTTGTCTAATTTTGCTTTCAAGTGTTGTTTGTCTTTCATAATAGATACGGCCAGGTGTTTACGACCCCTAACCCAAAACTGTATAGAAGTATTCGTTGTGAGTGCTTTCACAAGGTGGGGATGTTGGAGGGAAGATTTGGCATTCTGGGGGCTGGCCCTCAGCGACACTAGCCATTTTCAAACATAAAGAAGAGTGAAGCTTGGGTGCAGTGCACTGGCAGGACAGGAGTTCAAAACAAAAATCCACGCAGATTCCCCATTGTCTAGCAGTGAAAAGAAGCAATGAATTAAAATGTGCTGCTGCAGAATCTTACATTTTGTATAACCTGCAAAGTTTGATTGGTAGGACATTTTAAACGCAACCATCCTTCACAAAAACAAGTCTAAAATCTGTGCATAGATTGACTAAATTTAGGGAAAATAGCTCTCCAAGACAGGGAGTCAAAGAACTAAAAATGCCATGATTTTCTCTGCGGTCATGAGTAGTCAGAGAAACTCTTTTTGAATATGTAAATGAGGCACTTTGGGATGAGGTTGATGAAAGTGGATGGTCACAGTAGAAATAAAACTGTGAAGCAATTTGCAAACCCCTGGCAGTGCTCGTGATTAGCTTGTCAGGCTAAGCTGCAGATCCATCACAATACGCTCAAGTGCGCACAAGAGGGAGGCTGTAATTTAGTGAGTAGACAATATCTTAAAGGGTGCCATCTTAATCTCAGCAATCCTTAGCTAGCAGCGCCAGGTACGCAGTCAGTTTTGATGACTATCAGGTGCCAGGGGCACTGGCTACCCCGTGGGTAACATTGGAATTAGGTTTAATCTCCGAAATCCAATCGGGATTTCTCGACTTTGTAAACAGGTTAACTTTGAGGAAAATGGAGACAAAAAGAGCTCCTATCACTCAAAATGGGTCTCCAGGGAAACAAGAGTGAGAGGGGGGGATGTGGGTGGGGCATGCAGGAGGTGGGGAGTAAAGGCCGGAGCTGAGAAGTGTGCTGTTCCAGCCTTTATAATTAGATATTGTTTGCATTGCCTATTGACGGAGTGCCAAACTTCCCTCCATTTTAATTTGTTCTTTCATAGCTGTCTTTCTGCGGCTAATTCATTTGCAGGTTTGCCTTTCTTAAGCACATTCGGCGCCTGCTGCACCGCTGGACTCTGGGCGGTCGCATGCCACCTTCAGCATACTGAAAACAGCTAGCCTGCGGTTTATTGGTTCAACACAGCATTTGGGGAGATATTGATTCACTTACAGGCAAAGTCTGTGCTGCACATTATCTGTCTGTTCTCCTTTGATGAAGCACTGAAAACAACAAGCAGCGATGGGTGGGAGGTAGGGGGGACATTAAGTGAACTGCAAGTCGCCACAGGTGCTAAAGCCCTGGATTTCTTTGTAAACAAAGAAAAAGAAGTTCGGAAAACACACAGGCTAATTAGAACTGGTGGAGTGAGATTCTACTTGGTCGCTGCTCTCGGGAAGGGATAAACACTGCCAGAGGCATGACAAATGCATACCATAAATAGAAAGACAGAATGGAAGAGTGACAATGACACGTCTGCAAATAGCAAGACAATGGGTGGGATGTAAGTCCACAGAGTGAATACAGCATGTCTCAAAGAGACGTCGCATGCACTGCCTAGGCTCGACCTGAAAAAAGGCATATGTAACAATAATGTGGGCTCAATTTACATTTTATTTTTTTCGACAGGGCAGACAAGGGAATGGTTTCGTTTTAAATGTTAATTTTGCATAAGTATATACAAGTCACTAAAACATTTTTGAGCGGTGAACTTGGGTTCAACATTGCAAACTTGTCTAAATACCATGATTAGACAAAATAAAGGCATTCCATCAGATTTAGTGAATGAAAATAATCAGGTTTTGAGGAATGCAGCAGTATGTAGTAAATAGTAAGGGCTGTGGACCCGAGGACAGAGCATGGACCCGGCATTTCTCCACCAGTTACGCTGACTGTGCTGATCCTTCTCAGACATCAGACAAGTAACAGAGATGATGCAGTGATGTGTATTGACTAAAGTCCTGAAATTAGGTGAAATATCAGGAAAAATATTCAAAATTATGTGTAAATTACTGGAAATGCACTTTGGGGTATTTTGAGTAAAACTTGAATTTGAGGACATACTTTGAATTCAAAAGCCACTCGAAATACCAACAAAGGGAACAGGTTCACAGAGAAAAGTTAATTTATTTAACACTTTCTAATTTGATCGTGTCTCTTGTGAGACATTTTCTGATTGAAAGCAAAACATTATGACAAATTTTTCACCAGAGTGAATTCCGACTTTTCCTAATATTTGCAGAATGAAAAATCGGGCGAATTACAAAAATTACACTAGCATAACAGAACATTACACACAGTCCTAATCCTGAAACAAATTACTTCTTTGTGTGAAAAATGCAACACAACAACATCCATGGTCTCATGGTGGCTCAATCTACATCAAACTACCTCAAAAGAGGAGTCAACAATAGAGGTAGCAAGCCTGATAACCAACGAGTCTATCAATATTTAGTTAGTATTTCTTTGTGATTTGCCATATTACCACTTAGAGAACACAGCACAAGTAGTTATACCGCCTAAATGCATTGCCATTTTCTGAAGTTGAACTACCTTAAAAGATTTGCAAATATCATGGGTGACACCTGTGGCCATTTTGTGTCCGAATCTGTTAAGGACAATTTCAATCGCACCATTTATGCTCTGCAAATAGATTTTTTTTTCAGTATAGACCTTGCAGTCTTTTCTTGAGGACTACTATCCTGTCGTTAGGAGGAAAGTGATTCGGTTTGAATTTCAGTTCTGTAAAGAACGAGGCAAATGATTAGTCATGCTAGCCATAGCAAACACATAGGGGCATATTTACTAGAGAAGTGGCGGAGCGTGACATTAGCCTCCTTGGCTTAACGACACACTCCGACACGTCTGAAACGCAGGGCTGCACCATATTTACAATAATATGGTGCAGCCCTGCGTTTGCCCCCTGTAGTGGCGCTAAATTTAGCAGCCTAGTGCCAACACAGGCACCCTTGCACCATAGTGCAAGGGTGTCTGCGTTGAGGGGAAGATTGTTTTTGTGCGGGAAGGTCTCCTACATAGAAATTTCAAAAAGATTGTTTATGTGCAGGAAGGGATGCAAACATAGAAGTTGCAAAACGTCATTTTTTTATTGACAGTTTATGTGCACCAGGACACCTTCCTGCACATAAACAATCAAAGGCCTTTGGCTGTCTCTATGTGTGCTGCACAAAGCAGCACACATGGAAACAGCACAAACAAGGAGAAATTAAACATTTCTGCTCGTTGAGCCTGTTTAAGACCAGGTTTTCCCTGGTCTTAATTTTGGCGCTGCCCTTGTAAATATGGCGATACCAAAGGGGATGATGGACGGAGCGCTTGAGCTAATCAAACACTCACCCCCAGTCAACTGATCTGGGTTTAATCCATTATCATTCTTTAGCTCACTCCACCACCCCAGTTCAGACATGGCCATATGCAAATCAGTCTGACCCTGTGCCTCATGGGAACAGTCCAGCCCGAACTGCCAAGCCATGTCTTCCCTGGACCAGAAACAAGCATCCTGGGACCGGTTTCTGGCTATTCAGCCGTCATCAGCCAGGCTAGCTTGAATCCAGTGGCAAAGTGAGCAAGGGACCCACGTCTGGGCATACCCTGCCAACTTAGGGCGAACAAAGCGATACCAAAGGGGATGATGGACGGAGCGCTTGAGCTAATCAAACACTCACCCCCAGTCAACTGATCTGGGTTTAATCCATTATCATTCTTTAGCTCACTCCACCACCCCAGTTCAGACATGGCCATATGCAAATCAGTCTGACCCTGTGCCTCATGGGAACAGTCCAGCCCGAACTGCCAAGCCATGTCTTCCCTGGACCAGAAACAAGCATCCTGGGACCGGTTTCTGGCTATTCAGCCGTCATCAGCCAGGTTAGCTTGAATCCAGTGGCAAAGTGAGCAAGGGACCCACGTCTGGGCATACCCTGCCAACTTAGGGCGAACAAAGCGATACCAAAGGGGATGATGGACGGAGCGCTTGAGCTAATCAAACACTCACCCCCAGTCAACTGATCTGGGTTTAATCCATTATCATTCTTTAGCTCACTCCACCACCCCAGTTCAGACATGGCCATATGCAAATCAGTCTGACCCTGTGCCTCATGGGAACAGTCCAGCCCGAACTGCCAAGCCATGTCTTCCCTGGACCAGAAACAAGCATCCTGTGACCGGTTTCTGGCTATTCAGCCGTCATCAGCCAGGCTAGCTTGAATCCAGTGGCAAAGTGAGCAAGGGACCCACGTCTGGGCATACCCTGCCAACTTAGGGTGAACAAAGCGATACCAAAGGGGATGATGGACGGAGTGCTTGAGCTAATCAAACACTCACCCCCAGTCAACTGATCTGGGTTTAATCCATTATCATTCTTTAGCTCACTCCACCACCATTGTAAATATGGGGCAGCGTCAAAATCAATGGGTGTTGCGGTGGAACGCCCACCAAAACATCCATTGCCCAGCCCTTGCCTTATTTACAAGGCAGCGTTAAGCCACGCTGTCTTGTAAATAAAGCAAAGCACATATCGCCACACAAGGCAAAGCACATATCGCCACAGGACCATCACTTAAAGTGGCGATCGGGGCTTGTAAATATGCCCCATAGTTTACGAGCCCTAGAGGAATCAAGGAAGGATAAAACAGCATTGCATTTGAGAGAACACATCAAAAAACATCTGCGAAGCAACTTTCTGCAGCAGCAGACAAGCAAACAAGGTAAAAGCTACTTTGCATTTGTATGTGGAAGTAAAAGCATCAGTGCAATAAAGAGAAATCACGTGCAGTAAAAACATGACCTCTAATTATGCTAAACTTGTGGGGAAGAAAAAGAAGGCACTCGATGTGTAGCAGTATTTACTACTCCTGACTAAGGGAGATGCGTTGCCTTTGGACCTGTCATGTTCCAATGCAATAAAACCAGAGGACATGTTCTATTCCTGCAAAGTGCCTGATTTGGAGCATACCAAGTACACAGGAAATGTAATATTGTGATTACGGCTCACAGACCACCTCTTTATCATATGCAAAGGCCACAAAAGGCTTGCACTGGAATTCATTGAATACCCGAACACAACAATCTTAACTTCCATTTCACCTGCTCGATCAGTAACATGTCAGAACACTTCCTGGACGTGATAGTAATGGTACACAACCATACTTTAAAACTTCTCTGTTTCTGAAAGAAACGGCTGGCAACAGTCTGCTTCACAGGTGCAGCCGCCCCGAGAGACTCAAATGGACTATATCCCCCTTGTGGAAGTAATAAGAGCTAGACATAACTGTAGCGAGGAAATCAGCTTTGAAGCTGAGAAATTGGTTATGATAAAAGGACTCTAAGACAGAGGCCATCCCAAGTTGGTACTCACCCGAGCTGAGGAAAGAGTTGACAATTAATAAGACATTACGTACTTTATGGATGCAAAGAAAGGGCAAGAGAGGAAGGAAAAGAACATGGGTTTATTACCACTTAATCCAACAGTTGAAGAAAAATGAGGTAAGTTATCAATAAACATTGGGATATACTACAAGCAGATAACGCCATTGGGACAGATGTCAGCCTTTGGCTCCAGTTGCCCTTTCAGTCTAAAAACATGTAATACTGCACCCCAGCAAGCTCATATGGAACTCACCCTTATTAACTGTAGATCCCTGGTCAAACACAAAACAGAAATTCATGATTTCCTCACTGACCACCAACCTGAGGCTATGTTCCTCACAGAAACCTGGCTCAGTGATGACTCTGCCCCCGACATACTTGAAGCACTTCCTAACAACTACGGTATGCTTAGACAAGACCGTACAAAAAAACGTGGAGGTGGAATAGCTATAATCTTCCACCTATCCCTCAACTGCACGCTCGAAAAAGCGCAAATTGGTAACTCAGAGGCAGCTTTTTTTAGCCTAAGAAGAGGTAATAAGACTGCAATTCATGGTCTCTTAATCTACCGCCCACCTGAGCCACTCAATGACTTCATAGTCAATTTGACGGATCTGGCGACTCAGCTGGCTCTTAAATATAACAACCTCATAGTTCTGGGAGATCTTAATCTCCACATTGAAGATCACCTCAAGACTGAGGCACAATATCTATGTAAAGAACTCACCAGCATACAGCTCGAACTTAAATCCCTGGCACCAACACACCGCGCAGGCCACCTATTAGACCCCATTTTTTCCAATCACCCGGGGCTGGTGGTGGAACAACCTAGTCCTGTCCCGTGGTCTGACCACCACCTCATAAAATTCTGTATACCCCCCCCTAAACAACTACCCGTGGAAAACATTGATCCGACTCGCCCACGCAGAAACTGGTCCAAGTTTAACCATGAGAGTTTTTCCAAGGCGCTTCAAAAAACTCCACCCCTGTTGAACAACGATGTCAATTTAGCGAACATGTCAATTAATAAATGGATAACAGAGGCACTTGACGAAGCAGCCCCTGGACCACAAAGCCCCTAAGCGTGGATCAAAATCGGCACCCTGGTTTAATGATGAGCTCAGAATAGCCAAACAGGGATGTAAACGCCTAGAACGGAAATGGAGGATAGCTTTCTCAAAAGACTCGAAAGAAGCTTACAAAGCAGCACAGAATAAATACCATTCCGTCCTCAAAAAGAGGCGCTCCATGTACTATAAAGAGAGAATCGACATGGCCAAGAACTCCTCTAAGGAACTGTACGCCACTCTAAAAGAGCTCTCGTCCCTGGAAAGAACACTCGCGACACCTAGCAGCTCTGAAGAGCGCTGCGACGTAATCGCAGACTACTTTCTACAAAAAGTATCCACTATATATGACTCCTTCCCTGACGAAGCCCGCAACTGCCTCAATGGTCCTGATGAGGAACTTAATGAGATTTGCCCGACACCCTTGTGCGAGTTCCTCACCCCACCCGTATTGGTGCTCAAGGAAATGGCTCTACAAATCAAATCGGGCTCCCCAGATGGCCCAGCGGTACCGAACAGATTAAAGGAGGGCATTGAACTTATAATACCCAAAATACATGAACTAATGAATACATCCTTCAGTTGTGGAGAGGTTCCGCTGGCATGGAAACATGCGATTGTTATACCTCTAAAGAAAAAGCCTTCAGCCAATCCTGAGCTATTGGAGAACCTACGCCCCATCTCCTTGCTCCCCTACATATCTAAACTCACTGAAAAGGTTGTGAACAAACAATTGGTGGAGCATATCAATACACACAACCTCCTTCATCCGACGCAGTCTGGCTTTAGAGCATCCTTCTCTACTGAATCCGCTCTCCTCTTCGCAACAGAGACCCTACGGAGGCGAGCGGATGCTGGTCAGACGGTGGCCTTGGTCCTGCTGGACCTAAGCGCCGCCTTCGACACGGTATCCCACAAGCTCCTCATCCAACGCTTAACGGTGTGTGGTCTAAATGGGGTAGCGCTACAGTGGATACGGTCTTACCTGGAAGATCGCAGCTTCCAAATTGTGCAAAACCCCCATCGCTCCAAACCCCTTCCACTCCGCCAAGGGGTCCCACAGGGATCTATTCTGAGTCCCACCCTTTTTAACCTATACATGGGACCGTTGGCCAAGATTATGGACAACTACAAGATCTCCATGGTGTCGTATGCTGACGACACTCAGCTTGTGGTGACCCTGGCACAAGACTCTGGTGAATCTGCGCTACAATTTTCCTCATGTCTCAATGATCTGGCCTCCTGGATGTCCAACCACTGCCTTAAACTGAATGGTAGTAAGACGGAGGTCATGATCATTGGGAAATCACCCTCCATCTGGGATACAGCCTGGTGGCCTCAAACACTGGGGTCTGTCCCGGAGCCCAAAACCGAGGTTAAAAACCTAGGAGTATGGCTCGACACCAAACTTTCTTTTGAGTCCCAAACCAGGAAAGTGGCAGGGAGATGCTTCAGCACCTTGAGGATGCTGAAAAAAACCCTAGACGTCCTCCCTGTATCAGCCAGAAAAACCTTAGTTCACACTCTGGTGACCTCACAACTCGATTATGGGAACGTCCTCTATTTAGGCGCGCCAAAAAACTGCATGATGCGTCTCCAACGTATTCAAAAAGCAGCGGCACGCCTTGTTCTCAATCTTTCTAGCCGTGCTTCCACGACTAAAGCTCTAGACTGCCTACACTGGCTGCCTATCGAGAAAAGAGTTATTTTTAAGGCCATGTGTTTTTGTCACAGGAGCCTACAAGGGAAAGGCCCCAGCTACTTACATGACTTTCTCACTCCATACAATCCCAGCCGTCAACTAAGATCGACAGGAGCACACCTGCTCAAGGTCCCCAGGATAAGGAAAGCTAGGATGGGCGCCCGATCTTTTGGCTACCTAGCGGCCAAGAACTGGAATACACTACCTCTATGGTTACGCGCAGAGAAATCTGAACCTACCTTCCGCAGAGGACTGAAAACCTGGTTGTATAAACATTAGCCCAGCAGTCTTTCATGCAGTTTTTGCTTCTAGCGCGGGGACACACCTTTGGGGTAGCCAGGCGCTCTACAAATGAACTATTATTATTAGATCACATACAAAAAAAGTCTATCAAAGATAAGTTGCTGAGGAGAAATTTCACTTGCAGAGGCAATACAGCAAGGTTTGAAATACAATGTATTCTTACTTGTAGGAAATCCAACGCACGTAGCAACAGCAGAGACATGAAACCGTATACAGTACCTTACTCAAAAAATGAAAAAGGCATCTCCAAATTCATGACATCTAATTCGAATTTTACACTGTGCAGTTTAGAGTGTCCATTTGGGAAGATATACATGGGTAGTACCAAACACACTGTAAAAATATTAAAAAAACCTCGGAGAGATAAGAATCCATAACAGATATTACCTAGTTGCTAGGTGTTGGACTTAGCCCTCTTGGCAGGGTTATCCCCAAATATGTTGCCTTCACTCTCCTGTGTTCTAAACCCATTTTGGTTTGGCTTTTAGGAGTCTACTAACCAGTGCTAAAGTGCTTGTGCTCTCTCATTTAAACATGGTGAAATTGTCTTACACCCAACTGACTCATTTAATTTACTTACAAGTCCCTAGTAAAGTGGTACTACCTATGCCCAGAGCCTGTAAATTAAATGCTACTATTGGGTCTGCAGCACTGATTGTGCCACCCACTTAAGTAGCCCTTTTTCAACATGTCTCAGGTCTGCCATTGGAGCCTGTGTGTGTAGTTTTAGACTACCATTTCAACCTGGGAAAATAAACCTTTTGCAGGCCTAAACCTTCATTTTTAATAAATATATTTCACCCGGTGGTCTTTTACCCAGTTGTCAGAAGGACATACTCCAAGTTATCCTTGAAAAAATTCTGATTCTTTCTTTCGGAGCTACAGAAATCAAGAGGGGGATAAATTATCCAAATTAACAGGAGGTTGTCTGTCGTTTCCTTCCCTTTTCTTCAAGGACTTCTTAACAGAATTTTCTCTGTGAGCCCTGGAGTTTGGTCTCTTGCTCGCCCCTCAGGACGTGGCATGATGGCCCTCAGAAAAATAGAAGAGTACAACAGTGTAATATCAGTAAGAGTTGTGGGGTAACAGATTTCAGGTGCTCAGGGTAGTGTGCCCGCCACCTCAGTGCTCAGGGTGCAGTGCTCTCACTGCGTAGGTGACTCAGCACACCCCCCCTTGGTGCCCTTGTAACCCAGCCCACTACCTTTTACAGAAGCCCACGTGGAGCGACGGGACTTGCCTGGTACCACAACCCTCCTGGGTCATCGCTTCTTGGATCACAGCGGCCACTCCTGTATGGGGCCCACTGAAAGCAGTTCTCCTAGAGCTGTCTCTTTTGCCGTTTGGTTTAACGCTGTCTTCACCCCTCCCTTCAGTTGCCGACTCACGGTCTCCAGGTGCAGAAGGCTCCTCTCCCCAGTCTGAGTCCTCCGGCTTCTCTACACTCAGTTCATCATTCCCCTCATGTAATGCACTCGCTTTGCTGATCTCCCAGGAAGTATTTTGTCCTTCTTTTATTTTGCTCACATTTACATTGCGGTTATATCCGTGTGACTAGAGCTTAATTGGTTGATGTGCCAGGGGTACATTCGGTGGCCATAGTAGGTGGTAAGGTGTGTCCTGTGCTAGAGGTGTGTCCTGCGCTGTACTACACACCCCTAAGGTAGGCCCTAAACAGCCCATAGGGCAGAGTGCCATGGATGTGAAATGTTGAACATGTACATTTAACTTTTATATGACCTGGTAGTGGAAAACTCTTAAATACGTTTTCCACTACTGCAAGACCTACCTCTCCCATAGGATAACATTGGGTTACTACATTCAATAAGTGATCACTTTTCTTTGGGAGCAGGCAGGAATGCTGAGCTTGGTGTCTAAAGAATTGTAATTAAAAACTCACTTTAATGGTAAAGTCGGATTTTAAGTCACAATTCTGAAAATGCAATTTTTAGAAAGTTTGCATTTTCTTCTCCCAACCATTTGGTGCCTGCCGACTGTATCCTGGGTCACATGACTAGGTGTAGCTGGCAGTTGGTCTTTGTGTATTATTCCCAGACAGTGAAACAAAGGGGGAATAGATGTTGGCAGGATGGGCCATCTGTGTCAGGATGAGGGGGAGGAGCTGTCACCTACCACATTTACACATCACAGAGTCTGCCTCAGCACACTCACACAGGGTTTCACATAATTCTTTTGTAGCCCCAGACTAGCTTTGGCCAGGTCATGAAGGGCGGAAGCTCCAGCCAACTCAGGGGGTGGAAGCCACTAGAAGCTTATCCTGCTTCGAAGCTAGCACCAAGGATAAATAGAAGACCTTAGACCCAACTCTTCAGTACACATCAGGACCGTGGAAAACTCAGAAGAAGGACCGCTGTGCTGCTCTGCTTCAAGAAGGACTGCTGCTCTGCTGCCATTCTGCCCTGCTGCCTGAGTGAAAAGGAATGGATCTGCATCTTGAACAAAGGGCCACCAGATTGACTCCAAGGGCTAGTTGGCTGGCCTTCTGATCAGAGCCTCAGGGACAGAAAGGCTCCAACCACCTTGAACCCTGCACGTGCACTGTGCCTGCAATGAGCTTTGCTTGGCCCCTGAAGTGGTGCCATGCCAGTACTAGAACCTTAGCAGTGGGCCCGTAGTTACTTTTCTAGCCCAGCTGTGTTTTTTGGACAGAACAGATGCAGCACAATGCACCTCCTTCCATGCCTGCATCGGAACCGCCGCTGCACAACCCATCACTGACGGAGGACCCCGCAGCACTTTGGAACCACCACTGCACAATGCCTCCTTGACGAAGGACCTTGCATCGCAGGCCTGCAGCTCCTTGGGCAGAGGTGCCAAGCCTTCTGCCTTTGTGAGCTGCCCCAGTCATTTTCTGCTCCCAGCAACTGGCCCCCACCAGTTCTGACCCCCACTTTGGGTGGGAGAATCGGCTGGAAAACCAAGATAAGAGGAGAGGTGTGCCCACCTTTGCCAACCCCACTCCTCAGGTGGGGGAGGCGAGGTGAAGCACAACTCTCAGTCCCCGCCATCTTGAAGATTGGGGGACCCAGCCAACCAGAGTGAGTCTTATGCCCCCCTCCCACTGGAGGGTGGCATAATAGGAGGTGTACCCATTGGTCCCAACCTGTACCTTCCTGAAACGCCCCTAAATCTAGTATTTAGGGGCAACCCCAAACCTTGCCTTCTCAGACAAGAAGAGAGAAGAAGAAGAAGGACCGAAGAGCCGTGCTGAAGGAAGGAAGAAGAGGAGGACACCAACTGACTTGGCCCCAGCCCTACCGCTTGTCCTGACCTTGACCTGCTCCAGCGGAATCACAGCATGTCCTGCAGCCAGCAGCCCCCCAGAACCCAGAGGACCTGCCCTGATTTCACTGAAAAGACTTTGTCTCCCATGAGCACCGGATTTGCTCACCAACAGACTCTGGCTCTGCCAAATCCGTGAGTCTGCACCACTCTGCATATGTTGCCCACGGCCGAGTTTGAGTGGCTGAACACCACGAGGAGGTCTCCTCAGCGATCCTTACTGGGGATCTGGTGAGCCCTGACCTGCCTCAAGTCTCCCAACGACGCCTGTAGCCCCTTTCTGGAGGATCCCCCCAACCGCGACCGGAGCCGGTAAGGAAAACCCGACGTCAAAAGCCACCCCTGCACCCGACGCCCCACTGCGTTGGGTGGGCCAACTGACGGTGTCCCGGCATCCCCGCCATCCCAACTTACCTCTCCAACCAGTGGTCACATCCAGAAGATCTGTCCCCGAACCTGCAGTGTTTGTTGAAACTGGAGAATACCCATTGAAAACAACAGGGCACCCGACGCCAAAACAGCACCCTGCACCCGGCCGCCTCTGTGCCGCAGTGGGTTCACCTTGTGTGCTAACTTGAACTCACCTTTGCCCGGAGCTTAACTCGAGGAGCTTCGCTCCCTAAACCTTGCGGCCTGCTCCTGAGCAGCCACCAACCGGAGGCCCCCTATCCCCCATTGGATAACATTGGGCCTCCGGCACTCTGCACCCGGCCACCCTAGTGTCGCTGAGGGTGCTCCTTGGAGTGCATCATTGACCCTGGGTTAACCCTTGTTCTAACCCCAGAAACCCAACTCCCAAAACCCAGTAGTTACCTGTAAACCGATAACTTCATTTCCTCCCATAGGATTGCATTGACTGCTTTTCTGTGAAAAAAGTTCTAAGTGTGGAGTAGGAAACTCTATGAAAAGTCATACAAGTGTGTTTTGATAACAAATTGCATTACTTACCTTTATCCAGGAAATGTTCCAGTGTGGTATCTAGGTATACCACCCTGTGTAAGAAAAGTAATCTGGGGGTGCGCTAGAGGGCGCACAAGCAAGATGGCCGCACTTGCATGAGGCTCTTGCAGCTCAGGCCCAATACACATCCTAATCCTGTCTGAAATGCCCGAAAATCAATAAAACGGCTGTGGGGACAGAAATCGGAACGCTTGAAGCGGCTGGAGAGCAAACCAGAATCGATCGTGGAGACCGGGAGACAACATACTGGGTCCCGGAGGGCTGAGCTATGACTGGCCTCAAAATGGCAGCGGCGCTATGAGCCTGAATATGCACGGAGCTGTGGAGCGAGAGACAACTTAGCCGGCTAGAGACACACGACCTACCCGAGGGCAGCTGTTGCGGGCATTGCAGGCGGGCGGAGACGATTCCCCCATGCGGAGAGAGAGACCTGTCGGAGTGAAGACCCGCGGCCGGAGATGCCAAAACTGCTCAACCGTGAGTAAGATGCCATCTGCGGGAACTGCGGCAGCCGCGCTATGAGAGCAGTGCCGTTTTGTCACCTACGCTGCAGCTGGGAGGCTCGGGGAGCCGGCGCATCGAGGATAATAACGAAGAGGGCGCGAAAGCCAGCGGCAGAGAATGCGATTCCCCTCCCTCCTGCGAATGCTATAGAACGTGAGCCCGGGCGGCGCATGGAATAACAATAAGCCTAATAAAAGGCCAGGATCAGCAAACAAGAAGTGGCGGAAGAAGCACACTAAGCGGGGGAACATTATAACCCCTTTAGATGAGTGACTGATAAAACCCCTAAAATAAACAAAAAACGGGCCCAAAGAGACAGCGCACTTCCTGCCAATGAGGTGCAGATAATACATTAAATACATAGGCAAAAAACGCACGTAAATACGAGAGTGGAGGAGAAGAGAGAAGGCTGCTAGTTTACAAAACCGCATTTAGAGAGACAAGAAAGGAAGAAAACGAGCATTGGCAGGGAAGCTATATATACAGGATCATAATAATCGCTTATAGCAGACTGCCACATGGAGTATAGAACGAGGAGCGAAAAGGGAGACAACATGGGCAAAACAGAAGGCAAACAAACTAAATTACAGTTTGACGCCCGCAAATCCACTCACCAAGAAGAACATGAGCAATCACTGAAGTAAGGACCGAGCTCAGGAAGGCAAACATCAATGGAAGATCTTAAGGAACTGTTGCTTGTCATGAAGAGCAGTCTCTCCTCCATAGAGACCAAAATGGACGCTATGTGCACGCGTATGGATAACATAACACATAAAATTGACCAACATGATGAAAGCATCACAGAGGCGGAACAGCGAATATCGGACCTAGAAGATTCATCTGAGGGAAATATCACATGGCACGACGGTACGGGGAAGTGGAACGTCCTGGGAAGACCCTGGCGGAAATAATCCGAAAAGCACGATTTTCAAATGTAGTTTTAGAAGTCATAGACACAGATGGGAAGAGAAACAGGGACACTCAAGACATACTACAGACATTCTATAAGTTTTATGATACCCTCTACACAACACATAGAATGACTCCTGTGGCGTTTGATTCATACTTCGAGGATATAGCGCTAGGATGGCTGGGGGAAGCTCAGAGGGAATTCCTCCTGGCTGATTTTGAGGACGATGAGATTCGCAGTGCGATCATGCAGCTCTGCTCTGGACGGGCCCCTGGTCCGGACAGGCTTACCATTGTATTTTACAAAACTTTTAGTGATTCTCTCATCCCGATCCTTAAACAGGTATATGAGGAGGCACGAGAGAAGGGTATTCTCCCTCAGAAAATGTGGGAGGTACTCATCATATCTATACTTAAACCTGGAAAATCAGGTGATAAATGCGACTCATATAGACCATTATCACTTATAAATTGTGATGCCAAAATCTTAGCCAAGATACTTGTGAATCATGTTAGCCTTCTTATGACCACCTTGGTGCTGCCAGACCAGTCGGGATTTGTGCCAGGGAGGGTGACCTCACATAGCTTACGCACTCTATTTGCCCTTATGCAGGATGTTGATCCAGACCTTGCTGTGGTGGCTGTCTTCCTAGGCACCACCAAGGCCTTTGATTCTTTAATGTGGGATTACTTAGCTAGCGTCCTTAGGCAAATGGGATTCCCCCTCCCCTTTTTGTCTTGGATCCAATTACTCTATACAGAACCACAGGCCAGAGTATTGATTAACGGGGTGTGTTCCCCCAGCTTTCAGATCTCAAGGGGAACAAGGCAGGGATGTCCGTTATCCCCCCTTCTTTTTGGGCTGGCCATGGAGCCACTGGCAGCCAAGCTACGGCAACATCACCGGGAATATGCTCTCCAATACCCTGAAAGACAAATTTTAATATCATTATACGCAGACGATATCACGTTATATCTACGGGAACCCGAAATCAGCCTTAACCCAATACTGCGTGAATTTATACAATTCGGGATGTATTCGTGAGTTAATATTAATTGGGGAACATCTCAGATATTCCCTCTTACCGAGTCGGTTGGCAGGTATGACCCTGAATACCCCTTGACCTGGTGCGATGACAAAATAAAATACTTGGGAATAATAATAACCAGGGACAAGGCAGAACTTATGTAGGCTAACTACGGCTGGACACTTGAAACAATAACAGATTCCTTCACTAGATAGATTGCTATGCCCCTCTCACTAGCAGGACGGGTGTCACTAATCAAAATGGTGATAACCCCTAAGCTACTTAAAGTGGGAACATCTGACCCAACCATTTACCAAGGGAGGGTTCGAAGTACCAGATATGCAA
Organism: Calotriton arnoldi; assembly: GCA_963921515.1. Classification (NCBI taxonomy): domain Eukaryota; kingdom Metazoa; phylum Chordata; class Amphibia; order Caudata; family Salamandridae; genus Calotriton; species Calotriton arnoldi. Next base: position 1,104,906 of record CAWUFW010004398.1, on the reverse strand, counting down.
CTTTATTTCTGGTGCGCACAGCCACACTACGCAGCATATTGGATACACCCACCACCGTATATGCCGCACCTGGCAGTAGAATATGGTTATATGACGCCAGTACCCTATGCAGCTTACCTTAGTGCGCCGGTCAGGCCAAGAAGTAAAGCACCAATAGAGCCTGGAGGGCTATAGCAAAACGGTTACAAACAAATATACTCTACTCCCCCCTGTTGCCGTTGCAAGGTTGGGTAGATATCCCGGTCACACAGGAAACAAGTTGTTGGCAAATGCTTAAAAAATATGATGTACTGACCTGGGGGGACTTGTATGAGGATGGTACATTCTGTAAACGAGAGGCTTTCTTCAGAGATTGTCAGCCCTCCCCAATGGAACTCTTCATGTATGTTAGGCTTCGGCAGGATGTGAAGGCTGCTACCCCCACATACCCAGCTGAACCCCCTGCCTTGGCTCCACTGCATGCTTTACTACAACGTTCTACTCCTGTACATGTGGTTTCCATGTTATATCGGATCACTCAGGCGGATAGCGCACAAACAGCACGAGCACAATGGGAAAAGGACCTAGGTAATCTCCTTAGCGATGACCAATGGATATTTTGCTGTCAGCAAATGGGCCAAGTCACAGCCAGTAGTAGGCATAATACACTTTAAATACCTACACCGCCTTTATTACACTCCTGCAAAGCTACTTTGTTTTCAGCTTAGGGAAAACGATAACTGTGATAGATGTGGTAGGGCGGGAGCAGATTTTTTACACCTGGCATGGGAATGTGACCCAATTCTGAAATACTGGGGCACAGTGACTGAAGCATTGGACCAGATGACTGGTTCCCATATACCCAATACCCCACTTACCACAGTACTAGGGTACACTAAAGAACTAGAGGCCTCAATCAGGAAATATGTTTCGTTGGGCCTACTTCTTGCCAAACTTAGAGTGGCCTGCAGGTGGGGTAGAGGACACGCACCCAAATTTAAAGATTGGTTAAATGATCTTATATTTTGCCAGGAGCAGCTGGCAACATATGCGGAGATGATGCCACCTACGTCCAGGCCAAAAGACATTTGGGAACCCCTATGGGCATACTTGCTTGAGCGATCTACCGGGGGAGACACAGAAGAGGAGACTACTAGAGACTCTGATACGGCACAGGAATGAAAATGTATAAGATGCGGCACTATGGAGGAGCTATTGAAGCAAAAGAACATATTGAGGGTGGCTCAGAATGTACGAACTGTGGTGGTTGTCTTAATAAGTTCAATTTAGTAGCAAGACTATGGGACTGCAGCAATATACAATGATTATACTGTTTTGTGGTCATGGCTTTTTCAAATGTATCAGGTTTATGCTGTGTCGTGGATAGAACAGTAACCTATCCATGTTGGTGTATAGTTGTAAAATCAATAAAAACATTAAAAAAAAATTAAAAAAGAAAAGTAATCCAATAAACTACTCACAAAGTAATTACAAAGTAACTGTATAGTATTTTCAACATTTCACTTACCTGTAACCAAACCAATTGCATTCAACTGCATTTCAACTGTATTCGACTGCATTATTCTTACAAAGTACTATTACACTTACCTGTGCCAGGCCTTGCTTGGTTCTAGAAATAAAATAGAACTAAATAATATTTTTATACAAAACAAATTGCTCAGAATTCAGTCTTTGAGTGTGTGAAATCATTTCTTGCCTGAGTCTGTACAATAAATGATTAACAATACCCTCTGATAAAGCCTTACTGCTCGCCCACACTACCACAAATAGAGAGTAAGGTCTTATCTACTTGAGCCTCTGTAAGCCTTTGGGGATCCATTGGACTCTGTGCACACTAAACCTTACTTTGGTATAGTATATACAAAGCCAGCTTCCTACAACTTTGGCCTAACTTAGTCTCTGTATCTGGTCCACACTCCATCGCCGTTGGCCTGAACTTGTGACTTTTTCCCAGTCCGGTGCGATCAGATAACCACAGTTGGTGCTTTGTGCTTCTAACCATTGTTTATACTTAAATCTTTAAAATTGCATCTCTTCAGTTTTAGTAATTGGATTTTTGTTGTTTTGGTCTCAAATAATTTATTAAATGTTACTCTATTTTTCTAAATTGGTGTGATATTTTTCTAGTTTTGTGTTTTGACTTTATTACTGTTTAAAGTACTGCATAAATACTTTACACATTGCCTCTAAGTTAAGTCCGACTGCTTTTGTGCCAAGCTACCAGAGAGTTAAGCACAGGTTAATTTGGGGTTTGGTTTCACTCTGACAGGATTTGTGGTTGCTGCTTGAGTAGGATTTAACCCCCTTACCCAGTAACCCAATTTGCTACACTAGGCATTTCTTCGAAGCACACAAAATCAATGAGAAGTTGTTTAGGTATTTTGCTGTTAATAACGTTTTGTAAAATGGCAGCAGTTGTAACAGAGAACTGGCCTTGTGATGGCTGGGGTCCAGTTACATCCTGGTCTTAGAAACAAAGATTTTGGGCCTGATTTAGATCTTGGTGGGACTCCCGTCATCCCTCTGTGGCGGAGTTTACAAGTACTCCATTGAGCTGACGGATTTGCACCTGCCACATTTATATGTGGGCTGTCTGATCGTAAGTCCGGGTTGACAGAGTGTTTTTTGTCATGTAAACGGCTCATTGCTTTCGACGAGGCAGACTCCTCTGCTGGCTAACGGCGGGCTGCCGACGGAGAGATTCCGTCGCAGGACGCATTCAACATTGTACTATTCCTGTGGGTTTTGTAAGGATGCTAACATCACACACCTGATGTGTTTCAGCGAATTGTATTCACCTGCCTACCACACTATAAAACACACTTCATTTCAGACCATGTTCATTTGCCATTCCACTGCAGCAAAACATTGTTCCTGAACACTTTTTCAGTGAAGTCAGGATGTTTTTGGCTTTCTCTTTTTCTTGTTCATTTAGTCTTTTATTAATTTATTATCTTGTGGGTTATAAAATTAATGTAAGTTTATTTTTTCATAACGTAAGGGAGGAGAAATCCCAATTTTACCGAGGGAGAATTGTCAGTCATGGTGGTTGAAAATATTAAAGTAGAGCCACAATTGTTTGGAGCCCAAGTACAAAATACAACTATATCTCATAAAAGGCAAATGTGGAGCAGAATAGTTGACAGAGTGAATGCTGTAGCAAGCAACCTGTGCACACAAGAGAAATTAGGATGAGGTGGAAAAACCTGTGGCGGAGAGTGCCTTCACTGGACTCCAAGCATCACCTGGAGGCCCAGAGGTTCTCCCAGCCTCCCGTAACAACTATTTCCCTGGGAGGAGAAGGTCTTGCAGATGCTACATCCTGGAGGCTGGACAGGAATCCCTGGTGGAGTGAAGACTGGTAAGTTATACTTCTGAATGTGTCACTACCTCCAAAACTCAATCCTCTCCCACCCCTCCTACCCGTACTCCTCCTCCCGAATTCCCATCTTACCTGTCCTTAACCCCTGTCAAATGTAAACCCACCCCTCCCAAGAAAGAACCTTGAGGTGCCTGCTCTGTGCCCAATAGATGCCCTTTCCTTAAGGGGTTATCCTTCAGCAGTAGGTATAGAAGGCAAGTTATGGGCAACACAACCACAGCCTGTTGTCAAGGGAAAGCCTTTTGTTCTCCTTTTATGTTTTGAATTTAATAAAATATTTATGAGAGAAGGATCTCATTTATTAATAAAAAGATTTTAATTTTACAAAGTTTGTCCTAACATTATTTTTCATTTACAATTCTTTGATGCATAGAAATGTTAATGATGAAAATGATAATTACATATTTTTACTTACAATTATGACAGGAAATATAACCGTTTTTTTAATATGTCTTATTTGTAAAGTCCAGGTTGATTTGCTTCATGGTCAAGTAGCAGGAGCAAAAGGAGGTCTTTGCCAATCGGGTTCAAGCCGGAAAAGGAAGTGGGAAAAAGAAAAACATGTTCGAAACTGCCAACTCATGTGTGGAGGTTTACATGACACAGCTACGTCGATGGGAAGGCACATCGTAATTGGCCCAGCAGAAAAATGGGCTGAACTCACTCCGACATCCACTTTTGCCTATGATGCCGTTGACGAAGTTGGAAAATTCTGGCGGAGTTGGTGGGACTCTGACGGATTATCATTCACAGACCCGCCAACATCTAAATAGCGCAGGCAGACCACCTAGTACATGGGCGGAGAAACCGACAGAAAAGTGACGGCGGGACAAGATCCGTCAAGATCTAAATCAAGCCCTTAATCTGGAATGAACGCCGAAGAAGAAATAAGAGTACACTTATAAGAATTAACCACAGCAGTGCCCAATGTCTGCTGCACAGATTTGAGTTCATCCATGTTTTAAATGACAATTTTATGTGTGCTTCTTTCTGTTTTTCTTTTGCAACATTGTTTAAAACCAACAGGAGGCTTGATCACATCTAGTGCAAATGAATTCACTGAAGACCAAAAGTAGAAAATGATGGGTATAAACGAACATAAACTGGTAGGCCCCCACTTGGGTAAACAGACTTCAAAACAGACAAAGGGCCATTGAGTTTTCGAAACAACAATGCCCCGTAGCATTATATGCAGTGTAAGAACTCAAGTAAATTCTGATAAAAACTGGGGACTCAAAGTCGACATGTTTAGTCCAAATGTGAATCAATCATAAATGTATCACCCATGATACATTTTAATTTGATGTGCTAGTATGAATGTTATGTGATCTAAATCAAAAGTGTATTGCAAACCATTCAAACATGGCAACCACAATGTTATGTTATTTATGGAAATGTTTTTCAGCACGGAATCCTTCTTTCATGCTTACGCTAATGCACTTAAGAGAGCAGCAAAAAGCATGGCGGTGTTTGCGATCAAGGCTGTCCAGGATGAAAAGCGTTGAATATGAGCAGACAACTGATGTGATGCCACAAAATATACGTGGGTAAAAGCAATTCAATGAGTGCAGCTATTCTGTACTTCATAAATTGCTCAGAATACCAGATTACCAGTATATATATATTATTAGAATTTTTAAAACGAAGTAATTTAAAATTAAATAATTGTATTATTTATAAAGTTAATTGGAATATATATAATGGCGTTATTCGATTTTCTTTTCATAATTTTTTTCTTTAGCCCCGATGGATTGGACTAATGTAATTGACTTATGTATGGGTCACAGCTTTTGGACTTCTGTCACTTATCGGTCTGCAGGGTTGCCTTATGGGAGTTGTAGTGTTGTGGGGACATGAGCGCGCGCCTGCTGGCCAGCATTTATGTTGGAATACCACAATGTGTGTTTATTTCGGCCTCGGTGTGCAGATGTAAATCACTATGCCCCAATGCTTCCTGAGGACTCAATTTGGTTTATGCGAAGATAATCGGGCACTAAATATCTTTGCTCCTCTGGCATATAACACAGATCGTATATTGATTAACCTGTGACCCAGCCCTTCTGAAAATGCCGTATTAGGGGTAATCTTGCTATAACAATGTGGTGACATTTTGCAGCACGAATTTTATATATATATATATATATATATATATATATATATATCCATTTGAAGCTGCTCGCAGATTGAAGATGCCTCACACGACGTTTAATTCACCTTATTTATTGGCAGGCAACAGCACAACCAGTCTTGTCTTCCCAGCAAAATGTCTTTCGCCTTTTGCCATACGCGTTTCTGGAAATGCTCCCCTTGATCACTGGCCTGGCGTTGGGGGAAGAAACAGCTACACTAATCATCTCGCACTCGCATTTATATTCACAGTCCCGCCCATAGGGGCGTGTACATTCAGTGCATCTTGGATCTTGTAGTTCAGGTAAGTGTTTTCTCTCCGTAGTGGATGTAGTTGTACCTTTCCCTCCAAACAATAATGTACCTTCGGGTCGCTGTTTGAGGCAAAGCCGGTTTGCTGCTGTAATTACCCCAGCCAAAGCGGACACGTCGTTCCTTTTGGTGCCCTGAAATCAAAGCACACGGACCTGCACTGTCTGCAGTGGGGCGTCTTCGTGGCCAGAGCGGGCCACTGTATATCCATTTGAAGCTGCTCGCAGATTGAAGATGCCTCACACGACGTTTTATTCACCTTATTTATTGGCAGGCAACAGCACAACCAGTCTTGTCTTCCCAGCAAAATGTCTTTCGCCTTTTGCCATACGCGTTTCTGGAAATGCTTCCCTTGATCACTGGCCTGGCGTTGGGGGAAGAAACAGCTACACTAATCATCTCGCACTCGCATTTATATTCACAGTCCCGCCCATAGGGGCGTGTACATTTAGTGCATCTTGGATCTTGTAGTTCAGGTAAGTGTTTTCTCTCCGTAGTGGATGTAGTTGTACCTTTCCCTCCAAACAATAATGTACCTTCGGGTCGCTGTTTGAGGCAAAGCCGGTTTGCTGCTGTAATTACCCCAGCCAAAGCGGACACGTCGTTCCTTTTGGTGCCCTGAAATCAAAGCACACGGACCTGCACTGTCTGCAGTGGGGTGTCTTCGTGGCCAGAGCGGGCCACTGTATATCCATTTGAAGCTGCTCGCAGATTGAAGATGCCTCACACGACGTTTAATTCACCTTAACGACGTGTCCCGAAGGTACATTATTGTTTGGAGGGAAAGGTACAACTACATCCACTACGGAGAGAAAACACTTACCTGAACTACGAGATCCAAGATGCACTGAATGTACACGCCCTTATCGGCGGGACTGTGAATATAAATGCGAGTGCGAGATGATTAGTGCAGCTGTTTCTTCCCCCAACGCCAGGCCAGTGATCAAGGGAAGCATTTCCAGAAACGCGTATGGCAAAAGGCGAAAGACATTTTGCTGGGAAGACAAGACTGGTTGTGCTGTTGCCTGCCAATAAATAAGGTGAATTAAACGTCGTGTGAGGCATCTTCAATTTGCGAGCAGCTTCAAATGGATATATATATATATATTTTTTTTATGCTTTCAGGCACAAGTTTCTGAGCGATTGACGGCCCTGTGTGCATATACTCTAAATGTTCCCATTTGAGCAGGCGACAGTGATACGGTTTATTTATGTATGTTTTTATGCACATGACACGGAGAGAGGCATGATGTTGCTGGTTTCGCAAAGATCCCAATTTGTAGATATTTAGTTATCTCATGTATTGTGCAGACATTGTAAATAGTGTAAATGTCGGATCTGTTCTAATGATACCAGCGTTAAAATGCCTATGTGTATACTTAGAGAACAGTTACATTTTACAACAGAGGAACATCAGTGTATTTCATGTACGCAAAAGTATTTTTTCTATGTCTACTTTGCACCTGTAGGGAAAGTGCTATATATACTCACTCAGTTTGGGCGCCAATTCGATTGACAAAGGCTTCTGCGAAGCCGAAACGCGTCTCCTTGATCTCGGGGTCGAGCGAGACCCAGGAAAATAAAGGTGCCATATTCCAGCAGCTTTGTGTACGTGCCTTCTTCTTTGGGAGCAGGACTGGTTATATATATATATATATATATATATTATCTACTGGCGGTCGCCAGTAGATAGTTATAGTTAGGACCTATTTTCCATAGGAAATCCGCGACATTCTATTTGAAATAACTCTTGCGTCAGTTGACGAATCTTCGCGAAATTTTCAAACTTTATGGCCCGCTCCGGTCCGCTCCTACCCTGAAAGTCTCAGGGTGATTCGTCAAGCGGGGGCCGAGAAAAAGGGGGTCCCAAAACGTGTTTTCCCCATTCATTTTCCCATAGGAAACTTTAGACACGGCTACAGCCCGAACTGCTGAACGGAATTACACCAAATTTGGCAAAGAGGTAGTTCTTGGTTCAGAAAGAACCCTTTTGTTAAATGGTGTAAATCCGTTCAGTAGTTGCGGAGAAATTAAAAAATAAGAGTCAAAAAATCAATTTCCCATAGGAAACTTTATGCAAGGCTACAGCCCGAACTGCTGAACGGAATTACACCAAATTTGGCAAAGAGGTAGTTCTTGGTTCAAAAAGAACCCTTTTTGTTAAATGGTGTAAATCCGTTCAGTAGTTGCTGAGAAAATCAAAAGTAAAAACACATATATATCTGGGCGGAGCCTAACCACACATGTCATCGTGAGATCTGATTGGCTGTCAGCACTTCATCCTGGAATTGCTGGCAGCCATCTTGGGACCAATATAAATGATAGTACCCCATTGAAATGCATTGTAGTGAATCGAAGATTTTGAGGGTTACCAAAAGGAGAACTATAAAGGGTGATAACAGACTTTAGTTACATTAGAATTCATTTGTTGATGGTACCATACTAATTTCAGGAATTGTGGTGTGTTCTAAGGTGATTTTACCCTGTGAAAAACCTTCTGCTGGGATATCATGAATCATGTTTGAGAGAAAACTATTTTCACATGCTTGTCCCATACAGTTTTGGAAGGTGCTCCAGAAGCTAAAATGAGAGCATATTTTCTGTAAATTCACATTATCTTTCTCAGTCATGTGAGAATGAAGTCTGACATTCTCAGTAAAACATGTACATCCAACAAGGGCAGAGACTGTCACTTGATTCCTTTGTGTTCTACTGCAGCTTCCCAGAGTGTTCTAAAGAACAACTAGAGTGCTAACAGCCTTACTTATGACAAAAGTATGGCACACCTGAAGCCATCTTGATTGGAATAAACTGGTAACACTTAAAACATTTAATTTAAAAAGGAACAAAATGATGGGGTTCATCTTGTCATAGAAATTATGGTTAGTGCTCTGGAAAGAAAAATTAGGACATGTTTCAAGTGTGATCTCAAATATCTTCCTGTTATATTTCAACAGGAGCAGCCTGTCAGTTGATGCCTTTGTGTTCTACTGCAGCTTCCCAGAGTGTTCTAAAGAACAACTAGAGCGCTAACAGTCTTACTTATGACAAAAGAATGGCACACCTGAAGCCATCTTGATTGGAATAAACTGGTAACACTTAAAACATTTAATTTAAAAAGGAACAAAATGATGGGGTTCATTTTGTCATAGAAATTATGGTTAGTGCTGTAGAAAGAAAAATTAGGACATGTTTCAAGTGTGATCTCAAATATCTTCCTGTTATATTTCAACAGGAGCAGCCTGTCAGTTGATGCCTTTGTGTTCTACTGCAGCTTCCCAGAGTGTTCTAAAGAACAACTAGAGCGCTAACAGTCTTACTTATGACAAAAGTATGGCACACCTGAAGCCATCTTGATTGGAATAAACTGGTAACACTTAAAACATTTAATTTAAAAGGAACAAAATGAGGGGGTTCATTTTGCCATAGAAATTATGGTTAGTGCTGTAGAAAGAAAAATTAGGACATGTTTTAAGTGAGATCTCAAATATCTTCCTGTTATATTTCAACAGGAGCAGCCTGTCAGTTGATGCCTTTGTGTTCTACTGCAGCTTCCCAGAGTGTTCTAAAGAACAACTAGAGTGCTAACAGCCTTACTTATGACAAAAGTATGGCACACCTGAAGCCATCTTGATTGGAATAAACTGGTAACACTTAAAACATTTAATTTAAAAAGGAACAAAATGAGGGGGTTCATTTTGCCATAGAAATTATGGTTAGTGCTGCAAAAAGAAAATGTAGTGCATGTTTTAAGTGAGATCTCAAATCCTCTTCTATTTCATTAGAAAATTCTGACATGCAGACTGAAACAATCACTTTCAATACCAGCAGTAGACTTCCAGTTAACTCCTTGGTGAGCAGTAGCTTTACTACAGTGATCTAATGAACAACTAGAGTAATAACATTCTGAATTTATGGCAAATGTGTGACACATCTGAATGCCTTCTTGATGGAATCAAAGTAAAAAACTGAAAGCATTTCCTACTGAGGAGACTGCAGTAAATGAGGAAATTAGGAAACTTCATAACAAAGAAGTCTTCCAAGATGGCCACCAGTGAAAAAAGAGCCCAAATGTAGCACAAATATTACCCAGATGAAGCCCACATATAGCCCAATGACAAAAGTGTGCAAACCACTTTTTATTTTTAGTTTTTTGCAGTTTTATGTAGTGCAGACTGGTCAGGTATTGGAGCGTTGCATCTTAAAACATGACCCCCCTACACTACAAAAATACCACTGCACTACCCTAAACCCTAAAACACTACCCCAGCATGACCCCCTACACTACACAAGCACCACTGCACTTTCCTAAACCCTAAAACACTACCCCCAGCATGACCCCCTACACTACACAAACACCACTGCACTACCCTAAACCCTAAAACACTACCCCAACACCACTGCACTACCCTAAATCCTAAAACACTACCCCCAGCACGACCCCCTACACTACCCAAACACCACTGCACTACCCTAAAACATGACCCCCTACACTACACAAACACCACTGCACTACCCTAAACCCTAAAACACTACCCCCAGCACGACCCCCTACACTACACAAGCACCACTGCACTACCCTAAACCCTAAAACACTACCCCCAGCACGACCCCCTACACTACACAAATACCACTGCACTACCTTAAACCCTAAAACACTACCCCCAGCATGACCCCCTACACTACCCAAACACCACTGCACTAACCTAAATCCTAAAACACTACCCCCAGCACGACCCCCTACACTACCCAAACACCACTGCACTACCCTAAAACATGACCCCCTACACTACACAAACACCACTGCACTACCCTAAACCCTAAAACACTACCCCCAGCACGACCCCCTACACTACACAAGCACCACTGCACTACCCTAAACCCTAAAACACTACCCCCAGCACGACCCCCTACACTGCCCGAACACCACTGCACTGCCCTAAACCCTGAAACACCATCCCCTTCACGACCCCCTACACTGCCCGAACACCACTGCACTGCCCTAAACCCTGAAACACCACCCCCAGCATGACCCCTACACTGCCCGAACACCACTGCACTGCCCTAAACACTGAAACACTACCCCCAGCAAGACCTCCTACACTGCCCGAACACCACTGCACTGCCCTAAACCCTGAAACATCACCCCCAGCAAGACCCCCTACACTGCCCGAACACCACTGCCCTAAACCCTGAAACACCACCCCCAGCACGACCCCCTACACTGCCCGAACACCACTGCACTGCCCTAAACCCTGAAACACCACCCCCAGCACGACCCCCTACACTGCCCGAACACCACTGCACTGCCCTAAACCCTGAAACACCACCCCCTGCACGACCCCCTACACTGCCAGAACACTACTGCACTGCCCTAAACCCTGAAACACCATCCCCAGCACGACCCCCTACACTGCACGAACACCCCTGCACTGCCCTAAACCCTGAAACACTACCCCCAGCAAGACCCCCTACACTGCCCGAACACCACTGCACTGCCCTAAACCCTGAAACATCACCCCCAGCAAGACCCCCTACACTGCCCGAACACCACTGCCCTAAACCCTGAAACACCACCCCCAGCAAGAACCCCTACACTGCCCGAACACCACTGCACTGCCCTAAACCCTGAAACACCAGCCCCAGCACGACCCCTACACTGCCCGAACACCACTGCACTGCCCTAAACCCTGAAACACCACCCCCTGCACGACCCCCTACACTGCCCGAACACCACTGCACTGCCCTAAACCCTAAAACACCACCCCCAGCACGACCCCCTACACTGCCCGAACACCACTGCACTGCCCTAAACCCTGAAACACCACCCCCTGCACGATCCCCTACACTGCCCGAACACTACTGCACTGCCCTAAACCCTGAAACACCACCCCCAGCACGACCCCCTACACTGCACGAACACCACTGCACTGCCCTAAACCCCGAAACACTACCCCCAGCAAGACCCCCTACACTGCCCGAACACCACTGCCCTAAACCCTGAAACACCACCCCCAGCAAGACCCCCTACACTGCCTGTACACCACTGCACTGCCCTAAACCCTGAAACACCACCCCCAGCATGACCCCCTACACTGCCCGAACACAACTGCACTGCCCTAAACCCTGAAACACCACCCCCAGCACGACCCCCTACACTGCCCGAACACCACTGCACTGCCCTAAACCATGAAACACCAGCCCCAGCACGACCCCTACACTGCCCGAACACCACTGCACTGCCCTAAACCCTGAAACACCACCCCCAGCATGACCCCCTACACTGCCCGAACACCACTGCACTGCCCTAAACCCTGAAACACCAGCCCCAGCACAACCCCGTACACTGTCCGAACACCACTGCCCTGCCCTAAACCCTGAAACACCAGCCCCAGCACGACCGCCTACACTGCCCGAAAACCACTGCACTGCCCTAAACCCTGAAACACCAGCCCCAGCACGACCCCCTACACTGCCCGAACACCACTGCACTACCCTAAACCCTCAAACACCAGCCCCAGCACGACCCCCTACACTGCCCGAACACCACTGCACTGCCCTAAACCCTGAAACACCAGCCCCAGCAAGACCCCCTATACTGCCCGAACACCACTGCACTGCCCTAAACCCTGAAACACCACCCCCAGCAAGACCCCCTACACTGCCCGAACACCACTGCACTAAAGCCTGAAACACCACCCCCAGCAAGACCACCTACACTGGCCAAACACCACTGCACTACCCTAAACCCTAAAACACTCCCCCCAGCACGACTCCCTACACTACCCAAACACCACTGCACTACCCTAAACCCTAAATCTACCCCCAGCATGACCCCGTACACTACACAAACACCACTGCACTACCCTAAACCCTAAAACACTACCCCCAGCACGACCCTCTTCACTACCTAAACACAACTGCACAATTTGTTACAGGCGTTGCAACGCAGGCCTGTGGTGCTTACTGGAAGTACCTATTGGGCTAGTTGGGCCCCAGGGACCCTCAGGATTCAAAGTGACCTAATCCCCCAACTTAAAACGCACCACGGGGCGCGTTTGCACAGTGGTGAAGGGAGGGGGCGGGGCCTCAGGTGACATGTGCGCAAACACGCCCTGTGGTGCGTTTTAAGTTGGGGAATTAATTCCCTTTGAATCCTGAGGGACCCTGGGGGCCAACTTGCCCACCAGGTACCTTCAGTAAGCACAACAGAGTTGCGTTGCAGAGAGGTGAAAAGAGGTGCGTGGCCTCGGAACGCCTCTCTGCAACTCAGCTCTGTGGTCCTAACTGTAGGTACCTGGGGGGCTAGTTGGGCCCCAGGGACCTTCAGAATTCAAGGGGACTTAATCCTGCAACTTAAAACGCGCCACGGGGTGCGTTTGCACACATGTCACCTCAGGCCCCCCTCCCTTCACCACTGTGCAAACGCGCCTCTGTAGCGCGTTTTAAGAGGTAGTTTTAATCCCCCTGCCCTATTATGTACTAGGGACTTGCAGAGGAGGTCATGCTAATCACAGGGGTACCCCAACGCATAGTGTTCCCTAGTGTATCTAGGTGTTTTCACTGTATTCTAAGTGTCTTTTAGCATAGCACTGGCTCTGGTTAGTCAGAGTCAGTTACCACCAGTACCCGTCTGAAAAAGTTGTGGGCACAGGATTATTTTGCAACAAGGCCTCTTTCTGCTCCTCTGTTGGTTCTTTCTGAACATCTTTTGCTTCTTTCTGTGCGTTTTTTCTTCTTTCTTCACATGTCCTACCTCTGTAGGCATAGTTAGAAACTAGCATTTAAAAAAACTTTGAAATTCACTTAAAAAATCATAGGTTTCAGGCACGTTATAGTTAGAAATTAGCATTTAAAAAACCTTTGAAATTCACTGAAAAAACCATAGGTTTTAGGGACAGTTATAGTTAGTTGGACATTTCACTCGTACAAAACCATAGAAATTCCCCGTTATAGTTAGTTCAGCTAACTATAACTCGCGCCCGCAATGCACTGCTGATGACGTCACATATTACATCACTCATGACATGGTCAGTAACATCACTGATGACATCTCAAATGACATCACTGATGACATCATCCATGTGATAATTTCATGCATCTTCTCACACCCTAATATAACTTTTGATACACCCACTCTAAATTACGGACTGCCATTCTCAAAACCATAGACAATCCAACACCAAAAACTACATACCCACTCACTGATTCTTAGGTCTACACACACATCCACTCACTCACCCGTACAGTCACTCATACTTAGTCACTCAGTACAGGACTATCATATGCACTCATACACCTATATAAACACTCACACACCGTCACTCATCCATAGAGGTACTCACACACCTAGTCAGTCATGCAAAAAAATTAATCACACACCCATTTACTCACCTATACAGTTATACACACACCAGCTCACTTACTCATACAAATACTAGCACATTCTTACGCTCTTATACAATCACTGATACAAGTACACACTCATCCATACAGCCACTCTCACAATCACACACTCTCACTTATAGCCATTTATATACTCCAACACACATATATACTGCCTATCACATATGTAGTTACTCACACATGTACCACTGAGATATACATTCAATCACTAACACACCCATACACACACTCACCCACCCATACAGTCCATCACAGATGCACTCTTGAAACCATGCACCCAGTGAATCACCAACTCACACATCTATGCACAGAGTCACACACACCCCACCCACACAAACACTCAGGCACCCATACAGATACTCAGACAATCAATCAATAACCCATGTAGACACTCATGTAGCTATTCAGAAAGCCATGCAGCCGCTTACAAACCAACAGACAGACGGATACAGACATTCACACAGTTTAGTCACTAACCCATGCATTCAGTAAGATACATTTAATCACTCACTTGTAGAGTCAGTCACTCACGTACTAAATCATCCATTCAGACACTTATACACCCACTCATTCTTCAATACGCCTTTCCCTATATATATTAAACATATTTAAACTTTACAGAAACACACAGTCACTGGATGATGTCATCAGTGATGTCATCAGTGATGTCATTTGAGATGTCATCAGTGATGTCATCAGTGATGTCACTGACCATGTCATGAGTGATGTAATATGTGACGTCATCAGCAGTGCATTGCCGGGCGCGAGTTATAGTTAGCTGAACTAACTATAACGGGGAATTTCTATGGTTTTGTACGAGTGAAATGTCCAACTAACTATAACTGTCCCTAAAACCTATGGTTTTTTCAGTGAATATATATATATATATATATATATATATATATATATATATATATATATATAGATAGATAGATAGATAGATAGATAGATAGATAGATGTAGATAGATAGATAGACACAGAAAGGATTGACAGATTGATAGCTCTTTCTCGATTCTGGGGGTGGTGGTGCATGGCCGCTGTTAGTTGGTGGACCAATTTGTCTGGCTCATTCCGATAACGAACAAGACTCCTCCATGCTAACTAGTTACGCGACCCCCAGCTCTCCTGTTAGCTGGGTCGGGAGGAGGCCCAATGCAATATAGAGGCCTTAATCCAACAGCCCTCGCGTGCTCTCTTTCTTGTGGAGTAGGGATTGTGCTGATATATATATATATATATACATATATATATATATATAGCGAGAGATCGAGAGAGAGAGAGAGAGCTGCAAAAAGAAGCAGAGAACTCTGTGCATATATATATATATATATATATATATATATATATATATATATATATATATATATATATGTATATATATAACCAGAATCCCAGTGAACGACCGCAGCGGGCCAAACAAGGGCACAGACTCCACTTGAAGATACAATGAATCAGTTTATTGCCTTAGCATGTCATGATGACGCGTTTCGACCACAAGCCTGTGTTCTTGATCACATAGCGCGCTTTGAAAATGGACATTGTATTTATAGTATCTATTAGTGACTTTTCTATGTTTATTGTGACATGGCAAAAACGTGGCAATTTTGCAGCATGCAGTAAAATCAGGCGCAAAAATGACAAGCAAACTACAGTGACAGACATAGACAAAAGACTAGTGCTCTATATAACAGTGCAGATGACCCAGCATTCTGTAACTCCAGTGATGCGCAGTGTGTTGAAAGGCAAGCAAGTGTGGGCAAAGTTAGAGGCATTATCAATGTATGGAAAAGGGCGTTATAAAAATATAAGTCTCCCAAGACGTATCTGTGATAGAAACTTATTCTAGAATTAGATGAGGTAACACGAGTATATGTTCCTGAAAACCACCGTGAATGCCATGTGGCACGGGTAAAATACAAGGAACCAGGTGTGCCATCATCACTAACTGGGGAACAGTTGATGAAGCGCCTCTATTGCAGCCTTTACGTGTGAATGCCCTTGCGGTTAACTATTTAGCGAGAGCGCATTTGAAGTCATGTTGCTATGTACGCTAAGTGCGGGTACTCAAGATGGGCCTAAGTGTTGTAAGAGTCATATGTAACATGTCGAAGTCTGCGTGTGGTGTGTGTTGTTCACTAGATGGCCAAAAAATGTGAATTCGTTAATCTACTAAACAATGGGAACACTAATGAGCAATATTGGATAAAAGTGAAGTAAGACGGGGAAAAGTGTGAAGGTGCCGTGATATGTGAGTAATAAACCCTTAAGTTGCTCCAAGATCAGACGAGCCTGGAGCAGTGTGTTAAAACAATGTTCTTAATCGTGAGAACATGAAATACAGTGGGTTAAAAACTGGACAACCAACTAAAAATCAGCCGTCAAATGGGCGAAAATGTGTAAACACAACTGTAGTAACTTCTTTTTACAGGAAGTTGTAAAGGTCTTCACTAAGGTTCAGTCCTGTCGGTGCCTTGGTGTTGAGTTCAATTATATATTTGGACTCCAGTTGTCTTAACAATTTCTCTCTGTTGCCCCACGTCTGAGTGGTGGGATGCAGTCAACTACACAGTATTTAAGGTGGTCCAAATTGTTATGATGTGTTTCTTTGAAGTGCCTGGCAACAGGATATGCCGGGTCACTGGTGACAATTGCTCTGATATGTTGCAAGATACGTAGGTGCACCTGGAGCTTGGTGCTCCCTACATATCTGAGCCCGCAGCTGCAGGTAAGAATGTAAACTGCGAATTCCGTTCTGCAAGTGAGTTTTTGTTGGATATATATATGTGAGTATACATATTCACAGAAAAAACTAATGGTTACAGGAACGTTATAGTTAGGCTGCCATTTCACTTGTACAAAATCAGAGAAATTCAGCCGCTATAGATAGCTGAGCTAACTATAACTCGCCCCCCCGCAATGCACTGCTTATGACATCACATATTACATCACTCATGACATGGTCAGTGACATCACTGATGACATCACTGATGATGTTATTCTATGGATGGATAAGTGGGTGTATCGTGACTGTATGGGTGAATGAGTGGGTGTCTGAATGGTTGTATGGAGGAGGGACTCAGTGTGTAAGTGTCTGTATGGGTGAGTGAGTGGCTTGTTGAGCGGGTGTTCGGTTAAGTGAGTCGGTGTGTGAGTGGACTGTATTGGAGATTGTCTGTGTGAATGGCTGTATGGGTGACTCAGCAGATGTGTGAGTGCTTGTATGGATGTGCGAATGGGTATGTTAGTGGTCGTGTGAGTGTGCGAGTGTGTTTGTCTGGGTGAGTGAGTGGCTGCGTTGAGAGGATGTATGGGTGAGTTAGTGGATATGTGAGTAACTGTATAGGTAAATAAATAGGTGTGTGAATAGCTGTATGGTTGTATGGCTGTATGGCTATGTGACTGGTTGTATGAGTGGCTATATGCATGAGTGAATGGTTGTGTAGGTGGCTGTCCGAGTGAGTAAGTAGGTGCCTCTATGGAGGAGTAAATTGGTATATGAATACTAGTTTGTGTCTCTGAATGGATATGTGAGTGGTTGTGTGTTAGTGCGAGTGTGTGAACAAGAGGGTGTATGGGGGTGCGAGTTTGTGTGAGTGCTTCTCTGGATGATGTCATCAGTGATGTTACTGACCATGTCATGAGTGATGTAATATGTGAGGTCATAAGCAGTGCATTGTGGGGCGTAAGTTATAGTTAGCTCAGGTAAGCATAACTGATGAATTTCACTGGTTTTGTACAAGTGAAATCTGAGCCTAACTATAACATTCCTGTAACCTTTGGTTTTTTAAGTGAATTTCTATGTTTTTTTTAACTAATAGTCACATTTGCAAAGTGGTGGAGAAAGGGGGCGGGCCTCTGACCAGCTCTTGGGAATCCTGCTGTGTTCGACTTACTGGAGTTAACAGGAGGCCTTCTCGGCCCCCAAAAACTCTCAGCATCTGAAACAACTTAATCTTCCAACCAGCATTGTACCAGGAGGTGCATTTGCACAGTAGTGGAGAAAGGGGCATAGCCTACAAACACCTCTCAGCAAAACTACTGGTGTAGGACTTACTGTAGGTAACAGGAGGGCTTTTTGGCCCCCAGGGACACTGTAGAGCCAAGGGGACTTCATTCCCCCACCCAGCAGTGTGCAATTAGGTGCATTTGCTCAGTGGTGGAGAAAGGGGGTGTGGTCTCCAAAGTCCTCCTAGCAATCAAGCTCTGTGGGACTTACTGGAGGTAACAGGAGGGCTTGTTGGCCCCGGAGGATCCTTTGGGCCAAGGGAACTTCATCTGCCAACCAGAAGTGTGCCAGGAGGCACGTTTGCACAGTGGTGGAGAAAGGGGCAAGGCCACCAAAGTCCTCTCAGCAATTGTGCTCTGTGGGGCTTACTGGAGGTAACTGGAGGGCTTGTTGGCTCCCAAGGACCCTCTGGAGCTAAGGGGACTTCATCCCCCAACCAGAAGTGCCCAGGAGTTGTGTTTGCAGAATGGTGGAGAAAGGGGCGTGGCCTACAAAGTCCTCTCAGCAATGTGCTCTAATGGACTTACTTGAGGTAACAGGAGGGCTTGTTGGCCCCAAGTACCCTTAACATCCAAGAGGACTTCATCCCCCAACCAGAGGTGTGCCAGGAGGTGCATTTGCAGAGTCATGGAGAAAGGGAGCGGGCCTCCCGTGACTTTTTCAAAAAAAGAAAAACAATTTTCTCGGAGGGGGGCTGCCTCTCCCTGGGCCAATTTTGTCCCCAAGGACCCCATCCCTCGAGGCCTGGCCTACGTTGAATAGGGGAGTGGGGCTGTGCATCCTCCCTCCCTGGGCTGATTTTCAGCCCTGAGGATCCCCGTTGGGCCCGTCCTCTGTTTTGAGTGACCTGGTCCCACCCTGGGCACCCAGACACTTTGTTGGGGAACGCGGGGGAGCCTGAGGCCCACACGGTCCCCGCCGGCTCCCCCATCCTGTGGGAGCCAACACTGCTTTTGAACAGAGGGAGCTGCTGAACATGCAGCTCCCTCTGTCCAAAAGAAATTCTGCTCCGCTTTCAGAGAGCAAGAACATTTTTAAAATTTCTCAATTGCTGAAAGTGGAGCAGCATTTGCTATGGCTTGGTTGGAGTGGCAAAGCTCCTGTGAAGCTATAGCAAACAGCTACATCCCGGGGTGGGCACCCCGGGACATAGAAGGAGCTGGCCCTGAGGGTTGGCGGTCCCCAGGGCCATTTAACGCTCCAGAAGGGGGGCTGTGTGGCCACCTCCTTTCTTAATTTTGTCCCAGGGAGGTGGTGGTCCCCGGCGCTGTGGGGGAGGACATACAGGCCTTCCCTGCATTAATGTTTAAAGAAGCCCCAGGGAGCTGGTGGTCCCTGGGGCAGCGGGGAGGCCATATGGGCCTTACCTGCATTAATGTTTAAAGAAGCCTTGGAGAGATTGTGGACCCCGGGGCATAATAAGCCCCAGAAGGGGGGGGCATGTGCCCCATCTCCTTTTTTGCATAATGCCCCCAGTACCTGGCCCACCCAGGGGATGATAATTAATGAAGGGGGGGAGCCCGTGCTTTATTTTGTTTTAAAATTTTCTGTGGGATTCACGGAACCGGCGCAACTCCAGCTGAAATTTCTTTTTAAAAACTGCCTTTTTGGCCCTGCGGGGTCCCTGTGGGACTCCCCCTGAGAGGAAACAAAAAGGGGGGGACCGACGGGCTTTCTCCTCCTATCGGAATGGAGGAAGGTCCAGCATAAACGCCCTGAGTGAACTAATGAAAGTATACAGATATGCTGTTCCTAATGGTTGTCAACACAAGGGAAGTGACACCGACCTGATCCAAATTTGGTTCAAGGTGGGAAGTCCAATTATTGGATTATAATGCCCTCACACACCCAAAGGGTGTCATGCTTCATCATCTGGGCTGCTCCTCGTCGGGTCGGCGGTGCAATACCCAACGGGCTCCCTATAGTAGGGGCTCTTTATCGGAGATCTTCTTCCAATAGCCGTATGGTGAAGTGGGGGTATGGGGCCAGAATTGTGTAGATGTGTAAAGTTGAATGTGTGATCTAAAATAGAGTTGGGAGTTCCATTAAATGTGATTTATTCAAATGGTCTCCTACCCTAATTAAAAGAGTGATAATGTGATGCTCAAAAGTGAGTATTATGTCTCAAGTAAAGGCATCATCATTCTTAAAGGAAGGTCAACATGTTTCACGCTTGTTGTCAAGATCTACATGCGATTCGTCAGGACCTCTATAAAAGGTAGACTATCTACACATACACACGGTGCGGTGGCCAAATACTCACCGCAGCCGATTCATTACCTACGTAAGTATACCTGTCAATCCCTGATCCTACCTATGTTGGTGAGAAAAAGGAACATGAATCATAAATATACACATATAGGTATATAAACAGTGTGGTAACCCTTGTGACTCTTAACAGAATGTTGTATTCATTATGATGTGAGTAGCAGAAAACTATAGTGCCGAACAGTGAATGTCCAAAGTGTACTATAGTGAGCTATGGCCATAGCGGCACTGTGAAGCGCAGCAGATAAAAACAAGTAAACTCACCCCATAAAGTGAGTATAACCAGGCGTCATCAGTGCCCGGTAGGGATACAAACAAGAGGAGTTCCTCAATTGCTGGATAAAACCATTGAAATAAAAGTAAATCAATGTAAACAAGGAAAAGTGTGGTCAATTCAACAACCAACATCCATTCTCATACGTTATGATCGTACATGTAACTTGATATTGTGGCCCCGGGTTAAATATCCCATATCAGTGGACAATCAAAGTCATCAGTAATCATGTAGCACCTCTAAACTCTGATTCCCCCATAAGGAAATGGGGAAGGAACAACACTCATACTGCACCTCTAGATTCTTATTCCCCCGTAAGGAAATGGGGAAGGAACAACACTCATGCTGGGATGACCAAGTAAAGTCTATCCGTAGCCCCGTTCATAAGCAGGTAAGGTCTATCCATAGCCCCGTGCATGAACACATGATATAAATGTAAGCCCGCACACGCTGCGTACTCTATACTATGCTGACATTCCCACCAAATAACTCACACTGGTTGGAGACAGTGTCTTAAAACTAAGTGGGTTTTACGGTGGGTACATAGTATGATGGTAGTAGAAAAATTGGTGGCCAATCCATTATTAAACAGATAACACTGTATTAACGGGGAGTATTACAGAATTTGCCGAGCGTCATGTAATCATAACTAGAATGGGGGTCAAGTTCTAGTAACTGTAACCAATCTGTCGCGCACTAGTAGCGTACTTACTTCTGTGTCAATAGCACATCTCCAAGCGACCTACCCACATCTACCGGGTCCGGGAGGTGAACTGCTCTGTTTGCGGACTGAATTTATAGTCCCACCTTGCTGTCAATGAAGTATTACAGGCAGAAGTGGCTGGATGTATAGCAGCCATCTTGGAATGGTGTTATTTGGTATACAAACAGAGTTATAAAATAGCATGATAGGCAGTAAGAGTCTATAAATCCCCGACAATCGTAGTCAAGGGAAAGGTCGATAGAGAGTTGGCTTGTTTAAAGACTCTGTATGTAGTCCATCCTTTCTGTTAAACAGAGCTGTGCGTGCCAAAGTGACCGGATGTATAGCGGCCATATTGGAAAGGTGTTTATTGTTTAAGAACTGGCACAAAAGGTAAATATAAGGGTCTGTCAGACAGCCAACAGTCATGATCAGAAAAAGAAAAGCACTACAGTCAATCAAAGATTAACTGTCAGTGTCTCATGCATAGATAGAGTTAGAAAGATGTATAAAGCCATTCCATGAGTAAAATTAGTCTGTTGTCATCCCCCAGTCAAGAGTGATGGTGATTTGGACTGAAGGGGAAAGTATTCAAGTCCCTTAATATATTAGCCAGAAAATTATATGCGAGAAGTATGTGAGGTTTATTGACACGCAGACCAAAGGAGAGTAGCGAAATATCGCCAGTGTTCCAAGGAGGATTATTGATGGGTAGGGTCCAAGGGTGGATCCCAGCCGCACCACAAAGCTAACCCATCAGTGCCCGGTCAGATTGTATTTCATCACCACCTTCTCTAGTTGTCAAATAAAGTGTCCTGACCCATGTTATAGGCCATCGATGTTAAATAATGAGAGAATTCCACGGGATTTCCTCATTCAGTCCTCCAATATGGGAGGACAATCTGTGCACCCACCTCTGTTCTTTGATAAGCAGTGCCGCTTTCGTGATTTTTGGAAATGATTCTAGAACAACCCATTCTAATGCTTCTGGAGTGTGGCGTTTCTCTAAATAGTGTGTGCACATTTTGGTATTGTTCTTCTGGCAGCGGAAGTTACTGCGATGTTCAGATATGCGTATTTTGATGGGGCGTGTGGTCATCCCTACATAGTATAGTCCACAAGGACATGTAATCAAATATACGCAGTTCTGTGTGTTGCAGTTTGTATGAGACCTTAACTCCCAGATGAAATTAGTATTGAGAGTCACAGACTTATGTATCTTAGTGAAGGCACAGGCCGTGCACATACCACATGGATAGTGGCCTTTGACAGGTGGTAGTTGCCAAAGTGTACATTGTTGCGTCCCCTTGCGCCCCTTAGGTCTAGTCCGGATCAACATGTCTTTGAGATTCATGGAGCGTTTAAATGCAAAACGCGGTTTCTCCAAGGCCAGCGTGCCTGTGTTGAGTATATTCCAGTGCTTTTTATCACCTTGGTTAGTTGGTTTGACACTGGCGTGAACGTGGTGACACAAGTCAAGGTTTCACACTGGGATTTCTCTCTTGATTCTAGCAGACCTTCGCGGTTATTATTTCTAGCTCTTTTCCTCGAGAGTGATATACTCCGTGGTGGATAATCGCGTGCTGCTAAGTTCTTAGCAAGAATGGCTGATTCAGATTTGTAATCATCAAGAGTGCTGCAATTTCTCCTGACCCGTAGGAATTGACCAAATGGGAGGTTTTCCTTTAAGGTCTTGGGATGGTGACTGCTATAAAGTAGTAGACTGTTGCGGTCTGTATTCTTTCTAAACATGGTTGTAGACAATGCGCCATTGTTCAGTCTGATGGTCAAATCCAGAAATGCAATCTGGTTGACTGAAACCGTGCCAGTAAATTTGAGAAATGGATTCTGAATATTAATCCACTCAAAAAATTGATTATATGTCTGTGAATCGCCCGTCCAAAAGATGAGGATATCATCTATAAAACGTTTCCACAGACGTATGTTGGATCGATATGGGTTGCCTTCTTGGAAGATAATTTTCTCCTCAAAGGATGCCATATAGAGACAGGCTAGACTAGGCGCAAAGGTACTTCCCATGGAAGTACCTTGTGTCTGGTGGTAAATCTGGCCATTGAACTCAAAAAGTTCTCAGTAAGAGCTATAGTTGCACATTCCATGATGAATCCCGGTGGTGTCACGGATACCCACGTCTGTGAACTTAGTTCCTCCTCAATCACATCTAAAGTGGCCCTCTGTGGGATGTTGGTGTAGAGTGCTTCCACATCTAGAGTGATGAGGAGGTCAATGTCTGTGGTGAATTGGAATTCGTCAAGTAGACGAAGAACATCAGTAGTATCCTGAATGTAAGAGGGGATCAGTTTAACCATGGGCTGTAGAAAATGGTCACAGAATTGTGACAATGGTTCTAATATGGAGTTTATTCCTGAGACTATAGGTCGTCCCGGTACCGGAGTAGTCCCTTTGTGAATCTTAGGAAGTATGTAAAAGTAGGGAGTCCTAGGTTCTTGTTTAATGAGAAAGGATGCTTCCTTTTTACTTATCCAGCCTTGGGTCTCAGCTGAGAACACCAATGATGTAATAGCCCTGGTTAACCTTTCTGTAGGGTTTTTTGCAATGGGTGTATAATACCGCCTATTGCTGAGTTGTCTCAGGCATTCAGTCTCGTAATCTGTAGTGGCCATGATGACCGTTGCACCTCCCTTGTCTGCTTGTTTAATAGTTATTGTTGGATCATTAGCCAATGTCTTTATGGCCATCAATTCATTATTGGGAATGTTACAGAAATGTCTCTGGTTGGTGGTGGCACATATGTCCTTAAGAACCGCCTGTTCAAAGGTAGATACCTCATGTGGCACCATACCACCAGTGGGGGTGAAGGTCGAGGGATTATGTAGTCCTGAGTCATCTACCCTTGTCTGTGGTTTATTTACAAAGAAAGCCTTAAGACGAACTTTGCGGAAGAATTGTTGAACTTCACAAAGTTGTTTAAATTGATCAATCTTAGGGGTTGGGACAAAACCCAGACCTTTTTGTAAAACCTTCACCTCTATCTCAGTCAATATCCTAGTTGATAAATTGACCACTAGGGTCTCTTTTTCGTGTAGCTCCGTGTTTCCATTGTTCGTTGTTGTGGTTCTTCCCACTGAACTCTCTTTTCTTGTGAGTTCCCTCTTTTTCGCCCGCGCCCTCTGCCCCAACCTCTGCCTAAAAAGGTTGGCCCATGCCTGGGGGTCCAAAGGGGGGGGCCATGATTGTACATCGGGTATTGCCAGTAGCCTTGTCCCTGAAATGGAGGGGGTTGATAATGTGGTTGTTGATAACCAAAGTATCCTTGTCTACCACCTCTTCTATTCTGATCGATATTCCAGTTCTCTCCGCTAGAGTCACTATTATTAGATGAACTCCGTCTCGTGGAGTTCGAAGTGGTATCTGAGAGGTTGTCAGGTGGTGTAAAATCTTGTTTGAGGTATGGGTATACCTTCTCCTTGTCGAAGCGCCGAACATCCTTCTGGAGTTTGGCTACCTTTTGCTTCATAAGGTATTCCTTATGTTCGGCAATTTCATTGTTGAGCTCAGTGAGTTTAGATTTAAAGTTAAGGCTCGGTAGAGCACTTTTGAGGGTACTCTCAGCTAGTTGTATCCTGGTGAGTAGTTCATCTGCCAGTCTCTTGGCTGTATTGATCACCAGAATGAGTAAATCCCTCGTGCACTTCCACGCAATCTGGGACCATTCTGTCTTAAATATGGCGTCCTCCAAGAAAATCCTTGGGAAATTCTTTACAATCAGGCCATTGGGAGAAATATTTGCCCTTAAATATTCCGTCATGAGGGCCCCATGTAGGGTTATCCTCACCCACTCTCTTTTCATCACCGAGAGGGATTGCCAATCCTCTGACTGACTACCAGTGGCACCACCATTATCCGCTCCCAGAATAGATGGTGCCCTCAAAATCTCTGCTGCTAGTTCTTCTCCATAACTGAGGCCCTGGCCTTCCATAGTCGGGTACCAGATGAATCAGTAGGTTTAGAAAAAACTATTTGGGGAATAGAACGAACACTCGTGATAGTAGTGTCAGATTTAAATAAGGGGGATAGAGCAAGTCTTTACCCACCAGAAAGAGGGTCCCACGGGGGTCAGCCGTGCTAAGTATAAGGAAACAAAAAGGGGGGGGGGGGACCGACGGGCTTTCTCCTCCTATCGGAATGGAGGAAGGTCCAGCATAAACGCCCTGAGTGAACTAATGAAAGTATACAGATATGCTGTTCCTAATGGTTGTCAACACAAGGGAAGTGACACCGACCTGATCCAAATTTGGTTCAAGGTGGGAAGTCCAATTATTGGATTATAATGCCCTCACACACCCAAAGGGTGTCATGCTTCATCATCTGGGCTGCTCCTCGTCGGGTCGGCGGTGCAATACCCAACGGGCTCCCTATAGTAGGGGCTCTTTATCGGAGATCTTCTTCCAATAGCCGTATGGTGAAGTGGGGGTATGGGGCCAGAATTGTGTAGATGTGTAAAGTTGAATGTGTGATCTAAAATAGAGTTGGGAGTTCCATTAAATGTGATTTATTCAAATGGTCTCCTACCCTAATTAAAAGAGTGATAATGTGATGCTCAAAAGTGAGTATTATGTCTCAAGTAAAGGCATCATCATTCTTAAAGGAAGGTCAACATGTTTCACGCTTGTTGTCAAGATCTACATGCGATTCGTCAGGACCTCTATAAAAGGTAGACTATCTACACATACACACGGTGCGGTGGCCAAATACTCACCGCAGCCGATTCATTACCTACGTAAGTATACCTGTCAATCCCTGATCCTACCTATGTTGGTGAGAAAAAGGAACATGAATCATAAATATACACATATAGGTATATAAACAGTGTGGTAACCCTTGTGACTCTTAACAGAATGTTGTATTCATTATGATGTGAGTAGCAGAAAACTATAGTGCCGAACAGTGAATGTCCAAAGTGTACTATAGTGAGCTATGGCCATAGCGGCACTGTGAAGCGCAGCAGATAAAAACAAGTAAACTCACCCCATAAAGTGAGTATAACCAGGCGTCATCAGTGCCCGGTAGGGATACAAACAAGAGGAGTTCCTCAATTGCTGGATAAAACCATTGAAATAAAAGTAAATCAATGTAAACAAGGAAAAGTGTGGTCAATTCAACAACCAACATCCATTCTCATACGTTATGATCGTACATGTAACTTGATATTGTGGCCCCGGGTTAAATATCCCATATCAGTGGACAATCAAAGTCATCAGTAATCATGTAGCACCTCTAAACTCTGATTCCCCCATAAGGAAATGGGGAAGGAACAACACTCATACTGCACCTCTAGATTCTTATTCCCCCGTAAGGAAATGGGGAAGGAACAACACTCATGCTGGGATGACCAAGTAAAGTCTATCCGTAGCCCCGTTCATAAGCAGGTAAGGTCTATCCATAGCCCCGTGCATGAACACATGATATAAATGTAAGCCCGCACACGCTGCGTACTCTATACTATGCTGACATTCCCACCAAATAACTCACACTGGTTGGAGACAGTGTCTTAAAACTAAGTGGGTTTTACGGTGGGTACATAGTATGATGGTAGTAGAAAAATTGGTGGCCAATCCATTATTAAACAGATAACACTGTATTAACGGGGAGTATTACAGAATTTGCCGAGCGTCATGTAATCATAACTAGAATGGGGGTCAAGTTCTAGTAACTGTAACCAATCTGTCGCGCACTAGTAGCGTACTTACTTCTGTGTCAATAGCACATCTCCAAGCGACCTACCCACATCTACCGGGTCCGGGAGGTGAACTGCTCTGTTTGCGGACTGAATTTATAGTCCCACCTTGCTGTCAATGAAGTATTACAGGCAGAAGTGGCTGGATGTATAGCAGCCATCTTGGAATGGTGTTATTTGGTATACAAACAGAGTTATAAAATAGCATGATAGGCAGTAAGAGTCTATAAATCCCCGACAATCGTAGTCAAGGGAAAGGTCGATAGAGAGTTGGCTTGTTTAAAGACTCTGTATGTAGTCCATCCTTTCTGTTAAACAGAGCTGTGCGTGCCAAAGTGACCGGATGTATAGCGGCCATATTGGAAAGGTGTTTATTGTTTAAGAACTGGCACAAAAGGTAAATATAAGGGTCTGTCAGACAGCCAACAGTCATGATCAGAAAAGAAAGCACTACAGTCAATCAAAGATTAACTGTCAGTGTCT
Source organism: Calotriton arnoldi (assembly GCA_963921515.1). Lineage (NCBI taxonomy): Eukaryota > Metazoa > Chordata > Amphibia > Caudata > Salamandridae > Calotriton > Calotriton arnoldi. The sequence continues at coordinate 1,077,225 of CAWUFW010004398.1, read as the reverse complement.
CATGCATAGATAGAGTTAGAAAGATGTATAAAGCCATTCCATGAGTAAAATTAGTCTGTTGTCATCCCCCAGTCAAGAGTGATGGTGATTTGGACTGAAGGGGAAAGTATTCAAGTCCCTTAATATATTAGCCAGAAAATTATATGCGAGAAGTATGTGAGGTTTATTGACACGCAGACCAAAGGAGAGTAGCGAAATATCGCCAGTGTTCCAAGGAGGATTATTGATGGGTAGGGTCCAAGGGTGGATCCCAGCCGCACCACAAAGCTAACCCATCAGTGCCCGGTCAGATTGTATTTCATCACCACCTTCTCTAGTTGTCAAATAAAGTGTCCTGACCCATGTTATAGGCCATCGATGTTAAATAATGAGAGAATTCCACGGGATTTCCTCATTCAGTCCTCCAATATGGGAGGACAATCTGTGCACCCACCTCTGTTCTTTGATAAGCAGTGCCGCTTTCGTGATTTTTGGAAATGATTCTAGAACAACCCATTTTAATGCTTCTGGAGTGTGGCGTTTCTCTAAATAGTGTGTGCACATTTTGGTATTGTTCTTCTGGCAGCGGAAGTTACTGCGATGTTACTGAGAGGCCTAGGGGTCAAGGTGTTTCTACCCTACCTCCTTTTCTTTTTTTTATTGTTTTTTCTGTGACTTGGTTCAACCAAGTCACAAGATGGCTGCCAACACTTCCTGGTTTGAAGTGTTGTCAGCCAATCAGATCTCATCACAAGATCTGGAGGGGTCCTGAATCCTCTGCACCCCTACAACTGGAAATTTATTTAAATAACTCTGCAACTACTGAATGAATTTACACCATTTAACACAAAGGTCGCTTTCTAGACCAACAGCTACCTTTCTGACAAATTTGGTATATTCTGTTTAGCTGTTCGGGTTGTAGCTGTGTCTAAGGTTCCTGTATAAATTAACATGGGTAAAACACTTTTTGGAAACCCCCCTTTTTCTCAGCCCCGGCTTGACAGATCACCCTGAAAATTTCAAGACCCCAGCTGATGTGAGTGTCAAATTAGTTTGGAAAGTTTTGCGACAATTCGTCAAATGATGCCAAAGTTATTGGCAAATGAAAAAATGTTCTTCCTTTGAAAACTAGGTCCTATTATAACTACTTATATATATATTCACTGAAAAAACCACAGGTTTCAGGGACGTTATAGTTAGGAATTAGCATTTAAAAAACCTTAGATATTCACTGAAAAAACACAGGTTTCAGGGACGTTATTGTTGGGCTGACATTTTACTCGTACAAAACCAGAGAAATTCAGCCGTTATAGTTAGCTGAGCTAACTATAACTTGCACCCCCGCAATATACTGCTGATGACATCACATATTACATCACTCATGACATGGTCAGTGACATCACTGATGACATCTCAAATGACATCACTAACTATAACGTCCCTGAAACCTGTGGTTTTTAGTGAATATATATATATATATATATATATATATATACCTTCAAATCATTCGAGATGCGAATGCAAGACCCATGCGGCAGGGTCTCGCATTACACTGGAAGCAGAACCCAGTGAAACTTCCACATAATTACCAATTCCAAACTTCCATACTCGTCTTAACAGGAACATGAGAACACTCAGTAGTAGTAGTGCAAAAAAAGGGGTTTTTTCCCATGACGCATTTCGGCCACATAGAGCCTTGATCACATACTGTCATGACTGATTGCAAAACGGTATAAAGATTGCATGATTATAGACAGAGGACTGCTACATAATTGCAAAATAAAGCTCCATTTTGGAGTGTGTAAATGACATTCGAATAAGGAATGAAGACCTAAACAAATACAAGTATCCCAGTGATAAAAGAACGTGCTAAAGCGGCAATACAGAAAATGCATAGATATTTCCATACATACAACTGAAATTTAAAAAAAATTGAATACTTGCATAAATCAATATTGACACTAAAAGCCAAGAAAAAGTTAACGTTTGAATTAAAAGTGCTCACATGAATATATAACAGAAGGTCATTAAACGTAGCAAATTAATCTAGTCTGGGTGGCATCTAGGTTGCATTTATCTTGGCAACCAGATGAACCACAGCATTCTGGAATGTTAGGACAAGGTGGGCGCTAGTTGGAACGGTTACCGTGAAGGTGTAGCTCTGTATGCCTGCTCTCCAATAAACCGTACTTCTATCACTACCTTACCTGTGGTTATTACCAGGGCCGGTCCTAGAACTTCTGGGGCCCCGGGCGAAAGGGAAGATGTGAGGCCCCTCTAATTTGCATGTAACATCCAGTCGCGGCGGGCATGACTCGCGGGTGGGGGGTCTCGCGGGGGTTCGCGCGGGGGGGGTAATTTAAAAATAAAATAAGCTTACCTTCCTGGGTCTCGCGTCGTCTCTGCTCCTGACCTGATCTCCTGCTTTCCTGCCTCTGACAGGAACAGGAAGCAGGCAGCCTCCCTCCCCTCCCCTAAGCCAATCACAACACTGCAATGGCAGCATTGTGATTGGTTTGGACGCCGACCAGCCAGGCGCCTATGGGGAGGCCATTTTCTCCATGTAGACTGCATTGCAGCCTACATGGAGAAAGGCCAGAGTGCGCATGACTGGTTTGGTCGGCCCCGGAGGGCCGACCAAACAGTCAGCACCCTTAGCAGTGGGCAAGGCACTCCTCCCCTGCCCTAAAGCAGACCCGCCCGCCCCAACCAAACACTTCTGCTTTCTCGCAGTGCGAGAAGCAGAAACATAAAATTGTAGTTTTAGCATTTTGTGTTTCTGCTTCTCGCACTGCGAGAAAGCAGTGGGGCGACGCTCCTCCGCCCTAGTGGAGGAGCCGCCCTTGGTAACATCACAAGAAGTGACATCACAGAAAGTGACATCGCAGGACTATTGATCTTATTTGGCATCACTGAAGAGACCGAACGTGGATATCAGTAACATGGACAAAATGATAAATATACAAATGAAATAAGTCCATATATTTTAAAACTGTATTAAATGGATTATATTTGTCACATTGGATGAAAAAGCTAGGTGCAGGTCTCACAAAGATGTATATTATTTACTCCTCTTTAACTGATTGTTTCCAGATGAGTGCATGATACAATTTCCAGTTCTGCCTCATAAAGGGGGGAGATCCTGTTGAGGTCATGAGGGGCGGGATCATTCAAAATATAAAATGACACAAGAGAAAACCTCTCACACCATCGATATAATTGCAAATTTCAAAAGGCTCCCTTATCTTTCTGTGCCATTATTGTGCTACCTTAGGATGACATTAATACTTCGTAATTTGTTTTAACGTAAATCCTCTCACCAGTATCCCACACGCACATGCTAAGAGACGTAGGACAATCTTTTTTGTGTGTGGGCTCTTTACTCGCCAGAATTATGTTAAGTGCAAAAACACAACACATATAGTACAAAATTACAAGACACCATTGCAAACAAATAAAGATTGTACATAAATAAAAAAAGACTTAGAACAACCGAGACCACTGCTAAATCATACATTGACTTGAAGGTATTCTTCAGATTCAAGGGGTTTTCAAATCAACGTTTTTGATTTGGTGTTAGAACTGTAGGAAGTAGAAGTGGCCGCCTTTAGCGCTGGTGGAGCCCTGTGCGACAATGTTGGTGCCCCCCAATGACTCGCTCTGCCACGGATTCCCTCACTACCTCCCTTTAACAGTGCTCCTCAAGTCTCCATAACCACATTCTCGCTCAGATGCATTTAATTTGATTTACAGCGCCACTGATACCAGTGTAGGGTGTCAGAGAACTTTATATCACACATTACACAGAGACAATCAATCATACGTGTGTAAATCACAATAGGTAATGTTACATAAGACAAAGGACTAGGAGTCACATGACAATCATACTAGTAGGCAGTATAGTTTAATAGTGATTGATCTGTAGACACACAAACTCTGAATTTAGAACGTAATACCATGGTTGGGGGTTCTCTTTAATAACCAGAATTGATTTCTAGCCAAATGAACCCTTTTTGCAACATTAGGATAATCAAAGGCTGGGGAAAAAACCATAATGCTGTAATTTATACCTTGCAGTTTGCATGCAGCTCTTAGATGACAGTTAATAGCTCATGGTTCTGTTAGGATTTTGAGTTATAAACTGCAAGGAACAATAGGATCTCTCTGACAAAAGCAGTAACCCACTGGCCTATTTACATTATGTGGACTTAGTGATCTGCATGGTACATGTTCTTTGCAGCAGGCACATTAACCCTCTGCGCTACCATTCCACAAGTCAAAACTTCCACTTGACAAAACTCCATCTCTCTCTAGGAAGAACATTAATCACCAGAGTTATCATGACATTTTTATTGTTGCCGAAAATTGCTGGAGGCCAGGAAGGAGGCAGCAAGTGCTTTTAGAAACATAATATACTCGCAAACATGACGCCCCCCACCCGAAGCCAGCGCAATGTCATCGGTCGCACCGCCCTAGAGCCTTCCTGCTCAAGGGTCCTGTGACCTCAATGACAGAGTCACTGTTGCTCTAGGGTGTGCTGCTTCGTAGGCCTGCCCAAAAGACTCGAGGTGAGCTTCAATAGGGGTTGTAGTGGATAGGCCTTCAAGGTTAACCCACACTTGCCACCACTATGGTCCACCTGCTGGTGCTCAGACACCATTCTTCTAAGGTCTTTCGGGGCCTTCTAAGGTCTAGCATGGAAATGTGCTCTCTCAGGAGAGTGGTCTGGTGGACTGGTCATGAAGGCTGAACCTGGTTCCCCAGTTCCAAATTCGGCAGCTCTGACCATAGTGCCACATCCTCTCCCCTACTGAACACCATACTGCCCCACTGAGAGAAACTCACACTGCCTTCAACTACAACCCAATTGCGCCCCGCTATAAACACCTAGAGGCGACTCAATTCAAATTAGGCACTGGACAAGAGCAATATGCTTCCTAAAAAAAAAAATGTGACAACATCTTGGAAAAAGCAAACACTCATAAGGAATGTAAGATTAAGTAAAAGCATGTGAAATGTAAGCAGGAACAACATGGTTACCTTAACTCTTTTGCACTTATTATTCAGAAATCAATGAGTGCTTTTGCATGAAAAGTTAAGGCCATGACTACAGGGCCGGAAGGGACAAGTTTCAATGTCCATTGCTTATATCCTTACAAAACGTAAGCAATATGGTTTAAAAAGACCACATTCGTGAATACAGAGCCGCGGTATGCATTTTGTTTTCAGATCCGCCCATCAAGCAGGTATTGCAGTACATCCAGGAATGGTGCACTTCCCCAACCGGGGAAAACAATACTGTTCAGAGAAAGACAAGAAAACAAAAGTAGCGCTTCACTGGCAAACTCTGTAAAGTGGCACTAATGTGTTTTGGGTGTGAATAAAATCAATCTGGCCCCTTTTCGACCCACTCTGTCTTGCTTTAGTTATTTTTTACATTTTGAACCTTTTATTTCTCTCCATCCCAAGGCTGCACTTTGGAAGTGAAAAATGTCAGAAAAAAGACGACCTTTCCAGCAAAAGCGTTTTTATATTTTGGATTAATTTCACTGGGGAACAAATAAAGGAAAGGAAAAAGGGAGTACTGGCTACAAGGCCCAGGAAGGGGGCCCCCACACCTGGACCTTGCAGCTTGCTCTAGTGCTTAGAGGCCCAGGGAAAGGGGGCCCCCTCCCCTGGGCCTTCGAAGCAGTAACGAGGCATTTCATAAAACACTGCCCTAGCACCGGCAGTTCTACATACATTTTAAATACACATTCCCATAAAAAAAATGGGTGATGCAAAAGTTAACAAAAGCCAGTTGATCTGGCTACTCCCTCCTCCCCTCATCCACCTCGCCTTACCTGTGTCCGTCTGGTCCTAGAAACAAAGGAGCCTTCTGTCACCTAGCAACAAAATGCAGAAAGGGAATGGCCGGTACTTAACAGAGGTGCTGCCCCGCCCCTGACACTGTGAGCCATAATTGCTGGCCTGGCTGCTGTGCCTTCCACACTCTGTTTGTACCTTCCACCCACCCCTGCACCCCCAGGAATGCCACGACGCCCGGACCCGCAAGGTCGACTCGAGACATCTCGCATGCATGTGTATTGTGATAGTGTGGGGCAGGGGGCCTCGGAGGAGCAGGTGGGCTAACTGTGAAAGTGTGGCCTTTCACATGGAAGCGGGGCCCCTGTCTTTCAGCTGAGCGCGAGGCCCTGGGCAGCTGCCCACACTGCCCATGCCTAGTGCCGGCCCTGCTTATTACTCTACAAATTGGCCACGATCTTCCACGTGTTTACGGAGGTTTATGGAAGCACCTACCGTGGGAGAGCAGGCAAGGAATGGTGGTGCTGCTTGTTCGAGGTAACAGAGGATTTGTCAAGTTTGCGGATGGAGGACCACGCAATCCGTTAGTCGCCAGGCTAGCGCTCATATGCATCTCAAATGAGTTGAGCGCCTGAAGAATGTCCACTCGTGTTGGAAGATCAGTGGTGTTGCCTAAACTTTTTAATGGGTTGATACAACTCAGGATTAAGGAATAAGTAATGTAGCTGTAATTTCAATGTTGACTATTATTACAGTATTCTAGTAGTGTTCATAGTTATATGGTGTATTGAAGGGGTGTATGTCATCTATTCTCATGTTAATCGTATTATTGTTTTTATTCCTATGTTAATTGTATTATTGTTTTAAATGAAGCACATTTTCATTTTGAGTGTTATGGTTTTCATTTTTTTTGTATATGCACTATGCATGAATATAACTTTATCATCTGTATTAATAACTTAGGGGCTCATTACGATACCCGGCGTAAAAAAATCCGCCAGGCATGGAAGCGGCAAAAATCCGCCCGCACACACCGCCTGAACACCGACCACGCCATTATGAGTACACAAACCGAAAACCGCCATCGGCGGAAAAATCACACAAAATACCGCCCGCCATCGTCCGAGTCGGAGTCAAACCGCCCGCCACGGATGGAAACACGCACGACAACACAAAACCGCCCGCCCACACGGCCGACACACCGCACGTGAAATTACGATCGCACCGCCATGAGCGCGGAAAAACCACAAATATACCGCCCGCCAGCGCAAACAACGCCGATGAGAATCGACACGGCAGAAGCCATGGCGCCCACGTACCTGCACAGAAACCATCCGCACACAAAACCAATAGCACACAACATGGCCAACAAGTCCACACAGCAAGGCACACACAAATACACAAGCACAGTACACATCCCGAAAACACCCCCCGGACAAACAAAAAATACAAAGGCCAGAACCCCAGACACAACACACCTGAAAACAACAGACCATGAGGACACACCCACATAGGTGAGTACAAAAGCAGCACTCCCACAGACCACAACCCCTTGCTACATTGCAAACCAGAGAGGAGAGGAGAGGACACAGTGACACAGCAAGGACAGCAGCACACCACAGAAACGCACACATCACAACCACCACCACCACCACCAAACACCGGCACCACAAACCCCCTGCACATTACACAACACACACCGCACCAGCACCACAAACACCATGGCACCACAAAGGATGCCCAAGTTCACGCCCATGGAGCTGACGGTCATGGTCGACGAGATCATCAAGGTGTACCCACAAATCTATGGGAACATGGTCCAGCACACACCACTAGCCACCAGAAACAGAATGTGGACCCGGATCGTAGACCAGGTCAATGCAGTCGGGACCCTGCCCAGGAACAGAGTCGAGATAAACAAACGTTGGAATGACGTAAAGAGCCTGGTCAAGAAGAAGGAGGGCAAAAACAGAGAGCTGGCTGCCGTCACTGGCGGAGGGAATCCCGCGCTCTTTAAGACCTTCAAAGCGTGGGAGGAGAAGGTGCGAGTCGTAATCCATCCGGAGATCCTCGCCGGATTAGCAGGGGGAGTGGAGGCTGGTAAGTACAAACTAATGTATACTAGCACACCGCTATGTACTCACATGCGCAACCACCATGCCACAGCTCCCAGGGACAAACACCCCCATGTCCAGCACACAATACACAACACATCACACGCACATGCAACAGACACTACCACACACAGGCCAAACCGAACAACTGTAAGATGCGTGGGGACATGTGTACACTAAGCCAGCCACGTAACCACCAACAGGTCCCCAAATATGCCAGAAGCGCCACAACGAGCACCCACCACACCCATGTGTCCGCCACAGCTGCACTAACCGACAAGTAACAGGTAAGTGGCAGGAACACAAAGTGCAGTGGGTGGGACGGTGGACAGCCCAAGTACAACACACACCAGGCCCCAGTCCCACAGCACAGCAAGGAGGAGCATCCCCCACACCCCACAGCCACGTGTCAGCCACCGCAGTGCACAACGACAGCCGAAAGGCAGACATCACGGTCCACAGCAATCGGTGTCAGTGGGTGTACAGCCACCCCCACGACCCACTACACCCCCCCACCCCCACAGACCTGCAACATGGAGCACCCCCCGCTTAGAGCCATGTGGCATCCAGTACAGTGCACGCACGAACAACTTGCAGGTGGGAAACTGGACAGGGCTGGATTACTGGAGGCATGAGGACCATAACACCACCAACACATGGGACATGTCACGTAGCACACGGACACGCAGCACCGCCCACCGTCACGAACAAGTGAACAATGTGCACACGGACATGAACAGCAGACTCACACCCCACATGACCCATCACAGACATAGCAACACCCAAGGAGCCACGTCTGCATGCACAAGCCACACTGAATATAGTCCCACACGGCAGCCACTGTGCAACTCATCACACACAACCGAAACACCATTGAAGTCCTGTCCATGTAGCCCCCACTGCCTGTCAACCCCACACCCCACAACTACGCCTATGTAAGACAAACAACACTAGACGCAACAGAGCGGAACAACAGAAATGCACACGAACACCACTGAACCCATCAAACTCACAGACACACCATGCACATACAACATACCATCCATCCCATCCGTCAGCCCCAGTCACATGAAAGGCATGTCATCCGCACAGCTGCCACACATACAGCAGTCACGCTAAGACACATGCCCATGACCAACCATGTGCCAGAAGTCAATTAAGCGCACGACACACTGTGAGCAACAACACACAACATGGGCCACACCCCCCCGAGCACTGCAGTGATGCACATGGCACAGGGCAGCACGCACACCAAGGAGATGGGACAACTGCAATACGTTGGCTGGCACACAACTATCACTCACTCATAACGATGCGTCCAATGCCATGTCCAGTAACCACAACAGACAGCAAATATGCAGGGCATGTCAGGCATGCACACACCTCAGACCATGCACTGTCATGCTGCCACAACACATGTCACGTTCGGCACCCATGGCTCACAGCATGTACCCCAAAAGCATATCCCCTCCCAAATGCGAATCTGGGGCATGGCCCCCATGTTGCCATATGCGTTCCTAAGCGTTCCATTTGAACCCCAAAAGCATATTCCATCCCAAATGCGAATCTGGGGCATGGCCCCCATGTTGCCATATGCGTTCCTAAGCGTTCCATTTGAACCCCAAAAGCATATCCCCTCCCAAATGCGAATCTGGGGCATGGCCCCCATGTTGCCATATGCGTTCCTAAGCGTTCCATTTGAACCCCAAAAGCATATTCCATCCCAAATGCGAATCTGGGGCATGGCCCCCATGTTGCCATATGCGTTCCTAAGCGTTCCATTTGAACCCCAAAAGCATATCCCCTCCCAAATGCGAATCTGGGGCATGGCCCCCATGTTGCCATATGCGTTCCTAAGCGTTCCATTTGAACCCCAAAAGCATATTCCATCCCAAATGCGAATCTGGGGCATGGCCCCCATGTTGCCATATGCGTTCCTAAGCGTTCCATATGAACTCCAAAAGCAAAGTACAAACCAGACCCAGGATGGGCCAGGAGCCCGCATACACCAGAGTCACAATGAGTAGGGGCAAAGCAACACACCCATCGGCATGGCCAATCCGTCCCATGCCACATGTGCACAGCACACAGTCCCATTGCCTAGCACACACAACTACAGATGCCACAGCCACACACTCGCCTCCGGGAAACCCATGTACAAGATTGCACGAACTGCCAATGTCAGACGACTAATACATACTTCGCCAGGTGCAAAACAATAACAAATCTCATTTTCTCCACAGGTGATGAACTGCTGGACGCTGGGGATGGAGACAGCAGCCAGCACAGCCAGCCTACAAGCCCCCAACGAGGACACACGGATCTGGAGGATCTGTCCACCTCTTCGGACACGGACCACCAAGCTGGCCCATCTGGCGTGGCAGGGCCCAGCCGCTCCCCAGGACCCCTCCTACCCACCAACCCATCATCCAGGGATGCTGAACAGTCCCAGTCCCCTGCTGCCACTGTCGTTGCGGCCACACCCACGGTCATTGCGGCCACTACCACTGCCGCAACCGCCACCATCGCCGCACCGACCACCACCACCTCCACCACCACCACGTCTTCGCTGGCACCAGCCCCAGCGCAGGTGGTGGCCCGGCCGACTGGATCCACCCTGGGAGCCACAGCGAGGACCGTGGTGTGCAATGTGGCTAGTGGGCAGGCCGGTGGCACAGGACTGGTAGGAGGAGCAGGGTCAGGGAAACGCCAGCCTCCCCTGGGAGCCATGCCCTGCCTCAAATGGCCAGAGTCCTTGGGGCCTATGAAGAGGCCCAAGGACAATGGGCCAGGTCTGCTACTGACACGCGGGAGGTGCTGGGGGTGCTGAGGTCCATGGACGCCCATATGGGCCAATTCGTGTCCCGTATGGACCAACTCGTGGACCTCATGGGCCAGCTGGTGGTGGCGGTGGGGTCACAGGCAACACCACCTCCGCCACCACCTGCTAGGGCGCAGGGTCGGCCAGCAGTGTCCACTTCCCCTGCGTCCACAGCCAGTGAGCACACCTCACCCACCACCAGCAGGTCGCCACCACACACCCCCTCCCAAACGTGGAAGGGGCCGTCCGAAGAGGAAACAGATCTCCCGGGAGGACTTCGCACGCTCCAGTCGCAAGTGAGGCAGCCAGCCAGCCTTCCGCCAGCCTTCCTTGACCAGCCACTGCATTGACTTGCTCTACGATCCCACTCCACACAGCCAGCTGGATGGCATGTGTGTGTTGGACTATGGACATAGAACCAGTGGGTACACCCTGATCATCACGCAGCCATGACCGACAGCTCATTGTCACTGCACGCACCACTTTTGTTATCACCTTACACACAATCACATGTCACAGTTCGTAATAAATGCACCTTATTCACTAACTGCTGTTTGTGCCCTGTGTTTTATTTGTACGGAATACAACGGCCACCTTGGGCGGAAGGGCACCTGATGCGTGGCATGGCAATGGAATCCGGAGGGCCTGTAGGGACCTAGGGGTGGGAGACAGAACAGGAGCACATTCAATGAGTGTGTCACACACCCATCACACAGTACATGTCAACAACTACAAGCAATGTACACACATCGCACAGAGCAATAGGGTACAATGCCACAGTCACCAACAGTGGCATACTACCCTGGCCATGGAGCGTTGACACACTGCACGCAGTGAACATACGGCCACCCTGACACAGCACACACACACCTGCACAGATACAGACACATCATCCGTCGTACATGGACACTCACCGTCAAGTGAAGTAGCGGGCGATGAGCTGCTGGCGCACATTCCCAGCTTCCTCCTCTCCGCTGTCCACCTCACTCGAGCTGTCCTGGTCTGCGGGCTGGGGCCCTGGTTGATCTCCGTCATCCACAATGAGGGGGATCTGCTTCCGAATGGCCAGATTGTGCAGCATGCAGCACGCCACCACTATCTGGCACACCTTCTGTGGGGAGTACGCCAGTGCACCCCCGGTGCGGTCCAGGCACCTGAACCTGGACTTGAGGAGGCCAAAGGTACGCTCGACCACACGTCTGGTCCTCCCATGTGCCTCATTGTATCGATCGTCTGCTGGGGTGCGAGGATTCCTCAATGGACTGAGCAGCCATGCCCCATTCGGATACGCAGAGTCACCTGGGTGTGAGGGACACAGAGAACCGTAGCTATTCCAACTGGACAGGGGACAGCATCGCACAACCAGCACGCTACACCACTCCACATACTCACCGACAATACAGGCACGATCCTGTTGCAGATTGGCCATCAGTCGTGGCAAGATGCTGTTGCGCATTATGTGTGCGTCATGGGCCGAGCCTGGAAACTTTGCACACACGTGGGTGATCACCATGTCCGCAAGGCACACCACTTGCACATTCAGGGAGTGCGTGTGCTTCCTGTTGCGGTACAGGTGCTCAGTGGCCTGTGGTGGAACAAGGCCAACATGAGTGCAGTCAATGGCTCCCACGACGTGTGGGATTCTGCCAAGGGCATAGAATGCACCCTTCACTGCCGCCAATTCACGAGCCCTGGGGAAGCGGATGTACCTGTTCCGGTACAGCATCATGGCTGCCAGTACATCCCTCAGCACCTTGCTGAACATGGGCTGGGACATCCCTCCTCCACTGCCCACTGTGTGCTGGGAATGACCCAGTGGCGAAGAAATGCATGGCGGCCATCACCTTAGCCGTGGGGGTGACAGCAGTCGGATACACCCTGCGGGGACGGAGATGGGGCTCTAACATGGCACACAGTCGATGCAGAGTTGGCCTGTCCAGCCGAAACTTCCTGATTACCTCTGTATCGTCCATGTCCGCCAGCAATTGGTATGGGCGGTCAATGTTCGGTCTCCGCCTGGGTTAAATGGCAGAGGACACATGTCAAAGCAACACGGCACATAGCAATTTCGCATACACATCACTGACATGACTGAGCAAGCACATGAGCCACAGCCCAGCTGTCAAGCTGGGACGGCACGGCCACAATACACTTACACAGGTCTCCCAACAATGGCAATGGCAAGTGAGACATACCACTGCCATGTGCATGCACATGGGGATCTAGGCCCCAATGACTTGCGGGGCGTGCTGATGGGGACTGACTGCATATTCGTCAAGCGGCAACGCCACGGCAACATGAGTGTCTGCTGAGCATGGAACTGCTTCCGAGGCTGGATGAGTATGGCACACGGCGACGACGATGTGGGCACGGGCTGAGCGGCCAATACAAGTGGGACCTGTGGCACGAGGGGATATGAGACAGTAGTAGGTGTCAGCACTGCACCCTATGTACAGCACTGTACGGATCACAGCTCCCGAAACATTGACTGGTGTCCACATTGACAGCCCCATGCCAAGACGGCTGTGTGCTTGCAGTCACAGGTGAGAGGTTACATTGCACGTGCCAGGTGGCAGACGTACATAGTGGGAGCTGGCATGTGTGTGCATGTGTCTCCTGTTCAGGATCCACCAGATGGGCGCTGACTCTGTACTGACCATTGGACACAGCATGTTCCGTGGAAGGCTTGTGTGTGTGGGATGGTGGCACTGGATGTGCCTCCGTTGGGTGGGGGGCCATGCACAGGGCGGGTACGTTGATGATTGCGCATTGTTGGTCACGGTGGGTGCACCAGCTAAGATGTGTTGCCCTGTGTTAAATTCCTATGTCCGCATGATGATGGACTGTGGATGTGGGCAGACTACACATTGGTCGATGTGCTGTCTATATGCATGTGCCTTCACACCAGGCACAGCTGCCCCTGCACATGTGACCCCTGCTGGACTCGCTGCTGGGTCTGTGGAGCTGATGCACCTTCTGCACGTGGGGCGGACAGCTCTCCTCACTTCCCTCATTGCGCATGTCATGTCTTTGCCGCAGGTGACATGGATCATGGAGGGCCCACATGTACGCGTGGGTAGGCTACACATGATTGTTCACTGGTCGCCACCCCCAGTCAGTGTTTCGAATGGGAAGGTTGTCGTGCTGGTGGTATGTTCGATGTGGCGGATGGGCGGGCCTAGGTGCGGGCTTACATTCCGGACATGGGGGGGTAGTTGGATTGGCGACTAGTTGCAGTACACACGGGACACGTCTCTTCCTTTCCACATCTGGGTCATCCCTTGTACTAACTGACAGTGATACAGTCATCTTCGCCCCAGCCCTCATGTCCTCCCCTCGCCCCCCAATATGCATGCTCACCTGCGAGGCTAGCGCTTGCACAGGCAGCCCCAAGCTCGCACCAGAGAGGGCAAGGAGTGAATGTGTGGGTCCAGTTGCACGAGTGGGCTGTCTCAGGGTATGATGTGTGGCGGGACGCCGTCCACCTGCGTGGTGCCCCAAATGGAGACCCGGCCTGAATGGACTATGCATCACAGTCTTCGCCTTCCGGATCCGCCACCTGCGACACCCAGTGGCTGTGGCTGCCCTTGCGGCCAGGCCGCGTCCGTCTGTGGCTGTTGGCCCACACATTCACTCTTTGGCCTCTCTGGGGAGGGCTCGGGGGTGGTGGCGCACGCGCTTGCACTTAGTCGCAATGGCATGTGTCGTGGTTGGTATGATGGGCAATGGATGGGATGGTGCGAGCCACCTCCCGTGACGTCAGTGCTGCTCGTGCTGTGGTGCGTCCCCCTACACTTCCATGTGACTTGTGCCATGCTAGACGTTGAGGTTCTATTGCCTGCGTGATATGACCAGGAGGAGCGCGAGGAGACCTCTCACACACCATGCTCCACTGCCATCCCGTGCCCTGTATCGCCTGTGCGGATTGACTATGTTGGGGTTACACCTGGTCGACTGGGGCTGTGTGTGCCTTGTCAAGGGGCATGGCGGGCGCACAACAGGATCCAGCTTGTCCACAGAGGGTGGGCTGAGGTGCGCCTGGTACCGCCTTGTACGTGTGCCCGGCTGCTGTGCACACACGTGTTCACTCCCCCGACAGGTGTCCTCTCACAATGCCCAGGGAAGCGGTGGTGTACTGTTCATGACCCCTCCCAACACGGCGTGCTCCAACTTGGTATGTGCGCATCTACCCGTCGCACCCACCCACCTGAGCACTGCGTCCATACGACTTCACACGACACATGTGTGTCTTCCACAGTAGTGCTACTCATTTGCGTTGACATCCAATACCAGTGGACTACATGGTCATGTCACGACTGCCGTGTACTTCACATACTCTCATCCTCTCTCATTCGTACTTGTGAAATGAGTCAGCGGAGACAGTTTTGGTTTCAAACATTATATTGAGTCTTCTGTCCTCTGTGATGCAGTATAGTGGACACTACTGGCAGCGGAATACATGTTGAGGATATACTGAGCATGATTACAAATGGGATAGGGTGTGGGGTTACATCTGCTTGGCCAAGGCTGTGCTAATGTACATTTACGTATAGCTGCGGAGCTGCGGACTTTGACACAGACGGTATACATGTAGCCTACCAGACCGCTCGGCATCATGGGCACAGTCCATCTCAGTTCCATGTGACAGGTTTGCTGCGGTTGTTCCTCATGCACGCGTGCATGTGAGATGACATCAGGGCATGTGCTTGCGTGCATGCAGCGGCGTGCCACTTGTTGTTGCACTGTGGTGGTTACTGGACATGTCACAGTCACTGGGGTCGTGTTGTTGTTGTATGCACTTGTCGTCCATGCAAAGGTCCTGGTATGGGATTCCCGGGGCGGGGGTGGGAGGGGTGCAGCACCCACAGACTCCAGGCGACCTATTCATGTCCACTGAGCGGTGTGTGTGTCCATGTGCGCTGGATCCATGTCGTGTCCTGGTTGTTCGTGCAGTTCCGTCCATGTGGGTGCGATGCACAGAGCCCATGCCACTGCCTCCCACGATGCATGCGGTGTTCCTGGATGTGATGGGGAACAGTGTGCATGTCCCGGTCATATCCGATGTCATGGCGATGTCGTTGATGGTGTGGTTACAGTTGCCGGTCGTTTGGTATGGCTGTTGTGGTGGTGACTGGCCAGTCCGTGCGGAAGCTGAGCATGGGTGCGGGGTTGGACTTCATAGGTCACTCGGGGAACCTGCGTTGTGGTCCGACGTATTTACAGGTTGTCAGGTATGCGATGCCGTCCAGCAGGGCTTCCATGTCATTGGTGGTGTACATGTTTGCCAGCCAATGAAGCGGATGGTGGCTGTCAAGGTGTTGTTCGTAGGTTGTCCCTTGGAGGACCATGATGGGGCATGCTGGGTGACATTCGATGTAGCTGTTCTCGATGATCCGTCGTGTGGAGGCACAGTGGTTCCATTTCAGTGCGCGTGCGATGTTGGCCACATACGCCATGCCCCCATAGGCAGAGCAGGCCCTGTCGTGTGCGTCCAGAGGGAGGAGTAGTGGTAGCAGGTCCGCCTTCAGACATGCCGGGTTGGAGAGGCATATCTCGACGGGATGCTGGTAGGGACACCTCCGACAGTAGAAGACGGGCATGACGCAGCTGAACAATGTGATGCGGTAAGTCAGTCGGTAACTTACGTTCAGCAGGGACAGGAGATCGCATCCCAATGTATGTATCGTGTTGGTTTGGTACAGCTTGAGCTGTTCGGCGTAGTTGGGTAGGTGTGTTGCGGTTGCCATTTCGCAGCGGTTCGTAGAGGTGGCGTGCTCCGGCTGTGTGTGCAGTCTGCAATGTGCACGCTCCGGGGTTGCTGTGAGCTCTGTGTAGTCGTGGGGAGACAGGACTTGTGTTCTGTTGGCTTGTTTGGAGGACACGGGCCCTCTTCCCACATGCTTCTCAGACAGTTCAAGGTCAGTGCTGTGTGACTCCTTCCAATTAACTTGCATGTGGCCGACATGGGGGAGTGTTTTCTTCTTTCTTCCCCGTCCGTTGTGTGCTTCTGTGATATGCGCTATCTGCCCTGTGGTCGGTCTCCTCGGCATGCCTGTGTTGGTCTATTCTTGGACAATGGCTGTATTCACCGGCTTCTGTCGTAGGGCTGTGGTTTCGGTGTTGGAATGGAAGGTCATTCAGTGCTGTCTGCTCTCCCTTGTGTGGGCGGCAGGCTGCCTTTCCGCTCTGCGTTGGGCCTTGTGTGTGGATGTAATTCTTGGGCCACCTGTTGTCGGTCCCCGGGCTCTTTGGTGTTCCGTTTCATGTGTCTTGTTCATATGTGCAGGGTGGTATGGGTTTTTCAGTGTGGTACTGGCGTTCCTCTTCCCGAAGGGGCCCTGCTTCTCCTAGTTGGTGTTGCCGCCGCTGTGTGCTTCGCCATGTTTGTTACACTGGGGTGTGTCCTGCTGTTGCGTGACTTCACTGACATGTGTGCGTCGGTTGTGTGGCGTTGGGTGTTGTCCGTGAATTGGGCGTTGGGGACATGTCTGTGGCCGGCCTGTCACGTGTCATGTGCGTTCGGGGTGGGGCTGATGTGTGTGCTGCTTGGTTGTGTCCCTGTGTCTGTGTGCGACGCATGCATGGCGCTGCGGTTGGCCTCTGCGTTGTGCGCATGTGTGGCGGCGTCATCGGCGCTTTGGGGCCGTGACGGGGTGGTTGGTTCCTAGTCCCAGGTGGTGTGTACACATGTGTTCTGCGATGTTAGGATTTGGCCTGTGTGTCATATGTGGATGCGATGGTGGATGTGTAGTGTGCACGCGCTGGTGGGGGGTTGTCCGCTTTTTCCGCCCTTGCACTGTGTGCGCTGTTTGCGTGCACTTGTTGTGTGTGTGCCTACCTGCGTCTCCGCGGTACGTTGCGTCCTTGGTGGTGCATCAGCAGAAGCATGGGAAGGGCCTGCAGTGCTGGATTCATGCCCGGGGTGCCGCTTCTTCGTTGTCCGTGCTCTGCGTCCGTGTTTCCGCCTCTCTTTCACGTGCGGTGTCTCTTTGCCGTGGGAGCTGTTTGTTTGCGGCATCGTAATTTATGCGCCGGGCGGGACGTGTTTCGTCGGACGGTGTGTGTCAGTTGTGCTGCGCCGCTACGTGTGCGGGCGCACTTTGATGGCGGACGGTGTTGCTGGCTTGCCGGCGGTGTTTGGCCTGCTTTTCGCATCATAATTGGGCGGGCGTGTGGACTGCTGCGTGCCGGCGGTAACTGGTGGTTTTTGCATCCGCCAGCACGGCGGTTGTGCTTCCGCCCGCCATCGTAATGGGCCCCTTAGTAATATAATGTTCATTTAAGTAAGAAGGGGAGATGTGGTATCTAGGTTGCATGTATCTTGGCAACCAGATGAACCACTGCATTTTGGAATGTATGGACAAGTTGGGCGGCAGTCGGAACGGTTACTGTGAAGGTGTAGCTGTGTATGCCTGCTCTCCAATAAACAGTACTTCTACCAATACCTTACCTGAAGTTATTGCTTCTGCAGTCTGCATGGCTGTTATCGAGATCACGCCCACAGTGGGCATATAAGTCACATGTGCAAACTGCAAAAATAATGCAAAGTTAAAAATAAAAAAAGAGGGTTCTATTCCAATATTACAAAAGTGTCCAGATCTGGACTAGTCACTTCTTGTCCCAGTGGGCATGACCGCCTACCAAACGCAAACTTGTGAATCTAGTGCATGAAACATCTAGTGTATAAAAAACACCCAAGATGTGTGAACGTAATTCAAAAAGCAGTGAAAGGGGCTCCCCAGATGGACCCACATATATAAATGGATTCATATAAATGAATTGATCCAGTAACTCAACTCTTGTACTATTGAAAAAGGTTGTTCACGAAAGGTAATACATTTCAAAACAAAATCATAAACACTGCACAATGTATTACATAAATAGTAAGATATGCATTGTTTAAACGTTATATTTATGTCTCTGTATCCAAAATTTGATTTTGTGAAGACATGGTTAGGGGGAGCTGACCACCTCTCCTGAGAGAGACCCTTTCTTGTCTCCTGTGGAAAAGTGCAAAAAAGAAATAGGCATTACAAAATAGAACTAGAGTGTTGGGCCTAGCCCTTTCTGCAGGGCCACCCACAAACATTTTGCCTTTTTCACTCCACTCTTTGCTGAATTAATTTTTGTTGGCCTTAGGACCACTGCTAACCAGCGCTAAAATGCTTGTGTTCACTCCCCATAACATGGTTTGACTGGCATACACCTGATTGGCATATTTAATTCACTAATTAATAGGCCATGGTAGAGTGGTATGCCCTATACCCAGAGCCTGCAAATTAAATGCTACTAGTGGGCCTGCAGCAACTATTGTGAAGTATAACCTTAAAACATGTCCCAGGCCTGCCATTGCAGCCTGACTTCATTTTTAAACTGTCATTTAAACCCCCTTGCCAAACCTTAAGCTCCCCTTTTATTACATATAAGTCACCCCTAATTTAGGCCATAGGTAGCCTGTAGGACAGGGTGCTGTGTAATTAAATGGTTGGACATGTACTTTTAAGTTTTACATGTCCTGGCAGTGAAAAACTCATACACTTGTTTTTCACTACTGTGAGGTCTACCCCTCTCATAGGATAACATTGGGGGTTCTTTATTACTTTTAATAAGCTGTAATTCCTAATTGGGAGCAGGTAGATATATCATGTTTGGTACCTATGAAATTGTAATGATAAACCTTCTTTAATGGCAAAGTCAGACTTTCAATCAATCAATCACAGAATTTGTAAAGCGCGCTACTTACCCGCGAGGGTCTCAAGGTGCTGGGGAGAAAAAAAGGGGGGGGGTGCTGCTACTGGTCGAACAACCAGGTCTTGAGTAGCCTCCTGAAGGTCAGCAGGTCTTGGGTCTGTCGTAGGCTTAGTGGAAGGGTGTTCCAGGTCTTGGCGGCGAGGTGGGAGAAAGGTCTGCCGCCGGTGGTAGTTCTTCGAATGCCACGGTCGGTGGCGAGGGAGAGGTCGGCGGAGCGGAGTTCGCGGTTGGGGACGTAGAAGAGGAGTCGTCTGTTGAGGTTGGCTGGGCCAGTCTTGTGGAGTGCCTTGTGTGCGTGGATGAGGAGTTTGAAGGAGATTCTCCTGTCGACGGGGAGCCAGTGCAGGTTCCTCAGGTGGGGGGTGATGTGGCTGTGGCGTGGTACATCGAGGATCAGGCGTGCGGAGGCGTTTTGTATGCGTTGCAGTCGCTTGATGAGCTTGGCCGGGGCTCCCGCGTAGAGGGCGTTCCCATAGTCAAGTCTGCTACTGACGAGGGCCTGGGTGACTGTTCTTCTTGTGTCTGTCGGGATCCACCTGTAGATCTTGCGAAGCATGCGGAGGGTGTTGAAGCAGGAGGATGAGACTGCGTTGACTTGCTTGGCCATGGAGAGCGTTGAGTCGAGGATGACTCCCATGTTGCGTGCGTGGTCAGTGGGTGTCGGGGCTGCTCCCAGCGTCGTTGGCCACCAGGAGTCGTCCCAGGCTGAGGGGTTGGAGCCGAGGATGAGGACCTCTGTCTTCTCCGTGTTCAGTTTTAGTCGGCTGATCTTCATCCAATCGGCGACGGCCTTCATTCCCTTCATGGAGGTTGGATTTGGCGGCGAGGGGGTCCTTGGTGAGGGAGAGGATCAGTTGAGTGTCGTCGGCGTAGGAGATTATGTTGAGGTCGTGCTGTCTGGCGATGCGTGCGAGCGGGGCCATGTAGATGTTGAACAGTGTTGGGCTGAGGGACGATCCCTGGGGTACGCCTCAGATGATCTTGGAGGCTTCGGATCGGAATGGTGGGAGGCGGACTCTCTGGGTTCTGCCGGCGAGGAAGGAGGTGGCCCATTCCAGGGCCTTGTCTCGGATCCCTGCGTCGTGGAGGCGTGCGCGTAGAGTGCGGTGGTAGACAGTGTCGAAGGCGGCGGAGAGGTCCAGCAGGATGAGGGCTGCGGTCTCACCGTTGTCCACTTTTAAAAAGTTAAATGAACCAAAAAGGCACGAGGCTTGCGCACCCCTCTGTCGCACTGCTAGATGCAGGAAACTTTTCCTCACCATAGGCCACTCCATGCTGAATAATCCATATTTGACCAGTGAAACCATGTTTAAACAATTCCTCATTTCACATTTAATCCATTACTTTTGCTGAAAATCACTGCGGAGACAGCGTGTTGTCACCATGATTCTTTTATTGAACATTTTCAAATGCCTCCTGCTCGCCCATCCAGGCTTTTAACAGTGACACGTGGGAAGAATCATTGATACGAGTAGGCTCATATAATTTAATTTCACCCAATGCATTTCGAGCCGAGTGGCTCTTCATCAGGGGTTTGCTGAAACAAATAAAAGAGATAGCTTCACCAACTGCTCTTAACAGACTGTCTGTGTCCAATGGAAATCATAATGTAACTGCCCCCTGCGCCACCACCCTCATCAACCCTCCCTCCCTGCAATTACCCAACTGTGAAGAAACCCACATGTTGCACAACAAAGATGTTACACCCTTCACTACTAAGTGCGAAACCCCCCCAGACTCAGAATTACAAATGTCAAAAATAATGCTATACATAAAATCGCTACATACATTGTAACAAACTAATAAAACTCCCAACCTATTAACCAAACCCTCTAAACCTTCTTATAATATCCCAAAAGTACCTCACTATATCTTAATACCGAATCTCCCTGCGTACTAAATAATCTATATTTAAACTTTTACCTCCGGAGCCACAACCAGCAGCCTCATCTTAGCGTGCGTTTTCACTCGATACTATCGAAAGAATAAGCTTTCTCCACCTCTCAAGCCGTTAAAATTAAAGGCTCGCCCATGTGTGAACAATTGGTGTTTGAAATGTAATGGTTGTCTTTAACCCCGTGACCTGACACTGTTGAAACTCCGTTCCTTAAAGAAATATTTCATGGAAAACCGGCGCCCCTATCCAATGCCCATGCAAACATAAAAATGAAAATCACAAAAAAAAGAAAAGTACTTTTTTACAGCCCTATAGTGAACCCTCCCATGCCAATGATCAAAAAATGATTTAAAAAAATGTGTATATAAACAAAATCGACCTGTGTAGAAAATAAATATCATCATTATAACCATTAAATGAGTGAAAAAAAGTCCATGAAAATTGCACAGAAACTTAAGCGTGCATGAAGATGAAAATAAACCACAGCAGCAGTAACGCTTCAACTATCCCTCCATATGAATGGTACTGTTCCAACAGTTATCTCAAAACTGCATGAAATCCACTCTGGACACTCCATGTTTTTCACTGTCTCCGAAGTGATGAAAGTTCATTGACTTTATTTATTCAAAGTTCAACCAAATAATCCGTGGGGGGCAAGCTCGCATTGGGACACCAAAAAGTTGCCATTTTCCTGACCGTAGTCCTTTGTGCCTGCAGCCTGTCTTGGGTCACATGAGTGGGTGTAGCTGACAGTTAGACTTTTTGAATTCCTTCCAGATAGTCACAGAATAGGGGGATTAGGTGTGCCTCAATGGGCCATGTGCTTGCAGGATGGGGGGCGAAGCTGAGGACAGCCTCACTTACACCTGAATAGCCTGTGCTTTGCCTTCACACAAAGGGCCTATCCACCCTGTAGTGTCACTGCAGCCAGCTTGGAGCCAGGACAGGGGACATAGGAAATCCCTTGCAATTCAAAGAACCTTTCCAGAAGCTTCCCCCACCTTCCACAAGAAGGGCAACAAGGTATAAAAATAGAACCTTCACACCCACGCTTCAGTACACTACTGGACTAGCGGAAGGACTGCCTGCTGCTATGACCTGCTATGCACTCTGACAGACTTCTTTGCTGCAACTGGAGGGACTGCTTTGCTGCCTGAAGCCGATCTTGAACCCTCAGAGGTCAGCCCTGCTGTTGGGTCCTACATCTTCATCTGCACCCAGGACTACCAGAGTGACTTCAATGGCTAGTTTGTTGACCTCCTGTTCAGAGCCATAGGGACATAAAAGGCTCCCACCATCTTCAACCCGCACCTGGACCCAGCCTGAGTGAGTTCTGAACCCCCATGAGGTGTCCCACCAGTCCTGGACCCTTGGTTGCGGTGTTCAAGGTGCCCAGATTGCCAATACTCAAAATTGAGGACAAATGTTGGCCAAAAAGTGCTCTGAGAACCAGGAGTCGACTGGGACCAACCTCCTCACCTATCCGCCCGAGGTGCTTCACCGGTCAGATTGACTTTGCGCCGTCTCCCGCTACATTCTTCTCCGCAGTAGCAAATCCTTTGCAGCGGTCCTTCGCCAAAGGTGTATCTTACTGCGTGGAATTGTCTTCAGCTACAGCCCTCTGCCTCATCCTGCTGGAGATTTTTTACTTCCATTTTGGCGACTAAGGCAGAACATAGAAATCTTCACTGTGGCTTCGACCCAAGGCCATCAGGCAACAACGCTCCCACCTCGGACACCTTCTGCAGCCATGCCCCGCTGAACTTTACATTCTTAGAACCTTTTCTTCCAGAATATTTCTAAGTCCTAAGGTAGGTGCTGACTGGGTCCAATCCCCTTTCTGTATATGAATCGGGCTCCATCGTGGTCGGCCTTAACTTTTGACTTTAACCTGGTCTTAGGTGACTAGATGTCCTCTGTGGCTTTGATATTTTAGGTGCTAGTTTGCACTAAGAACTTTAGGTGCTAGTTTTCCCTAAGAACATTTTGGTGTCAAATAATTTATTAAAATGTACTCCGTTTTTCCAAATTGGTTTGAGATTTTTCATGTGTTGTTTTCACCTCATTACTATTTGTGTGCTGCATAAATACTTTATACATTGCCTCTAAATTAAGCCTGACTGCTTTTTGTGCCAAGCTACCCAGGGTCAAGCACAGGTTGATTTAGTGACTTTTTGTGGTTCACCCTGCAAGGGATTATGGCCGTTGCTTGAGCAAGGCTCACATCCCAGTCAACCAAAAACCCAATTTCTCAACCAGACACTAAGGGCCGGATTTAGATCTTGGCGATGTTACCATCATTCCTCTGCAACACCGGTCCCAATTACTCTGTCGAGCTGATGGCATTCAGTCCACCATATTTAGATGTGGCATCCACAGACTAGGTAACTGCTGCGTCAGTGGTCTGTTCTGATGGCTACCAGTACTCCATCACCGTCATGCCAGCGGGCTTGTGCCAAGTTGATTTAGAGGTTCCTGTTGTGCTGGAGGTATCCTGGAGGCGGAGTCCTGACAGAGTGAGGTCATGGTGGTGTGGAGACAGGTAAGTACTACTGTTCATATTGTACAGTTATTTTTTAAATGTCAATACAGATGTGTACATTTTACCACAATAAGTTGTAAGATGAACACTCATGCATTACACATAAAAATTTACATGTAACAGCAATGTTAACAGCAAATGTGACCACATGATTCATAGTGTGACAAGTGACACAGAAGCCTATCTTCGATTCCGGTGACAACGGTGTAGCTGAGTGTTGTGGCGAGGTAGCAGCAGCACAAGATGGACCTGGACGATGGGGGTTCAAGATGGAAACGGAAGTGGGAGCATGAAGAAAGGTAAGTTTCCACATCTTTTTCTTCATTACCACCAACCCGAGTTTGGAGGTTTCCCCATCAGATTTTCACCGACGGAAAGCCACATCATGATTCAGTCGGTGGTAATCCTGGCTGAACTCTCTCCGACAGTCGCTCCTGTCTCTGACCAGTCAAGCGGGACTCGGTCGGCCTGTAGTTCATGGACCCGCCAACTTCTAAAATGAGCGGGTGTACTGCCAAATAGGCGGACGACGAAACCGCTGAAAAAGTGATGGCAGGACCAGGTCTACCAACATCTAAATCAGGCCATAAGTCAACAGCGACAAAGCAAAAAGAACACAATTTTTTATATAGCATTATGGAAACAGGAACTAATTCCCCAAATGCACTATTAGTTATTCCTCAGTAATTAAACCTGTAGGTACCTTCATCTTAAAGATGATGATATACCTAGATTCTTTTTGTTTAAGCTGTAAGATCCTGTTGTCACCTTTGCAATCAGGATAAATTATGTCAACGCCCTAGAATTTCGAGAGGTTTCGGTCAGAGAAATCACATTCTGTGACAGAGCGGGTCACATGATAGTGGTTATCATTCTCAAAGGCCCTCATGTGCTCTAATATTCGTCTTTTTACAGATCCCCTCATATAGTTTGTCACAGGGTCATGACAGAACATAAATCACATAATTCGGGATGAATGTTATACATTTCTCAATTTTTCTCTCACATGGACCATGTGGCGTTGAGGCACCTTTTCTGTTATAGCTGATCCTGCACATTTTACGTTTGCCAAAAATGAAAAAAACACTAAGACCCAGGTCCCCACTATTAACTTTGTTTGTGATATCGCTGTATATCAGCAAGTCTTGGATAGACCTGCTCTTTCAATATGTGATCTTGGGATGATTAGAAATATAATTAGATAATTTAGTATCACTCATTAAGATGTTCCAATTCTTATTCAGAAAAGTTCTAACATTCTGAGACTTCTTACAGCCTGTTGGTATTATGGGAATGTTTTGCTGTGTATCTTATTTGTCTGTCTTAGTGGCAAAGAGGGCAGAATCCCCCACTTTCTCACTTGCCCCTTCTTTGACTTGCTCCAGAACCCATAAAGGATATCCCCTCTTCTGAAATCTGGGAATCATGGGGCCCGATTCACAGAACTAATCTGAGACAAAATCCTAAACTTACTACTTTTGGTATTCACAGAATGCACTTACTACTTTTGGTATTCACAGAATGGATTTACGACTACTAACTTTACGTCCGCACTCGGGCCGGAATTTTTGCACTCGGAGCGGAGTTTCCGCACCCGGAGCGGAATCTCCACCACCGGGCCGGAATCTCCACCTCCGGGCCGGAATCTCCACCTCCGGGCCGGAATCTCCGAAATTGAACCGGAACCCATTATTTCATACAGGAAATGACATACAGGAAGTGGGAGACAGGAAATACATCACAGGAAGTTGTTGGCAGCCATTTTGTGTTCATTCTGAGTCATCCTCTCTCACAGATCAGATCCTCTGCCATCCTGCTGCTCTTTTCGACCTTATTTCCCCCAAAATGGCTGAGGGTTATGAAGAGAAAGCACCCCCTTTCAGTGAAAGGGAATTAGACATCTTAGCTGAGGGGGTGATACTAAAATATCCTCAGCTATATGGGGGGCCAGAGGACCAGCTGAGTAATGCAGCACGGGCCAGACTATGGGCCGACATTGGTGAGCGCTGCAGTACAGTGGGCGTTCACACCAGCAACACGAGGGCATGCCGCAAGCGCTGGGAGGACCTAAAACGCTGGGCCCGGCACAAGGCTGAGGAGCTACTGGGCCAGTCTTCCCAGCACCATGTGCATCATCCTCGCCTCTCGCCACTGTACAGGAGGGTCCTGCGTGCAGCTCATCCGACTCTCCATGCTCAGCTGGAGGAGCATGAGCAGCAGAGACCTGGTATGTGCATTATATGCAATATGTGTCTGGAAGTATGATGTGAGTGAAGACAGAGCTGTACCATCGTGTGTCCCATGCCTCCATTCACCTATTCTGTGTGTATGCAGCAGTCATCATGAAGCAAAAGGCTCAATGTAGCGCATTGACTGTACAGGGTAGAGTGCATTCTGGGAGTTGTAGTTTCATCATGACAACTGGGGAATTGAGCCACACAGGTGCATTTGAACAGAAATCTGCCCTGCCAGCACCACTAACAGTGAACCAATGGAATCATAACTGATGTGTGCATTGGATGAGGAATGGTACAGACACTGTCCAGTATGTGTATCAGAGGCCAATGGGTATTGGATGCTGTGACTTGCATTGCTTTCGGTAAGTTTGGGTTCTGATTGAGACAGATCATCATGCACGTGTGTGGCTCAATTCCCCAGTTGTCATGATATTTCTGGGTCTGAGTTTGGGCTTTTGTCACCTCTAGGTGTATGTTAAAATCACCACAGACTAATAATGGCTCTGGCCAGGAGGCAAGTTCGACCTCAAGTTCTTCCCAGATATTGGGGTCTTCTTGGTTAGACCCATAAATGTTCACCGGTGTCCCCCCCATAGGTAACCCCACGATTGCCCATCGCCCCCACTTATCCGCTAGTGTCCGCGAAGCCATGCCAATAGATTGTTTAATATATATGGCGACTCCTCTAGTCATAGTAGTTTGGGAGGAGCATGTTGCCAAATTAAAGCCCCTAATCTCAAGAGTACTTTTGTTGCTCCAAGGTATATGTGTCTCCTGCAGACAGATTACCTCTGCATTAATAGTTTTAAGTATTTCAAAAACCCTATCTCTCTTCTTTTTATCATTTAGGCCAGCCACGTTAACTGAACATATCTTCAAACTATCCATAATGTCCTGTAATTTTCCTCATTAATGACCATTGCTTGACAAATTTCTCGATCATAGCCTTTCCTTCATTGCAATATATACCTGGTTTCCTTTTTTCTTTTTTCACCCCCACCCCTCCCTTCCTCCCACTTCCCTGTCCCTCCACCCTGACGTGCCCCCCCTGCTCCCTCCCTCTCCCCCCGTACTCCCTGCCCCCTGGCTCACCCTCCACCGTGGAAGCTTCCAGATCGAAGGCCTGTGTGTGTGGTGGCGCAGTGCAACACCATGATCAGTGACACCCCTTATGTAATCCTAAAAAGAGAATAACAAAAGGAAAAACAATATTTTAAGGCTATATACAGAGATATAAAGTCACAAAAATGCAGTTTCGCTAAGCGAAGAGCAAATCCAAAATAGAAGGGGATAAGAGAAATATATCACATTCTGCCATTTTCGTACATCTAGAGCCAACTCAAGTTATGTTAGCTCCTTGCATCCCTTTTTGCTTATCAACGAATCCCTAGCCAACACATTTACCCCCCATTGGTAAAAATTGCTAACCATTCCCCCTCACATTATCTTCACAAATTAGCAGCTGGCGAGGAAGCAAGATGGTGGTCGGCTGAGGCGACTGCAGCAGCTTGCAACACTATGATCAGCGCGCCTCGATAATAGCTATATGGAGCGGGGGTAAGGCAAGACGATGCTGACACCGTTACAGGCAATCCTTGACACCCTTCAAGGAGCTCTGGCAGAGTGGTGGCACAATTACTCGTCTCTGGGCTAAACAACCACGGGACAACGAGAACTGTCAGCCGCATGTTACAAGTTGAGCAACGCACTGGAAGACTCTATACTCCCCGGCACCCACTCACCGCGTACTATGAAACCGAAGCGCTCTCAAAGCAGGATGCAGATGAAGTCTGGTGGCCTGGGGACGGAAGGCATTGGAGCGACATCTACGGGCAGCACAGTAGAGACTTAACCGGGAACAGCATGGCGCCTTGGACAGCGAGATCCGGCAGTGATCCGGAACGAGATCGCTCCAGAGGTGAAAGGGAAAGGCGGAGCCACACGCCAGCAACGTCTGCCCGGCCACACTGTCGCGGATATGCTGAGGGGCTCCGGAAAGAAGAAGCCAGCATACACTGAACCAGGCAGAGGCTCTGAAGCGAGTGTACTGGTAAGGAACACTGAAAGTATTGAGGGAGCAGCGGTGGGGGAGCAATCAACTACAACGAACAATGGGGACATTGGGGTTATGGAGATTACAAATACAGGTTCTAGCACTCTTGTGTCAAGTACTAGGCAGCAGCTCCTGCATAAAGGGAACGGAGTGGAAATTGTGGCTGATGAGACAAAGGCTGAGAGAGATACAACCACCCATAATAACAGCAATGGTACGATTGCTATGATTAATGATCCCCCGCAAGTACAAGCTATACAAACGGTACAATTACAAGTTGCAACAGCAGCAGTACCTGCTAAATTGGATGGGAAGATTGAAAAAAAAAGGCACAGAAGGATGCACACTCTCTTCAACATCTTACCACTACCCTGGATGATTTAGGGCTACAAGACAGTAATGAGATCCGGACCGGGAAAAAAGGGAATGACTCAAAAGCAACAGATTGCTTTTACTCCTTATCGGATGATACTGCCTCAGTGGATGAATCTAGTTCTTGGATAGTCTCTAGCGATAGCTATACTAGCGATGTGGACTCCGCTGCGACTCTGCGTAAGGCACGCAGAAGATCAAGCCGGGCAGGGAGGAAATCAAATATGAGAAAAGAAGACCTGAACTGGGACTATTCTCCTTCGTCATTATTGTCGGGGGTACGGCGGGGAACCCAGGTACCGCTTCTCAAGATCCTCAAGGTTCTCAGGACAATTCGGTTTCAACACTGGATGTTATACTACAAGCAATCATGTCTCATCGGGAAGAGACAAGGCTAGACAATAAACGCTCACAACTGGCTCTCCTCAAAATGCAGGGAACAGTTCGGAAAGTGGCAAAAGTTTGCGAAAATATTAGTGATCGGTTAACTGAGTTGGAGACAAGAACTAGAACCCTGGAGGATGATGTTACAGGCATTCAGGGGCAAGCAGTAGCCCAAGAGGCTAGACTGACAGACATCCAATGGAAGCTAGAGGAAGAAGAAAATCGCCAACGGCGCAACAACTTACGCTTCTTAGACATTCCGGAGGGGCGAGAAGGCACTGATGTGCGCCAGTATATGATTAACCTGCTGGAGAAAGCATTTCCCGACCTGCAAGGATGGAATTGGCAGCAAGAAGTTCAACGCGCCCATCGAATTCCTTTCAATCTGAAAGCTTCAGCTGGGCCAGGCACGAAACCAAGAGCTATCGTGGTCTATTTTGGGAACTTTTTACTACGACAGAACATTTGGGAAAAGGCCAAGCCGGAAACTAAACGGAAAGTTGTGGACGTTGTCTTCTTTGCGAGGCCAGACTTTTGCCACGCAACAGTTGAAAGGCGATGGAGACTGCGACAATTGATTGCTCCATTTCAAGCGAAAGGCGCACAGGCTTATTTGATTAACCCCGCCAAGCTAAAGATAGTAGTGGGGGGACACACTCATTACTATAACTCAGAGATCAAAGCACAGGAAGCGCTGGCAGAGTTAAGGGGATAAGAGGGCAAGGCTTTTTCTCTCGATGTTCCACACAGACACTATCTATGCACTCCTGCAATCACCCAAGCACTAATCATGCAATTATGCAATCACCCAGACATTACCCATGCACTTCTTCAATCACTGAGGCAGTACCCATGCACTACTTCAATCACCCAGACAGTACCCATGCACTCATGCAATCACTCAGGCACTAGCCATGCACTCATACATGCACTTACGCACTTCTGCAGCACTCGAACAATCACCCAAGCACTACCTATATAGTGTTTCAATCATCCAGGCAATACTCTTGCACTCATGCAATCACTCAGGTAAAACTCATGCACTCTTCCAATCAGCCAGGCACTACCGATGCTCTCATGCAATTACCCAGTCATTACCCATACACTCCTTTATACAACACATACAAATTTGTCTTTTTTAACCAAATAGGCGGTTCTAACAAGAACCATTTTTTTGCTTCTTTTTTGTTTTATAATTTTTTTATGTTTTTTAACTTTTTTGTATTTTTTGGTGTTATTTTAAAAAAAATGAACAAACAACAGAAAAAACAGAGAAAACTTTTCTATAACATTTTGCAATTAAACAATTATTGCAAAAAAAAATTAACAAACGTGGCTTCTTGCAGCATCAACAGACTGTTCTCCATAACAAAGAGCTTTTTTGCACTTTATGCGTCTTTGTTCGAGACCAGCAAACTCTGGCCTAATATCAGGTCCTCTGTTGGAACTCGAGGTACCAGCTGAGGTGCAAGGTCCAGCATCTTCATCACCTTGCTGGGCTTGTAGTTCTAGGTCTCGTCGATGCTGCTCCCGTGCTAGGCGACGAGGGTGCATTGTTTGGAGGTGCTTCAGCATGGACGAAATACCGCACAAGTATTTCTTCTCGGAGCCCCGAGATATTATTCTTTCACAAATAGTGCAGGTAACCTTCCTTGCGTTCACCTTTTTTTCTCCTGCAGGAAATGTAAAAAAGCCCAGACAATGCTTTCCTTCCTTTGTTTTCTGGGTTCCTCCAACTCCTCATCTTCACCAAGGATGTCTTCTGGTGGATTTGAAGATGCCATTTCTGTTTTTTTTTTTTTTTTAAACACCCAAAAAATGCCAGAAGAGCACTAAACACAAATGGTGTGTCTCCTGGCAATGCTGTTGGAAGAATGAGAAATTTGGGTGGGGTACTGTAATTTCTAGAATAAAAAGCTTCTTAACCAATTAAATGCTTTCTTTTGAAGTCACATGGGTTCGCGCAGCCGGCGCGCAACCAGCGCGCACCCGGCGCGATTCTGGAAAAATATATTTAACAATTTATCTTTATTCCAGGTACAAATATATGATATTTGCAACTTTGTTAAATAATCTCTTGGTATAATATATATAATAAAGTAATATACATATACTTTTAAAACTTAAAGATTTGCGATGGGTTCACGCACCCGGCGCGACCCCCGGAAATACATACGTAACGTTACGCGGGGCCGAGAACCGCGCACCCATCGTTTACCGAATGCGCATCGTACACGACTTAACCAATATGGCGACAAAATTCTTGGATTCGCGCAACCACCGTGACTGGTACACGATTGGTACGCGAATCCAGTATTGTTTTTTAAAAAAAAATAAAAGCATATTTTAGAAAGCAGAAATATCACCTTATTTCTAAAAAAAATGTACATTAAATTTGAAATTACCATTCAAAAAACCTTTGAAATTCACTAAAAAACCATAGGTTTCATAGACGTTATAGTTAGAAATTAGCATTTAAAAAACCTTTGAAATTCACTGAAAAAACCATCAGGGACGTTATAGTTAGTTGGACATTTCACTCGTACAAAACCAGAGAAATTCGGCAGTTATAGTTAGTTGAGCTAACTGCCCCCGCAATGCACTGCTGATGACGTCACATATTACATCATTCATGACATGGTCAGTGACATCACTGATGACATCTCAAATGACATCACTGATGACATCACTGATGACATCATCCACGTGATAATCTGATGCACCTCCTCACACCCCAATATAAACTTTGATACACCCACTCTAAATTACAGACTACCATTTTCAAAACCATAGACACACCAATACCAGTTACTATATACCCACTCACTGATTCCTAGGTCTAAACACACATCCACTCATTCACCCATACAGTCACTCATACATGCAGTCACTCATCAATACAGCACTATCATATGCACTCATACACCTATACAGACACTCACACACCGCCACTCATCCATAGAGTTACTCACACACCTAGTCAGTCATGCAAAGAATCAATCACACTCCCATTAACTCACCTATAAAGTTATACACACACCACCTCACTTATTCATACAGATACTAACACATACTTACTCTCTTCTACAATCACTGACACAAGCACACACTCATCCATACAGCCACTCTCACAATTACTCACACTCACATATAGTCATTTATATACTCCAACACTCACATATACTGCCTTTCACATATGTAGTTACTCACACATGTTCCACTGAGACATCCATTCACTCAGCAACACACCCATACACACACTCACCCACCTATACAGCCCTTCACAGATGCACTCTTGAACCCATACACCCAGTGAATCACCCACTCACACATCTTTGCACAGAGTCACACACCCCCTCCCACCCACACAGACACTCAGGCACCCTACAGATAGTCAGACAACCAATCAATAACCCATACAGACACTCATGTAGCTACTCACCAACCCATGCAGCCGCTTACATACCAACTGACAGACTGATACAGACATTCACACAGTTTACTCACTAACCCATGCATTCAGTAAGACACGTATAATCACTCACTTATACAGTCAGTCATGCACCTATTAAATCATCCATTCAGACACTTATACACCCACTCATTCTTCAATACACCTTGGCATATATATATATATATATAAAACATATTTAAACTTTACAGACACACATAGTCACTGGATGATGTCATCAGTGATGTCATCAGTGATGTCATCAGTGATGTCACTGACCATGTCATGAATGATGTAATATGTGACGTCATCAGCAGTGCATTGCGGGGGCGCGAGTTATAGTTAGCTCAACCAACTATAACGGGGGGCGTGGCTTGGCCGGCAGGCAAGATGGCTGTTTGCTAGGGCAGCTCTGCCGATCGAGCGCTAATATCCGTCATTATCCTGAGCTGAGCCGTGACTCTGTGCCCACAAAACACAGTTTCGTGCACTGGAACGCTTGGGGCGACATCTGGCTGGCCGTGAGCTCCGGTAGGCGCCGGGAGATCGGTGATTTGGCACCCGTGAGCCGCAATCGCGGCAGCTCAGCAAAATGGCGGCCGCCGGCGGTGCCGCGAACTAACGGCCTGAGATACGGGCGGAATCCTGCTTGTGTGGTCACTGGTTGTTGCCTCCAGTGATTTGGCAGCTGCGCATCTGGAATGCTGGCTTGAGCTGCGGAGCAGAGTGCCGAGGAACGGGTGCAGGAGAGTACAGACCGGGAGAGCATTGAGCACCCGGGAGCGGGAAACGTGAGTGACCCAATATTATAAGCGCCGAAGTGCGGGACTTAGGCATCGGCGTGTATTTTTCCTGATGGACTGAGGATTGCCTGCTGAGCAGGGAAGAGTGCAGTGTGGCTTATTAGCACATAGCGCAGGGGAATCCAAACGGTTAAAGACAGCTACCGGCGCTGCGTGAGGGGCCGTTGAGGGACTGGAGGAGCGCGGCCCCGTGGCAGTTTGGTGAGTGAAGGCCTGATGCAGAAGCGTGACGAGTAAGTTATACAGTGGAGGACCTGCTATCTGGGGCAGGTCTGAGGTTCTGGAGATCCGGAATCTGCAGGAGCTGCACTAGACTGAAAGTCACAGGGTGTAGCCACCAGGTTGCTCGGATTGTACCCCCTTGTGATCCGGAGAAGAGCTAGTTGGATCGCGCCTGGTGGTCTGGATCTCCGAGAGACAGTGGGCCGCTGATAGGCTGAAAGTAGTAAGTGCAAGTGGGATAGCCCCTACTGGTGACGCGCACTGGGTGTGATTTGTCCCTTGGGCTGCAGTCCCTGGAGTATGAATAAATAGGCAAGATATACTACTGTGGCATTTTTGGCTGTCTACAACACCGGCTGCGTTTCTTCAAAGATGGGGAAAACAGGCAAACAACAGTCGCGCCTAACTTTTGAAGCTAAGAGACTGACTAAATCCCAGCAGCAGGCGACGTCGGATTCGGAGCCGGAACCCCCACAGAAATCCTCCTCTACTCTGGAAGCAACACTAATGCCAATGCAATCCAGCTTACAGTCAATCGATGGGAAAATCGATGCCCTTAACATGCGCATGGATCACTTCGCCGCAAGGCTGAATACGCAGGGAGTGCGACTAGGCGAAGCGGAGCAGCGGATCTCCACGGCGGGGGACGCAGTACAGGCTGTGACATCTAAAAGTCTGGACATGGAAAAAGTTCTTGCGGTGATACAGGCAAAGAATGAGGACCTCGAAGCGAGGCCTCGACAAAATAATCTTCGCATTCTTGGTCTGCCCGAATCGACCAACACGGGCAAGATGGAAGTATATATTGAAAAAATGATCACGGAGATATTCGGGCCTGAAAATCTGTCCAACGTGATGTTGGTGGAGCGCGCGCACAGATCGCTGGTAGCACGTCCGGCCCCAGGGGCCCCGCCAAGACCCGTGATCGCTCGTCTCTTGAACTATGGGGATCGAGATGCGATACTCCGCATGGCCAGGGAAAAACAGAAAATAACGCATGAAGGCAATGTGATCGAGCTCTATCCTGACTTCACGGCCACTGTGCATGCTGCCAGACGGGAATTCATTCCCGTGAAGAAGAAACTGCAAGCTGAAAAGATTCCCTACGCGATGCTATATCCGGCCCGCTTGAGGGTAGAAGTGGACGGTAAACAGAGGATGTTCACGAGCCGGAAAAGTGCTATGGACTTTCTTAAAACTTGGCAGAAAAAACAGAGATCCACAGACGCCCCAATGTCAGATGTCGAGTGAGATGATGTGGACATTGGTATTGGTGAGCATATTGGTCGGACGCTCTTCTAAAAATGCATCATTATACTGAATATGACTGATTGTATCTGTAATAGAGTTAAAGGGTATTTGTAAGGGGATATGTTCCATGAGCCTCGAATGAGATGGGATTAATAGTTGGGGGCAAACCAGTGGCTTTGCCGAATTTCA
Organism: Calotriton arnoldi; assembly: GCA_963921515.1. Lineage (NCBI taxonomy): Eukaryota > Metazoa > Chordata > Amphibia > Caudata > Salamandridae > Calotriton > Calotriton arnoldi. The sequence continues at coordinate 1,042,354 of CAWUFW010004398.1, read as the reverse complement.
GGTAACACTGCACTAAAGTATATTGTTATGAGTTTCTGGTGTAGACTGATGGTAATTACATGTCTGTGGGCACAGAACGCAGTGCCGAAGGTTCGCTCGGTCACCTCCCTTCACCACCGGGAGGAAGTGCCTCGAGCCTGCAACACCCCCTATCGGGTGCACCCCTAATGCCTTATGGGGATAGTTGTCTAGGGGATGGCTTCGGCCAGTTGGGGAGGCTGAAGTGGGTGGGGGGAGGAAAGGGGGGTTGTTTATGTTGCAACCACAGTACTGGACAGTCCTTATTATGTTCGCTGGGCCGCTAGCGAGAGCGCAGAGTGTACGCAGTTTAAGTATGCAGGAAGAGAGTATGAATGGCATTAAAGAGTGGGGTGATTAAAATGATAACATGGAATGTGAGGGGACTCAACAACCCGAAAAAGATAAGGCAGGTCTTTGCATATTTAGATAGGCACAATATCACTGTAGCCTTGTTACAAGAGACACATCTCACCAAACATACTGAAACCAATGTAGGTAAAAGTTGGGTGGCCACGGCTGTGGCTTCGTCCTATTCGGCATACTCCAAAGGGGTAATGATTCTAATAAAGAAAGGCACTCCGTTCCAGATGCTTCACACTGAAGGCGATGAACAGGGTAGGCTTGTCCTGGATTTTTGGGAGGGTCCTTAGTTACCCTGGTTAACAGCTATGGCCCAAATGTGGACGATCTGGCCTACTACAGTGACGTGTGGAGAAGGTTGCGTGTGTTGGAACCGTCGCAAATCATCTGGGGGGGTGACCTGAATTTATATCTTGACCCGGAGATGGATAGATTGGCAGCCACTGATTGGCATTGCAAAATGGCTGCAAGCATGGTCAAAGAAATTATGCATGAGGAAGGGCTGAGCGATATCTGAAGAGTGAGGAACCCAGGGATAAAGGAAGGGAACTTTTACATCCGCGGTTCATAATTCCTGGTCCCGGCTGGATTATTGGTTAATCTCTCGCACTGCTAGTTCATTGGTTGGAGACTGTGGTAGCTTTGCCGAAAACGTTGTCTGATCATGCGCCGGTGACGTTGACATTAGCCATTTCAACATACATTAGACCCCCTTTCCAGTGGCGCTTGCAGCCGGATGCACTCTCTGACCAGGTATTCCGCACTACTATAGGCGCTGCTATTACCAACTTTTTCAATGAAAATGCAGGGTCGGTTGACAGCAAGGGGATTGTGTGGGAGGCTTTCAAAGTCACGATAAGGGGCAAATGTATGGGAGTTCAGGCTGGTGTCCTACGATCTCAGCGTAACAGAATGCAGGACATAGAGGCTAGGCTGCTGTCACTGGAGCGGCAATATAACAATGCTCCAACACCTGAGGCCTTGGCGGCTATAAGAGAATGCAATACCGAATACGCCGAACTAGCTGAACAGGAGGTCTGCTATATATCCCGACGCTGGAAAGCCAGAGCCAATGGGGAGGGGGGAAGAGCAGGGCGCGCATTGGCGGCTATGCTAGCTGGCATTAGAGAGCAGGGACACATAATTGAAATCCTGGATAAAAACTCAGTGCCGCGCTACGCCACGTCAGAAATAGTGTCAGTCTTCGCGGACTTCTACACAGACCTGTATAGACGGCAGCCCGAGGCTGAGACAACTGAATTCGTGAAGTATATGGAGGATATTGTTTTGGGGTGGCTGTCACTGGGTCAGAGGGAGTATCTGCTTCAGTCATTAACTGTGGATGATATAAAAGAAGCTATACAGAAGTTGCCGACGGGCAAAGCAGCGGGCACAGACGGCCTGCCCAGCGAGTTTTATAAAGCTTATGTGGATCAACTGGCCCCTGTATTATTAGAAGTGTATGAAAGTGGTGAGGTGCCTCCGACCTTACGAGAAGCGTTAATTGTGATGTCGCTGAAGCCTGACAAGGTCTCAAATAAATGCGAATCATATCGACCGCTGTCGTTAATGAATATTGATGTTAAAATTCTGGCAAAAATAATCGCAATGAGGCTGCAGCCCTTGGTGTTGCTAGACCAATCTGGGTTTGTTCAGGAGCGCTCAACGACACATAACCTTAGGACACTGTTTGCTGTACTGCACTATTTAGACCCTGAGCTGAAGGCGGTGGCGGTATTCTTGGATGCTGCCAAAGCCTTCGATTCCATAAACTGGGGATATATGTTTCTGGTGCTGGGCAGGATGGGGCTCCCTCCCGAGTTTGTGTGATGGATAAGGCTACTGTATAATGAGCCGACGGCCAGGGTCAAGGCGAATGGCTGGGTCTCTGACCGTATTCGGGTGGAACGAGGGACTAGGCAAGGGTGCCCATTATCGCCAATGTTGTTCTCCCTGGTTCTCGAGCCACTGGCATGCAAAATCAGGCAGCAGCATTGGTATGCAGCACTAGGACTCAGGCAGAGACCGCTGGCTATATCATTGCATGCCGATGATATGCTGTTGTTTGTACGGGAACCAGAAGCTCACCTCAGGCCATTGCTTAGGGAATATGTTAAGTTCGGGGGGTTTTCGGGATTAACGATAAATTGGAGCAAATCTGTTGTGATGCCCCTAACTCAGAGCACAGTGGAACATGAAATGGAATTCCTATTGCGGTGGGCTCAGGATGCTGTCAAATATCTTGGGGTGTGGGTGCACAGGGATCCGGAGGTGGTACTCCAGATGAACTATGGACAGGCAATGTCAGAACTATCCGATAGGGTAGCTGGGTGGATAAGGCTGCCGCTCTCCCTAGCGGATAGGATCGCTGTGATCAAGATGAATATTCTGCCGAAATTTCTGTACTTCTTTGTCAATATCCCTATCATACTGAACAAAGCTTTTTTCAAAACACTGCAGTCATGCTTATTGACTTTGACATGGGCTGGCAAGCAGCCGCGCTGCAGATGGGATGTCATGACGCAACCATATGAGAGGGGAGGGTTTGAGGCACCAGACATGCGACTATATTACCTATGTGCACAAGCCCAGTTTGCTCATTATTGGCAGTTTCCGCAGAGTTTTCTTCCTCATTTGGCGGTGGAGGCAGATGACGTTCACCCAATTCCACTAATAGCCATGCTGCTCCATACTTGGGCATTAAACTCCAAGGTGGAGATCAATACGGTCACATGCACCGCCCGAGCGTGGAAGGGGCTACAGGCTAGAGCGGGAAGGGAGCATTTATATGCGCCAACACTGCCTCTTAGAGCGCACCCGGGCATCTCTGTAACTCAGGAGCCGAAGGCATTAGAACTACTGGGTGGGGCTGGGATAACTAAGTTGGGGGATATGTATCAGAGCGGCTCTTTTGTCACTCTGGAAGATCTCACGGCCAAGACAGCCTATTCGACCATGCTGGGGTTTATATATGTCAGATTGCGGGCGACCGTGCGGGCTGAATATCTTGAGTATCCTGTGGAACCACGGGTGTTGAAGGCGCTTCAGATGCTATTGACTGGTAGTTGCAGAAGGGGATTGATAACCAGGCTATACAGAGCATCACTGGTGGAGAACCAGCCGGTCACCTCTGGGGCGTATGAGAAGTGGGAAGCGCAATTGGCTGAACCTTTATCCTGGTAGGACTGGACGACATGTTGCACGCTGACGGGGCGACTCACGGTGAACTGTAATTTACGAATAATTCATTTCAAGTTCTTACACAAAATTTACTATACCCCGGCTAGACTACATAGATTTGGGTTGCGGGAGGACTCACGATGTTCGAGATGTGGGGTGGCGAATGCGGATTTCAAGCACCTAGCCTGGGAGTGCCCTCATGTGTCTAGATTCTGGGGTAGTGTTACACTACATCTAACTAAGATATTGATGGAAGATGTGCCATGTACTCCGCTGATGTGTCTGCTGGGCTGCTGTATGGCCTTAAAGGTGTGCAATCGTAGATTGGCGGCTGTTTCACTGCTGCTGGCGAAAAGAGTGGTGGCTAAATGCTGGGGGGTAGAGTCGCGCCTACTGTTGTCTCTTGGTTTAAGGACATTGCATATTGTAAGGAGCAACTAAACATTTATGCTGAGGAACTGCCAATCGCCTCAAGACCCAAAGATATTTGGAGTCCTGTTGAGATATATCTTATGGAACACCCTGATGTATTGCAATGAAAAGTGTCAGATGGATTCAGGTATGGAGTCTGGACCTGCAACGCTCAGAGTCTTGATAAGTACCATTTCTTTCTTGCTCTATATGGGACTGGCGAAAACAAAGGGCATTGTATACGTTGTACTGTGGTGAGGTTGCTTAGTTGCACTGTTTTGATAGGTTTTGTAAAAACAAAAAGTGTGCTTTATACCTAATAAAAACACTCCTGAGGAAAAAAAAAAAACTAACTATAACGTCCGAATTTCTCTGGTTTTGTACGAGTGAAATGTCCAACTAACTATAACGTCCCTGATACCTGTGGTTTTTTCAGTGAATTTCAAAGGTTTTTTAAATGCTAATTTCTAACTATAACGTCCCTGAAACCTATGGTTTTTTCAGTGAATCAGAATCAGAAACTCCCGGTCCGCCAAAGACCTCTTACTCCAACCTGCACGTTTCTGAAAAAAAAAAACTTTCAATCGGGCTTTCTCTGGGGCCGCTCCAAGAATATGGAACTCTCTCCCGCCTGCCATCAGAAGAATCCCTTCTCTGGCACGTTTCAAAAAGGAGGCCAAAACTTTCCTTATGGGTAAATTCCTCTTCTAAATGTTGCCTCCTACCAACACAGAGACCCTGACCAACTACCGACTAGCGCCGCCCATCTGAGTATCGAGCTACCTCACCAAGAATCCTGGGGCCTTATCTTGAGTAATCATAAATGTAATCTGTACATACATGTCCTCTATCCTTATGTATCCTGCACCCCCGCCCCCTCTTTATCTTTTGTACTTTGTGATTCCATGCCTATTGTACACTTCTATGATCCATGTAAAGCGCTCTGATACCCTAACGGGTCAAGTTCACGCTCTATAAAACACAAAATAAATAAATAAACAAATATATATATATATATTCATGGAAAAAAACAGAGATTACAGGAACGTTATAGTTAGGCTGACAATTCACTTGTACAAAACCTGTGAAATTCAGTCATTATAGTTAGCTGACCTAACTATAGCTCGCGCCTCCGCAATGCACTGCTGATGACGTCACATATTACATCACTCATGACACGGTCAGTGACATCACTGATGACATCACTGATGACATCTCAAATTTTGGCGTCGTTTGACGAATCTTCACAAAATGTTCAAAATTAATTTGACACTCACTTCAGCTCCTGTCTTGAAAATTTCCGGGTGATCCGTCAAGCGGGGGCCAAGAAAAAGAGCGGGTCCCTAAACGCTTTTTCTCCATGTTAATTTTCATAGAAAACGTTTGACATGGCTACAGCCCAAACAGCTGAACGGAATTACACCAAATTTGGCAGAAAGGTAGCTCTTGGTCCACAAAGCACTCTTTTTGCTAAATGGTGCAAATCTGTTCAGTAGTTCCTGGGAAATTTAAAGATTTCTCAGATATACAACTGTGGCCATGGTGGATCTGCGAACCCTCCTGATCTCGTGCCTGAGATCTGATTGCCTGCCAATACTTCAAACCTGTAAGTGTTGGCAGCCATCTTGTGACTCTGTTGAACCGAGTAACAAGCATAAATGTAAAAAAAAAGATAGGGGGCAGGGTAGAAACACCCTTACCCCCTGAGGGGGTCGCACAGGGACCCCCCCCCCCGGACCCAAAAAGCATTTTTTATTTTATTTTCGGTGGGATTCACAGTGAATCCGTGAATCTGGCAGAAACTTTTTAAAAAACTAAGCGCACCCCGCTTTGTTTACTTTAGGCCCTTAAGTGGGCCAGGAGCTGCGGGCAATTAAAAATAAAGATGTGGGGGCCCCCGCAGCCCCGAGGACTGCCACCTCCCCGGGGCTAATTGTTTGAAGTGCAGGGGGGCATGTGGCCCCCCCACAGCCCCGGGTACCACCACCTCCCCAGGGCTATACTGAAATAAGATGAGTGGGGGGCATCCGCCCCACCACGTTGCCCCAGGGACCGCCACCTCCCCAGGCTATTTCAAAAATGGGAGGGGGAAGCGCGGCCCCCGTCCTGGAGCCGTAAATGGTGCTGGGGACCCCCACCCCCAGGGCCAGGTCATTTTTTTTTTTTTTTTTATTTTTTATTTTAAGGGAGGGGTCCCAGGGTGCCCACCCTTGGGACATTGCAGCTTGCTATGGGATAGCAGGAGCACTGCTCTCACCATCCCATAGCAAACAAGTGTGCTCGCTTTGGTCAAAGCATAGCACACTTTGCTTTTTACACCCAGGGAGCTGCCTTTTAGCAGCTCCCTGGGTGTGAAAAGCAATACTGGCTCCCGCAGGAGGTGGGAGCCGGCTCGGACTGCAGGGGCTTCAGGCACCCCTGTGGCCCCCAAGGAGATGGCCATTCCCTGGGAGACGGGGTCCACAGAGCCAAAAATGGCCCGGGAAGGGCTCACTCGGCCCCCTTCCCTTTTTTTAAAAGAAATGGACGGGCCCCGGGGATTTGGTCCCCGGGGCCAAAATTGGCCGCCCCCTCCCTTAAAAAAATAAAATTATAAAAAAATAAATGCCTGGCCCCAGGGGGTGGGGTCCTCAGGGCCGAAAATGGCCCAGGAGGGGGGCCGCTCGGCCCCCTCGCTTAAAGAAAAAAAATAATTTAAAAATGGCCGGGCCCCAGGGGATGAGTTCCCAGGGGCCGAAATTGGCCTGAGGAGGGGGCTGCATGACCCCTCCCCTTTAGAAATGAAATATAAACAAAGGCCTAACCCCAGGGGATGGGGTCCCCGGTGCTGAAATCGGCTTCAGGCATGGGCTGTGGAGTCTCCCTCCCATTTCATTTAATAAAAATCCTGAAACAATGGGTCAGGCCCTGGGGGATGGGTTCCCCGGGGCCCAAAAGGGTCAAGGGAAGGGGAGCCACACAGCCCCCCTTCCTCAAATAAAACCAAAATTTTGTAAGCTGGCAACTTGCTGGCGGCACCGCCCCCTTTCTCAACTACTCTGCAAGCGCACCTCCTAGCGCGCTCTTGGTTGGGGGATGAAGTCCCCTTTGCTGCTGAGCGTCCTTAGGGTCCAACTAGCCCACCTGTTACCTCAAGTAAGACCCACACAGTGGCATTGCTGAGAGGTGGTCGCAGGCCATGCCCCTTTCTCCACCAGTCTGCAAATATGCCTCTCAGTGCACTGTTGGTGGGGAGATGAGGTCCCCTTGCTTCCTGAGGGCCTCTGGACTAAAGTGGACTTCATCCCCCAAGCAGCAGTGCACCAGGAGGCGCGTTTGCAGAGTGGTGGAGAAAGGGGGCGTGGCCTCTGACCACCTCTCAGCAATCCAGCTGTGTGGGACTTACTGGAGGTAACAGGAAGGCTAATTGGCCCCTTGGACGTCCTTGGGGGCCAACTACCCCTCCTGTTACCTCCAGTAAGTCCCTCACAGAGCAGCATTGCTGAGAAGTTGTCAGAGGCCACATACCCTTTCTCCACCACTCTGCAAACGTGCCTCCCGGCGCACTACTAGTTGGGGGATAAAGTCCCCTTGGCTCCAGAGAGGCCTTGGGGGCCAAGAAGCCCTCCTGGTATCTGCTGTAAGTCCTACACAGCGGAATTCCTGAGAGCTGGTCGGAGGCCCAGCCCCCTTTCTCCACCACTTTGCAAACGTGACTGCTAGTTAAAAAACCTTAAAAATTCACTAAAAAAACAAAGGTTACAGTGACGTTATAGTTAGGAATTAGCATTTAAAAAACCTTAGAAATTCACTGAAAAAACTAAAGGTTACAAGGACGTTAAAGTTAGCAAAAAGAATTTAAAAAACCTTAGCAATTCACTAAAAAAAACAAAGGTTACAGGGACGTTATAGTTAGGGTCAGATTTTACTCATACAAAACCAGAGAAATTCAGCCATTATAGTTACCTGAGTTAACTATAACTCGTGCCCCCGCAATGCACTTCTTATGACCTCATATATGACATCACTCATGACATGGTCAGTGACGTCACTGATGACAACTCAAATGACATCACTGATGACATCACTGATGACATCAGTGATGACATCATCCACAGCATCTTTGATGCACTCAACCACACCCCTATAGAATGTTTTATACACCCACTGCCACTCCCACACAACCCATTCACAAACCCATTCACAGAGCCATATCAGTACTTACGCACCCTCTCACTGATTCATAGATCTACACACACATTCACTCGCTCACCTATACTGCCACTCATACACCCACTCACTCACTAATACAGCCATTGACATAGCTGCTCATACATCCATACAAGCACTCACACACTGAGTAAGTCAGCCATAGAACTACTCACACACCTAAACACTTACCGATACAGTCAATCACACAGCCTCTTACTCACCCAGTTACACAAACCCACTTACTTACTCATACAAATAATAACACATACTCACTCACCTATACAGTTAGTGGCAGAAGCACACACTCATCCATATAGCCACTCTCATATTCACTCACTCACGCATACAGTCAGTCATATACCCCATCACTCACCTATATTGCCTTTCACATACCCAATTACTCATAATGACACATGCACTCAATCACTGATGTCACTGACCATGTCATGAATGATGTAATATGTGACGTCATCAGCAGTGCATTGCGGGGGCGCGAGTTATAGTTAGCTGAACTAACTATAACGGGGGAATTTCTATGGTTTTGTACGAGTGAAATGTCCAACTAACTATAACGTCCCTGAAACCTATGGTTTTTTCAGTGAATTTCTAAGGTTTTTTAAATGCTAATTTCTAACTATAACGTGCCTGAAACCTATGTTTTTTTCAGTGAATATATATATATATATACATATATATATATACAAGGTAGTTATAGTGAGGAGCTAGTGTCCATAGGAAAAGTGTTTTTTGTTTTGCTAATAACTTTGGCGCCGTTTGATGAATCTTCACGAAATTTTCAAAACTATTGTGACAGTCACTTAGGCTGCTGTGTGGAATGTTTTCGTGGTGATTCGTCAAGTGGGGGACGAGAAAAAGGGTAAATCCCAAAACGTGTTTTCCCCATGCAATTTCCCATAGGGATTTTACACATGACTGCAGCCCGAACTGCTGAACGGAATTACACCAAATTTGGCAGAAAGCTAGATCTTGGTCCAGAAAGAGTGCCTTTTGTAATATGGTGTAAATCTGTTCAGTAGTTTTGGAGTTATTAAAGAAAAAGATTTATGCCTATCTAGAGATGCGGATCCACAGCGCCAACAGCAATGCCATGACTGGCTGCCACCACTTCAACCAGGAAGTAGTGGCAGCCATCTTGGGACTTGGACTCGGCCTAGTTCCAAGAAAAAAGGTAAATAAAACCACAAAGGGACAGGGTAGGAATACCCTGACCCCCTAGGCCTAAGATGCACGTTCTACCATGCTTGTTTTCTTTTTACATCCTCCGGTTGGGCCAGGTATACATGGCAGGAGGGGGACGTGTGTGGCCCCCCTCCCCAGGCCAATTTCAGCCCCTGGGACCCCATCCCCGGAGACCCCATCCATATATAGAATGGGGAGGGGGGAAATGCATCACAGGCAGGCTGATTGTAAGAAGGGAGAGGGGGCACACATGACCCCCTCTATAGGCTGATTTTGGCCCCAGGGACCCCATTGCAAGAGGTCCGGTTGATTGTAAGAAGGGGGAGGTGGGCCACACAGCCCAGCTCCCTGGGCTGATTTCAGCCCCGTGACCCCATCCCTCAGCCATAATCAAAAAGGGGATAGGGCACGGTTCCCCGGGCCAATTCCAGCTCAGGGAACCCCATCCCCCAGGGCCCAGCCATATATAGAATGGGGTAGGGGGCCCCCTCCCTGAGCCATTATTGGCCCTGGTGACCCCATCCTCCAGGGCTCGGCCGTATACAGAAGAGGATGAGGGGCTGCTCGCCCCCTCTCCAGGCTGATTTCAGCCTTGGGGACCCTATCCCCTGGGACCTGGCCATTTAAAAACAATTGGGAGGGGGCATGCAGGCCACCTCCTAGGCTGATTTTTGCCCCGGAGACACCATCAAATGGGACTGGCTGTATAAAGAATGCACGCCCACTCCCCCTATTGCAATATGGCCAGTCCCTGGCGGATGAGGTCCCCGGGGCAAAAATCAGTCCAGGGACTGGGGCATTGTGCTCCTGCCCCCCATAAATATAGTGACTGGACCTGGGGGAGGGAGTCCCCAAGGCCAAAATCAGCTAAGGAAGGTGGGCTATGTGCCCCCTCCCCTAAAAATGCATTGGGCCCTGGTGGTGGGGTCCAGGGGCCACAATTGGCTCAGGGAAGGGTGCACATGCCTCCCTCCCCCTAAAAATGTGCCAGGCCCTGGAGATTGGGTCCCCGGGGCCCAAAATTGGCCTGGGGAGGAGGGCCATGTGCCCTCTCCCCCTAAAATATGTTGCCGGGGATGGGGTCCACAGGGCCAAAAGCAGCTCTGCAAGGGGGGCCAGGAGTTAGATGCCTTTAAGGCCAGGCCTTGCGGCAAACACCCCACTGTACAAGGTCAAAAGTGTGGGGTTGGTTGCATGTAGAGGGTTGGGCACAAGGCCCAGGCAAAAATGCTTGTGGCAAGCAAGAGCAGATACAAGTTTCCCTGCCCATGCCGGAGCAGGCAGGGAGACTTCTTGGTCTTGCGGGTGGGCTCCGGTTGACATAGCTAGTGAGCCGGCCCGGGGTGGTCTCCAAAGGCTTTAATGGCTCGGGAGGCGGGCTGCATGGCCCTCTCCCCATGTTAAGTAATTTCAGACCCGGGGTGGGTTCCCGTGGCCTTTAGAGGCTTTGGGAGGGGGCCTGCATAGGCCCCTCTCCAATTAGAAAAATGTCAGCCCCGGAGGTGGCCTCTGATGGCTCAGGGAGGGTGCCCAGGTGTTCCCTCTCCCTATATATATGTTATTTTTGGCCCAGGGGTGGGCTCCCCAGGGCACTATAAAAGCACGCAACCCCCTCCCATTATGAAAATAAAGCAGCCCCAGTCACCATTTTTTTTTTACGATTCTGCTAGAGTCCCGCAGGATTTCTGAAATTTTTGCCTTCTTTTAAATTTGTTATTAGCCCCCCAGGGGCTTGGCAGTCAGGGCATCCCTACTCTGCCCCTTATATTTTTTTTTAACATTTCCAGTACAGGGGACTAAGGCCCTAATTATGAGTACTGCGGTGCACAGGAGCGCCGTACCCGTGGTGGCCATGAGGCTGCCGGCACTGACGGGATCAAGGCGTCTGATGGGCCCGTGGTCTTTAAATGACAGGAATATGTTGGCGGTGCCACAGCCAGCACAGCTGAGCATATTCCAAGTTGCCATTTCACAAATGAACCCGCTATGAAAAGGGTAGTGGAATGGCAACAAAGGAGGTCCGTACAGGGCTCCATGCTGGATTTGGGCCTCGGGGTGCATGTGGTGCCCCCCTGAATTTGCACCCCCCTTCCTCCACCGTGTGACATGGGTGCGTGGCCCCACTGCCGAGCCGATTTTGGCCCTTGGGACCCCATCCTCCAGGGCCCAGCCATGTCTCCCTGTGTGCCCTAGAGCCCACCCAGCGTGCTATGTGACCACAGGGGAGCCTCAAGGCCCCTGTGGTCCCAGCCATCTCCCTGCCTCCTGTGGGAGCTGGAATAGCAGTTCCTGCTTGCGGGAGCAATCGTTTTATCTGTTTACCTGCCCACATGACAGCGGGCAGGGAATCAGATAAAAACTCTGCTCCAGCAAGCGGGAGCGGTTTGACAGGTCCCGCTTGCTGAGAGTGGAGTTATGTTTGCTCTCGCTTGGCGGGAGCTGTCACCACCACCAAGCGAAAGCAAACTGCTATATCCCTGGGTGGGCACCACAAGACTTAGCAGGAGCCAGCTCTGGGTGGCGGTCCCCAGGGCCAATAATGGCTCCAAGAGGGTGGTCGTGCAGCCCCCCTCCCTTAATTAGTATGGGCCAGCCACCTACCACTTCTATTTATTATGTAGGCCCTGGGGAGGTGGTGGTCCCTGGTGCCCAGGGGGTCCCTGAGCCATCCTCTAATTATTTTATTTTTGCCCCGGAGAGGTGGTGCTCCTCGGGGCATGAAACACACCCAGGAGGGGGTGTGGACCGCCCACCTCAAATTTAAAACTAAAGTCCTCGGCAGGTAGTGGTCCCCAGGTCTCCCATGAGTCTGTGGAGTGTGGTTTGCATGGCGCCCTCCATTCTAATTCTAAAGCCCCAGGTAGGTGGTGGTCCCCGGGCCTAATAAGACCCTAGGAGGGGGACCAATTCACCCCCCTCCTTTACTTTTTTTTATGCCTTCATGCCCCCGGGACCTGGCCCACCCGGGGGCTATGGTGTAAACAAGCGCGGAGATTGCACTTGTTTTTTTTTGTTCAATTTTGTAGCGAGTTCGTGGATCCACCTGCATTTTTGTGGCAAAATTGCAAAAATAGATGTTTAAACCAACAGCAGGGTCCCTGTGGGACCTCACCACCACACTTAGGGTGTTAGGGTATTCCAACCCTGTCCCTTATTCTTTTATTAAACGTTTTTGGTGGGACTCGGCTGAAGCCGAGTCCCAAGATGGCTGCGAACACTTCCTGGTTGAAGTGTCAGCAGCCAATCAGATTTCCGCACTGTCTAATCTGCGCCCTTAGATATGCAAATTTGGATTTCGGTTAATATCTCTAAAACTACTGAACGAATTTACACCAAATCACAAAAAGGCCTCCATCTGGACAAAGAGCAAACTTTCTGCCCAATTTTGTGTAATTCAGTCCTGTGGTTCGGGCTGTAGTCATGTTCAAAATCCCTATGGGAATTAACAAGAGAAAAACACGTTTTGGGACCACCTCCTTTTTCTCTGCCCTTGCTTGACAGATCACCCGAAGCTTTATAGACAGCAGATGAAGTGAGTGGCATACTAATTTAGAAACTTTTGTACAGATTCGTCAAACAGCGCCAAAGTTATTGGCAAAACAAAAAACGCTTTTCCTATGGAAACTAGGTCCTACCTACAACTACCTATTGGTGACCACCAGTACGTAATATACATAAATACACACATACCTACATACACACACACATATATATTGATGACCCTGTTGAAGGCTATGGACAAAACACATTGGTCTCTCTTATCCTGCACTGTTTGAAGTTTAATTAATAAAGGATTGCTAAACTGGAGCAGCTATGCCTCTTGCTTCCTTCCTGCGCCTGATTCTAAGGATATATGGAGTGGGAGGTAAAGGAGCAGATACTGCAATATATATGTTTATTTATATGTCAAAACAATATCCTTTCAGGCATAAAGTGCAGCATAAATTATGCCAAAAAAAGAAGCAGAGCACTCTGGGTAGTCTTCTGCATATATAGTCACTGAAAAAAACAAAGGTTACAGGGACGTTATAGTTAGGAAATAGAATTTAAAAGAACCTTCAAAACTCACTGAAAAAAACAAAGGTTACAGGGATGTTATAGTTCGGGTCAGATTTCGCTCATACAAAACCAGAGAAATTCAGCAGTAATAGTTAGCTGAGCTAACTATAACTTGCACACCTGCAATGCACTGTTTATGACCTCACATATTATATCACTTATGACATGGTCAGTGACATCACTGATGACATCTCAAATGACATCACTGATGACATCACAGATGATATCATCCATTGACTGTGAGTGTTTTTAAAACGTTCATGAGTGTGGTGAATCGGTGGGTGTATGAGTGCCTGATTGGATGATTCAGTGGGTGCTTGACTGACTATATAAGTGAATGATTAAGTGTCTCAGTGATTGTATTGATGAGTGACTGTTTGTGTGAATGTCTGTATCTCTGTCAGTTGGTGTCTAAGTGGCTGTATGGGTGTGTGAGCGAGGGTACATGAGTGCCTGTATGGGTGACTGATTGGGTGTCTGAGTACCTGTATGGCTGTATGAGTGTCTGTGTGGGTGGGTGAGGGTGTGTGTGATTGTCTGCATGGATGAGTGAGTGAGTGGGTGAGTCAGTGGTTGTATGGGTTGGTGAGTATGTCTGTGAGGGGCTGTATGGGTGACTGAGAATGTTTATGGCTGTGTCGGTGAGTGAATGGATGTGTCAGTGGTATATGGGTGAGTAACTGCATATGTGAAAGGCAGTATAGGTGAGTGTTGGAGTCTATGAGTGACTGTATGTGTGAGTGAGTGATTGTGAGAGTGGCTGTAAGGGTGCGTGAGTGCTTGTGTCACTGACAGTATGGGTGAGTGAGTATGTGTTAGTATCTGTATGAATAAGTGAGTGGGTGTGTGTATAACCATATAGGTGAGTAAGTGGCTGTGTGATTGACTCTATAGGTGAGTGAGTAGGTGTATGAGTAGCTGTATGCATGTATGAGTGATTGTGTGTGCAGACCTATGAATCAGTGAGTCAGTGTGTAAGTACTGATATGGATGTGTCAATGGTTTTGAGAATGGTAGTGTGCAAGTTGGAGTGGGTGTATGGAAGGGTATATTGGGGTGTGAGTGGGTGAGTCAGATATTCTGTGGATGATGTCATCAGTGATGTCATTTGAGATGTCATCAGTGATGCCATCAGTGATGTCACTGATCATGTTATCAGTGTGAGGTCTTAAGCAGTGCATTGCAGGGCGCGAGTTATAGTTAGCTGCTGAATTTCTCTGGTTTTGCACGAGTTTTTTTAATACTATTTCCTAACTATAACGTCCCTGTAACCTTTGTTTTTTTAGTGAATTTCTAAGGTTTTTAAATGCTAATTCCTAACTATAACATTCCTGTAACCTTTGTTTTTTTCAGTGAATTTCTATGGTTTTATAGCTAGTAATCGCGTTTGCATAGTGGTAGTGAAAGGGGTCTGGGCCCCCAATCGGCTCTCAGGAATCCCACTGTGATGACTTACAGGAGGTACCAGGAGGGCTTCTTGGCCCCCAGGGTCCCTCAAGAGTAAAGTGGACTTCATTCCCCAATCAGTAGTGCACCACCAGCCGCGACTGCAGAGAGGTGGAGAAAGGGGGCGTGGCCTCCGAACACCTCCTAGCAGTCGCGCTGTGTGGGACTTACTGGAGGTAACAGGAGGGGTAGTTGGCCCCCAAGGACGTCCTTGGGGGCCAACTACCCCTGCTGTTATTTCCAGTAAATCCCACACAGTGAGACATCTTAGGAGGCCACTGCCCCTTTCTCCATCATTCTGCAACCGCACCCCCTGGCCCACTACTAGTAGGGGGATGAAGTCCCCTTGGCTATTGAGGGTCCTTGGGGGCCAACTACCCCTCCTGTTACCTCCAGCAAGCCCCACACAGTGGGTTTGTTGAGAGGTTTTTGGTGACAACACCCCCTTTCTCCACCAGTCTGCAAATGCCTCAGCAATTTGCCAGCTTTTTTTTCCCTATTTTATAGAAAGGGGGGCTGCGTGGCCCCCCGATCCTTGGACAATTTTGTGCCCCCCCATTTTTTTCATATTAAAAAAAAGGGAGGGGGGCACTCAAACCCCCTCTCGAGAGCTTTTTTGGCCCCGGGGACCCCATCCCCTAGGGCAAGGCCTCTATACATTTTTTTATTGAAAAAGGGGAGGGGGGCCTGCATGGCCCCCCCTCCCCAGGACAATTTCAGCCCTGGGGACCCCATCTAGTGGGGCCAGGTCTACATTTTATTTTTTAAACAGGGAGGGGGGCCACGCTTACCCCCTCCCCAGGACAATTTTGGCCCTGGGGACCCCATCCCCCGGGGCCTGACCTTAATTTTTTATTTCTTATATGGGAAGGGGGACCACCATGGCCCTCTTCCCTGGGCCAACTTAGGCCCCAGGGACCCCATTCCCCAGGGCATGGCCCTCTTGTTGGGGGCTGAAGCCCCCCACTCATTATTTTTAAATATAGTCCAGGGGAGGTGGCGGTCCTCAGGGCTGTGGGTGGGGCTGCATGGCCCCACGGCATGTCACTCAATTAGCCCCGGGGAGGAGGCGGTCCCCGTGGCTGTGTGGGGGAGCTGGAGCCCCCCACGCATTAATATTTAATATAGCCCTGGGGAAGTGGTAGTCGCCAGGGCAGTGGGCGGGGCACGTTGCCCCCACATTTATGTGAATTAGCCCCAGGGAGGTGGCAGTCCCGGGGCTGCGTGGGGGGGCTGGAGCCCCCACACACTATAATTTATTATAGCCCCGGGGAGGTGGTGGTCCCCAGGGCTGCGGGGAGGCCGTGTGCCCCCCGCATTTCCTTTGTATTTAGCCCCAGGGCTGTATGGGGACCACGTGGGACACCATCATTATTTTTATTTGCCCCCAGGACCTGGCCCACCCAGGGACCTAATTAAACGAAGTAAGGAAATCTGCGCTTCATTTTTCAAAACATTTCTGCAGGATTTGCGGATCCAACACGATTCCTGTATCCTTTTTATTTTTAAAAAAATGCTTTTTTTGGCCCTAGGGGTCCCTGGGGAACCCCTTGAAGAGGCCTAGGGGGTCAGGGTATTTCTACCCTGCCCCCTTTTCTTTTTTTAATGTTTTTTCTTGTGACTCGGTTCAACTGAGTCACCAGATGGCTGCCAACACTTCCTGATTTGAACGGTTGGCAGCCAAGCAGATCTCAGGCACGAGATTGGGAGGAGTCGTGGACCCACCATGACCACAGTTGTATATCTTTATATAATTTCTCGTTCTCAGCAACTACTGAACAGATTTACACCATTTAACAAAAAGGTCGCCTTGTTGACCAAGCGCTACCTTTTTGCCAAATTTGGTGTAATTCCGTTCAGCAGTTCGGGCTGTAGCCGTGCCTAAAGTTTCCTATGGCAATTAACATGGAGAAAAAGCGTTTTGGGACCCCCCTTTTTCTCAGACCCCGTTTGACTGATCACCCCAAAATTATCAAGACAGCAGCTGTAGTGAGCATCAAATTAGTTTTGAAAATTTCGAGAAGATTCGTCAAACAACGCTAAAGTTATTGGCAAATGAAAAAACGCTCTTCTTAGGGAAACTACCTACTGGTATAGGTATATATATATACCTATACCATACCTATACCATGTATATATATAAATTCACTGAAAAAACCATAGGTTTCAGGCACGTGCCTGAAACCTATGGTTTTTTCAGTGAATATATATATATTTATTATACTATGTATACATGTGAAAATGTCTCGGTCCCCTGTTTGCCTCGGTGGCACGGAAAAAATGGGTGGAACTGACGTCAGCACGCCGACGAGGTTCTCTTATGGCTCCGATGACGTCATACGGTGTCGCGAGCGGAGCCGTGCTATTATGACGTCCTCGTTGACGTGGGAGAGCTAGGAAAGAATTTCCGTGGAATGCTGGTGCAGGGGATATTCACCTAAGTGTTCAGGCTAGTCCTTTGGGAGCAACTGTTTATGTTGCCACTCCAGAAACCGAAACCAGTGATCCGAGGGCAGAGGCCCTGCAGATGGCACACGAGGTGGGGTGCCCAGTCGTGTGCACCGGCGGGGCAGCGAAGTGACAAGCACCACAACCCACAAAAAGGTAACGAGGGCACTGAATAACACAGGATCTTCTTTTTGTATCTGGCAGGAACAACAAAGTTAAAATGCCCAGGTACCAAAATGTAGAATTAGTGCTACAACGGTCTTCAAGAGGACCTGCGATGCCGCTTCTGCCTCCCGTACCCTGGAGGTGGCACATGGGTCACGCGGTACGGTCATACTGCGGTGGGACGCACACTCGTTGACCTCTCATGGCACTGCTCCACACTTCAGGGAGGACGCTTTCCATTAGCTATGTTTTCTGATGACATGTCGCGCCGGCCCCGTCCAACAACAGAACTCCTTTAGATCCAAACAGACTCTTCCACTCTCTCACCGGAAGTGAAACCAGGCCACGCGGACACTTTCACAATACAACAGCCGGGAATGCACTTTTCGGTAAAAAAACACATTCCTTCCTCCTAATTAATCAAATAAACATCTCACTGAAGAACAGGGGCCAGCTTCGATCGGTAAACAGCCGTTACAACGACTTTTTACTTTGCGATACCATTACAACGCATGCATTACCACGCATGCGTTGTACATCACGAAGTCATTACTACGCATTTTTTAGAACGCATGGTCATTTACCACGCATGCCTTTACAACGAATTTTGTTGTAAAGGTATGTATGGTAAATGACCATGCGTACTAAAAACATGTAGACGATCCATGTCGTTGTAAGGAAACAGAGGCTGTTCCGTTTCCTCACAACGACGTGCACCGCCCCTCAGAGACGACGTGAAGAAGGAACCACGAGGAGAGAGGAACCACGAGGAGTGAGAGGTAAGGGGATTGGGCATGGGGTGGGGGTTTCTTTTATAGGGTTTAGGGTAGTGCAGTGGTGTTTGGGTGGTGTAGGGGTCGTGCTGGGGGTAGTGTTTTAGGGTTTAGGGTAGTGCAGTGGTGTTTGGGTAGTGTAGGGGGTCGTGCTGGGGGTAGTGTTTTAGGGTTTAGGGTAGTGCAGTAGTGTAGGGGGTCGTGCTGGGGGTAGTGTTTTAGGCTTTAGGGTAGTGCAGTGGTGTATGGGTAGTGTAGGGGTCGTGCTGGGTTAGTGTTTTAGGGTTTAGGGTAGTGCAGTGGTGTTTGAGTAGTGTAGGGGGTCATGCTGGTGGTAGTGTTTTAGGGTTTAGGGTAGTGCAGTGGTGTTTGTGTAGTGTAGGGGGTCATGCTGGGGGTAGTGTTTTATGGTTTAGGGTAGTGCAGTGGTGTTTGGGTAGTGTAGGGGGTCGTGCTGGGGGTAGATTTAGGGTTTAGGATAGTGCAGTGGTGTTTGGGTAGTGTAGGGAGTCGTGCTGGGGGTAGTGTTTTAGGGTTTACGGTAGTGCAGTGGTGTTTGTGTAGTGTAGGGGTTGTGCTGGGTGTAGTGTTTTAGGGTTTATGTTAGTGCAGTCGTGTTTGGGTAGTGTAGGGGGTAGTCCTGGGGTAGTGTTTTAGGGTTTAGGGTAGTGCAGTGGTGTTTGTGTAGTGTAGGGGGTAGTGCTGGGGGTAGTGTTTTAAGGTTTAGGGTAGTGCAGTGGTGTTTGGGTAGTGTAGGGGTTCATGCTGGGGGTAGTGTTTTAGGGTTTAGGGTATGGCAGTGGTGTTTGGGTAGTGTAGGGGGTCGTGCTGGGGGTTGATTTAGGGTTTAGGGTAGTGCAGTGGTGTTTGTGTTGTGAGGGGGTTGTGCTGGGGTAGTGTTTTAGGGTTTAGAGTAATGCAGTGGTGTTTGTATAGTGTAGGGGGTTTAGGGTACTGCAGTGGTGTTTGTGTAGTGTAGGGGGTCATGCTGGGGGTTGTGTTTTAGGGTTTAGGGTAGGGCAGTTGTGTTTGTGTAGTGTACGGGGTCGTGTTTTAGGGTATAGGGTAGTGCAGTGGTGTTTGTGTAGTGTAGGGGGTCATGCTGTGGGTAGTGTTTTAGGGTTTAGGGTAGTGCAGTTGTGTTTGGGTAGTGTAGGGGGTCGTGCTGGGGGTAGTGTTTTAGGGTTTAGGGTAGTGCAGTGGTGTTTGTGTAGTGTGGGAGGTCATGCTGGGGGTAGATTTAGGGTTTAGTGTAGTGCAGTGGTGTTTAGGTTGTGTAGGGAGTCGTGCTGGGGGTAGTGTTTTAGGGTTTAGGGTAGTCCAGTGGTGTTTGTGTAGTGTAGGGAGTCGTGCTGGGGGTAGTGTTTTAGGGTTTAGGGTAGTGCAGTGGTGTTTGGGTAGTGTAGGGGGTCGTGCTGGGGTAGTGTTTTCGGGTTTCGGGTAGTGCAGTGGTGTTTGTGTAGTGTAGGGGGTCATGCTGGGGGTAGTGTTTTAGGGTTTAGGGTAGTGCAATGGTGTTTGTGTAGTGTAGGGGGTAGTGTTTTAGGGTTTAGGGTAGTGCAGTGGAGTTTGTGTACTGTAGGGGGTCGTGCTGGGTTCTAGTGTTTTAGGGTTTAGGGTAGTGCAGTGGTATTTGTGTAGTGTAGGGGTAGATTTAAGGTTTAGGGTAGTGCAGTGGTGTTTGGGTAGTGTAGGGGGTCGTGCTGGGGTAGTGTTTTTGAGTTTAGGGTAGTGCAGTTGTGTTTGGGTAGTGAAGGGGGTCGTGCTGGGGGTAGTGTTTTAGGGTTTAGGGTAGTGCAGTGGTGTTTGGGTAGTGTAGGGGTCAACCAACATGAATTTGTCCTTGTGTGATGTAACCAATGCTCATGTAAAGCACTCCAATACCTGACCAGTCTGCACTATATAAAACTGCAAAAAACAAAAAATAAAAAGTGTTTTGCACACTTCTGTCATTGGGCTATACGTGGGCTACCTCTGGGTGATATTTGTGCTACATTTGGGCTCTTTTTTCTCTGGTGGCCATCTTGGGAGACTTATTTGTTATGAAGTTTCCTAATTTCCTCATTTACTACAGTCTCCTCAGTAGGAAATGCTTTCAGTTTTTTACTTTGATTCCATCAAGAAGGCATTCAGATGTGTCACACATTTGCCATAAATTCAGAATGTTAGCACTCTAGTTGTTCATTAGATCACTGTAGTAAAGCTACTGCTCACCAAGGAGTTAACTGGAAGTCTACTGCTGGTATTGAAAGTGATTGTTTCAGTCTGCATGTCAGAATTTTCTAATGAAATAGAAGAGGATTTGAGATCTCACTTAAAACATGCCCTAAATTTTCTTTTTGCAGCACTAACCATAATTTCTATGGCAAAATGAACCCCCTCATTTTGTTCCTTTTTAAATTAAATGTTTTAAGTGTTACCAGTTTATTCCAATCAAGATGGCTTCAGGTGTGCCATACTTTTGTCATAAGTAAGGCTGTTAGCACTCTAGTTGTTCTTTAGAACACTCTGGGAAGCTGCAGTAGAACACAAAGGCATCAACTGACAGGCTGCTCCTGTTGAAATATAACAGGAAGATATTTGAGATCTCACTTAAAACATGTCCTAATTTTTCTTTCTACAGCACTAACCATAATTTCTATGGCAAAATGAACCCCTCATTTTGTTCCTTTTTAAATTAAATGTTTTAAGTGTTACCAGTTTATTCCAATCAAGATGGCTTCAGGTGTGCCATACTTTTGTCATAAGTAAGACTGTTAGTGCTCTAGTTGTTCTTTAGAACACTCTGGGAAGCTGCAGTAGAACACAAAGGCATCAACTGACAGGCTGCTCCTGTTGAAATATAACAGGAATTATTTGAGATCACACTTGAAACATGTCCTAATTTTTCTTTCTACAGCACTAACCATAATTTCTATGACAAAATGAACCCCATCATTTTGTTCCTTTTTAAATTAAATGTTTTAAGTGTTACCAGTTTATTCCAATCAAGATGGCTTCAGGTGTGCCATACTTTTGTCATAAGTAAGGCTGTTAGCACTCTAGTTGTTCTTTAGAACACTCTGGGAAGCTGCAGTAGAACACAAAGGAATCAACTGACAGTCTCTGCCATTGTTGGATGTACATGTTTTACTGAGAATGTCAGACTTCATTCTCACATGACTGAGAAAGATAATGTGAATTTACAGAAAATATGCTCTCATTTTAGCTTCTGGAGCACCTTCCAAAACTGTATGGGACAAGCATGTGAAAATAGTTTTCTCTCAAACATGATTCATGATATCCCAGCAGAAGGTTTTTCACAGGGTAAAATCACCTTAGAACACACCACAATTCCTGAAATTAGTATGGTACCATCAACAAATGAATTCTAATGTAACTAAAGTCTGTTATCACCCTTTATAGTTCTCCTTTTGGTAACCCTCAAAATCTTCGATTCACTACAATGCATTTCAATGGGGTACTATCATTTATATTGGTCCCAAGATGGCTGCCAGCAATTCCAGGATGAAGTGCTGACAGCCAATCAGATCTCACGATGACATGTGTGGTTAGGCTCCGCCCAGATATATATGTGTTTTTACTTTTGATTTTCTCAGCAACTACTGAACGGATTTACACCATTTAACAAAAGGGTTCTTTCTGAACCAAGAACTACCTCTTTGCCAAATTTGGTGTAATTCCGTTCAGCAGTTCGGGCTGTAGCCTTGCATAAAGTTTCCTATGGGAAATTGATTTTTTGACTCTTAGTTTTTTAATTTCTCCGCAACTACTGAACGGATTTACACCATTTAACAAAAAGGGTTCTTTCTGAACCAAGAACTACCTCTTTGCCAAATTTTGTGTAATTCCGTTCAGCAGTTCGGGCTGTAGCCGTGGCTAAAGTTTCCTATGGAAAATGAATGGGGAAAACACGTTTTGGAACCCCCCTTTTTCTCGGCCCCGCTGACGAATCACCCCGAAACTTTCAGGGTAGGAGCGGACCGGAGCGGGCCATAAAGTTTGACAATTTCGCAAAGATTCGTCAACCGACGCAAGAGTTATTTCAAATAGAATGTTGCGGATTTCCTATGGAACATAGGTCCTAACTATAACTATCTACTGGCGACCGCCAGTAGATAATACATATACATATATATATATATATATATATATATATATATATATATATGTATATATATTCAAAATCGCCCTGAAGCTTAAGGACGCCACACCACGAGAGACAGTTCAACAAAACCTTTATTTCTGAAACCGGCTCTTGCCTTCCAATTCATTGTATCCCTGACGTGTTTCGGAACTGCTGCTCCTTCATCATAGGGAAATCTGACAGTCAACGGATTCTGCGCAGCACGCACTCACTCCCCTTTACACGCCATTCATTAATTGCCCCCCGATGGGCCTCGCAGGTGAGTCAGTTCTTACTGCATGCTGGGAGTCGTAGTTCCTGTGCTGCACCAATTCTTTCCCACCAGTGGGGTCCGTTTACTGCCAGGTTGGTACTTCAAAATGTAATTTAATTTGATATCAAAGCCCTCCAGTGGGCCTCAGATAGCCAGTCCGGTTTCCAATAATGAACCTTCCGTGCTGCTGACAGGATTTGGACCGATTCCAACCTTGCAGACCCATGTTCATTTTCTAATGGCGGTGCAATCCTCCACGGCCGGGCCACCGTGTTAAGATGTGTATTCAAAATCGCCCTGAAGCTTAAGGACGCCACTTCACGAGAGACAGTTCAACAAAACCTTTATTTCTGAAACCGGCTCTTGCCTTCCCATTCATTGTAAACCTGAAGCGTTTCGGAGCTGCAGCTCCTTCATCATAGGGAAATCTGACAGTCAACGGATTCTGCGCAGCACGCACTCACTCCCGTTTACATGCCGTTCGTTAATTGCCCCCGATGGGCCTTGCAGGTGAGTCAGTTCTTACTGCTTGCTGGGAGTCGTAGTTCCTGTGCTGCACCAATTCTTTCCCACCAGTGGGATCAGTTTACTGCCAGGTTGGTACTTCAAAATGTAATTTAATTTGATATCCAAGCCCTCCAGTGGGCCTCAGAAAGCCAGTCCGGTTTCCAATAATGAATCTTCCGTGCTGCTGACAGGATTTGGACCGATTCCAACCTTGCAGACCCATGTTCATTTTCTAAAGGCGGTGCAATCCTCCACGGCCGGGCCGCCGTGTTAAGATGTGTATTCAAAATCGCCCTGAAGCTTAAGGACGCCACTCCACGAGAGACGGTTGAACAAAACCTTTATTTCTGAAACCGGCTCTTGCCTTCCAATTCATTGTATCCGTGACGCGTTTCGGAGCTGCTGCTCCTTCATCATAGGGAAATCTGACAGTCAACGGATTCTGCGCAGCACGCACTCACTCACCTTTACATGCCATTCATTAATTGCCCCCTGATGGGCCTCGCAGGTGAGTCACTACTTACTGCATGCTGGGAGTCGTAGTTCCTGTGCTGCACCAATTCTTATGGTCAGGGACTACCGACTATCCCCCTCCCTGTCTTGTGCACTACCACAGTTAAACAATTAAAGCAATTGGACATGAGAGGAGTTTTCTTTGAAGGCGAGGGGTCTCGCGACCCCCGGCCGTATTTATTAAAACATGAAAACAAATTAAAATTTGAAATAAACAATATTTACACAAGCATTTTATGCAGAAAAATTCGACATTAGATTACAATCAATGTAGACAGGTATCAAATGGCTAACCTTAACAAATGTCTAATACAGCGTGTTTCCTAACCGAATCTAACATCATACTTATGACTTTTTCTGCATATCCTAGTTTTGGGCCTACGGCAAGGTCGCTAACCGGTGTCAAATCCTTATTAACCAGCTACGCCCTCACGTATGAGTGCGCATGCGCAGAGGGCCCGTTTACCGAGAGGGTACTTCCCCCTCCCGGTTACCCCCGTACGCTCCATGAACTCCATTACCCAAAAGGGGGGCCCTTGCACTCTGCCCCGTTTAATGACGTCATAGTGCACGTGCGAGGTGGCTAACCAGCCAAAAGAAAGCGTGACTCCCCCCTCACCCGCACCCATCCAACCAAGCGGATGTACCGCCTCTGGAGTTCTAGGAGAGACCACTTGCCCCTCCCCCTGGGCGACCCCATTCAAGAATGGTGACGCCCCCTAAGGACCTTAAATTGACTGCTCACCGATCATGACCTTACCGCCTGACCAAGGACTATCAATAAATACGACAATTATGTTACCTGCAAAACGGGAAAAAGGCCTAAGGAAAAAGAGTTTACACAAAACGTTACTGTGCAACCATGAGCATAACTTGATACTACAGCCTGTAAACGGAAAAAACAAAAAGGCCTAAGGAAAAACTCACACCAACACCCAGTTACAGTGAAAATGAACCTAAAGTGATACAATCAACACACAAACACAAGAGTCTGCTTCAGGGGCTGGTGGGTGGGTAAGATTATTCTGCGCCTTGAAGAGGCGCGGGCAAGCCTGGGAGCGCGGGAACAAGAGGGCGCCTCCGCGCTCCCCGGCCTTTAACCCCTCTGGGGGCAGACCAGTTACAACTGGTCTGCTCCCTCTGGCTCCCTTTGACCCGGAAGCAATTAGATTGCTTCCGGGTCAATGCAGGAGCCAGCACCAATCGGCGGTGGGCGCGCCCGCCGTGTCATCAAGACGCGGAGGAGGGGCACGCCCACCACCGAGAGTGCAGGGGGAAGGAGGGGCCGGCACCCCGCCATACGTGCGGGGGGCCGAGCGGCCCCCTTTCCTTATGGTCAGGGACTACCGACTATCCCCTCCCTGTCTTGTGCACTACCACAGTTAAACAATTAAAGCAATTGGACATGAGAGGAGTTTCTTTGGAAGGCGGGGTCTCGCGACCTCCGGCCGTATTTATTAAAACATGAAAACAAATTAAAATTTGAAATAAACAATATTTACACAAGCATTTTATGCAGAAAAATTTGACATTAGATTACAATCAATGTAGACAGGTATCAAATGGCTAACCTTAACAAACGTCTAATACAGCGTGTTTCCTAACCGAATCTAACATCATACTTATGACTTTTCTGCATATCCTAGTTTTGGGCCTACGGCAAGGTCGCTAACCGGTATCAAATCCTTATTAACCAGCTACGCCCTCACGTATGAGTGCGCATGCGCAGAGGGCCCGTTTACCGAGAGGGTACTTCCCCCCCTCCCGGTTACCCCCGTACGCTCCATGAACTCCATTAACCAAAAGGGGGGCCCTTGCACTCTTCGCCGTTTAATGACGTCATAGTGCACGTGCGGGGTGGCTAACCAGCCAAAAGAAAGCGTGACTCCCCCTCCCCGCACCCATCCAACCAAGCGGATGTACCGCCCCTGGAGTTCTAGGAGAGACCACTTGCTCCTTCCCTGGGCGACCCCATTCAAGAATGGTGACGCCCCTAAGGACCTTAAATTGACTGCTCACCGATCATGACCTTACCGCCACAAGCCAGCATAGTTGACCGACTATCTGGCCCCCCTATCCTCCTCTTCCGAAAGGTCATGCCTACTTAGAACCCTCCCAGCCATGCCAAAATGTTCTCCAGAAAAAGTTTGTTACCTGCCCCAGTCAGGTGGACCCCGTCTTGCAAGAAGAACTGTTCCCCCAGATACACCCATGTGGTATATTCTGTAGTTGAGGTGACCGAAATAATTTCTCTATCTTGTTGTTGGTCCTCTTTACCGAGTGATTCAACGCCCTGACAGAGTCCCCCCCCTCCATTTGAGCCTAGGAATCATCTGAGACCACACTATGGTGCAGCCTTGGCATGTTTTAGCTAGCCAGTTTACTTCCGAAATTATCTCTTCCATCAGCACCCTCCTGCCCAATTTCACCAGAGTGTTGCCACCAAGATGTAAGATAACTACTGCGGGCGGCGGGGTGTGTCTATTGAGCAACTCTGTAAAGAACCCCCTAAACTGACTGAGGCATAGGCCCCCCCTACCATGAAAGGAAACTTTGAAACCTCCTTGTTCAGCCCTCTGAACCTGAAAAGAAAACAGATTTAACGCGCTTCACAAATGAGTGACAAACCACCCATACCACTTGTGTCTCCTTCCTCTGTTCCTGTGTCCGCCATGCTGAAGATACTTGCTGTTGGTGATCCGGCAACAGTTTCCGCCCTGCGTGACAGGCTCGAGAAACTGAAATAGAAGCAAACAACAAGACAGGCGTCAGCGTAACTTACTTGTCACCTCACAACATGTGCATCCGCACATAACGTTTGTAACAGTTGGAAGACCATCTCCCAATCCTTTTCACACTGTTCGCATGCAACCCTCTAGCAGTCGCTTCAGTGGCCGCACCTATCCTGAAGGAATGCGTCCCAAAATCCTTTGGATTGAAACCAGCCCTGTCCATTGTCATTGCCAATACTCGTTGGAATTGGAACCTGGTCAGTGGGGTACCGTCTGCATGCATTAACAATGCTCCCTCCTTTGCGCCTGCTCGCTGTTTGATAAAGGCTTCTACGTGGAACACTGGGCAGCAAGGATTAGTCCGTGCCCGATGGAGTACCAGCCCATCCCCCGGGCCTCCTGGTCAGTTTTTGATTTACGTATGGTAATCAACAGCATATCGCCCAATATTTTTGTGTGTTCCAGCCGAAGACCCCCTAGCATGTCCTGCTTGCTGCTAGCCACCAGTTCACCTACCCGGAATGCCCCATAAAAGGCCAAAGTAAAGGCGGCTCTGAACAAGAGTACCTCCCCATACGAACTGCAGGTGTCAGACAAGGCATTCAATAATGATGCCAGCCGTTCTAAACCTATCGGTTGCCTGGAATCTGTGGCGGTTGCTTGCAGGCGCCGCCACCCCTTTAGTGCCTTCCGCACGATGAAACTATTCGTGGGATCTCTTGCCCCCTTGATTTGTGCAACGAAAGAAACGGCCGCCCTGTGTCTGCTAGCTGTCGCTGCTGAGCGCCCCTCCTTATGTAATGCATCTAGGTACTCAGTGAAATTCTCCTCATGATCCCATTTCTCTGCCCAGTCCCGTCCCAAAAAGGAGCAATAAGACAAAAACGCCCCTTCGTAAGCTGCTCTGGTCCTGGGCGCTAGGCTAGCTGCCACGAGGTTCTGTAGCTGGCGGCACCAATTTGCCAGAGTGTTGCTGGGAAGTGTGCAGGCGTCGCCTCTGCGGATGGTAGGTGTTCCCTGAATACCTGCATCTTAAAGCGAGAGAGTGCATCAGCTGCGTTATTCAACACCCCTGGGACATGTTTGGCCCTAAACTGTACATTGAGTTTCATGCAAACCAACACAATTTCCTTCAGTAGGCGGAGTATAAACTTACACCGTGCCGCCTGCTGGTTGATACATTCGACTACCGTCATGTTATCTGACCAGAAGATTACAGATTGATTACACAACTGATCAGGCCAAACTGTTAGCTGTCAGGCCGCTCTCATCCCACCAAACCGGCCACCGTTGGGCCACCCACTTGTTTCCAAGTATGGCGCCAAACCCCACACTGCCCGCAGCATCCGTCCATAGACCTAACTCTGCAGACGTAGTAGAGGGACCGCACCACACCACTCTGGCGTTGAAGCCCTCCAGAAATGCGATCCAAATACGCATGTCCTGGCGGACCTCGGCCGGCAATCTAGTGCAATGGTGTTTCTCTCGCAGGCCCGTCATGGCCTGCGAGATTGAGCGGGAGAAGGGGCGTGCCATGGGTATGACTCTTAGTGCGAAATTCAGCTGGCCCACAGTCTGCTGTAGCTGCTGGAGCGTCACTCTTTCTTTAACCAAACATTGCTGGAGAGCTGTTCTGAATTTCGTGATTTTGTCTTTGGGTAACCTGAAACAACCCTCCACTGAGTCCAATTCTATGCCTAAAAATTCCAATGTGGTTGCCGGACCCACCGTCTTTCCGGGTGCCAGCGGGACCCCAAAAGCCCGCATGAGCACGCAAAATTCCTGCAATGCCCACGCACACTCCTGTGAGCCCGCCGACCCCAGAAAGAGAAAGTCATCCAGGTAATGCATGACATGGTGGTGTCCTGATGTTTGCCTAAAAGCCCATTCCAGAAAGGAACTAAATTTCTCAAAGTAGGCGCATGAAACAGAACAACCCATGGGCATACACATATCCATATAGAATTTTTTTTGAAAAGAGAAGCCTAGCAGATGCTGATCTAGGGGATGCACTGGTGTAGCCGAAAAGCCGATTCAATGTCTGACTTGGCCAGCAAGGCTCCAGGTCCGAGAGACCTCAACATATCCACTGCCTGGTCAAAAGACGCATACTTAACACTACAAATGTCTTCATTTATAGCGTCGTTTAATGATGCGCCCCTAGGTGCTGACAGGTTATGAATGAGCCTGTACTCGCCCTCCTCCTTCTTTGGCACCACGCCGAGGGGCGAGCAAACAAAATTAGGTACAGGGATGTCATTAAAAGGACCCGCTATCCTACCCAGGCGCAGCTCTTTAGCATTTTTTTGCCGCCACCACATCTGGGTTGTGCTTTTAACTGAGAGTTGATTCCTACATTCTGGTGTTCCGGTATATCCCACCGCTGGGATCCTAAAGCCCTGCAAAAAACCTTCCTGCAACATCCCCGCAGAGGCATGGTCTGGGTACCTGTTCAGCCAAGGAGTCATAGCCAGAACGTCAATGGGTGAATGAGCTACCAACCGGCCTCCCCCCCTAATCCTGTTTCTTTCCTCCCCTGTTTCCAGAGGCGTTACCTTTATTGCGGCAGGCTGTTTCTGGGTGGGAAGGATGGTTACAAATGGAACATGCGTGCCTGAACTTACAAGTGCCTTGTGTCCTGGTGCATGTACGCTTGTTAAAATCCCAGCACACCCCTTTCCGCCCACCACTGCTCCCTGTCTTAGTGGCTGTGCCACCCCCCTGAGTTGGCCGAAAGGGCTGCTGGTGTTTGGAGGGGTAGCTTTTGCTCCAACTTGGCCCCACACTCCCTGGTTGCCCGGCCGTAAACTGGCCATACCATGAAATCGAATCCACCCTATCCCATGATAATGCGTGGTCAAACTCCTTAGCCTTCCTGAAAGTAGTGTCGTACTCCTTCCACCCATCCCCTCCATATTTCTCACTGAAAGTTGTGATCCTACTCTGGTAACATGCCATCTCTGTCTGCAAATTAGGGAAACGCTCGGCTGTAATTGCCATAAACACAGAAAAGGCTCTAATCCAGTTGATCAATGTCTCCTCCACCCTGAATCTTGCCATTTCACCCCGCCATTCGCTAGGCAACATCCAGTCTTTCTGTTTCCTAGCATACTCCATTTCCCTGTTATCAACTAGCAAAGAAAACATATTGACATATTTGCCCGCCCAGATCAAATCCTTCACTTCTTGTGTCACATGCTGAGCCAGATTTTCCCTCCTGGAGGGTATTGTACCTTCCCCCAGAACTGGTAATGCCACCTCCTTACCACTTTCTGCAGCTTGCGTCGGTTCAACAATCTTGTCTTTTCCAGAGTCGCTGCCCGAACATGTTGCTTGTGGAGTAATGGGCGCGCTTGGCCCCTCCCCGCCACCCTGAGCAATCATGATCTTTGCTACCATTTTTTGGGCCTCCGCGTCCTCTCCCACCTCCTTGGCGCCCACCGAAGAAGGTAACATCCCACCTATCCCTAGCCAAGGGAGTACAGCCGCTATCTGCGCTGCCAGCTCTGGAGGTACCCAACCAACCACTGGGGGTGCTGAAACTGGCATGGGGGATCCCGTGCCGGGTACCGGAATAGCTGCAAGGTTAGGCACGGGTACCACCGGGACTACCGCTGGGACCACCTGAGGCACTATGCTTGGTGCTGGCGCCGGTGAGGCCGGAGCCGTTGTCACCGGTAGACTTGTCGGGATTATGGGAGCAGGCATAGGAGCCACCGGCGGTGTAAGCCCTCCCTCAGGGACCACCCCAGAAGGCCCCCTCCTCTCCGTGTGGCTTGGGGACCCGACCGCTACCCCTCTTGGCCCTGACCCGCTTGGGAAAAGCATCCAATTCCCCCCTGGGCTGCGGGGGCACTATTATTCGCTTGGGTCTCCCAGATGGCCCAACCTGTTCATCAAACCTCTGTCTGAGCTCTGCCACGCTCTTGCCTATCTGGTCCATCTTCCCCCATCTCCTGTCTATAGCTGTCATCTTGCGCATCATGCCCTGCAGCATATTCTCCATGCGGGAGCGCCTAGCGCCACGTCCACTAGTCATCCCTGCGACAGGTAAACCACCTACACTTACGAATCGTATGAGCACGATGTGTCCCTGAACCCACCAGGGCCTGCCTGGTGTTTACCTGTACCAAGTTGGAGGTACACAGACTGGCCGTAAGCACCACGCAACTGTGACCGCGGCACACCAGCTAGCCTGGGTGTTGAGCGAGCGCACTCTAGCCCGGCGGCCCAACAGAAGCAGTGAAGTGCAGGCCTGCCTGTGTCCCCGGATAGCGTTGTCCACCGCGCCACTCTCCTTTGGCTCAGCCCGCCATGTCACCCTTAACGAGATCTTCGGCCCGTGCAGTTAGCAGGGGTGCCGCTGACCGCCTCTCGCTCTCCCCACCCGACTCGCTGGGCTCCTGCCACTCCGCTTCTGCCACAAAGTGCTGCTGGCCGGTTCCGCTCGACGACAAGTCGCGCTGGACACTCCACACCTATAAAACAAAAGAAAGATTATTCTGCGCCTTGAAGAGGCGCGGGGCAAGCCTGGGGAGCGCGGGAACAAGAGGGCGCCTCCCGCGCTCCCCCGGCCTTTTAACCCCTCTGGGGGCAGACCAGTTACAACTGGTCCGCCCCCTCTGGCTCCCCCCCTTTGACCCGGAAGCAATTAGATTGCTTCCGGGTCATTGCAGGAGCCAGCACCAATCGGCGGTGGGGCGCGCCCGCCGCGTCATCAAGACGCGGCGGAGGGGCACGCCCCATCACCGAGAGTGCAGGGGGAAGGAGGGGGCCGGCGCCCCGCCATACGTGCGCGGGGGCCGAGCGGCCCCCCCTTTCCCACCAGTGGGGTCCGTTTACTGCCAGGTTGGTACTGCAAAATGTAATTTAATTTGATATCCAAGCCCTCCAGTGGGCCTCAGAAAGCCAGTCCGGTTTCCAATAATGAATCTTCCGTGCTGCTGACAGGATTTGGACTGATTCCAACCTTGCAGCCCATGTTCATTTTCTAATGGCGGTGCAATCCTCCACGGCCGGGCCGCCGTGTTAAGATGTGTATTCAAAATTGCCCTGAAGCTTAAGGACGCCACTCCACGAGAGACAGTTCAACAAAACCTTTATTTCTGAAACTGGCTCTTGCCTTCCCATTCATTGTATCCCTGACGCGTTTCGGAGCTGCTGCTCCTTCATCTTAGGGAAATCTGACAGTCAACGGATTCTTCGCAGCATGCACTTACTCCCCTTTACATGCCATTCATTAATTGCCCCCTGATGGGCCTCACAGGTGAGTCAGTACTTACTCCATGCTGGGAGTCGTAGTTCCTGTGCTGCACCAATTCTTTCCCACCAGTGGGGTCCGTTTACTGCCAGGTTGGTACTTCAAAATGTAATTTAATTTGATATCCAAGCCCTCCAGTGGGCCTCAGAAAGCCAGTCCGGTTTCCAATAATGAATCTTCCGTGCTGCTGACAGGATTTGGACCGATTCCAACCTTGAAGACCCATGTTCATTTTCTAATGACGGTGCAATCCTCCACGGCCAGGCCGCCGTGTTAAGATGTGTATTCAAAATCTCCCTGAAGCTGAAGGACGCCACTCCACGAGAGACAGTTCAACAAAACCTTTATTTCTGAAACCGGCTCTTGCCTTCCAATTCATTGTATCCCTGACGCGTTTCGGAGCTGCTGCTCCTTCATCATAGGGAAATCTGACAGTCAATGGATTCTGCGCAGCACGCACTCACTCCCCTTTACATGCCATTCATTAATTGCCCCCCGATGGGACTCGCAGGTGAGTCATGCTGGGAGTCGTAGTTCCTGTGCTGCACCAATTCTTTCCCACCAGTGGGGTCCGTTTACTGCCAGGTTGGTACTTCAAAATGTAATTTATCTTCAGGGCGATTTAGAGTATATATATATATATATATATATTATCTACTGGCGGTCGCCAGTAGATAGTTATAGTTAGGACCTATTTTCCATAGGAAATCCGCGACATTCTATTTGAAATAACTCTTGCGTCGGTTGACGAATCTTCGCGAAATTTTCAAACTTTATGGCCCGCTCCGGTCCGCTCCTACCCTGAAAGTCTCAGGGTGATTCGTCAAGCGGGGGCCGAGAAAAAGGGGGTCCCAAAACGTGTTTTCCCCATTCATTTTCCCGTAGGAAACTTTAGACACGGCTACAGCCCGAACTGCTGAACGGAATTACACCAAATTTGGCAAAGAGGTAGTTCTTGGTTCAGAAAGAACCCTTTTGTTAAATGGTGTAAATCCGTTCAGTAGTTCCTGTGAAAATCAAAATGAAAATCACATATATATCTATGGCCGCGTCGGATTCGCGCACCCTGTGCGCATCCTGCGCGCACCGTCCCGATCACGAGCTGCATGTTAATTGGCTTTCAAGTGGCTGTCAACACTCCAAATCAGGAAGTGTTGGCAGCCATTTTGTCCCTCGGTAGAAGCGAGGCACAAGAAACAAGTGCGCAAAACGCACAAAGGGGGCAGGGTAGAAACACCCTGACCCCTAGGTCTGCTCAGGGGTCCCACAAGGACCCCTGGGCAGAAAAAGCATTTTTTTTTTAAATCGGCGGGATGCGCTTAGGGTGCGCGGATCCCGCCGGGGGCATACGGGGGTGGGTTTATGTTTTATAGGGGGGGCCTCTAAGGCCCCCCAAGCCCCGGGGACCGCCACCCCCCGGGGCTTTATGAAAAAAATGGTGCGGGAGGGCTCTCCTGCCATCCCGCAGCCCCGGGGACCGCCACCCCCCGGGGCTTCGTTTTTTAAAATTTAATAACGTGTGGGGGGGCTCCAGCCCCCCCCCACACGTCCCGGGGACCACCACCTCCCCGGGGCTGTGCAATTCAAGGGAGGGGGGCCGCACGGCCCCCCTCCTGGAGCCCTTGATGGCCCTGGGGACCGCCACCCCCCAGGACCCAGGACCGGCTCCTGCAGTGTCCCAGGGTGCCTACCCTCGGGACACTGTAGTTTGCTATGACAGGACGGGAGCCTCGCGGCTCCGTCCTGTCATAGCAAACTGCTTTGGATATTAAGCGAGAGCAGGAAACCTGCTCTCGCTCCAATATCCAAGCAATTGCTTTCCACATGGGGAGCTGCATCTTAGCAGCTCCCCATGTGGAAAGCAATGCCGGCTCCCAAGGGACGTGGGGAGCCGGCGGGACTGTGGGTGGATTGGGGACCCCCACAGTCCCCAACGGAGAGGGCCAGCCCCGGGGGATGGGGTCGCCGGGGCAAGTAGTGGCTCGGGAGGGGGCCACGCGGCCCCTTCCCCAAAATAAAAAAAAAAAAAACAAAGGCCGGCCCCGGGGATGGGGTCCCCGGGGCCATAAGTGGCCTGAGGAGGGGGCAACGCAGCCCCCTCCAAAACTATAAAAATAAAAAAAAGGCCATGCCCCGGGGATGGGGTCCCCGGGGCCGATTAAGGCCTCGGGAGGGGGCCATGCGGCCCATGTCCAAATTGTTTTTTTGTTTTTTTAATAAATAGGGGGCAGGCCCTGGGGGATGGGGTCCCCAGGACCAATAAATTAGAAAAGAAGGGGGCCACACAGCCCCCTTCTTAAAAAAAAGAAAAAGAAAAACACCGGCATCGCGCCGGAGACCACGCCCCTTCTTTCACCACTCTGCAAACGCGCCCTGGCGCGTTTGCAGATGGGGAACGAATTCCCCTTGAATACTGGGGGTCCCTGGGGCCAACTAGCCCACCAGGAACCTCCAGTATGCGCCAGGGGCTGCGTTGCAGAGAGGTGTATAGAGGCCACGCCCCTTTTTACACCTCTCTGCAACGCAGCTCTGTGGCGCTTTTTGGAGGTACATGGTGGGCTAGTTAGTCCCCAGGGACCCTCAGGATTCAAGCGGACTTAATCCCCCAACTTAAAACGCGCCACGGGGCGCGTTTGCACAGTGGTGAAGGGAGGGGGCGGGGCTTCAGGTGACATGTGTGCAAACAGGCCCCGTGGCGCGTTTTAAGATGGGGATTTAAATCCCCTTCAATCCTGAGGGTCCCTGGGGGCCAACTAGCCCACCAGGTACGTCCAGAAAGCGCCACAGAGCTGCGTTGCAGAGAGGTGTAAAAAGGGGCGTGGCCTCTGAACACCTCTCTGCAACGCAGCTCCCTGGCGCATACAGGAGGTACAGGGTGGGCTAGTTGGACCCCAGGGACCCTCATGATTCAAGGGAACTTAATCCCCCAACTTAAAACGCGCCACGGGGCGCGTTTGCACAGTGGTGAAGGGAGGGGGCAGGGCATGTTATTGTTAGAAATTAGCATTTCAAAAACCTTTGAAATTCACTGAAAAAACCATAGGTTTCAGACACGTTATAGTTAGAAATTAGCATTTAAAAACCTTTGAAATTTACTTAAAAAACCATAGGTTTTAGGGACAGTTATAGTTAGTTGGACATTTCACTCGTACAAAACCATAGAAATTCCCCCGTTATAGTTAGTTCACGTAACTATAACTCGCGCCCCGCAATGCACTGCTGATGCCGTCACATATTACATCACTCATGACATGGTCAGTGACATCACTGATGACATCACTGATGACATCTCAAATGACATCAATGATGACATCACTGATGACATCATCCATGTGATAATTTGATGCATCTTTTCACACCCTAATATAACTTTGGATACACCCACTGTAAATTACAGACTGCCATTGTCAAAACCATAGACACTCCAACACCAATTACTATATACACACTCACTGATTCTTAGGTCAAAACAGACACATCTACTCACTCACCCGTACAGTCACTCATACTTATAGTCACTCAGTACAGGACTATTATATGCACTCATACACCTATATAAACACTGACACACCGCCACTCATCCATAGAGGTACTCACACACCTAGTCAGTCATGCAAAAATTAAGCACACACCCATTTACTCACCTATACAGTTATACACACAACAACTCACTTACTCATACAAATACTAGCACATTCTTCAGTGATGTCATGAGTGATGTCACTGACCATGTCATGAGTGATGTAATATGTGACGTCATCAGCAGTGCATTGCGGGGCGCGAGTTATAGTTACGTGAACTAACTATAACGGGGGAATTTCTATGGTTTTGTACGAGTGAAATGTCTAACTAATTATAACTGTCCCTAAAACCTATGGTTTTTTAAGTGAATTTCAAAGGTTTTTTAAATGCTAATTTCTAACTATAACGTGTCTGAAACCTATGGTTTTTTCAGTGAATATATATATATATACACACACATACATATATATATAGATGGAGATGTGGCAGTGTCATTTGGCCCCGCGGAGTCATTGTGTGATTCTGGATATACTAGACCTGAAGGGAACTGGACATTTGTCTAGGACTTTAGAAGCAGCAGTCCTTTCTCACTTCCAACGATCCCCTCATCCAAAGAGGTTAATCTGTGCATTTTAAAAGTGTCACGTTGGCAATGTCTCATATGAAAAATGCGAGCTGGAAGAAGGCTAACACCGAAACGCGTCCTCGCTAATAACATCTGCAAACTTAACCCCGTGAGTGCAATGAATCTCTTTTGGGATATGAGCATGATTTATTAACATGGACCCACCACCATGTAACATTGCACCCGCCGTAAGAGTGCAACAGCAGCCTATGGTGGATATGGAGCTGAATATATATATATATGCTCCAAACATATGCTCCAAACCTCAGCGGAACGGCCGACTAAACAGCAGACACTCCAGGACGCCTTTTCAGAAGTTTATTCACCAAAAACACACTGACGCATTTCAGCCAGAGCCTTTTTCAAAGTGCAGACCACTCCATCTTTGTATTTTCATTTTCAGTAAGTGCACGTCATCATCAACATAGAAGAAAGATTTAATCTCTATTATATCCTGCAGTCATGGCTGCGTGCAAGCCCCAAGTGTCACCATTATTTACAAAATACTATTATTAAAACCACCAAGCTTATAAGAAAAAAGTGCACATCATCCTGAACATAGAAAAAATGTCCATGCAAATCATGTCCCACAACACGGAAAATCAGATATAGTTGCTATGTACAAAAAAACCATATTTAGCAAAAAGGACCCGTTATTTCCATTTACTGATTCTTTTTCTATCATTCCGTAACAGATATAATAAATAATTAAAGGCAAGAGAATTCAATCACAAATAAATGTATCAATTTCTTTCAATCTATGTTTCGGGAAAAATTACATTAATATATTATTTTCCCTTCAAAAAACATTCATGACTATGCCTTTTTCAATAGGAATGATGTGTAAATGTCAAAGGAAAGAGAAAAGGGGGAACATGGATCTCAAAGAGTGAGTGTGTGACTCTTGCAGAAGGGAAGCAAAAGAAAATATACATATGTTACACAAGCACCTGCAATTTATAATTAAGGTTGAGGTCATTCTGGGCCAGTGCTCTAACTCTATATATGTCAAATACGATGTGGTTGAGACTCCAATACAACATGTATTCCACTTTTCCTTAATTAGACTCTGTTACCAACTGATAACATCTTATAACTTCTAAAGAGGTAATGCTCAAAAGAATTAACATTGCTATTTTAGCTCAGAACATCTGGTCATCCAAATTTGGGCACAATCAAGTTCCAATATTGTATTAAATGTTCAATGTTTGAAAATGTTTCACCAATGGGAGCGCAAAATCTCAGTTATATCAAATTAGTGCGTATGTGGAAAGTATACAGTAACAACAGGTCATACTGGGGGATTTGAAGCTGGGATACATATTATCCCACATGTACTTCCATCTCCTCATCATTTTTAAGCCCAGCAGGAGTTTTTGTATGGAGATCTAGAATGTATCGTGATTCAAGGCATCTAAGCTTCGCCACCCTGTTCTCTCCCCTCAGATTGGCGGGGATTCTATCAATAGCATAGAACCTTAATTTAGACATGTCACTGTCATGTTGTTCTGAAAAGGGCGTGCCGCAGGGTATGAGAAATCCACCTTTCTAAAGGCTCTCTGGTGTTCCAGAATCCGCTTACGTAATGGGAAGATAGTACTTCCCACATACATAAGGGAGCATGGGCATTGTAGAACGTATACACAGGGGTCAGTATTACAGTTAAAGAAGTTATTTAAACTTCTTTTTTGTCCATCAGAGTTCGAGTATTTAGATGTATTGGAGCTAAACCTACAGGCCTTACAGTGGGCACATTTGAAAAATCCCCTGGTTTTATTCAGCCATGTGTCCTTTGTCGGGGCCTTGGTATAATGACTCCTAGTTAGGATATACCCCAGAGTTTTGCCCTTTCTGTAGGTGATCGAAGGTTTCTCAGGTAAATCTCAACCAATGATGAGATCTTTTCTCACTATGTTCCAGTGCTTACATATCAGTTATTTGACCCTGTAAGATGTGGAGTAATGTTTTTTGATTTTGTCATTGGGATATAAAAGTTGTTCTCTCTTTAGGGATTCTGCTTTCTTAGTGGCTATATTTACAATCTTTGACCCATATCCTCTTGCCTGAAATCTCTTCCTCATGAGCATTGTTTGTGTTTTCAGCACTTCCGGGTCACTACAAATCCTTTTTAACCTTAATGTTTCTCCGTACGGAATGCATTCTATTAAATTCCTAGTGTGCTGACTCGCGTGATGTAGTGTGCTGTTTCCTGCAGTGGTTTTGCGATATACACAGGTGTGTATCTTATCATTCTGAACCTGCAGCAGTTTATCCAAAAATGTGATCTCTGCGGAGCTCATAGACACAGTAACTTTTAGATTGTATATTTTTTTATTTAACTTCATGACAAATTTGTGTGCCTTCACTTCTGGCCCAACCATAAAATGAATAGGTCGTCACTGTGCCTAGTCCAAATCAGGATACTTTCCAAGAACTCCTGGTTGGCATCTGCCCAGGCCACCTGCTTCGCCCACCAGCCCATCACCAAATTGGCGAAGCTGGGGGCAAAGCAGGTGTCCATCGCAGTCCCCATTGTTTGGCAATAAATTAAGCCATCATGAGCAAAAATATTCTCTTTCAGGCAGTAGCGAATCATTTCAATCAACATTTTGTTGTGCTCAAGAAAACACGCCGGTCTGGTTTTTAAAAAAGACTCACACGCTTTCACTCCAAAGTCATGGCCAATGCAGGGGTACAAGCTCACTACATCAGTGGTGATCATCAAGTAGGTATCGGTCCATGTGATATTCTCAATCTTAGTTAAAAAAATCCCCATTATCCCTACAATAGGACGGAACTGTAACTACAAAAGGGGAGAGGAATGAATCGATATAAATTGCTGTATTCTCCAGAAAGCCATTATTGGAAGAAACAATGGGCCTGCCAGGAAGAACAATGACGTTTTTATGTACCTTTGGTAGTATATAAAAGGCAAGTACCCTGGGAAAATCAGATCTCAAAAAACCAAATTCATCATGGTTAATAATGCCTCTGTCTCTCCACTGAATCAGGCTCTGGTGGAATCTTTCCTTATACATTACCCGTTCCTGAACCCGAAAAGAACATTTACACTACCCATATCTGCACCCTGAAATCTCTTACTGCCCCTATAAACTACATGTCCCTCAACCCTGAAAACCTCTTGTTACTCCTATATACACTTGAAAAACTGAAAACCATATCACTAAATTGTTTAAACAAATTCCTTTTATAAATATTACATAATCCTATTTTTAGTGTTCAACATAGTCATTATTATTTATTTAACTAAGTAAAATTAACAAATTACCTAAAATTAAATTCGTTTTACATTTATCACTTAAATTTACATGTATATGTAATTTAAATTACTACTATAACTTTAAATGGCATAAGCATAACAATATATATGTATATTAGTGTACACACACACACACATATACAGTTAAAATGAAGTCACTTAAAAACTAACTTAACTGTGAAGTAAAGATCTGCAAAGTAAAAGACTGAAAACTTACCTGTAAAGTAAACCTACCATTATCTAAGTCAGAATATCAAAGAAAAAGGTTTTGGAGTTACAGAGTTTGAAAAACTAAGCAGGTGGATTCTGTTTCAACCATAAACATCACTTCACACCACCTAATGGCTCCAAAACGTCCACTGGCTTCACATGGCACAAAGAATGACATTCAAATATTTCTGTACTATCTTTAAGTCCTGGAAGGTCTTTGTCTCAGAACCCTCACAGGCCTTTTTCCAACCCATTCATCCAACCACAAGTTTAGATACTTTAGTCAAATCTGATCCCCCAAGCCAGATTTATTCACAGGTTTAATGGAAGGAATACAATTTGCATTCTGTGAATCCTACCCTGCAGCTCTTGGAGCTCAATACTTGAAACTATCCCAAACTGGAAATGTGTAAGAAATATCTTAAGGAAAACCTCTTCACTGAGGCTGTAACATTTGAACATGAATTCCTATGGGACTGCACCATCCTGGAAAGGGACAAGGCTCCAAAGAGCACTGTTTAACCTACACACCCTCTTAGCTTCCTTAAACGGATATTGAGCTAAGAGGAATTGGGACAGCAAGAGAACACCTCCTAATGTATCTGTTTCTTCTAAGTGGTTTTTATGTCAGATGCTATTATTTAACAAATTAATTAAATAATTAAACTGTCAAATTACATACTCTCCAATCAAATCCTGCTGAACAGGGCAGCCGAAGGCTACTCCAAGAAGACTTTGAGTGCAGTGAGTTGATTTTACAGCATTGTTAAGGAGCGTGCCCTGCACACAGAATCTGCGGCACTCAGCAAACAGCTGTGGTCAGTGGACTTTGGAGGAAGATGGTTTTGACGCAGGGTATGTTCAAAGCGTATGTCCTGTGTTCAGTGAGAGTCACAATGTTTATGTTTTAATATCGACATGCACTTATATTGAATCTACAATATTTCCTACATAGACTTAATTTTATGATACACTGGAACTTGATATTGTGTAGTCAACATATATGCAGTTCAAATTATTGACATAAATATTGTGACATACATCCCTGTGCTTTGCCCTGAAAGCTTAGAAGGAGAGGGACCTGTACACAGTGCATCTAGGAAGACCACAGCCTGTGCTCAGAGCTTGCTGGGTACAGGGACGTGTCCAGTGGGATCTGACAAGGAGAGAAAACAGGACATTATTGAACATCATGCCATCTATGGGAGACAGCAGCAGATCATTCCCAGTGGACTTTGGAGGGCATGGGGGGCATGGGGCCTGGGCCAAAAGAATGACCACCCTGGTCACAGCTAGGAGGAAACTCGATTTTCTCTGACTACAGCCCTCTGTACACAGCAGTGCTGTGAGCAGTGCTTAATTTGAGATGGGAGTTGCAGGTGGGTCCATCTGAACACATATTTTTGGAGAATGATACTTACATTTCCTCATCAGTCTTTAACACAGAGCAAGAGAGAGAACACAAAAGGAGGAAAGGAGGAGGAAGAAAAAGACAATAAAGAAGTGACAAAGGGAGAAAGCAGGGATGAAAAAGAGCGTGCAAGAATGAAATAAAGGAGAAGGAGGTGTATGCTGGTGGAAGAAAGAGACATGAGGTGGAATCAAAACTATGCAGCTTTGGTATTTGGCAATCTGAGCATTCATCAGTGCCGGCTGTGGGCTTCTGAGAAAAACGTTTGGCACTGGCACGTCTTATTTTACAAATTATGCACTACCTGTTTGTTTCACAGACAGGAAGGCTAGTAAAGGGTCATGGGTGTAGGACAAACCATGCACTTAGAGCCCACTTGACCCTGGTGAAAGATTTGCCTTGTGGACTTATGGGGCAGGTGGGTTAAGCAGAGAAAGACGAAGACTTTGAACAGGAGACCATCAGTCAAGGCCAAAAGCCATGCTTTATGGTCAGTGAGGGCAAAGGCCACTGAAAAATGGAATGGTTTAAGGCCACATCCTGTGCTCAGGCTATCACACTCAATTAAAACCTACTCATCAGGCTCGTTTGGCAGGGGACTAGCATAGGGAAAGGCTGCAGGACTGTGCATAGTGCAATGGCTGTAGCCATTGGGCACTGACGGCAGGAGCACATTTCAAGCACTCTTCTAAGTATATTATAAAACAAGACAAATATTCACTGACAAAGCATCCGATAAGGAAATCAGTTTTTTTAATTAAGATCAGATGTGTGTGGCAAACAACCATTACTCCCTAACCATATCGTAATAGACATAATGGATGACATCACATTTCATATTACCATTATCCCTATTTATAATATTACTGAACCTACAAAGGATTATTTTTCCTTTCAATTTTCAGTAATGTTGAGAGCACCATTGAAGGCAATGGACCAGCAGCAGCCCATATTTACTGTATAGGCCGCTGCTCTCCACACAACAATGTCCCATCAGTGGCGTAGCTAGACCATGTGCCGGCTGTGGCGGTCCCTGCATTTTCCGCCCGTACGTGCAGCATGTAAGAGTGGGGGTTCTGGCATTCCCGTGATGGAAGCAGCAACAGGTAACAGGGGGCAGTACTGCCAATTCCCACGACCGCCACAGATAACAGTAGAGGATGCCTCCGCCCCCAAAACCCATGCAACCTGGGGCAGATGCTTCCCCCCTTGCTACGCCATTGAGTCCCAATACACAGCCTCTGCCTCTCTTGTTCCCCTGTCTCTCCAAAATATATGAATTGGGCAGGGGAAAGCTAAAGGCAGAGGCTGTGCAACAGGACACTTATGAGCCTTCCCCTCTTCCTCTTCCTGCAGCTCAGTGTCACTGGAGCCTTCGGAAGGAGGGAGGGGGGAATGCTGTACAGCTCCGGTCTCCCTGTCATGACTGAACAAGGATAATTGAGTATAGCCAAGCCCATGGAGAACGAGGGGCTGACTCGAGCATCTTTTCACAGCTATTGCTGTGTATGCTGCTCAACAGCTAACCGCCCTATGTGTGGCTGTTATCTGTTCAAAATTCACAGCTGTGAAAATAAGCATTGGAAATGCAATCGGTCTGCATTTGTTTGAGTTGGAGCTTTTGGCATCGTAAATGTCAATGCATTTTTTTCTTATGTGTTATGGAGTGTATGTATGTGGTGTGTAGTGGAACTATATGGGTTGGATTGGATTAGTTATTTGTGTAATTGTGTGGTGTGGAATTGTGTGGTGTGGAGTGGATTTGTGTAGTGGCATTATGTGGCATGGTGTGCTGTGGAAATATATGGTTAGCAATTATGTGGCATTCAGTGTAGTGGCATTATGTGGAATGGGATTGTGTGTTGTGGAGTGGTAAGTAGTTCAGTTTAATTATGTGTTGTGCTGTTGAATTTGCGGCACGATGTGGAATTGTGTGGTGTGAATTGGATGTATGTGGTGTGTTGTGTAATTGTGTTGTTGAGTTGTCATATGTGATTTGGTGTTAAATTATGTGGTGTGGACTGGAAATGTGTGGAGCTGAATTGTGTGGCATGGAACTGTGTGTATAGCTTTGCGTTTTTGGCGATGGAAAAGAACAAATAGGTAGGAGCTAAGCATCAGATCTGTGTGTTTAAAAAAAGGAAAGAGTTGGAGCTGTTGGCATTGTAAATGTAAATGTATCTTACCTATGTGTTATGGATTGAGTGGATGTATGTGGTGTGTACCAATTATGTGAATTGGATTGGGCTTGTTAGTTGTGGTATTGTGTGGTGTGAAACTGTGTGGTGTGGATTAGTGTAGTGGAATTAAGTGGTATGATGTGCAGTTGTATTATTTGGATAGTAATTATGTGTTTTTGAGTGTATTGGAATTATGTGGAGTGGGACTGTGTGTAATGGAGTGTAAGTATGTAGAATGGTATTTTGTGTTGTGGAGTGTTATGTAGTGGAGTTTAAAGAAGACATTATGTACAATTGAAGGACTATTAAAAAAAGAATTAACCCCTTCGACGCTGTGCGGGAGAATTAGTGAGTGGGCGTGTTTCGGTCGGCCCCCGGCCGTCCTCCGCACACGCCCACCGTGACGTCGGACGGCCGGGGGCCGTCCTGAGCACCGAAGAGGTTAACAAAAAATGTCTTCTAGTTTTTTTGTCCTTGCAATGCTGGCAACCTCTTCCTGCCTGTTGTAATGCTTGTTTATTATAGCTTTTTTTGTTGTCATGAATGAGGGGACATAAACAACAGGAGGGTGGAGATTGAGAAATAGTACCTGAATTAAAACACGAGCAGCGGCCAGGAACAAGGAGAGAATCAACAGATGCCAGATTTCGAGGGCACACTGAGGTGGTGCTAAGTAATGCTGAAGTGGGGCTGAGGTGGTGGTGTGCTGGTGCAGATGTGATGCTCAGGTGATGCTGAATGATACTCAGGTGGTGCTGAGTGATGCTGAGGTGGTGCTGAGTGATGCGGAGGTGGTGCTGAGTGATGCTGTGGTGCTGAGTTAT
Source organism: Calotriton arnoldi (assembly GCA_963921515.1). Lineage (NCBI taxonomy): Eukaryota > Metazoa > Chordata > Amphibia > Caudata > Salamandridae > Calotriton > Calotriton arnoldi. The sequence goes on along the minus strand of CAWUFW010004398.1, from coordinate 998,636 downwards.
CCTGAGGTGGTGGTGCTGCGCTGGTGCTGAGTGATGCTGAATTGGTGCTGTGTTGAGGTGATGCTCTGCTGATGCTGAGGTGGTGCTGTGTTGGTGCTGGTGCACTGATGCGGAAATGGTCCTGTGCTGATGTTTATGTTGTGCTGTGTTGGTGCTGAGGTGGTGCTGCACTGATGCTGAGTTGGTGGTGAACTGATTAGGAGGTGATGCTTAGGTGATAATGAGGTGGTGCTGAGTGATGCCGAGGTGCTGGTTCATGCTAAGGTGGTGGTGCTGCACTGGTGCTCAGGTGGTGCTGAGTGATTTTGAATTGGTGCTGTGCTGAGGTGATGCTGCGCTGATGTTGAAGTGGTGCGATATTGGTGCTGAGTTGCTGATGGTGGGGCTGCTTTGGTGCTGAGGTGGTGATGTGCTGGTAGTGGTGCACTGATGTGGAGATGGTGCTGTGCTAATGCTGAGGTGGTGCTGTGCTGGTGCTGAGGTGGTGCTGAGTCATGCTGAGGTGGACCTGAGTCATGCTGGTTTGGTGCTGCTGCACTGGTGCTAAGGTGGTGCTGCATTGATGAGAAGGTAGTGCTGTGCTGATGCTGAGATGGGGCTGTGCTGATGCTGAGTTGGTGATGTTCAGGTGGTGCTGTGCTAATGCGAAGATGGTGCTGCGCTGGTGCTGCACTGATGCTGAGTTGGTGCTACACTGGTGGTGGCTCACTGATGAGGAGGTGGTGTTGTGCTGATGCTGAGGTGGTGCTGAGTGATGCTGTGGTGGTGCTGAGTTGGTGCTGTGCTGAGGTGGTGGTGCGCTGATGCTAAAGTGATGCTGCGTTGGTGCTGAGTTGCAGCTGAGGTGGGGCTGCGTTGATGGTGGTGCACTGATGCTGAGATAGTGCTGTGCTAAAGCTAAGACGGTGCAGTGCTGATGTTAAGGTGGTGCTGAGCTGGTACCGTGCTGATGCTGAGTTGGTGCTGCACTGGTGGTGGTGCACTGATGAGGAGGTTGTGCTGCGCTGATGCTGAGGTGGTGCTGAGGTGATGTTGAGGTAAGGCTTAGTGTTGCGGATTCCTTTATCACCACCCCCCTTTAACAGTGTCCCTTAGGGCTCCATAACCATTAACGTTCAGATGCATTTAATTAGTTATAAAGCGCCACTCATACCAGTGTAGGGTGTCAAAGCACTTTGCATCACAACCAAATTACACAGAGACAATCAACCATATGTGTATAAATTAGCATATAGGAAATGTTACTTAAGACAGAGGACTACAGGGTGTAGGAGTCACAAGTCATGCATATTGGTAGGCAGCATTGCTAAAGAGTGCTTGGGCCCCAGAAGCACAAACTCAGAATTGAAAACAGAACACCATAGTTGGGGGTTCTCTTAAATAAAAAGAAATTATTTCTATCCAGATGAACCCTTTTTGCAACAGTAATATCTGCTCTAATCTATACTTTGCAGTGCATGCAGTTCTTTGATGACAGTTATAAATCCACTGTTCTAGGTTAGGATTTTAACTTACAAGCTGCAAGTAACAGAAAAGCAGTAACCCACTGACCTATTTACATTTTAATCACTTTGTGTTCCGCATGGTACACTTTCTTTGCAGCCGGCATATTAACCCTCTGCTACCTTGCAATGAGTCAAAACTTCCTCCACTAACAAACTCCATCTCTCCAGGAAGAACATTAATCACTGGAGTTATCTTGACATTTTTATTGTCTGGAATTGCTTGAGGCCTGGAATGTGTCAGTGAGTGCTTTTAAAAGCAAAATAAACTTGGAAACACAGCCCCTCTGCTCTGAAGTCAGTATCCAGTGCGATCGCACTGCCCTTGTGCCGGCCCTGCATTCTTGTTCTGCATTTATTTAATGTACTACATTCAAATGCACATTTACGGGGGACATTCTTCCAGAAAGAAACATTTTGGCCTCAGCGCTAAACCAAGAGCAGAGACTTCCAACCCCTCAGCCAGCGGCCAAGCATAGGTCCTGGAGGGTAGGAAAGAACACAAGCAGCATGCATGTTAAAGTATCATTTGAAGCATTGATTTAATGGAACTCAAACAATGGCTGTTTTTATGTAGTGGTTTAACTTTTGTACATGATTTAGAGCTGCAGTAGCTAGATGGCATGTTGTTGCAGTCTGTTTGTGCCTGTTTCTGGAGGAAATTAAAGGAGGCAGACTTAGACTTAAAACCACAATAATTAATTGCTTGCATTCCAAGCCAGCCTGGGAGCTGTCTTCAGAAAGAATACAAAGAATGCCAGACACATGGAAGGAACTGAGAGGGTTTTTGCTGCAATAAAATGTAAGCAGTACGGATCTGAGCAGCCACAGTGTAAGAAGAGGTTGAAAACATAATAAAATAGTCCCCCAACGAGCAAATCAACAGAACAAAGAGTAATGATATTATGCTAAGTCCCTGCTCCTTGGAGGAAAAAGGAGTGACAAAGAGGCAGGAATGCCACTAGTAAGCAAGGATTTTTAAAGGACATTGAAACAAACAAATGAGAAGCAAGGTAAGGCATTTTGCCCACAGAGATATATGTATACCAAAGTATACAAGAGGTCGCACGCTTACGCTCAACCTAAAAAGACTTCGAAGCCGCTGAGGGGTTTCAACCCCCTCGGGCTCCGAGAGGCTTTTGGTTTTTTTCATTAGGACATTTTGCACACATGGGGTGCAATGTTATAATATCCTTATAGCCTGCCGTAGCTGGCTTTAGAAGCATTGAAGGCCCCACCCTAGTTAAAGGCCCTCACCTTCAGTTCGAGCCTTTAATTCTGGATGGACTATAAGGCTATATTAGACCATGGAGCTCTAATGAATGTAATTACCGCAATTTTCTTTATGTTTAAACACCGGTTACATCCCTGGTGACATCATAGACTCAATAAAGAATTGTTAATTGAGTTTTATCCTGTCTCCTGCTATAATGGTCCACCTAATGCTGTGGTCCTGTCACTCGCTGTGGCTGTAGGTACATTCCCCTGCTGTGGCTGTAGTGGAGGTCGCTTATTACCTTGGCGGCCCAGCAGTTTGGTGGCTCGGAGGCCGACTTTGACTTCTGGCATTTTTCGGCACCTCATCCTCACTACCTCCTGGTCGGCCGTCTGGCTCCACCCTCTTGGGTCGGCCTCCTCTTGTGAGGTCGGTCCTAGTGCTCTGAGCCCCGAGACCTAGCAGTGCATCTGAGGTCGGGCCTGGGTGAGGAAGGAGCCGTGAGTCACGGGGTCAAGGAGCAGCTGTTTGTTTGGGGTCACGGCTGTTCGTTCCAGTGGGTGTGGGCCTGGACCCGAGAGGAGAGGAGCCGCGAGGAGCAGTGGCTTTTTGCTTGGGATCACAGCCGTTCGTCCAGTTGCGTTCAATTGCATCAATCTAATCTCTTCAGTACCGCAGATTCTCTAATAAAAGGGGGGGTGCCGCATGTTAGGTGCAGCCCCATTCAAACGGCGAGCTACGGTGCATATATGCCACTGCAGCTTGCTCACTGATTAGCTCCCCCCCCTTGTCCTGACTGACTTCATCATCGTTTACATCGTCAGCTGCTCTGCGCTGCCTGCCCTTGCTGCTATACCTCCTTATAGTCTGACTTTTTCAGCTCCTTGTCCCTTCACATCTTCCTCCTGTCAGCGTTTTTCTTATCAATGCCTTATTACAGCGTGAGAGACACCAGAAAGTTTCAAGGTGCAAGGTAGAGCAGTTGCTTTTGAATTGCTTTATCTTCCTGAACTGTTGAGTCTCTCTAGGATAGAAGGCATGATAGGCATGTGGCTGCAGCTGTGAGATCTAATAGACGTACAATGGTATTTGGAGGTTGCCTTGGCGCTTGTCACTAGCCTGCCCTGGATCTGCACTGGCTCGTATTGGACTAGACTTAAACCAGATTTTTGACTGTGACTGTGTCTGCTGCCCTGCCTCTTTGGCCGTTTGCTTGTCCACTTGCTATTTAGCATCTATCACTAGATCATCTGGTCATATGATCCCCCCAGCTCTCTCATGGATGAAGTAAATATCTTCATGTGATCCATTGCAGTACTGGAGAGCTAGCATTGGGGAGGCATAACTGATGGAGATGGGCTTGTGCCACAAACTTGCCCTACCCATTTGGCTGGCGACCGTCACACCCTGCGATCCATGATTGACATCGACATCGTTTGGACTGCCTTCCTGAGCCTGATTGTGCCCAACGGACATTGTACCTCGGCAAAGACAGAACTATCACAAAAATGCAGGAGCATGCTTTAATCCAACGAAGATCCTTTCTTTTGTTCAACAAGCTATTGCCATTAAGAGCAAAATACTCCAACAAGCCGAATACAAGGGGGCAGTGCATGTACCACCTCTTGAACAACCAGCCCTTGAATAGTTAAAGTCCTTCCTCCACTGTAGTTTGTACAATGCCAAGAATGAAACCCCTGCCATCCTAAATGGCCCAGCCATTCCAGCCCTGTGCGAATGCAGACAGATCGGCAAGAAGTCCCACAACTGCCTCAGCACCAACTATTGCAATGTATAGGAATTCTAAGAAACTTATCACTGACTTTTATCTGAATCTCCAGGGTAAACCAGGCTATTGCAGTCATAATGCAAAAAAAAAGAGGGGCCAGAAAAATTAGATCACCAAGATCTAGGAGACTACTAAAGAGACTAGTAAAGAAGTGGTGAGGGAATCTAAGCCCCTAATTAGAAGAGAAGAATTGTCCTCACAACATTTTCCTATGCCAACAAGGCAGGTAGGGAATCAAGCCAGTACAGATTACAGCTCAAACATAATAATCACGCCAAATAAGGCAGACCCATAAAGTTCCTGCACCACGCTACAATTAGTAGAGTTGCCCCAAAACACGTTGCTCGCCTGACAGCACTCAAGATTTCCGGAATTTTGGGTGTGAAGCAGAGGCATGAACAACGCCGATGCCCTGTTTAACTTGCAAGCCTTCAGCACAGGCCCTGGATAGCCCAAGCAGTTATGCTTCCAGTGGAAGCAACATAATAATCATAGATCACATGAAGGACCAAGTATCGAGAAATGCTGGAGTCAGAGCACATGCAAGTTCATCCACAGGTTCTCTGAACCCTGTACTATCCAACACTCCACCTGTGGGAGCAGTTTACTCACTGAGAGAAGCAAAAGCAAATGGAGAAACACCACAAAGTTGCTCTAGCTCCTCGTTGGAGAGTAGTCCAATTAATCTGCAACTCGTGAATGACTATACACTGCCATATGTCCCTATCCATATAGTGGATGGGTGTTGGGTGCCGCTTTCACAGCACCTCAGCCTATAGATCCAGGCACTCCTTTTGAAGAGAACTTAATCATACAGAGCCTGCCCAGGTGCCCTGGTCAAGGCCATATAATCTATAGTTCCTTGTTGTCACTTAAATAGGTACTGAGCTCAGTACTCGCTTTACTTGAGAGCACTGTCCTCGATAACAACCACAGCACTGGTCTGCTTAGGCTCATACGAGAAGCTATGGCCATGACTCCAACTAAACATGAAGCCTTAATGCAAACAAGTATTAGCGGAAGTACCTGGCCCATTCCCCCCCTCCAGGGGGAGTCATCAATCCCACTTCCCCTCCACTAGTATCTGGAGGAATTCTAGAATAAGGGGAAAAAAATATAGCAGCAAAAGGTCTGGGAGGTAGAGACTGCGCCCAATAATAGGGGCCAATTGAACGAGGTGTACTCTAGCCCCGGCCCCTGCAGTGCAGTAAATCCAAGCTGTAATACTCCACCGGAAGAAGCATCGAAATACACTCCGTTAGGAAAGGTAGTTAGCTGTCGTACAGACCATAAAGGCAGAACACGCATACAGGCAGTAACTGAACTGCCACTTGAAGCCGTGAAGGACAGCCTGGTAAGTCAGATGCTAGACTCCGCCACACGTAAAGTTGCAATCAGTAAGCCAGCACAATGCCTAAAGCGGCGGGCAAACAAGAAGTCCAATTGCAGGGAAAGTTTAAGGAAAGGAGGAAGAAATTACAAACAAAAGCCAGAGCAATGGACAAGGAGGGGAGTTATAATTTAATGACCTTTTTGCAGAGTCTACAGAAGGCTGCAAGGAAAAATGGCTAAATCCAATTTGTAGGATATCGACTGTACATACTAATAAGCCTCCAACTGTGGTGGATGAAGAAGTGGAGAATACTTTGTAGCAGATAGTGGCTCTTAGGAGTGAAAAAAAGTTTTAAAAAAACAAAAAAGTCCAAAGGGGTGCATTAAAAGGGTAGAGGTGTTGCGAAACCATCTGTCCTCTGTAAGGTGCAAGCCCAAGCAGTACTGCAGAGCAAACAACAACCTCCTTAAGTGATGGACCAAGGAACCACAGGTCCCACTGTTGAGGAACCCCAGAGCACCCTTCCCTTGGGCTCGGTGTCACTAAATCCCTGTGCTAGAGCATTCTCTCTGTCGCGTGTACAACCGCTAGTAGTTTATGAATGAACACTCGAAGGATCACCTACATCCATCATTAGAGAGACAGCCTATGTAGCAACGCAATTTACCTTAATTGACCTCTTTCCAGACCCTGAGTACCCAGCCCTACTAAATCATGCATGCTTGCTGAAGGTGTTCCTGGCTATCCCTGCACTTTCTATAATATCATCGCGGGATATAAAACTAGTAAACCTGGGTAGCGGGAACCCCGCAGCATTTGAGGCAATAAGACAGGGTACGTACATCAAGGTAGAGTTGTATACACCAGTCACCTCAAAGTTGATCAGTGATAACATAGATTGCCTCCATGTGATGGGCCTGGACATGCTCCTGCAAAGAAGGGCAAAGTCAGCTGTCACATTACGCAATCATCAAAAGGAAATTTGTGCCGCATCAAGTAGACAACAAGGACCACAGAGTCCTCCAAAAAGGCCCCAAGACAGCTATATACTCCTGCCAGGCACGCTAAACGACACAAGAAACATGAGAGTGACCAAGTGGAGAACTACTGCTGACAGGACAGTCACCTTCAGACAGAATAAATGGCCCGCCTTCCGAATAGATGAAGCAAGCTGGCAATGGTTGCCAACAGCTCCTAACAGCTTTGAGAAACCTGACAAAAGCTGGCATAGTTTCAGCCACACGTTTCTAATGGATATAAAGCCCCATCTACTAGTCACGTCTGCAAGACCATGGACAGTGATAATGCCCAAAGTGGGGCAAATGGGAATACTATCCTGTCATGGAATGCAGCTGGAATTCAGTCAAACCTGAGGACTTTGATTGGATGTAATCTCTAACTATAAAGGAGATATTTTTCTTTCAGGAGACGTGGGTGGCAAATATTATCAGTGCCTTACTGGCTCCCTTGGATTTTATGGGGTTTGCCATTGAGGGCGGTGAGCTAAGCAGAGGGAGAGCAACAGCGGGTGTATCTACCTGGCCCTCAACGAAACTGGACTGTACAGTAACTATAATCTCCTCAACTGTATCTCCGGAGTACACGCTGCAGGTCAGCCTGGCCCAAGTGCAGAGGAAGGCTAGCATCACACTGGACATTCTAAACGTGTACTTAAATCCAAGCAAATGAAACAAGCTCAAGGATCAACTTGCAGCCCTAAAAACTATTTTTTGTGGCATAGGGAACAAGGCTCCCAGCAACGGCAAGCACTACCTTCTAGTTTGTGGTGATTTTAACATCTACCCACTGGAAGACATAAGTGATGAGCAGAACAGTTGGGGTATCCCGTCAACTGAACTGGAAGTTCTCTTCCCCTTAGCAGGCACAAGAAAGGGAAATTATTCAGCAATTTCCTTACTGAATTGCAGTTTTCCTTCCTAAATGGTCGAACAATAGCCCTGCAGCGTTCACATTTCGGAATAGTAGAAGAACTATCCTGATCAACTATATTCTCTTTCCAAACAGATGCTGGGATCTGGTGTTGGGCATGGAAGTAATTCAAAGACCTGAGGGAGATCACGATCCTTTATGCTTCAAGTGTGCAGTCCTGACTGAGCAGAGAAAGGTCAAACACTTAGCTACCAGTATTGTTCCAGACAACAGCAGAAAAGCGGTAAAGTGGGTAAAGTGGAGCAGAGAGAACTAATCAAACGACGAGGCTTCACTAAAGGCATGCCCAGAGCATTTTTTCACTAGCACCATGGATAAGGATGAGCATGAGGGAATATTAACGAACTATAATAATCTCTCAAGGGAACTTATGTGCCACTGGCCTGCACCATGGACATCAAGGAGTAACAGCAGGAAATCTGACCAAGGTTGGTATGATAAAGAGTGCAGAGCTGGCAAACAGCTGCTGAAATGGGTGTACAATGACTGCCATGCCTCCCCAGGAGAAGAGCGCACCTTCAGGGCCATAAGGAGAGAATACAAAGCCCTACTTAGGGGTAAGACATTGAATTACAAGCAAGAAAGGTGGCAAGACCTGATCAAAGCAGCAGAAGAAAAGAACAGCAAATCCTTTCGAAAATTGCCGGAATATTCAGAGAAGGTACAGGATCCCAGGGTCAACACATTCCAGCACAGACCTGGATAGATTATTATAAAACCATATATTCCAGTGGAAACCGTACATCAGCTCTGGCAGAACGTAAACTCCCCCAGCCAACGGAGCAGTACATTATTTAGCGCCCAGAAGTAGAAAGAGCAATCATGGACATTATTTTTGCTGACAGTGGAAATACATTCTTGTCAATAAATGTATTGATTGCAAAGCGATCTATATGTTGAAACAGAAACTGCATCTTCTGAATGGAATTATTGAATATGCGGATGTATAATGGTAGTGAGAGTATATGCAGCGGCTCTTTTTCCTTTATACACAAGAGTCATGACAAATTACATTGTTTCTGACTGCACTTGTGCCATTACATATCTGTCCAATAAACACATCATCAATGGCTTCATTGAAACCATGAACACCTCTTATCCACACCTGTTTGCATTCAACTACAAATGAAGTTAATTATTCTTTTATCATATGTGTGCACTTCTTTCCCTTCCTTGCCCTCAGCTGCCATGATCTCACCCACCTGTTCCTTCCAGCCTTGATAAGTATTCAAGGTGTAGCTACTTTGTCCTTTTAGCCTCATCCCTTGCTATCACCTTTACTAAAACGTAATATATGGATGCTCCCCTTGACCAGGGAAGAGTTGAATTTGTATGTCTCCTGTTATACATAAGTGATGTTCTACATCACACTAGGTTGCAAATGTACAGTGCACTGTTGCCTTTCACAAGTACATTTTTGTCAGAATGCAAAATAAATAAATTCACATTTTCCTGGTGAGTGCAACTCTTTATTTCCTACACATTGAAGCCCTATGAAATGACAATGTAGACGGCATCACTCGTAGTTTTACAAACCAATTCACCAACTATCATCAAATGACATTACTGAAATTCCAAACACATTCTCCTTTCCCCAACAGTTTAATGGCAGCAGAAATAATGCACGTCACTTGTAAAGAACTCTAAATGTTGAAAGTAGTACAGTAAAGCTTTCAAACTATAATTAATACGCAAAGCCAATTACATTGCATGTGTTTCTTCTCTAGATATTATTTACACGGAGACCCACTTGGGGACAGTAATATGTCATGCCTACAACTTCATTCATGGCAGTAACATCATTAAAAATGTAAGATGATGTCCTCAGTGTTGTCACTGATGATGTCACTTGTGATACCATAAGATACAAGGGGCTATATCACATAAAGTGAACACTGCAAGTGGCACTTAAAGACACTGCATCTGCCCCTCTTTTCGGCTTACTGATATCTTAAATAGTTAAAGAGGTTCTACAGCACTATTTTACCACCTTAGAAGCGGTAAGTGGTTGCTTATAAAAGGAACTTAAAATCATTAGGTGCTCCACACATGTAGCAGCGTTTGTTGACATACCTAAAGCAAATAACATAACAGAACATAACATAGTAACAAAAACAAAGCAACATAACAACACAGTGAAAACATACCAGGGCACACCAACAACACAATAGAAAAGACAAAACAGAATACAACAATACTTTGCAGTAAAGCAGCAGAAAAACGCAGCAGCTCAACAATCAACAGGATACACCAATACCACAACAAAATGTCACACAATAAATTTGCACAAACATTGTTGTCAAACATTGCCTCCTCCAGAAATACGTTTTCATAATATGTTTGGTAAAAGGAGTTTTCACCAAGCACTGGCTTAATCTACCACCAACAATGTGAAATAGTGGCAGTCAAAAATGATCTGTGATCCAGCTCTATGTGTGATGTCACTTGCAGTGCAATGGGGAGGATCATAGTTGTGTAGCTCATCGTAACTGCTGTAGTGCAGTGATATTGGGTCATACTGCCTCACAGGATGTACAAGACAGCAGCTTAAGTTTGCAAATGAGAGATAAGAAGTAAAGCTTGGAATTATCTTGAGAGCGAAGGATAGCAGAGGGTTTGGGGAAATTGTGAATCGCTCTTTTTTACAGATGACTCTACTCCCAGAGTTGAGTGTTTAATACCTGCAGAAAATGGGGTAAAACATTTTAGCATGTCTTAGGTGGTGAAAGCATTAGCCATCAATAACCTGATGATAATGGAGATGTAATCCTTGATTTTGTAGCAGCAGTCATAGCAGTTATTATAAAGAGCCCCTCAAAGAAAGCTTCAGGCCCAGATTGTGTCCCGATGGACGTCTTCAAGGAGAGCATCTCCTGATGGTCTCCAATATTAACTAATGTGTTGAGAGCAGTAATTGTCAGTCCAATTATCAGTTCTTGGCAAGAAGCAGTAATTGTTCCCATCTTCAAAAAGGAGATAGGAATCAACCTTCTTGCTACTAACTCATTTCACTATTGTATTCGACTACCAACATTTTGGGCAGAGTTATTCTTTCCAGATTAGAGATTTGGGCTGAAGATCATCACATCTTGTCCAATAATTAAATTCGGTTTTCGCCCCATTGTTGTACAGCAGAGCAATCTTTAAACCTTTATCTTATCCTGGGGAAGTATACTAAAGCCAGAATCGGAGTCATCCATATGGCTTTTATGGACCACTCCTGTGCTGAGGACACAGTAAGCCACTCCAAATTGATGAGAAGGATTCAATGGAGAACATATGCAAAAGTGTGTTATGGCCCAAATGGGGAGTGTACTTCGCTAATAAACTCTAACCGTGGTGTACGTCAGGGATGCATACTTGCATATTTTTTGTTCCTTATCTACATTAAATCACTGCAGGGTCAACTTGTGGCAAAAGGGAAAGATTTGCTGCAGGTTGAGTAATGTTCTATCTCAATTCTTTTATATGCGAATGATGCAGTACTTCAGCGACAACGACTAATGGCCTCCAATTACTGCTTGACTCATTTACATCATGCATGACCTTGACCTAAAATTCAACCTTTCTAAATCATTTATGTGAACCAATGGACCTAAAAGTGTTAGCTCCAGGTTTTATTTGATCGAGGGAGTCCCTGTTGCCAAAGTAAAAAGTTTAAATTATTTAGGGATCACTTGCGACTCTCGCCTTAAGTTGAGGTTACCTTCAGAATTTAAGAACTCTTCAGCTTCACAGAGCAGATGATGAAGTCTTCATGTTTGTTTCAAAGTTAGGATATAAATCAGTGAAAGTACTATTACAGATATACAACAGTAAATGTATTCTGATGGGGCTAAATGGGACAGGAGTCAGGGCATATACCAAAGCTAAAAGCCTACAAAGGGTCGAAAACTGTTTCCTGCGTAGGATTTTATCTTTAGGCCATGGCACAGCTACCTATATTTGCCATATGGACAGAGGAACGAATTATTTGGAAGATGTAATGAAGGTGGTGCCTTTTGATGTTATGGCTCAGAATCCAAGCTAAACCGGTGGTTGTTTTCACAAGAAAAGTTCTGAAGGAATGTCTACTGTTCGATAACATGGCCCAGATCACATGGTTACACTATGTGAGACAGACATTTGTAAATTTGGCTGTTTCAGAACTTTTCACTAATCCTGACTCCGCAGAAGCCACCTCCAAATAGTGTGTAAAAACTCAGTTTTTTTAAAGTATTGTACTGCCGCTCGCTGTAACAAGGTGCGAACCATGCAGCCTGTAGTAAAATTATCCCCTTCTCTGACGTTGAAACCTTGTCTTGCCCTAGTAAGTAATCCAGAAATATAGATGTTATCTTATTCGATTGTGACTTAGCACAATACACTTTTTGGTAGCATTTCCTCTGCATGGTAGGTTGCTCCCGAACCTTACGAAATGTCCATGTGATCACTTGTCATGTCAAATCGCAACGCACTTTAAGTTTCTTAGCACTTTGAATAGTTATCCACACAGACAATTTTTCCTCCCAATTTTGATGGCTGCCAACATCAAACGATATAAGATCAGTTTGATAAGTTTACAGCAATTGGGATCTACTCAAATTTGTTATGCTGCTATTAATTATATTAGAAGTGCTTTAAAAATCAGGAAAAGTTATGGTGCATCTGTTTTTCAGTAACTAAATTATTTTAGTTAAAGCTTATTAAAATATTTATCTAGATTTTATTATAATGTATTAGGGTCATTAGTTTGAATCTTCATTCTTAAATTGTGTTTTTAATGATTTGTATCAACTGGGTACCAATTTGCACTAGACATCCAATATAGATTTGCATATAATGTGGGGTAGGTTGATTTTTCAGTGATGAATAGTGCTGAAAAGGCTTCATATTTGTCACGGTCAGATAACTGAAGTCTTTTTTAATCAACTTGATGTTTTAATTTTTATATACCATATACTCTTATTTATTTGTGTGTTCTTTTATGTCTTTTTAAGCCAAATAAAGGAATTCGACTGGGTCATACTGCCCTTTTAAGTGGAAATTTAAGGGTAAAAATTATACATGTGTATATTTGGGAAAACGTTCATTCAAAGAACTCAAGTGAATCATGGAGATGTAATGAGAGTCTTAATTATGCTCCAAGCTTACCCAATGTTCTCTATAGCAATATTGGTGAAAACAGTCAAAATGTTTTTGTATAACATGGAGCTGTTTGAGTTATTTAATAAGCAGCTATTTGTTCAAATCTCCAGTGTTAGGAGTAAGTAATTTTACCCATTTGGGCAGAAACTCGAATGGTAATCACTTTAAAGGGTTGTACCTCTTTGACAGAGGTTTCTACTAAAGCTGTTTTTTATATACTAAATAGAGCACACTCATGCGCAAAAATACATTTCACTCTCGAGATGCATTTATGAAGCAATTTCACAAATGCAAATCATATTTCGTCTTCTGAAATAGAAAATTGTGCAAGCACCCAAAAGTTCAGATTTTCCATTATTAACTACAATGGGGTGATAGGTGTGTAAGTGATATTTATGTCAGCCCATATCCTGACAAAGATATTTTGGTATTATACCAGACAATGGCTAGTGATGTCTTTGGTATTGTGTCCATCTTCACAACAATATTTCCTGCTCTTGAGGGCCTGAAAAGACCTCCACGAATTGCACCACGCATAACTGCTGCTTTTCCTGACTAATTCATCTTCATTGCAATCTATTTAAAAGGTGGACTGTATTCATTGGCTGAGCATTGACAGACAGAAAGTTATATCTTCAGAGAAATTATTCCGGTCAGGCAGTGCATTGCTTGACTATCAGACAAATTGTCATGGACACTCCACGTCTCGAATAAACGTGAACACTGGCAAGGAGAACATATGAGGACAAAGGTAAATAAACATGCTTGAAATTGCTATAAAAAACACTTAGAAAGCAGAGTATTAGCTTTCATTAGTGCAGCCACTGGAGTGGCAGTAAAGCACAGGGATATGAAGAGCATTGAATACTTTACAGCCATAAACCAAACGCAAGTGCGTTTTTTAACTTTTTAACGAACTTTGTGTTTTTTCAACCCATTTGTTCTTGTGTTTAACTGTCATCCGTAAGTTCTGCTTTTTAAATGATAGAATGTTGAATTTTAAGACTTGTAGTTTGGTTTTATCATTATAAGTATAGGCAGAGCTACTGGAATTATGTGGTTCTGTGTCTGCTGCTTTTTCTCAATAATTATAGATTTGTCTCACTTCAGTGGTGTAGCGGAACTTGAGCCCCCACCCCCACACGATACGCCAATGGGCACCACACCACATGTCTCCTCAGTCCAATAACTCCAGTAAATATATATATATATATTTAATGTATATATTTTTGGGATGAATTATAGTCTAGATATGGGATTGTCCATAGTGAAACCAGCAGGCCGAAATTCTATTTATTATATTTATATTTTGCTTTCAGGTACACAAAACAAAAAACAAAATATTTTACTGAAAAACTATTTTTAAAAGAAAAGTAAAACACATTTCATCTTTAACCTACCACTTGAATAATTACCTAACATAGAACCTAAAAACCAAATAATTTTGGATTCCCAGTCCCTGCGATTCACAAGGTCATAGGGTTTGCAACCACAAAATGACTTTGTAATATGCACTAAACTCATTTTGCAATTCAGTTAAGCCTTTCAGACTCCTCTTTCAGCAATAATTTCCTTACAGCCGCCTGGCATTATCTTCATCTGCCCAATAAAATCATATGCCTGGTCCACTTCCTCACAGGCCCATAGACAATTCTTTGGTCTCACAGACTCCCTTGTTATACATGAGAGAAGGATTTTAGTTTGAAACTAAAAATGCATGCTGTTGAGCATTTCTGTTATTCCAGTATGAAAACACAAACGTACTTTGCGGAAACAATGAAGGAAAAGGCTTTCATGCTGTATCAGTAACAAGAAATCTTCCATTAGGCCCTACACAGTGAACTTGCATTTTTTCCATTTCAGGTGTGAGTAGTTGATGCATTTGATTCTGGTACTTGTATTCCTGTCTATAATGGGAAAAGAAAAATAACAAGAACCAGGTTGCAAAAAAAGTTACATCTGACAAGAGAGATCTTTGCTTTACAATACTGCAACTTAAATTGGTTATTTAAATATTGAAGTCACTGAATATTTTTATGTAACACAAAAGCAATCTGCTTTGTAGACTACCTTGGTTTAAAAAACAAAATGCAAAGCGCTTGGAAATATTTAAGTAAAGCTGGTAACTTTACTTTTTCAATGTTGTGCTTTTATTTGTCAATTATTTTTACAGTAAATATATTGCATGTTGCTTTTAACTTTTGCCTGACACCTTATTCAAAGCACACCCGAGGGAAACAAGAACTCTGGGGTTCTATACAGATCACTTAATGGAAACATTGGGAAATCACTTGCAATGACTAGCATTTAATGTCCGGGCTGGTATTTTTTTCCCTCATCAATACATACCTTCAACAGTTATTGTAAGAAGAAAACACTTTAAAATGTATTTTATCTGCCCTAATGGCCCCTTACTAATAAGTTAAATAAACAGGGACCTGTTAAAATCTTTACAGGTTATATTTCATAAAACGTTTTACTTAAGAATCATGCGCAGGCCTTTGCAGAATCTTAGAAACATGAAGAGACAGAGCTGGCATTTTTCTCTTGGAAAGGTAGCAACCCTACCTCTGCTCCAGTCATTCCTGAGCTGCCTCTTCCCCTCTAAGAGGAGCAGTGCTCTGTCAAGGATGCTGTCTCAGGGGACCCTACCTACCCACTGATGTAAGGTGCCTAGCAGGCTCGGACTGAAGAGAAACAAATACGTTACTTTGTTTCTTTTCAGTCCTGGATCAGGGCAGTGTCAGCTCAGAGCAGGCTGCACACTGCAGCTGCTTTAGAGAATCAAGCAATGGTTCTCATAAGTATCATATATGAAGAAATAATAATAATAATCGAGTGGACAAGTAACAACTGCCAGGTACAATTAGTTTTTGCACATTTATGGAACAAAATAACAAAAGAAACACAACGAACACCACTGTTAGATAAAAGTAATTTTTATATATAGCAGTGTAACCACATGCATCCAGTCACGAAGAGTGTACTGCCCCAAAATTCCAAAGGACAATTTTTATCACAAGAAAGAAAAAGTCAATAGAAGAATGTGTGCAATGTATCCCCAGTGTCAAATCAGCAACTTCAATAAAATACATAACAACCAATGTGAAAGGCTTTTGTTTAATAACAGACAACTTCCAATAAATTACTGTGGGAAACATAGACACAACAACTGTTTGTCTGTTAGAATGATGACAAGATTGTTTTTGTGCAGGAAGGGACACCTTCCTGTCGTAGCATTTTGCCGCATTCC
The DNA here is from genome assembly GCA_963921515.1 of Calotriton arnoldi. Taxonomy (NCBI): domain Eukaryota; kingdom Metazoa; phylum Chordata; class Amphibia; order Caudata; family Salamandridae; genus Calotriton; species Calotriton arnoldi. The sequence continues at coordinate 982,466 of CAWUFW010004398.1, read as the reverse complement.
CAGGTCTACCAGCAATGATACATTTGGGAATGCCTCAAAGTCCATAGGAGTTGCATGGGAACACCCACGCAACGCCCATGGAACACCTTCCCAGGGCAGAGTAACGCAATGTGGCGATTTGTGCTGCGTTATGCTACTCCTGATTTATCAAGCCACTCAGGGCCACACCAGGTGAATCGCACTTGTGGGTTGCATTGCGCATGCACCACGTTGCATGATGCAAAAACGATGCAACCCACTTCATTAATATGACCCTTAAACTCCGTTTTCAGGCTAAAATGTATATGTCACTGCCAGACGTGACCTCCTTAACGGTCTCATTTTGCATTAAACTTTTACAGCATCTATAGTAGCAGCCCAAGGTCTGAAAGCTGAACGCAAAATGGCACAGCTAGCAATAATCCACAAGCAGCTGCAGGGGAATGGTCCAGTGGAGAGGACTCATTTGAATCAAAACCAAAAAGCACACAGTGACTTCAAGAGGGGCGAGACCACAATGTGAGTGAGAAGCAGGGAAGAGTCTAAGCTTTAATAATGTCGGATGTCTAAAATATACTGGGTGTACCAGATATTGACATTAAATCCACCATCACACAGAGCTGGTGCAGACATTCATTGGAATGAGTTCTCATACCTTGCTGCTTTCATTCCAAGTAGGTGTTTGAAAGCTGCACCAGGTAGTGTGGGAGACTTCACACACAGGTGGCGGTGGAGAAGGCGACACCGTCAGCACAGTCTGGTTCGAAAAAATGTAGGTTCTCCTGGTTCTAATCAAGTTCAACTTTTCTCATCATTTTTATAGCATTCTCAGTGAAAGCAGGCTATTTCTTGGTCTTTCCCAGTGGAATAGTTTAACACTATTGTAATTCACCAGAGGATAATTAAATGAAGCGCTGAAAGGATCTGAGTGTTTTTTGTACAGGCAGAAGGATCCGCACTTCATTTTGAATGTGTATTTTGATACCTTCCAAAAAACAAAGAATCGGGGTGCCTCTAAAGGTTCATTCCCAGCACAGACCAGGGGAGCAGTTGAGAAACGGATTAAAAAATGTGCAAGAAATATAGCTAGAAACAAAAGAATGTATATTACCTACAAGGAAAATTCCCAAATATTAATTCTTATAACATTAAGTACCTAAGGAAGAGGTGACCTTAATGGGGTAGGTCATAAGAAAGAAAGACATAAGGGAGAAACCTACAACATATGCTAGAAGAAACCAGTTATTCAAAGCAAACTTCAAAGTTCCACATCATGAAATCTGTGCTTTCTGGTCAATTTGCTCCAGTTTGAACATCGCCCGCGCCATTTGGTTTTACACCACAGCTGCAGGGCCCTTTAAAAAACAGAATGTGCTAAGCGAGGTCCTGCGCTGCTACATTTCCCCATGCACATGGGCCACTGGAATTATGTGGTGGGGAGCACCAAAGTATGCTGCAGGGTTGACTAAATTAGACAGCTAGAAAAGCCAAATTATGTGGCACAATACACCATATTTTGAAGCTGTTAACTTCACTATTTGTCATTTTGACACATGCACAAAACATGGGCAAACTTTACTGAAGAAACAGAGCTGACGGCAATAGCAAAAATAAGTAAGTGCTTTTTCCATTTTCAGGGCTCTCCTCAACTGAGGTAGAGCACCACAATATAAACATTCTAAACTGTCAATGTGGAAGGAACCATTAGGGAAACATGGAGAACAAGGATTCCAATAGATAAAGAGGGAAGGGTAAAACATAATAAGAGCATATACATTTGTTTAAATGTTACAGATTATAACACATCCCCTTACCAACAATAAAGTATTAATAAATATGTAACAGTTATGGCATTATAAAGTCTCTCTGGCCTGCAGGAGAGGTTGTGCTTCTTTTGACTGCAACATTACTTTTGTCTTTCTTATTGGTCACATGTTCATCAGAACCTTTCGCAAAGTATCTAGGTGATTCACCATAGAATTTGATAAGTATATCCATACTCCAAACCTGGACATTTCCAACCTTTACATTATGCTTGATCTCACCAATTCACATAGGTTCATAAAATGTGCCCACCTTTACTAGATTATTATCAGGCCTTTTAACTAAAACCCAAACACCCACCCTCCATTTTTGTTTTTTAACACCTTATTTAATATCATACTGTGTTTTGTCTTCCTTTTGATGTCTTTCTATAATTTCTGTGCACCCTTTGCGATCAGTAGTTACTCTATCACTTCCCTTACCAATCTAATTGGGGCTACGTTTACTGCAAGGATTTCTGCCGTTTAGAGACACAAAAGAGGATATACCCGTGAAAGGATTTGGTGAATTGTGGTCAAACCTTAACAGGTCTTTTATTGATTTCTCAACTGGATGACCATTGACACTGGCTAATTGTATCTTTTATCATGCAGTAAGCCCGTTCAACTAGCCCATTGGCTATAGTATAGCAGGGGCGGCTCCTCCACTGGAGCGGAGGAGCGTCCCATCACTTAATTGCCCCCCAAAGCCCCAGAGCTGAAAAATAAAATGGTTTTCATCTGCCCATCCTGAACCGAGCATCAGGATGGGATGAGGTCTGCTGAGTGACAGCAGGGAGGAGTGGTGGGCACAGGGCTGCCTTTACACTTTAAAAAGTGCATGTACCTTTGGCTGGCCGTCTTTCGAGGGCCAGCCAGACTTGCGCACTTTAAACCTCTCAACCCAGCTATCTTAAGACAGCTGGGTTGAGAGCAAGTGCAGGCAGCTCTGGATCACCGACAGAGGCCGCTCTCACCAATCAGTGCACTGCTCACATGCTGGTTAACAGCACATGAGCAGGCCTGGATTGGTCGAGGGAGTTTGCTGGGGCCTGCACTGCAGTCACAGGAGAAGAGGTCAGAGTGAGGAGGACTACGTCGTCACGATCAGGTGAGTTTATTTTTTATAATTTTGTTTGCACGCCCTCAGTAGGTACCAGCCGCCACTGAAAAGGGCTATGTGTTGTTCATATTAGCAAGGGATGCGTTGGGGGAGCTATTTGTGGGGCAAGTATTGGGATAATGGAGGGGCATTACGTCGGAAATGTGGTGCATTTACATTGTAGGGTAGCTGGGATACTTTTAATCATAGAGAGAGCGAGAGAAAGGTATGTACAAGCGTGTGCATAAATAGAAAGACGCACCGCTGCTCGTGGTTGAGATAAAGCAGTCGCCCGACCCGTCAATGATTGCTTAGCGCTCAACAGTAGCGGCTCCTGGAGGGAGTGCTGCGGGACGGTGGGGCGGAGCGGGGGAGGGGCAGGGTGGGAGGTAGTAAACTCCGGCATACTGCCGAACGGAGGTAAGTACATAAATATATAAAACGAATTACATTGCGCACGCTGCAACACCAAATGGCGATGCAGCGTGCGCAATGTAATTCGTTTTATTTATTTATTTATGTACTTACCTCCGTTCGGCCGTATGCCGGAGTTTACTACCCCCACCCCGCCTCACCGCCCCGCAGAACTCCCTCCAGGAGCCGCTACTGGCGCTCAATGATAGGTTTGTGCCCTCAGGCCCGTCCTAGCATAAATGCCATGTCCTCCATTAGTGCTGTAACCTGCACGGCACCTCTCTCCCTGATCAGGGTCAGGTACTGACCCCTCACTCCTTGATTCCATGATTGCTTTTTATACAGCTTCCTTTTTCACATTTTACTCTGCCTGAATTAATCTTTTGCAGAGCTTGGGGTAAAAAAAATTAAAGGTTTTTATTGTTTGCCCAACAGAAATACGTTTTAGCTCCGAGGACGCTCTAATTCTCTAACTGAAATGGAAATGCTGACCTTTTTATAAAGTTTCATTTAAGTTCACCCATCTTTGCCAATTAAAGCAGCTGGCACCGAAGTAGATAAATACATTTTCCAAGGATCATTAAGGGTGAAGCAAAAAATGCAGCTTCGGTGTCCTGGTTCCTTTATCAGCAAGTAAAACCTAGACTCCATATTTCTGCCACTCTTGACCGTGAAATTTTATCCCAGGTCCTCAACGTGATTTTTTTGTAAGTATGTTTTTAGTGACTCAGAACCAACAAAACAAGCCTAAGAAGTCTGCAAAAATGTGCTAATTGTCCAGTTACAGCAAAAATATATAAATCCACCTCATTCCACAAAGGCCAGTATAAATCCCCTCAAATGAAACACTTAATAAGCTACTAAAGACCTTTTGTTCCAATGCTACTGCTACTCTGAACTCTCTGTGTAGTTGGATGCCTCGTTGATACAAAGACTTGTTTGTATGTGTGTCACGTTGGGGCATGAAGACTGTCAGGCCTCTAAGGCCTCAGTCCATATGTATACTCTTGTTGTGCTGTGCTGCTACCTATCTCGCTGCTAGAACTCCCTCGCTCGACTCGGCGATGTGGCAAGCGCAAGGTAAGTGGTTTTATTTATTTTATTGTTTATTAACCCGTAGTATGTCGCCTTCCACCCCTGCCCCACCACCCCACCACGCTTATCTGCACGGACCATGCCTGGTATAACTACCTATGCTTAGAGTTGTTTGTCAGGCATATTGCTGGAGCTCCTTTGTCATTCAGCTGATTAAAACCTTTTTATTTAAGGTTCGGGAGTTGACAGGCCTATTGGAGAAATGTAGGCATGCCATGAATCTGAGGATCAGCGGCAGGCCATGTCGTGGTGAACCCGGCAGGCACAGAAGGCATGCCTCACAGAGGCATATCCCTCTAATATTCCCATGCACCTAACCCTAACAGTTCTTTGACAGCGGCCACAGGCATAGGGTGGGAGAAGAAGGAGTAAAAGTTTAACCTAGGCAAAAATAGATAGACTGCACTCTGGTTGCCTGTGAGAGGTGAAAGGTGTTGCAGGTTTTTTGTCCCTTCCCCATCACCAGAGTGAGTGCAAAAAGGGCAAAGTGGTGAAGGAAAAGAGTATGTATTTACCTTCATGAAAGGGGTGGTTCCCCTTCGATGTATGCGTGAGCGGGCCGAAGGGTAAGACCCTTCAGTATATAAAAGTCTGTTAGAGTTTGGGATTGAGAACCTTACCCTTACCTAAGTAATCTCACAGGCACAGGAGATAGACAAATTGTGTCAGTTTTCTCCTTCCGAGGTTGCGAGTGGATAAATGCCTTCGGAGGGTAGGAGGGGTGGTTCCACTCCAGCTAGGAGTTCAGAATATTTTAGCAGGGGTAGCTGCTCTTCAGGAATATGAGTGGTTGTTTCCCCACCCAAAGTCAATGGTAATTCTTCAAGTAAAGACGGGCTTGATGAGGCACATATCCCCTCCCCTGCAAAGTAACGCCAGTGAACAAAATGTTGATAAAGGTTGATAGGCATACTTGCTTGTGGTTGAAAGAATGGCATGAGATCACCAAGACTTGAAATTGCAATTTCCTGAAAATGGTTCATTTGAAAGAAAATGTTTGCAGTATTTGCGAAGATGGTTGATTGAACTAAAGAGGCCACCTCGACCAGCAGAGGTTGACGGGGTGAATGAACGGGAACAGCGAGTAACTGATAAAGATAATGAGAGCCAGGCAAAGGGACAGGTGTGAAAGCTGTTGACTGGTATGAAAAAAAACTTTGCAGAAAAAGGAAAGAGTGCTGACATGAGCGTCTAATGGAAGAGACTGGGTTATTCCCTTCTTTGGTGATACCTGCAGCTCCTGAGGGGTTGGAGGAAGATAAAGATTGTATCTTTGAAGATTTGCTGAATGTTCCTTTCCCACCATGGCTTTATGTACCAAAAAGGGTGCTAGAGAAACTCTTAGGAGAAACCGTTAGATTACTATGTTAAGTGATCAAAGAGGGGCCTGGCATTGAAAGGATTAAGCGGAGATGAATTGGTTCATTTGGCAGTATAGGCAAGTAGTCGAGCGACAATGGCATGTCATCAGTTTGTTACAATAGATGTGGTTTAAAAAAAAAAAAGAATTACGTCCATCACATGTGTTAAATGTGAGTGCGACTGAGGTGAAGTAAGAGAACCTGGTGATATTGCAGCATTGGTTTGAGGAGTTCTTGGAAAAGATAAGAAAGTGGGAGGGCCTGTAAAGTTTAAAGAGAGGGTGGAGTAAGGAGTCACCAATAAAACAGATGGCAGAGGGTGATGATGACATTCCATAAGAAATGTACTTGAGTCAACAGAAGAATACTCATTGAGAGAGGTGCCAGGAGCAGACGGGCAACTGGTACACATGTATGTGCCTTGAACCAGGTATGAATTGTGGTCATTCACTAAGGATGGTACATGGGGGAAGAGAGGAGAACAAAGTTGTCAAAGTTATTGTGGACAGTTTTGGATGCCTTGTTTTCGATTTTAGCACCAAAAGACCTGTGGGATACGTGTAAGGTGTCTGTGAAGTGGCCAGATAAAGAAACTCAGCATCTAAGTCCAGAGTTTGAACCCTCATCAGTTGTGACAGATAAATCAAAGAAACAATGCAGTATTTGAAGGAAATAGAGCTGCCGTAACATGTAAACTGGCCACAAATAATGCAAACTATACAGAATAAAGATGAGAGCATACATACTGACTGTTAGAAATGGGGGTCTCTAGCTGCAAACGGTTTGCACCTTTGTCCAAGTAGGGACCCTTCTTCCTAGTCAGGGTAAGGGGATACACTTCTAAAATAACCCCTGCTCACCCCCTTGGTAGCTTGGCATGTGCAGACAGGCTTATCCCAGAGGCAGTGTGTAAAGCATTTGTGCATGCATACAGTAATACAGTGAAAACACTACAAATGGACACTAGACCAGTTTAAAGAAATAAGCAATTCTTTATCTAAACCACACAAGACCAAAAACGATAAAAATCCACAATACAGTTCTGAAAAATATGCAGTTTGCAAGAAAACCTTAAACTTGTAGAAATATCCACAAAACACAGTTCTTCCGAGTCGGTAGCTCGGTCCGGGGCTACCGTGATGCTGAAAACAACAGAGTCTAACCGTTCCAGCCGTTCCAACGGTGTCTGTACAGGCCAGCTAAAGCGTTGACAGACTCGTGAACAGTACCTTTCTCGTTGCGGCCGACACGTTGGTGCGAGTTAGTCGGGGCAAACGTCGCGGATTGCATTGCAAAATGGAAGCGGTGCAGGGTGCTGTGCCCTCACAACGCGGTGCAGGCAGCGGCTTGGTGACGATCGTCCAGATGGCGTCGGTAAGACCAAGGCTTACAGTGCGGGTGAGGCGGTGCCCAATGCGGTGCTGGCAGGTTGCGGTGCAGGCAATGGAGCCGGTCGATGTTCGGGTCGTGCAGCGACGGTGTCGGTGATGTCCAGGCAGGGTAAAGCGAGGTGGTGCGGAGTGGGGTGCCCACAGGACGCGGTGCAAGCAATGGCTCGGTGACGATCATCCAGACGGCGTTGGGGAGACCAAAATTGCGATGCGAAGTGCGGCGGGGCCTTCTGCGGTGCCTTCATGACACGGAACCTGCGACAGACTCAGTGACAGAGTCGGTTGCTCCTTTCTTCTGTGGCGACTAAAACCAGTGGTTCCAGAGACGGTGCCCAGAAGGACGGTGAGGCCTTTGCTGTTCCTGAGACCTCTTGAACAGGGGGCAAGCTCTACTTCAAGCCCTTGGAAACACTTTACAAGCAGGATACATACACAGTCCTCTCCTTGGCAGAAAACAGCTACTGCAGGCCAACCCCAGACAGCACACAGCAATGGGGCAGTACTTCTCATTCAGCTTTTCCCAGCTCTTCTCCTTGGCAGAGGTTCCTCATGAATTCCGAAAGTAGTCTAAAAGTCTTGGGTCTGGGCCCCACTTTTTATAGCACAAATTCCTTTGTTCTCTGGTGGCAGAGAAGCGCTTTGCCCAGCCAAAACCAGTTCTGTCTTCTGTGGTGCAGCTTCCTGGCAGGAGGTGGAGACAGCATTGTCCACAGCAGACCAGGCCCATTCAGGAGTGAAAGAAATCTCCTCCCCCTACTCTGAATGCAGCCCAGGTCTATACAGCCCAGCCCTGACTCACCCTATAAGATGTTATAAATAAACTCCCATTCTATCCTATGGGACAGACAGCCTTGCAATAGTGAAAAATGAAATACACTGTATTTCACTATCAGGGCATGTCACACACCTCAGTACATGTCCTACCTTTCACATACACTGCTCCCCACCCCATGTGGCTACCTTGAGCCTACCTTAGGGGTGACTCACATGTAAGAAAAGGGAAGGTTAGGGCCTGGCAAGTGGGTGCACTTGCCAGGTCGACATAGCAGTACCAAACTGCGCACAGACACTGCAGTGGCAGGTCTGAGTTACCTTTGAATGGCTGCTTCTGTGGGTGGCACAATCAGTGCTGCAGGCCCACTCGCAGCATTTGATTTACAGGCCCTGGGCACACACAGTGCACTGTACTAGGGACTTAGTAGTAAATCAAATACCCAATCATGGAAACACCAATCCAGCATAACAATTTACAGGGAGAGCATATGCACTTTAGCACTGATCAGCAGTGGTAAAGTGCCCAGAGTCATAAAACCAACAAAAACAGGTCAGAAACAGAAGGCCAAAAAGTAGAAAGTCTGTGGATAAACCAGCTGGATAAGCCAGGTTTAACACTCATTAATGAGACATTGTATAAGCAACATAGTGGAATAGAAGACCCAGCTCAGTGGGTAATGGCAGACCTGGTGTCAGCTTTGTGACTGGGCTGTGGCCCAATATTAGCACTCAGGTGCAACTACCTATTTGTTTTGGTAAGCTAAAGCAATAGAGGATATTTTGGTATGTGCATTGTTTTGTAGTGAATATCTTGATTGGAAACAGAAGAAGGATAAGTATAAGTTGATGGTGATACAAACAGAATTTTTCCAACAAACACTACCTGCAGGCAATGGGGCACATGTGCAAACAAACCAGTCAGAGGAGTTGGAGTAAGAAGCCATGGTGACTGAGGATGGGGAAAGAGAGGATGCTGGGATGGGGTAAGCCAAAATAAATCTATTTGTGAGGTGTGGGAAACCAGTGTACTGGAAGAACTAGAAGGAGATAATGCTCTGGGGGTATTCCTGCAGAACCAACTCGCCCCACACGGAATGCCAGAAGTGGTCCTCTTCCCTGTCTGTAGGGGCACTCAGTTTTATACAACAGCTCCTCCCCCTCCTTCTGCCATTGTAGCTGTAGTTCAGCCAATGTCGGTACTGAATGATCCCTTTCCCCATTTTGCTGCTACATCGGGAGTCCCAACAGGCCCTAGCTTCATCCCACAGGTCTGCCCGAGGGGCAAGGGGAATGATTGCAGGCTCATATGCTCCCAGTACCTCAAGAAGCCCCCTATGTGAAAAGAAGAATGAATGAACAACTTGTAGATTTCTTGGTTCATATGGGGGCTCCACATTCTTCTTTAAGACCTACAGAAGTACCCAATTTATCCCTCTCAGGAAAACGAGTGCAAGCCGTCAGCATTTCCAGTTCTGTTATAATGCATCCCATTTTGTACCCCATTCTGGAGACTATAGGTCCAGTCACAGAACAATATGAATTTCTGGTTACACCAGCCGAGTGAATGTTTAGGAAGAGATTCATTGTCCAACATGAACTCTATTGTATACTGTACTTCTGAGGAGCTGGTTGTACAAACAACAGATGGATGGATGGATTCCTAAGAGCACCAGACGTACCGTCACTCAAGCCCTAATCACCAGCAGACTTAACGCACTCCATATCGCAATCCTCAACCACCTCCTCCACCATCCCCAAGCCATAGAGAAAGGCACTGCAAGACTCATCCTGGACCTTCACCGGTGCACCCACATCATGCCACACCTCATAGATTTCCACTAGTTGTAATACACAAATGCCAATTCAAACTCCTCACACATGCATACAAGGCACTGCACAACATTGGTCCAGCATACCTTAACTCCCGCCTTCACTTCCACCAGCCCACCAGACACCTTTGGTCCGGCTCTCTCTTTCTCTCTCTCACACATTCACAGAAGCAGAACAGGAGGGCTAGCCTTCTCATCCATTGCACCCAAAACATGGAAAAACCTCCCTCTACATCTAGGAGCCTCCGCCTCGCTTCCAGAATTCCATAAGAAGCAAAAGACCTGGCTCTTCAACTAAGACTCTGCTGACGACCTTCACACCTGCTTTAGTGGCTGAATACCCCTCAGGTGATTAGTCACACTTTACAAATCCCTGTAACATAACAACAATGGTGCACATTTTCAAGTGAAGGCTCTGATGATGATGCAGAATGTGACATCTCCTAAACTGAATGAAATACCTGAAGATTTGCCCAATACAGTGCTGACTTGACTCAGCTCTGTGCCAATATGACTCAGAATAGCATGCACACCAGTTTTAAGTCTCTTTTCACACTCTATGCATGTGTCACACTCCTTCACCCACAATGTAATCTGAACATCCAATCCTGGCCCCCAAAAGATTTCCCTTGCTCTTCTTTTGGTTAAGGTGTGCCCCAGATGTCCTTCATGTGTTAATGTAAAGATTCTCTCCTTCAAACCCTTGGGTGGCACAAACTTGTCACTTCACATGAGTACTTCCTCACCAGCCATAGTTAATTCATCCAGTAATTTCACATAGGGCCTTACTGGAGGGGAGACCATGCTCTTGCTATGCCCACCTTCAATCACCATTTGTTTCACCGCTTTTAAAACAGGATCAGCTTCGATATATTTGGTCCACTCTTAAGCAGTAAACGCTCCACACGTACATCCTACTGCCTCAAACAGCCATGCTACAGCACCTTCTTGCTTTTTGGCCAAAACAGGTTGCCTGTCAACCTCAGTTCACTCCGGTGAACTATGCCTGAGCATTCCTCCACCCTGGCATGTGCTCAATCTTGTACTTGTATTCCTGTTACCTTGATGTTACTACATGCTGCTGCCAATGCGTCGCTCTCTATGATCGAGTAGTTACGTTCACTCTCAGTCAATGAGCGTGACATAAATGCTTCAGTCTGCTCCACTCCACTATGTAACTGAGACAGCAGAGCACCCACGCCACATGCACTGGCATCCACAGTCAGGAAAATGTTCAAACGAGTATCAAACAGTGCTACAATTCCTGCTTCATACACATCCTACGACTCTTATCGACCCTTCCACCACACAAATGTACCCCCCTATCTCAATAACTGCCTCATTCCCTCAGTTTTCTCTGCAAAGTTGCTCACAAACTGAGAATAATATTCAATGAGGCCCATAAAAGACCATACTTGATCATTGGCTTGAGGCGTGGGCACTGCACTGATAGCTTTGAGTAAGTCTGCTTTGGGCTTCACCCCATCTCCCGAGATTGTGTGGCCCAGTTATTTAATTTCTTCAAACAAAAAGCTGCATTTGTCTTTCCTGAGGGTGAGCCCAGCTTCATGCAACCTATACAATACTGACTTCAAAATTTAATTGTGCTCCTGTATAGTCTCTCCAACCACCAAGATATCGTCTTAGAAAGAGATAAGGTTTTCCAGAGCCTTGAACACTGCCGTCATCATGCGTTGAAAAACACTTGCCGCAGAGGTTGACCCAAAGGGCATCCTCGGAATCTGAAATGTGCCCCCCATCATAATAAATGTTGTCAAGTTCCTAGATTCCTCATGCAAGCGAATTTGGTGGTATGCACTCTTAAGTTCGAGATTGGAAAATAATTTTCCTCCTTTAAGTAGTAATTATATTAGGTAGGTAAAAGTGTCTGTGACAATGTTTTGATTGCGGCTTCTTAGGTCCACACAGAATCTTAATTGTGGGTCACTTTTTTTTGTTATGACTACAGGTGAATCCCAACTAGTAGCTTCTACCAGCTCAATAATTCCTTCTTTTAGCATATCCTCTAGCATTCTCCTCACTTCGCCTCTCACAGTCACAGGCACTCTTCTCAATCTGTGTTTCACTAGAATGGTACCCGTTTTCAGGACACTTTTATGCACATACCCCTTCAATTGTTCAAACTTATCATCAAAAACGTCAGACGTATTGTTTAGTGCTTCTTGCACTCCAATATTGTCCACCACCATGACCTGACTAGGAGCATGTTGATTGATATTAATGTGAAGATCATACTGATGGATCCGTCCTAATATTGGTGGTCCATCCTCAGCCACACACACCTTTCCCTCTATGCATCTTGCCTGTAACTTGGTGGAGGGTTGAAAATATCCCAGAACATCAATGCTTTCGCCTTGGTACCTCTGAGATTGATGTCCTTCGGCAACAGTGTTACTTAAGGCCACTCCCTCTCGAATATACTCTTTGGAACGATGGTAAATAAGGAGCCTGATGCTACCTTCAACTCAAAGGAAGCCTTGGGCCTGATTGTTCCCCCTTTATCCTCTGTTTCCTGATCAAGAATCAGTACACGATCTCCATGTGTGTCTTCCTCTGCGACCGTCACAGATTTGTTCCCCTCTCTAAACATGAGAGCATAGTGTCCCTTGCGTCCACACTTCCTGCCCTCCTTGATAGCTGCATAACAAAGTTTGGAGCCACCAGAACAGAATGAAACTGACTTCCGTACTATGGCATGTTTTGACATTTTTAGTATAGGAATGTCCTCCTTTTTTAACCTTCTTGTAGGATTTGCCACTCTGGTTGACTACACCCATGTTCTCATGAATATCTTATTAATTATGGATACTTCCTCTCCTGCACTACCCAAATCTTTTTCCATCTCTTTCATACACAGCTCTGATTTTTCTATGAGTTTTGCTATAGTAAGTGCATCCTTTAAGGAGGGATTCTTTGGTGCCCACCAGCGTTCTTGTTTTTTTTTCTCCCGCATTGTACATTCAGCTGATCTCTAATAAGTTCTTCAGTCATTGTACTAAAACGGCACTTGACTGAACGTTCTTGCAGGCTTGAAAAAAAACTCTTCCATTGACTCTCCCACTTTCTGAGGCCTTGTTTAAAATTTATATCTAGACATAACAATGTTCTGCTCTTTGGTAAACCTAAGTTCCAATCGTAGTTTGGCCTCCATATAAACTTCCTGTATGGGTTGATCATCGCCGACTAGAACTTCTGGAAGACATTTGAAAACAAGGTTGCTTTCTTTGCCCAACATACTTCTAACAAGGCTTTCTTCCTTTCAGGTCTAATAGCTTTCCCTTTTAATGCTATGAGATAATGTTAAAACAAATCTATCCAGTCTACCCACTGAATAACTGGAATACCTTGTTGAGGCAAAACTATTTTAGAAGATGCCATACTGAAGAGGATGTACTAGAAATATACCCTAAGTGAACAATGTGTCAAGCTTTATTTGTAGAAGAAGCAAGAATGTGTAGACGGTTTTATGTCTTCAATATAAGGTACTTTCCTTTTATGATCGCGTGATTCCCCAAATATACCAAGGCACTTTACTCTAACAATTGCATATGCAAGAGGGATTTTAGAGCTAATTGGTAAGATGCGGCTTAAAAATTGAGAAACTATAGCTTCCTCTAACTGTTAGCATCATCTGCTGTGCTTGGCTAGCGCATGAGCAGTGATTGCTTTAGTCTTTGCTGTTCCTAGTGCCCGAGTAGTCTTTGCCTCTCGCACAGTGCTGTTTCCAGCGCATGATCAGTATTTGCCTCTAACATGTCGCTACTGAGAGGGCGCTGCTGTCTGTGCTGCCTTCGAGTACGTTACCTCCCTCCGCCTTCCTTAGCACTCAAGCGCATCTCGTGGCACAATCGCTCGAGCTTAAATGCTTGAATTTTAATAATCCTCTTCAGCCGGCACCCAGATAATTGAAAGTTTACTCACAGCCACCAGGAAAATTCAAAGTTTCAGCATACTGTCCATAGTTCAATGTTCCTCTGTCTTATTTATGAATCAGAAGTTACATGCTTCACTGGGTTCTATGATCACTGCTCAGGCTGTTAAGGCTGGCAAAGTCATCACCAAAATGTGGTATTCGAAGTGAAGATAACACTCAATCTTTCTGAGTATTTATTGCCAACAGCCTGGAGAGGCATGATCCCACCTCTGCCAGCCTTGAACCAACTCCAGGGCAGGAACCACAGACCACATTCAGAACACCATGTAAGGTTCCAAATGGAATTTACACATCAAGGTTCCTAGGATTAAAGACAGATATTACCACATCTTATCTACATCAGTGATGCTTCAAAAGAATGGAAGAGAAAGAAATGCATTCTCATTGTCAAAATGAGTATCGAGAGAACACCTATGTTGATCCAAACTTACTACTCAATTATGAATGTGTCTTACTGTTGGGTGTGTACTCACATACCCTCCTCTTTGACTGAAGGAATTACATATGCTCAAAAACTATTTTTTCCCACTGTCATGTGTTATTTACCTTTCCCACCTAGCTCACATACAGCTACTTAGAACATTTTGCACAGAATCAAGAATTTAGGGGTTAGATGACAAATCAAAAGAAATGTGATTTACAATGCCTAAAGATGTACAATGCATATTAACTGAAGGGAAAAAAGTTTTTTTACATGCACATGAAAATGGTACATGCCATTATTGGTATATACAAAAAGGGGTGTTAACATTTAATAATGAACCTACTTTGAATGAAAATGCTTCGCTACTAATGCATCTAGCTTTGAATTTATGGGGTGAGGGGGAAGGTAAGCTATGCATAGCCCGTAAGGGAACCCTAAACATGGGTAAAAGTAGTTGCATACACACTTTAATATGCCAGAACAATTTACCCGCTCCTGGCTCCTATTACCTTGCATGATTACCTCCACATATATATCACACTAAACAAATGAGGAACATCTACTTTTACCACCAAAGGAGGGGCGCAGGGGAAGACAATTTAGACATTTTTTCAGCGATGATTCCTTCAGTAGGTGTGGCATTTAATGCAGTAAGGATAAGAAAGCAAACTAAATTGATAATGGGGCTGGCCAAAGACACCACTGCTGCTTTACCAAATACTACGGAAGAAATTATGGCAATGAGTAGCATGATTTTTCAGAATGGAATGGCTTTGTATCTGATTTTAGTGAAGGAGGGTGGAGTCTGCACAATGTTGAACTTTTGTCCCTGTCAATACATGGAACAATTAAGACCTTATATTTGGTGTCGTAAAGGTTTCACCGAACAAACATGAGACAGGGCAATCAGGATTTTGGGAAAAAATTGCAAAACAGCTAGGGAGTTGGAAAAATTGGATCCTAAGCCTTCTGGAATTTGTGATTGTTCTATTTTACTTTGGATTGTATTAATATGCGTAGGACCTAGCTTATAGTCAATGTGCTTAAATATGGAAAAGACCTGTAGAGGTTGCAAGCTCTACAAGCAGGGATTGAATGATAAGGAGGTAGAAATGGAGAGAGAGTACAAATTCCAGGAGGAAGTTAGGCACTGAAAAAATATTAAGTGGTGAGAAAAGGAATTATCGGCACCTGGGCCCAAATGCAAAACTTAAACCAACTCCATCTTGTCTGAGCCACATGAATGTATTCCTACAGCACTAATACACGGTCAAGCTTCAGCGACTAATAATTAAGGCTAATTTACAGAGCTCAGTTTCAAATGGCATGAGAGGACTAGGGATTGAGATATTATGTTATCGTTCTGGCATTTGCAAGAGCTTCGCAAGGTTGCATCTGTGGTGGGAAGAGTGCACTGTTTAACAAATGCTATCAATGCACCAGGAAGTAGTTGTATCATGTATAATACACAAATAACATCTGTATGTCTTGCCTGAGACCTGAACTTTTGGGTAAAGTTCAATTTCTGGATGAGGGTATACCTACCTGTGCTTAAAGTTTTGTTCAGACAGCTTGCTGGAGTTCCAGGAGCTCCCATGTCATTCAGCTGAATAAAACTAACTTTGATTTCAAAGGTGATACTGCTGATGAATTTTATTTAAGGTCCGTGCATTGACATAGCAAGCACCACAAGTAAAATATTTCTAATTCTAAACTACTTGTTGTGAAATTGAATTTTGGAGAGTAGCTTTATGTTATGTAATATAGCAGTTCCCAAAAAAATACACATTGTGAAATAATTGGAGTCTGCCTGAAACACTAGTATTGTGAAATATGGCGTAACATTATTTTTCAAAACATTTAAGGGTTTTCCAACAGTTCATGAGTCATACAGGGACAAATAGCATAAAAGGAAGGAATGTAAATATATGCTTATATTGTTCCTTTAATTTCCCTCTTGGCGCTAATGACAGTTGTAGTGACTGACTCTCCGCATCCATCTAGATAGTGGGCTTGATTCACAAACAGCACTTTTGAGTAAGTATACACTGTTCAGTACGTTTACTACTTTTGGGTATGCACAAACTGCACTTTTGTAGAAACTTACACTTTTGCAGTACACCCAGCACTACACATGGCCAACCAGTAGTACTGTAACTCCCTCCTACAGAAAATAATGGCAGTAGGGATTTAAAATAACACCTAAGAGGAAATAATGTTATTGGTAATTAAATTATGTAAAATAGATAAAAATATAAATTAATGGTAAAAAATAAATAAAAATAGTATATATTTATGATTTAATTATAAAATATTTATCAACCAATTTTGAACTGAAATAATAATGTAACAATATAGCATTCATTTCTATTTATAGCTATTCTCTAGCACAGTTTTTGCCCAGGAATGATAAGCCGTGCAAGGCTGAAAGCCAGCCTCTGCACAGCTCCCGGAGGCTGGTTGTTACTACAAACCAGCATTAGCTCTGGTGTTCTAGTCCTAGCACAAAGCCCATCTAACTTAAGGCCAGATATTTGTATTTTTATAGAACCTAATTGCCAATTTTATCTTATATATATAAAATAAAACAGCACATGCAGATACTAAAGCATCAAAAAGACTAAACAAATGTGGTGATAAATGTGTAATCTCAATTCACATGTAGATGGAATGCTTCTTTAACTAAAACTAATGAAAACATGTCAGCTTCTACAGTAAGCAACCATGAAGCAGCGTTCATAACAAGAACAATGAAATATGTAATCCTAGATAGGAAGTAGGATGAAACTAACTTTCTATGTCTAAAACCTCACACTTTATACCACAAGAGGTAAAACAATCTGCAAGCAACCACATAATGAAAATAGAAGAATCCTAAACAAGATTTCTCACAAGGTTCGCAACCTCCAAGGATTGTTAATTGAAATAACTGCATTTTGACAATTACAATGTGATTAAAACATAATAAATTCATAGCACTTATATATAAACCAATATACAAATAATTGCATAAAATGAAAACACACATTTATATGCATATTGATAAACCAAAAAGGCAAACCAGGCACAGTATATTGTCTTTAGCTAATTCAGATGGGTTCAAAAGAAGATAACAATAGAAAAACAAAAAATTGTCCAAACTGTCCGCACAATCTTCATTTTGTTTTGGAAAAGAGGGAACAATTTTCTTTTCCTTTTTGCAGTGGAGAATGATTTGCAACTTATTCATTTCTTTCCAATCGGTGATGGGGTCAGGTAGTCTCCATGATATTCAGGGGTCTTTGCCATAGAAGGTGCAGCATTTGATACAGTGTAGGAATGTTCCTTATGGTGACATATCGCCTTTGATTTGCCAAATGATGATTAAGAAAATTGGCATGTGCACTGGAACAGATCCTGTAGGGCATGAGAATCAAAGGGTGATGACATATCTTGTGAATTTGTATTTGTTAGAATGGGTGGTTCAAACATTGTAGCTGTTGTTGGCTTGAATGATGGAAAAGCAGATTGGCCATCATATTGAACATACTTCACTATTGCCAACTGCATTGCTTGACAATAAGCTTGGTGGAGCTTCAGTGGTCACAGCAGTTGTTTCTCATTGATAGACGCTAATTGTTGACTGCAATCTTTTTATCCACCAAAAGAGTGGAATCACTTAAGAATCATCCAGTTTGCAGAAAGGCTCTCTTTAGACGGTCAGCCACTCATATCCAAGATAGAACACCAAAGTATCACAGTGCGGCTTTCCAGTAGGATACTCATATTCAAAACTCATACTCATACTGCAGTCTGGACTGATTTTATTTCGTAATCAGGAGAAAGATGAGATTGCCACAACCGATGATCAATAGGATTGTTGGAATTCCACTAGACAGAGAACAATAAATGAAAAAATGAGGGAATTAGTCCAAAAACAGTCTTAAAACCAGTCAACAAGCAATATCCAATGTTTCTGAAGAAATGCGCTCTACCAGTTATATCTGATGATTACAGATGAAGTGCACAAAATTTGCTAAATGAGTTGGATCTTGGATTGCAGGAGTTTTCGAATATCTGACACAGAACGTCTGTTTGTACATCAAATGTTTCTGTCTCTGAGGTTAAGGGGACCTTTTTCTGCATTAATATCACAGCATGTGTGTTCAACTTATCAAAGCACATATTATCTATATCTATTCTGGGCCAAGGGACATTTTCAAACACTTTTTAAAGAGGAGGATACAAGGTTACTCCACAGCATTTTATGATTTCTTATATGGTTAACAAATACAGTTGGCCATTGGCCATCCCGCATCATGTTTCGTTTGTAATTATCAATTAGAAACCATTATTCAGGAGTGTGTGGTAGGCTGGAATGGATAAAACAGGTGCAGGTACTAATTTACAACTTAATCCTAGCTTCAATGGATTACAAGCTCTGTGCAGGGTGAATAAATTGCAGAGGAGTGAGTGACCTAGAGGACTGGAACATCCAGCTGTACTTATGAATGTGGTATTGCCTTGGTTGTAACAGTAGAATTCAAATGGTAATTTCCATACGTGATGAAGGAAAGTGTTATGTACTTTTTTACCAAATCAAGGACATCTACTTCTGGCAAAAGGTGGCAATGGACAGTGAGATTACTCCATGTAGGAACAATGTGCTATGTGGGTCTGTCTTCTGCTTCAGAAAATGGTGCATCTTCCATTTCTTCTATACTTCATAGGCGGCTTCTTTCTTCACCATAGTTCTCATGCAGGGGGCAAATTGTACGGTTCAAATATGGCACTCTTGTTGACCAGCTGCCAAGGTACATTGTTAGATTTTAATGCTTGTAGCACTCAATTTAGCTGTAGAATAGCTTGCAACTGAGACTGTCCATGTTAAAGATGTAAGTCTTCTTTTAGAAGGTCAAGAGCTGATGACATTATGGTGCTTATAGAATACACACACACAGTGTTTGCATGCCATCATCAATGGCTTCTAACTGTTGTTTGCATAATCTCTCTGTCATCTTCTCAAATACTTTCAGCAACCTCTTTTTCTGAATATTTTTGCATTTTATTATAAATTGTATGACCTGCTGCAAATATGAAATGTTTAACTTTAGCTGGGTGAGGACCCAGGAGGAAATCATTGAAATCTGTGTTTTCACTAATTGACAGGTGCTTCTTCACAGCTACAAAGCTGGGATGTGACAACCATTGTCACATAGGGTCTTCATTGTCTAGTATAGTGTATGCTTCTAAATATTTTAACATTCTTTTAGCAGTTGCTTAACAGTGTCCAATTGATCTGAACAGGAACCAGATTTTAATATGTCATTTAGTGAGATTTTTAAAACATAAGGGAGATGTTCCTATGATCTGGTAGGGAACCTTATCCCAAACCACAACACCTAGCACATGATATGTTTTGATATTCACAGTATGATGATCTTGACGTGCTCTATGAAAAGAAGAATGTGGTTGCAGTTCTTGAACCACAGGAATTGGCACAGTTCTATCAGGAAATAATGCCCATTTATTAACGACAACACTGTAATCAGCATGATGATTGACATTAAGAAAAAAGCAGCACTCCAGTAGCAATCCAGAAATAGGGCTACTGTGGTATAAGATACCTGTCACATACCAAGCAGAGAGATAGTGGTGACAGTGAGTAGCTGTGGAGTGTATAAGTGCTGTATGTAATCCAAAGTCAGAATGATTTTCATAAAGTGTTATTTCTTGCAAAGGCCTATTTTCAATTTATGTAACCCAGGTGGTGGTTCATAGCAAACCATAATAGTAGTTGAAATTGTTGGAATTTCAGTGTGAATGTTTTCTTCTAGGGTTAGTTCCTTCAGAGTAGAGAGAGGTTGTAAGCTTCTACTCCGAAGACCCTTTGGTGTAAAGAGGAGTCAGAAGAACAGAATCAGCCACATCATGCTTTTTAATGTGAATGATGGACACCTTATGTTTTTTCTTTGAACCAGTCAGTTGACTCAGGATTACACTAAGACAGCCCAAACATTTGTTTGTAGAGAATATTTTCTTGAATCAGCTCACCCACTTTGGTGAGCTACCTGCTTGCAGTTCTAGAAACCTTATCTTCACTGCTGGTGGAGTTGGAATGCTTCAAATTAGATAGCTTGTCACTGATCTCTTAGATGCTCTGTAAGACATTTAAATGGTTACAGCTGTAGGAATCAATATTAGGAAATCGCAAATTTTGTACATATCATTTTGCACTTCCTAAATAGCGATTCCAAGGAATCGCTATTAAGAAAATGCAAAATAAGTATTTTGTACATGTGGCCCACAGTTCTTAGTTTCTTCAACTAAATACGGCCACTAGTATCTTTGCTGTAGCATGGCTACTGTGGCACTCATGCCAGCATGGAGAGACGCTAACCGCTCATGCACTACATTCATTAGATTTAGTGTAACCTACTCATTAGGAATGAGCCTATCTTCTGCTGCAGGTAAGGAAACCTTACCTTTATCTTTAGTGAGGGTGTAGGAGTATTTACATGGAAAGATGTTTAGAGGCTTTTCACCATTATCTTGTGCTTATACTGCAGCAAACATATCTGTGTATATCTTGGATTTTGATCTAGTTATCACTGCTACTTTGAAAGTATTAGCTGCTGCCTTTGCAGCTAAGTCAGCTGCACAGTTCTAATTAAAGTGGATTCCTCACTTTTATGGGGCATAAGCCCGCTACGCAATTGGAGCAGCAACCAACACAACCTGGTTAGAGATAACACTATCTGCATTCAATGTGCTCATGGAACGAGGCTCTTAGGAGTGTATGGGGGTGGCAGTGGTATATTTGTTTGTTCTGGGCCCTGGGAGATGAGCAAATCTCACAGGAGATACTCAAATTATCGACGGGCTTGGCATGTTCAGTGTAGCTTCCTATTTAAGCCACATCCATTCTTGAATAGGCGCCAATCCATGTGGTTTCTGCTAGAGAGAAGCCTTGTCTCTACTTGCACCTTCCTACTGTTACTTAGAATACCTGCACTGGCCCAGCATCTTTCAGTGTTGCCTGAAAGAAGCAAACAAAGAGGTTATTCCTCTTAATACTCGGATAAAACCTGATAACTTTTTCAGGTAGAAATACTACTGACCTTAAGAGTTGAATTCACATCCTGGAATCAAAAAGATAGCAGAGATGGTTACATTGTCCATACCCATGTGCATTAGGGTATCAGCACAGAAAGCCATTCATGTAAAGAGGCAAGTTTGTGAGGCAACCAGTGAAAAGCCTTCTATAGCACAGACCCTTGTGAAGATAACAAAGAAGAATGTGAAGAAGAATACTGAGGCAAATTTTTGAGCATTCATCAATTGCCAGGAAACTGCCAATCAGACCAAAGTATTATCAAAACAGATACACGCCAATACAAAATTAATAGATAATGATGATGTGAGTTTCAATCTATGTTGCAGGCACATAATTATGTTATTCACTGTAGTTACTGGATACTGATGAGAAGTTAAATGCAATCATCACATTAATCACTACCATAGGTGACAATACTGCTGCTCCTGGTCCTCAACTTTTACCAAAGCCCATTCTTTAATTCACCACTTCTCACACTCACTTTATGTGCTGAAGACACGTGTTTTCATAACTTGCAATCTCTCATTTCACGCTACTTTATTAGTGTCATCGCAGACAAGCACAGACATAAACACAGACACCGCTTACCTAGGCCGTTTGACTCAGAAACAGTGAAGATTGCTGCAGTACAATGAATCTGTTTTGCATCACATTTCTTTTTTGAGATTTTCAGAAATATATAAACAATGGATAACTGTCAGAAATCAGCCCTAAATAGAAAAAACATGTTAATAAACAAAATATGGGATCAAATAGTGTGGTAAAAGCACAATGGAGCAAAAAATGGACTTAATTCCATAATCACTATTCCAAACATTGACAGAATAAATAATACAACAACAATAAAAAAATTATAGGCATAGAGAATAAAGAATAAGAAAAAATATACATTCAAAACTAAAATCCCTAATGTAGACCTATAGACATCAAGAATATATAGCCTAGTCTTAATCAGTATGAATTTAGGAAAGAGCCCCAGACAAAGTTGAAGTGAACCAAATTATCATTCAGTTTATAGATCATTTTCTCAAAATTAGCCACATCAAACATATCTATAAGCCAAGAATGGAGAGTTGGAATAACATTAGACCTCCAAAAACGTAGAATATTAATTTTAGCTAAGGCGATATATATATAAAGGAACGGGCCTAATTACGAGTACGGCAGTCCTCAGGAGCACCGTACTTGCAGTGGCGGTCCGACCAGTATTTCGAGTGTGGCGGTCAGACCGCCACAGGACCGCTGCCTTCGCCGGGATCCAGGATCCCGCGGTGGTGGCGCAGTGGAAACAGGCAGGAATATGCTGGTGGTGCTGCTGCAGCACCGCCAAGCATATTCCGAGTTGCTTTTCCACTGCCCATTTCATGGTAGTGAGCCCGCCATGAAAAGGGTGGCGGAGATGCAAATAAGAGGGCCCTAAAAGGGCCCCCTGCTGCCTCTGGGCCTGGTGTGCATGTGGTGGGCACATGTTGTGTCCCCCTGGAATTGCACCCCCGTTCCTGCACAGTGTGGCATGCATGACATGGTGCATGCCACACTGTGCAGGAACTGCAGCCTTCTGCTGTTAAGGCTCGCCTATGAGCCTAACACAGCCGCTGCCGTGAGACCACCTCACCACCGCCCACCCACCCTGGATTCAACGTAAAATCCGGCAGGCGGGTGCACGATGGTCTTGGAGGTCCTCCAGCGCCAGTGTAATCAGCCCAAATGTGTTCTCAAATAATCTTCAATTTGAAGCCAGAATGTTTGAATATTTGGACATTCCCATAATATATGAGCAATATCACAAACTGAAATTCCACACTGCCAACAAAGAGAATCAGGACTCAGTTTAGCAGAATGTAACTTAGACGGTGGCCAATGTCAGCGATGTAGTATTTTGAAGTAAATGTATTTAAGGCAAAAGTTCCTTAGTCCTTTGTTATTACTATCAAGGATAGTGTCCCATTCTTCATCTTCAAAATCTATATTTAAACATGTGGACCACCATGATTTTAAGTTAGATATCCCCATTCTAATCTATTGAATGCTTTTTAAGCATCTAATGAAAGAACATTCTCCTCTTTGCCATTCCATAGTTGACATAATAAGTGCGACATAGTACGGATGTTGTTTGTAGAGGATCGATCTAAGACAAATCCAACTTGAGAGGGGTGTATTAAGGAGGTCAATAATGAACCAAGACGATGCACCAGTATTTTAGCTAGAATCTTAACATATGAATTAATTAGTAAAATTGGTCTCTAACTAGAACATTCGAAGAGATTTTTACCTGGTTTAGGGATGACCGTAATTCAAGCTCTTAAAAAATCAGAGGGTAGATTTCCTAGACGTAAAGCTTCATTAAATAAATGTTGCCCAGATATGAATTTACCTTAACTAAATGAAAAGACAAAAGGCATTTGGCAAAACAGGAACAAGTTGGTTTAATTAAACGCTGTGGCCAGGAGAGTCTGGACAGAGTGCGTCTGCTCAGAATCTCAAGATGTACAAGGGTTTTGGTCGTCAATTTATACAGTTTATGAGGTACAGTAAAACAATTTTCTACATTCCAAAAAAGCATTTCGGTTGTAAATCAACAAACACAAACATTTGATAAGGACACAGGTGGCTCTGGACCTCAGGGAGAGCTAGTGAGGGCCAGTGTGTATGTGTCCCGCCGTCCGGCATGTGGAGCACATGATCGCTAAGTGTGGTGTGCCTGTCGTGTTCTGATTGGTTGAGTGTGCCTATCTACATGTGGTAACTAACTTTGTGGTATATCTGGGGAACGCGGGCCTTTGGCCAAACAGGTTTTAATGGGGCCAATTATCTCAGACTTGTTTGTGGTGCAATTATCTATCTGTGGAACTGATCAGGGTTTTCCCTGGGTGCTTGTTTGTCTTTGGTTTATGGGGGACCCCACCTGTGACCTGTTACTCGATATGCGTGGGCATGGGTCGCAGGACCTGACTGACCATGTATCTTTGACTCAGGTTTGATGGAGAGGTCACCTTGGGTGAATCCGATAGTAATGATGTGCGTTCATCAGAACTCCTAAATATAAGATGGCAGCCACTGGTATCGTTTTTTCGACATTATCCTCATCACGCATACAGTTGTCATTTTGTACATTGATATTATTTGTACTGGCATTAACAAGATTATGCTTGCTCTGGTCTGAATGTACATTGACAGTCGTTTCTTTGGCAACAACAATATTATCGTACGAGCATGTACTTTTATATACATTGGTATCACTGTTGCTAGTGTCGGCGCTGGTGTGCGAGTACAAGTTATGGTATACATTGACATCACATTGATGGGCATTGTGCGGGTACAAGCAGTGGCATATGTTCATATTGTATTTAGTGATATTGCAGTTGTCGGGCCTGCACATTTTTTGACATTCATTGACATCGTATTCACCCATTCCAACTCTCCCCCATCTAGTTGATTCATCAACTACTCTATCTTCCTCATATGTCATGACAGTTATGTTATTTGAAAACGTTTGTGTGTGGTATTGGTTGCTCTTTCCCTAGCTGAGTGCCTACTACCTAATTTGCGGGCTGCGTATTTACAGCAAGAAACCCCTACTTGTAGGAAACCACATAATAGAAGTGCAGCAATGAGAATGGGTGTGAACGACGTAAATAGTTTGGTTTCCCACAAGGGGATCCATGAAAAAATATTATGAAAAAAGTCCTGCTCCATGGCACCTCCCTCTTTCTTCATGTCTGTTCTTAGACAATGCAGTTCTTGGATAGCATGGGCTAATGAACCTTTATCCAGGACATTCCCAGGGATAAAAGTACAACAGGAAGCACCGATCTTGGCACACACCCCACTGTCCATAGTGGTCTTCAAGTCCAACACATACCGATGTCGCATACCCGTAAGGCGGATAGCTCGCAATGCTTCTTTGATAGCGTTAAGGCCGAGCTCAGTACTATTTATGAGTTTCATCATCTCCCACCTGGTTATTTGTAACTAGCGGACATTGGCTTTTGTTTGCATGGTGAAAAAGGGTATTGATCCTCCGGCATTTACTTGAGCTTCTGAATTCTTCTGGAATGTCCTTGTACTGAACCCAGCCAAAATACTTGACAGTTCTTCTCCTTCGAGCCTGATGCAAAAGAGTTGTTTTCTTCTGTAATGTATATTGAGACAACTCAGACAGATCTTCTACAAGGATAAACAGGATAGGGATGTGCATGGTCATGAGGGTGCAGAGGCCAAACCATTCGGGGATGAGCTAGGTGTAGGCAAGGTCCCCACACTGCCAGTACAGATCCATCAACATAGAGGTGCTCCATACAAGGTCTGGGATATACATTATTGTACCGCAATTCTCATTACTACCCAACGGTATGGTTCCTTTTCCTGTAAAACATAAAAAGCACAATGTAAGTTTCCATACAATTAGGTGTTGCCCCTTCCCATCCAACCACGTGTACCTATCTATCTCACTATCCCAGATTTCTTGGCACAGGGTGTCTATGCTAGTGTGGACCCCCTTCCATGGGACTCATTCCCCCGCATGATTTAGGTGAGTGGCCCTGCACTGGAATTTCATGTCCGGGGTCCATTTACCTTTAATGAAGGTGGTCCCAATGATGTTAAGGCCCGCCCTGGGACCGCAGACGGAGGGGGAGTGACGTGTTTGTGCACTGGTGAATAAACAAGTGGCATTTGGCAAAACAGGAACAAGTTGGTTTGATTAAAAGCTGTGGGCGGAAGAGCCTGGACAGAGTGCATCTGCAGAGAATCTCTCTATGTATAAGGGTTTTAGTTGTCAATTTCATATAGCTCATGAGGTACAATAAAACAGTTTTCTACATTCCAAAAAAGCATCTCAGTTGTAAATCAACAAACACGGACATTTGATAAGGACACAGGTGGCTCTCGACCTCAGGAGGAGCTTGTGGGGGCGAGTGTATATGTGTCCAGATGTCCGGCATGAGTAGTGCGTGATCACTACGTGTGGTGTGCCGTCAGTTTTCTAGTTGGTTGAGTGTGCCTATCTACATTTGGTATCTAACTTTCTGGTATTTCTGGGGAATGTGGGCCTTTGGCCAAATGGGTTTTATTGGGGGCAATTATCTCAGACTTGTTTGTGGTGCAACTATCTATCAGTGGATTCGATCAGAGTTTTCCCTAGGTGCGTGTTTGTCATTGGTTTATGGGGGACCCCACCTGTGACCTGTTACTCGATATGCATGGACATGGGTCGCAGGACCTGTCTGACCACATATCTCTGACTCACGGTCACCTTGGGTGCATCCGATAGTAATGATGTGTGTTCATCGGAACTCCGAAATATAATATGGCAACCACTGTTATTGTTTTATCGACATTATCCTCATCACGCATACAGTTGTCATTTTGTATGTTGATATTGTTTGTACTGGCATTAATGAGATTATGCTTGCTCTGGTCTGAAAGTACATTGACAGTGGTCTCTTTAGCAACAACAATATCATACGAGCATGGATTGTTGCATACATTGGTATCACTGTTGCTGATGTTGTCGCTGCTATGAGGGCACAAGTTATGGTATACATTGACATTGCATTGATGGTCATTGTGCGGGTACATGCGGTGACATACGTTCATTTTGCATTTACTGATATTGCCGTTGTCGGGCCTGCACGTATCATGACAATCATTGACATCGTATTCACACATTCCAAAATACAGATACCAATAGTGGGATAAAAATGTATTTTGGAGATTTTATAAAATTCAATCGGAAGTCCATCTTCCTCCAGTGATTTATCGGTTGCCAGAGAGACAATAGCCCTTAGTACCTCATTGTTAGTGATTTCCCCCTGCAGTTTCTGTTTCTGTTCTAGAGTCAATTTTGGGAGTTTAAGTTTAAAGAAGAAGGCATTTTCCTCAGAGTTATCTGAACAGTTAATGGAAGTATATAAAATGTCATAAAATGATTGAAATCTAGTGAGTATCTCTGAAGGGAGTGTAAGTAGGGTACCGTCAGAATTTCTAATAGCGGGGATTGTTCTCGAACTTTCTTGTTGTCGTAATAGATAAGCCAATAGTCTCCCAGCTTTTCCCCCACATTCGTAGTGAGATAGGTGAATAAGAAATAAAAACATTTCTGCATAAGAGGTATAAAAATAAATAAGGTTGATAATTTCTGATAATTTTTGTAGAAGCATTGCACAATGAGTCTGAGAATAGATAGAGGTAAGGCGTGAGATTTCTTTTTCCAGTGCAATTCTGGAAGCATTTGTACGGTTTTTGGCAAAGGCAGTATCCCTCATTATCATCCCTCTCAGTACGGCCTTCCCAGGCCCCCAAAGCACATGAGCAGAAGAGACAGAGTGTTCATTTTCCTTCGAAAACTGTTCTATGTATGAACACAATACTTGTTTCTCCTGTGGAATTTTAAATAAGGAAAGACTCAGTTTCCAGGGAGATTTTAGAGGCCATGAGAGTCCTAAGTCAGTACTGATATCAATAAGATCGTGATCCGATATACTACAGGGAACAATTTTTGCATCAGTTATTAACTGTAACACAGAAGAGGAAGTCAGAAAATAATCAATTCTTGTGCGTGTGAAATGGGGGTAGGGAGTGAAAGTGTAACCTCTCTCAGTTGGATGCAATAATCTCCATGGTTCTTGCAAAAAGCAATCATTAAAAAAAACTTTTTACCTGTCTTTTCTATGTTGAGTGTCTGGTTTACCAGGTCGATCAATGAACGGGTCAATAGTTACTTTCCTGTCTCCTCCAATCAACACACATGCATTTCCAAAGACTGCTAATAATCTGCTAAATTGGGATATAAAGGCAAGTTTAGAATCTGTAGGGGCAGAAATTGAAATTGTTACAAATTTGGAGTTTGACAAAAATAAAACGACCCTCATTATCTTCCCATGTTTGTAATATTTTGTAAGGTAAATGCTTCCTAAACAAATAGCAACTCCACATTTTCCAGATGGTGTGTGTGTTCTATCAGAGTTTTTGGAGGTAAAACTTGCATGAATTACATGACCTACCCAACCCGATACAATTTTTCACTTTCTAGTGGTGTGAGGTGTGTTTCTTGCAATAAGGATATATCCAGTTTGTTATGACCGATAAAAGACAGTATTTTCT
The DNA here is from genome assembly GCA_963921515.1 of Calotriton arnoldi. Taxonomy (NCBI): domain Eukaryota; kingdom Metazoa; phylum Chordata; class Amphibia; order Caudata; family Salamandridae; genus Calotriton; species Calotriton arnoldi. Next base: position 954,140 of record CAWUFW010004398.1, on the reverse strand, counting down.
TCCGTTTAATAAAGTGTATCAGTCCATGTACGTTTTGCGGAAATATTTTCAAAGGATTTGATGTAATAGATTGCATGGGAAAGAGTATTGAGTAAGAAATACATTTTGAGGCAATCCTAATCAATGTCAAAGTGGTTCAAAAATGTGTATGGTGCAGAGCTTATACTAAAACAAAAATGTATTATAAAACTAGTGGTCAATAAATTAAGTCCAACAATAATTGTTCAGACTAATTAGTATAAGCTTTGAAAGTAATAAACTTTTAAAACTTTAAACTGGGGTACAATGTATAATGCGGTGTGACAGGGAGAGGCACAAGACGGAGAGCCATGTAAGTAAACAATATCAACATTCAGTATATAAATAAGTATGATAAAGTTATATAACATTTAGGAGTACAAGACAAGCTAATTATAATCACATTTTATACGTAGAAGAAAGAAAATGTCTTTCCCCCTTTTCTTCTTTTTTTTTGAGTGGAGTAACGCTGATAAATGTGTCAAATATAAAAGGCACAATATATGAAAGATGATATATGTCGGAAGAAAGGAGTAGGAAATAGTAAGCAAGGAGAAAAGGAAGAAATATCAAGAGAAAAGGAGAGAAGATTAAAGGAGAAAATGTAAGAAGAAGAACGACATTTTGAACTAATTAAGTAAATTAATAATATATAAAGAAGAGAAAAAGAAAAGGTTATCAAAAAGAAGAAAAAGAAGAAAAAAGAAAATCAATTATGATCAATGGGGATCTCGACTTTTCTCTTTGTTGTGAACCTTTCCCAGTTTTAACTTTACTGCTGGATGACCATTTGAGAGACACAGTTTCCCAACTACCAAGATCTTGCAAGTTTGTAGATGGAGCACTTTTCAGGTCTTGAGTTGTTGTGGAGTGTGTAGCTTTGTGTTCTATTAATGAGTCGTCATCTTCTAGATTATGCAACAAAGATTCCAAGTCATGAGGGTCAAAATATTCCTTTTTTGTCCTTGATGTTTTGATCATACTCGTGGGTTCTAAGAGATCATATTTGATATCTCTTTTCCTTAATCTGAGACGTAAAGCCAAACATTGCTTCCTCTTGAGATTGGTGGGAGGAGAAAAGCAAGCAATAATGATAACCTGTGCTCCATCGTGATAGTAGGGACCATGTTTTCTAGTATGATGAATCGCACAAATGCTTTTAGTGTGCTCGTTAAGCACAGGGCGGCCAACTGTCCTGCATTTTGAAGGTCTGTCCTGCAATCATGGCATCTGTTTCAACATCTGCATGGAGGAACTGCGGGACATGCATTATCATGCATTTTGATTCCCTGCCACATCTAAGCTCTAAAAAGAGAGGCAACTCATAGCCCTTTTTGTGCTGTAAAGTAGGTGCCAGTAGGTGGATGGGAGGAAGGAACTGCACTTCAGAAGGGGTCCTGCAAAAGGCAGCTTTATGCAAATCAAGTCACCTTCCCTTAAACTGTCCTGATTGTATTAATGAAGAGCATGCAGAGGACCCTTCCTGAGAGTATGCCTTTGATGATAATGTATTCCATAGAGCCTGTTTCAAAGTGCCTGCACATTGCCAGATCAGTGTATCAGAATATGATTTACCCAGCATCGAACAGTTTATTAAGTAGCAGATCCAAAAATGCAGCACATTGCTACTTGCTGCAAAGGCTATACATTTACCACCATATTGCAATTTTTTTGGATATGCTGTGAGACTGAGCACTTGTCCTCCCCTAAAAGAGGTGATAATCAGCTCACTTTTTTTAAACACACGCTTACTAGCAGCTTTTACATTGACGCTACATATTTGCAATGTTGCCCAAAAGGGAGCTGAAGAATACGTTTCAAAACTTATTGCCCAGCTGATATCCCGTATTGAGGGGTCCGCCAGCTGCAGCAAAGCTTCGAGTACTGAAGTAAATGTTGGAAACAATTTCATCTATAGTTCCTCCTCACTATCCTGTCTATGAAGATATGGGGTTTCTGGAGGAAGGAGGCAGCAGCTGTGCACAATCTCTGACTATGGTTATGCTTCTATGGGCCTTTGTGACTCTCAAGATTTCAGAGCCGCTGCCGAGTCCCACGAAAATGCAGAGCTTAGTATAAAATCTCTGCAGACACTTAACCTATGTACAGTGATATTTTACTTTTAACTAATTGTGCGTCTTTCTTTCTTTTTTGAACCGTAGAAAACATCAACAAAAAGAACCGTGGTAGAGAGGCAGCCTTCAAAGTTTAACGACGTAAATTTTTACTGCTAATGTTTTTCTAAACAGTATGAAAGTTCCACAAGTCAAAACAAAGAGCTTCATAAGAAATGTGTTTGTACCTATAATAGTGCAATCTTTGAAAAGGAAACTCCAGGCATCCCCTACGATGCCATCTGGCCTGTTAAAGGTTTTATTGTGACTGTTGTGAACACCTGTGTCAAATGTGACTATTATAACCTTTGTTACGGTCATAAAATTAATGACCCGCAGCAGGAGGCTCACAAGTGTCTATATGACTCATATACATCAAGAACAATCTGCCATATGTGTTGTTTGTAAGACCCTAACAAGGTATATAAAATGTTAAGGATGGGTTATCGGCTGGCTGAGGAAAAGAAATATGTCCTCCCTGATATGATTAAGGTCTTGCCAGCAACGCTCAAAGAGATATGATACTCGAGCGAACCAAGCTCAAAACTCGGGCGTATGCAAGGGTTGTGTAAGTATTTTGATGGAAGTATGATAGAAAGGGTCATAGAAAGATGTATGTGTGATATTTATTTTAAAAATAGAAGAATGGGCTCTTTAGCCTGTCAGGCACCACTTGTATGCTCACAACCTTTCTGGGTACTCACGGGAGCAGAATACTGGATTTTCCCAACTCCCCCCCCCCCCGAGCCCTCATACAACAAGTGCTCACGTGAACCCGGTCGGGGGAAAGGGGATAGGGACAGAGAAGAGACTGCCTTGCTTCTTGTGGTTCACTTCTACATCTGTACTAGGCTCCCTCCTGGTACTGCCTCTGTGTTAATACTTCTTATGTGAACTGTAATTAAAAAAACACATCATTACTAACTTCTATGATCTTTTCTCTTTCTCTTCTCTATATAAATAAATATTCACTCTCTTACCCTTTAAGCTAAGACCTTTGCTTCTCTTCTTATTTGTTTCCTTATGTCTTATATTATATATTAAACGTGTTTTCCAATTATCTCTACCAAGTAGTGCGTTTTCCTATTTTACATCAAATCTTATTAACATATCTTTCTTTACAGGTTTGTACTTGCCGTTCTGGTGATAATTAGGAAACTTCCCAGTCACTGGATTACTACGTGAGGAACAGGTCAGTGACTTCTTATTTCCTTGTACGCTTCTTTCTTTTCTTTATTTTAAGTTGAACTCCTAATGCTTGAATCTCTATGAAGAATTCTAACTAACTAACCAGACGCTCCTGAAACGAAAACTAACCTAATCTACTTCTGCGCAAGCTCAGTGAAAAGACTTCTACTGTAACCCCTGACTGACTAAGCGCAAGCACGGGACAAACACACTGCAAAATCGTTGGTGAAGTGCGCGGCACCGAACGTTGGGGATGCACTTCAAAGCCGAGTCTGTCCTCGCGCCTTCAATGGCCTGCGAGAGACTAGACCAGCAACCTCCGAACTCTTTCCTGAATGCCCGCAGTGAACTCCAAGAGACCTGCAGCGGGCGAACTCTACCCTGGACTTTCTTCAACCTAACCTGCGTCCCCCACTCCGAATGTGGTAAATTACGTCCGCACATCGAGCGAGGTGGGTGTCTGAAGGGGGAACCCTGACATAGCCCCACGAAGACTGTTTTAAAAATGCTGATTCCGCAGGTAGCAGGGCATCATTGTGTTATTTAACGTTACATACTTACTCACTTTTAGGACAAGCATGAGAATGTCGCAGCGCAAGATGCCCGGGAGATACACCCCGGATACATATGTATTGCCAGATTGGTATATGTGTTGCTTAAAGAAAGAATAGCTGAAATATACCCTGTAACTCTGTGCTATCTGAAGATTTGTGAGCCTCCCACGGAGATGCAGTGTGCCAGTCCTGGGTGTATAGCCAAGTGGGGCATTAACGTGTGGCTACCTACAAAGGCTGAATACTGGAGTGTGTACAAACGCTGGACACATGAGTTAAGACTATCGCCGATGATCAGCTTACACAGCGCCTTGGAGCTTCTGACTGAAGATTAATCCTGAAAAAAAGGTTTTGATTTGTCAGACCTAGAACTGTAGAACTTTTGAATGCCGTCAGTATCCTGAGTATACAAAGTTATAGGAGGGGTGAGCAGGAAGTCTTGTTTAGAGCCATTGAGTGTATATCTGTAAAAATATCAAAACTTGTGATGATGAAGCAGATTAGCTGCCCTGCTCTTCGTAATGTGTGTAAAGTGTGTCATATTATGTATACGTAGTGAAAAGACAGCGAAATGTCTAACAACGATGCTATGACTTATATCATGAAATTGTAAAGTGTGCCCTGTTTGTGTTTTGCTAACTATCTTTATTTTTAACAAAATGTCTTTACACAAAACAAGCGTCTTTCATTTCATGGGGTACATGGGATGTAACATGTTGGAGGATGTGTTAAGGAGGCTTTATTATGATACAAAAGGGGTCATAAGCTTTGGAAGCGGCGAAGCTCTGTTTAGAAGGACTCTAGTACAAAACAAGCCAATATATAGAGCTAGGGTGAAGACATGGTTATCTGGGGAAGGTGCATATTCACTCCACAAACCAGCACGATGGTGTTTTACAAGGAGACCCACCAAGCGCAAATAGATTATCAATGGCAGGCTGACATAATCAGTCTTCAAGATCTAGCCAAGCATAATAAGGGAGCAAAATATATATTAACAGTCATAGATGTAATGTACAAGTATGCCTTTGCAGAAGCGCTAAGCGATAAAAGTGGGATTAGCATCACCAATGCCTTTAAAAGCATCTTCAGCAGAGGTCGTGCCCCTCAAAAACTACAGACACTGGAAAAGAAGTCTTAAACAAATCTTTTCAGAAATTATTAAAACAACACACTTCATCATTTTGTAAAGCACACAGAGGTAAAAGCAGCTGTTATAGAGCGGTTTAACAGAACTTTAAAGTCTAAGATGTGGAGATATTTCACAGCCTACAACACATACCAATACATGGATGTTCTACAGGCTTTTATAGATCTTTATAACGCCAGTTACCACAGAACCATCAAAACACCATTTTTTGTTTCTCAGGTTTCAATTGTATTTTGAGTAACTCCTGATGTTCTTTTAATCCAATCCGTTCTTGCGGCAAAACAGAGGGAAGACGCAGTGACGTACATAGTATACATTGGTTGAGCCGGTTGTAATTGTGGTACTTGACATATTGTAAGATGGCCGCCAGCTGAAGACTGATGTCTATGCGATCCGTTAGTCCTTCGATTATTTCCACTACGGGTAAACGCAGTTGAAGACTGATGTCTATGTGATCCGGTAGTCCTTCGATTATGTTCACTACGGGTAGACGCCGATAACACAAATAAAAGTCAGAGGCAAATTATGCCATCGAGTATCCGTTATTGTGGAGTCACTCGACCGGAGTTTGGATTATTAAGTTGAGCGTGAGTCCCCAGGTATGAGCCTGTTAGGCAACAGTCTTAGAAGTTGCAGGGAATGTTATATGATAGTTTGTCTAGCAGTTGATTTATTATGTTTGTTATGGTAGTGGACAACATCAGTTTGGTGTTTCGTTTAAAAAGCCAAAATCGACAAGATTGACAAGATCGAGCAGGTTGGATTACTTCTGATGTATGCATGGAACATTTTACCAACAGAATCCAGCGTATTCTTACTTGCGATTTACCCATGCTGATTACAACTTTTGTTGTTGTCATTTCAGGAATTTTGGTCCACATTTTTTGCGTAAGTACCCTCCACTGGTATGGGCACTGACAAAAAGACGTTTGTCATCTGTGAAAAATCACAAGGGTGACGGTCATTGAGTAATGAGTACAGTAGGGTTTTGACTCTGGATTCCAAGTAGGGTTGTGAATCAGTGTCATGTGACACAGTTGGGGGTGTTGTGAACTGTTGCATCTCATGTTGGTTTCTTCTGGGATATTTTATGTTATGTTATGTTAGAAGATTTAAACAGCGCCCCGGCGAAGGGGCGCCCCAGCGCTAAAAGAAATCCAGGAAATGAGCGTTGCAGGATGATGAGCATAGGGGCGGTAAAATTAGTTCAGCAAGAGCCAGGTTTTTATGTCCTTTCTATAGGCCAGATGGTTGCCGATATTTCTGATGGACACAGGTAAGGAGTTCCAGAGTGTAGCTGCCCCGCTTTGAAAGAATGACCCCCGGCTCGTGCTGTATTGACTTGAGGGATGCATGCTAAGTGCAGATCCGCTGAGCGCAACATGCGTTGCAGTGAGTATGGCACAAACAGGCCGGAGAGAATAGAAGGGGGTTGCTTAGTGAGAATTTTATGGACAAAGCATAGGGTCTTAAAATATATTCTATTATCAATTGGCAGCCAATGTAATTTGGGTAGGTGTTTTGATACCGAGCAAAATTTAGGAAGAGCAAGAAGGGCTCGTGCTGCTGCGTTTTGTACCCTCTGTAAGCGCTGAATTCCGGCTTTATTTGCGTCTAAATAAAGAGAGTTGCAGTAATCCAGTCTAGATAAAATCGTCACTTGGATAATGATCTGGCGGGTTTGTGAATCAAAGACCCGTAACAGGGGCTTGATTCCATGTAGAAGTCCAAAGCAGGCTCCTGCAACCGCTTTAGTTTGGGTTTCAAAGGACAGAAGGCTGTCCACCCAGACACCCAGATTTTTCACAACTTCCTTGGGCGGGGGTGAAGGCCCCAGCGCACCTGGCCACCATTGTTCTGTCCACAGATGGCTATCTTTCCCTAGCAGCAAGATCTCAGACTTGCTGGCATTCAGCTGTAGACTATTGGCTGTCATCCAGTCTGCTATTGCCTTCATATCTTCTTTAAATTTGATGAGGTTATGTTTGCAGTTTTTGGAGAAAGAAATAACCAATTGGGTGTCATCCGCGTATGATACCAATGACAACCCTCTGTTTTTTGCCACTGTCAACAGAGGTTGTAAGTAAATATTGAAGAGCGTAGGACTCAGCATTGATCCCTAAGGAACTCCGTAATGAACGGCGTATTCCCAAGAACAGTGAGGGGGTGCAGTAACTTGAAATGTCCTGCCCTCCAGAAATGATCTAAACCAGGCCAGGGCCATGCGACCTATCCCTACCTCCTGCAAAAGACACAGTAAGATCTTGTGAGACACCGTATCGAATGCAGCGCTGAGGTCGAGGAGAATCAAGGCAGCGGACTTTCCTTCATCCAAAGTGCTACGTAGTTGCTCCGTCACCGCCAGCAAGGCGGATTCAGTGCTGTGGCGTGATCTGAAACCATTTTGTGAGGAGTCCAGTATCTCATTGGTCTCTACGTACTTCGTGAGGATGGAATTCACATAGGATTCGGTCGCTTTAGCCAAAAATGGGAGCCGGGATATAGGACGGTAGTTTTCCGGTTTGGATGCGTCCAAAGAGGGCTTTTTTAATAATGGGGCGACTTTGGCATGCTTCCATGCAAGTGGTACTGCCGCCGTGGACAGAGATAGGTTAATCAACTCCCCACTGACCGGTAGTATATGTTTTTGAAATATACGGAACTGGTCCGGTTTCATAGCGTCTGCTGGAGAGCCTGATTTGATTTTTTTGCATAGAAACTCAACCTCTGTGAGAGCTAGTAAAGGAAAGAAGTGTCCCTCCTTTACCATTCACATTGTCCTTTTCCCCTTCCATCTTACTCATATTATCACTTTAGGCTGGGAAGTTTTTATAAATATTCTCCACCTTGTTCATGAAGTGGCTGGCCAACATATCACACTGGTTATTAGAAGTGATGGTAGGTTCTCCTACCGACTTTGGGTTCCTCATATCATTGAGAAGGGAGAAAAAAGCTTTTGAAGGATTGCTGCTCTCTTTAATTTTGGAGGCAACATAATCTGCCCTGGACTTATGAATCAATTTGTGGTAAGCCCTGGTGGATGCAGAGTACTGACTTTTGCCTATTGGGTCATATGCGCAACTCCACGCCCATTCAAGCCGCTTACAGTTTTTTCTTGCACTGGTCAGAGACTCATTAAACCATGGGTTATATTGAGTTCTTTTCCTGTGACTAAGCTTGGCTGGAATGCAGCTATCCAGGGTGTGAGTAAGCCAGTCCTGGAAGAGGTTGAGTGCCGCATCTATGTTAGAGGGCAGCTGGGGTTTCTGTGCCTGCAGTAGGTTACAGAAATTATCCTCATCTAGTTTATGCCATGGGCGTTTTAGCGTAAGCTGAGGGCAGATCCGTTTTGAGTGACCTTGCCAGCGTATGGATATGGAGATGAGAAAGTGGTCTGACCATATCATAGGGAGAGGAGGAAGGATCTTTATAACAGGTAGATTAGAAAACACAGAATCTAACCAATGCCCCGCTGAATGCATGGAACTAGGGACGTATTGCAGCAGCTGGCATGCTGCTAGGTCTGCTAAAAAACTGTTGGCCTCCTTCTTTTGGCCATCTTCCAAATGGAGATTTAAATCTCCGAGGACGTTGAAATTGGCAGATTTACTAGCTAATACGGTGACAAAGTTAACCAGCGTTTTAGATGGGCCCCCAGGTGGTCGATAAATTAGTAGGCCGGAAACTGTGAAATTATAGTTATAGGTGATTTTAAAAAGGGCACTCTTGCAATCTGGGATGTTTTCCCTCGTAAAACTGCAGGGATAAGACTCTTTAAAGATTATCGCGATGCCCCCTCCGCCCCATTGCTGACTCTGTTTAGTTGTTTCATAGCGTAGCCTTGGGGAAGAGCCAGCCAATGTTCAGATACAGAGTCCTGTGTCAACCAGGTTTCAGGTAAGAACAGCACATCCGGGGACTCGTCTTGTAGTAGGTCAAACACCTCTGCGTGGTGTTTGACCAACAACTGACAGTTTAGGCTAAGAAGCCTAAAACTCCGAGGTATGAGGAGATGGTGCAGTAATGGAGCTGCCCATCCTTATTTTAAATCCACATTTTTTACAGGTGATAGGGCCAACCATAGGGGCCCAGGCATGGTTGGTACAAGTGTTGGATTTAGCTTTCATGGATAATGGATAAAAGCTCATTCCACGAGTAAGCTAGCTTGTGCTATTTGAACAGACAGAGTGCCTGGAGCCTGGTGACATCCGGGCGCAGACGGGCTTGCCTTTGGCGCGCCAGCGGCGCCTCCGCGCTTGGGAATGCATCAAGTAGCTGGGGGGCACAACTGGCTCCTCCCGGCTGGCGTCTGATTGGCCATGGTCAGCCAATCGGCGCAAAGCACGAACCGTAGGCAGAAGTGAAATGCTTGTAACTAAAGAACTTAAAGTGCAAGTGCAGCTAATTTAAAAAATCAAGTCAAGCGGTAAAGTATGAAACAAATGCGGCATGAATAACGCAGCCCCCCAAAACCTAACAAAACAGCCTCCAAATACTTTTGTGCAGCATAAGTACCTAGTAGGAGAAACGGCGTGTCTGCGTTGCGGCATGCATTAAGTAGCTGGGGTGCACAACTGGCTCCTGCAGGCTGGCGTCTGATTGGCCAAGGTCAGCCAATCAGCGCAAAGCACGAACCGTAGGTGGAAGCGAAACGCTTCTAACTAAAGAACTTAAAGTGCAAGTGCAGGTAATTTAAAAAATCAAGTCAAGCGGTAAAACCATGAAAGAAATGCGGCATGAATAACACGGCCCCTAAAACCTAATAAAACAGCCTCCAAATACTTTTGGTATAGAAAAACAATGGTCCTAGACTTGTGTTAAATCTTGGTTGACTAAAGCATTCATAAACAGCATATAGTACATATATAGTTTAAATCAAAATGTACCATTCATTCATTTAAAATATATATATATATATCCTCAAAAATCCAAGAAAGGCACACACTATTAGCTTACGGGTGACTCTTATTTTATTCGGTCACTTTTACTAATATAACATCATCATATTCAGTATTCAAGAAAGAAGGAAAGGTGGTTGCTCCAAGCAACCACCTTTCCTTCTTTCTTGAATACTGAATATGATGATGTTATATTAGTAAAAGTGACCGAATAAAATAAGAGTCACCCGTAAAGCAATAGTGTGTGCCTTTCTTGGATTTTTGAGGATATATATATATATATTTTAAATGAATGAATGGTACATTTTTGATTTAAACTATATATGTACTATATGCTGTTTATGAATGCTTTAGTCAACCAAGATTTAACACAAGTCTAGGACCATTGTTTTTCTATACCGATTATTACCCAGGTCCATTGACTTCTATGGGTTACCCCAGTATATCATAATGGTCCAAATACTTTTGTGCAGCATAAGTACCAGGTAGGAGAAACGGCACGTCCGCGCTGCGGCGTGCATCAAGTAGCTGGGGGGCACAACTGGCTCCTCCCGGCTGGCGTCTCACTGGCCAAGGTCAGCCAATCAGCGCAGTATATAGTTAGACGTGTTGTGAGTTGTTGCACTTCATGTTGGTTTCTTGAGAAATGTATAACTTATGAAACAATGAAAATTTCATTCATTTAATTGGGATCTTTTTTGCTTTTGTAAATTGTGGCCCACGAAAAAGGGACCGTTGGTCCCGAAATGCATAGGGCATCGAACAATTTCTTTTGTGGCCCTCACGGATGAAGACATAAACATTGTTATTGAACAAGTTTAATGTTATGTAATGAACACTGTCTAATTTTATTCTTTTTGCGATTCTGTTATATAATGTTTAAATACATGTATGAATAACTTATTAAACAAACCTTTGGTTTGAAAACTGATTTTGATGTTGCACATATCTTTGTAAAGAAGTATACAGTGTCGGGGGGCGGAGCTTGCCTGGCTACAAGATGGCCGCTCGGTGATCGAGCTCCGCCATCCACCAACACAATCCGGCATTATTTGCGGCTTCTACAGCCTGGATGGGAAGCGGAAAGACCGCTGAGGAGATCCCAGCTGCCTGCTGAACCTGCCGGGGTGACCCAGCCCTGCCTGGCCCCATTTGATCTGCAGAGCTGAGCCGCCGCTTCTTCCACCGGCGCGCGGCCTAGAAACGTGGCCGACGTGCGCGCTACGGTGTCCCGACGGAGCCAGCTGCGACCGTGTCCGGAGGGTGCGCTGTGGACCTTAAGCGCTCTCTCGAAGGTGCTGCGGCTCCGCGGTGTACTGCTGACACGATCCTGAGTTCTGTGGATCAGCAGGAGAGCTGCATTCTGTGGTGAGCTACGGCCCGTGGACCTGGGGGGAAACTTGGGTTGGGCGAGCGCGCCTCTGCTGCCCGCTTTGCGGCCCTGCCAGTCGGCAGTGATCTGGACCCCCGCTGCTGCCCGCATTGATTTGGGACACTGATATCCTTGGGTGCCTGATCCGCGCTGGTATACGGCGCTAGACCCCGATATCCTTGGGGCCGGATTTGCAGCTATTTTGCATTAGTCCTCTGTTGGCGGATGGAGGTCTAGCTGCTCTGCGCGTGGGAGTGCGCCTTGCTGGTTCCATTACTATCGTCTGTCTGGGTGACGGGCATCCTTTATAGTGACATTTGCAGCGTGGCGGTGCTAATTGAGACTCTGCCCCCACCCCCCCCAGTGCACATTGATCTCCTGCCTCGATGTGCTCCTGAACTGGTGAGCAGAGTTTCGAGGCCCTGGACATACATTTATTGCGGAGGTCGCACACACTGCTTGTGTAACTATGGGCAAACCGGATAAATCTCAGCCAAAGCTCAACTTCGAGCAGCGTAAATCGAAACGCCATGAAGACACGGCGGACTCAGCGACGGCCGACTCAGACAACCCTACTGATGACCCTGTGAGTGACATTAAACAAATAATTGCATACGTGCAGCGGGGCCTGACGGCTATAGATGCCAAGATAGACACGCTGGCCTACAGGTTGGACAGAATGGCTGAAAGAGTCGACAAACATGCGGAGCGCCTAGATATGGCGGAGCGCCGTATGGCCGAAACGGAGGAAGCCCAAACTGATACTAATAATGCCCAGCGACAAGTAGAAAAGACACTGGTTGCGCTGCAGGATAGGGCAGAAGATTTGGAAGCAAGGTCGAGGCGGTGTAATCTCCGTATCACGGGCCTACCTGAATCAACAGCTATGGGGCCCATGGAACTTTTCATCGAACAGCTTCTTTAAATACTGCTTGGGGCTGAAACCTTCTCTACTATGTTTGTGGTGGAGAGGGCACATCGTTCACTGGGCCCAAGACCTCAGCCTGGTGCTCCCCCCAGGCCCATTATAGCTAAGCTCCTCAACTATCGTGACAGAGACGCGGCGCTTCGCAGGGCGAGAGATCTGGGCACGTTGCAATATGAAGGTTCCTCCCTCTCCCTCTTCCCTGACTTTACTATAAAAGTGCAGGAAGCCCGGAGGCAGTTTGCCCCCCTAAAGCGCAGGCTGCGTGATCATCGCATCGAGTATGCTATGCTGTACCCAGCGAGGCTGAAAGTTCTCTTTGACGGCAAACCTAGGATTTTCTCTGATCCACAGACCCTGCAGAAGGCTCTGAAGACCTGGGAGGTGGCTGGCAAACGCAAGAGAGACCACGGTGAAGATGCTGGTGCTGATGCCTCGCCGCATTCTCTTGATGAAAATGACTGACCACAGGGAACTGAGTTCAAATTGTTTCTCCCTTTGTATTTTGCAGTGCCATTTACTGTGTTGACGCTACCCGGTTTTCCCTGGTTGCTGAGGGGGTTTCTTCCCAACGATGGAAGTTGTTAGATAGCTGCTGAACTGTTACCCTGGAAAGTATCCTTAGAGTAGTGGTATCTGGAGTATTGTAGATGGCTTTGGTCCCTCTCAGAAGTTTATCCTGTGTAACTGAAGCTTATTATATGCTTAAAGGTGGTATGGCGTAGGAGAGTGTAGTTTGTGATTGTTGGGTAACATCCGCCCCTAAGCGTTACCCGCTGTTGTTGATAATGTTTTGGAGTCTGATTTTTGTGTTTTTTTTCTTTTATGTGAATGATGTGTTGTATTTGGAATTGGGAGGGTTGTGTGTCGCCTTTGCACAGTTGGGGTATGCATGGCGTGGGTGGAGGGCGGTAATGTGGGGATTTCTTTTGAGCGTATATGATCCTTTTTTTTGCAGGTCACATGTTGTGGTTTTTATTCCTTGAAATGGGGGATGGTACTGTCACTTAGTGGTGGGTATGACATGGCTACTTTCCCACTCTACATACTGATTTCACAACAATATGGTTCATAGGAAACGGTTAAAACTTTTGACGTGGAACGTTAGAGGGCTTAATGACCACAGAAAGGTGCGAAAAATTCTGGCTTATTTAAAGAGGAAAGAGGTGGATATAGCTTTATTGCAGGAAACGCATCTGCATCCGGGCTGCAGTGTATTGACAGGGAGTCGTGTTTTGGGGGTTTTTCATGCTGCTTGCTTCACCTGTCACTCTAGGGGCGTTTTGACCTGGGTCAATCCTGGTGCGAAGCTCCGGATTGAATGTTGCGAGGCAGACCCTTCTGGTAGATATGTTATCACCCGCTGATACAACTCCTCTATAGATATACTGGTGGTAAACTCTTATGGCCCGAATTATGATGACCTGCAGTTTTATCATTCCTTCGCCCGGGCTATTAAAGCATATTCCCCTTTATCTGTGGTGTGGGGCGGGGATTTTAACTGCGTTTTTGACCCAATGTTAGACCACTCTAAGGGACCACTGAGACCTCCATCGGCTGCTGCCAGAGTGATTGTTGATGTGTCTGTACAGTTGCAAATGGTGGATGTGTGGAGAGCCCGATCAAAAGCAATAGGAGGGTTTACACACTACTCAGCTCCCCATGACATACACACACGCATAGATTATTGGTTCATCTCGCAAACCTTGATGTCCACGGTTCAGGATTGTGAAGTATTAGCATGAACGTTCTCTGACCACTCACCTATTTTGTTGACTCTTTCCATTCCTCCGCGTAGGCCCACTCCTTTCTTATGGCGGTTCCCTCCCTATTCGCTGCTGGACGCAGTTTTTAAAGCAGACCTGACTGAGGCTATCTCGGAGTTTTTTACAATTAATATACGCTCAGTAGATTCTTTTGCTACTGTGTGGGAATCCTTTAAGGCCTATATTAGGGGTATAGCCATCAGTAAACATGCGGGAGTACTTCATTCAATCTGAGATAGGTTGGCACTATTGGAAACCCGGATAGCTGCATTAGAGGACGATCTATCTCAGGAGTCTTCTCCACAACTACTTGATCTCCTGAAATCCACGTTAACCCCCTCTCTTCTTGTATGATCACTGTGAGGCACCTTTTTCGCCCCCTCCCTCTGACCCGTTCAATCTCTAATTGCGACCCGTCGCAGTGAGGGAGTCCGGCTCTGGATGTGGTTGATCACGAGAACCCTACCGGTTTGTTGACTCTGACTTTCTGATGTCCCCTATAGTTCTTTACTCCTTGGCCGGCCTGCTGAGACCTGATCTGCATTCAGTCCCCTTTACTTTTTCCCCCATTACCCTCTATGCCCCATTGATCTTGTCCTGTATGTTATTTAATGCTCAAGCAACGGATGTAATTGTGTAACACGGTTTTTCTTTATTCTATGCTATTCTCTTGTAACTGATGTAACTTTGTAACACTGTTTGACCTCATGTAAAGCGCTCTGATACCTCCGGGTCTAGCCAGCGCTATATAAAACTCTTCAAATAAAAATAAATAAATAAAATAAATAACTGAGTTTAACGCTGAGGCTGATAGAGAGGTAAAACACATGGGAAAATATGCAACAGCTAGAATATATGGAGAGGCGGATCGACCGGGTTCGGTTCTAGCAGCCATGGCAAGGCGCAGGCTAGAATCCAGTGGCATCCCAATCTTATCAGATACTGCTGGCTCGACTTGGTCAGATCCGATAGATATTACTAATCAGTTCCGGAATTACTAGCAAGAGCTTTATGGCTCAAAGGTCTCCCCTAGTGATGAGGACATACTACAATACCTAGAATATATCGAACTGCCTTGGTTGCAAAACTGGCATAGGGAGTTTTTAATGCGCCCCATTGAGCTTCCGGAGATAAGATTAGCATTGAATTCTATGAGAGAGGGCAGTGCTCCTGGTCAGGATGGACTCACGGTGGCATTTTACAAAGCCTTTAGTGATCTGTTGATTCCCCATTTGGCCACATTGTTCCAGGAGATTGGTGCTGACGGGATTATGCCGCAGACAATGAGGGAGGCCCTGATTGTCACCTTATTGAAGCCAGATAAGGACCCCCAAAAATGCTCCTCCTATCGTCCGCTATCTTTGTTGAATGTAGAATAAAAAACCCGAAGGTCAGTTGTTACCCCAATAGGCACAATGTGCCTAGGTAACTAAAAGGTCAACATGTTTCGCGCCTAGGTGGTCACGAAGACCCGTGGCGCTTCATCAGGACCAGAGAGTAAAGCGGGATGTGAAAGTGCACGTGAGTAGTGGGTAAAAGGGATTAAAAAACCCTCTGTGAAATCAGGGCGGGCCAAAACTGTGAATACTACAGTTAGGCTAAAACTAAATAGTTGAAACACTCCTGATGTAACCTAGGAAACAAAGAAAACAACAAAAAGACATACATCAGAAATATACACAAGGCGTCAAGATATGCCTCAGTAATGTACATCAAGAAAGCGCACATGGTGCATTAAAACAAGAGACCGACTGAGTGGTTATACCATGGGACAAGTACCCAACGTGGTGGATCCCCCGGCGTGCTCAGCGGGCCGCGGCTGGACATGCCAGAAAGCTGGTGATCACGTTTGCGGCCCTGCTGGCACCCTAGGAGCAACCCTTGTTGGTGAACGCGCCATGAAAATGGATGCCCAGCATGTGAGGCCAGTATCGCAAAAGCAATGCATAGAGTGAGGCACACAAGCGTAAAAGGGCAACTGGCGCATGGTAAATAACAGAAAGAACAGCAACCACAGAGGAAGCAGGCACGCGTCGTGAATCAAACCGCCCATCTATTGGGTCGGCACTGTGTGACAAGAGAAATACGTTGCTGTAAAAATACATTCGCTCAAGAATGACGTCTATCAGTGACCAATAAGGTAGGAGACCCTTACCTAATATCAAAAGGGAGTAATGCTCCTTGGGCTAATGGCGCAGGATGCCCGCACCTTACCGGGCTAGAGAGGAAAAACAACATAATAGAGCAAATTGTGAGAGGAAAGCAGGCAAGCCCCAAAACCAACGTCTCACAGAGACTTACTGTGCAGAGTCCCGGGTCCATGTCTCCTGTATCTACTTACAATTTAGCTTGGGTGCCGGCTCAGAAGCACCTACCCTGTCCATACGCCTCCCCGACTGTAAACTGGCTCAGATATAGTGGCGATAATTGTAGCTAGGGCGGTCCCTTCTTCCGGGATGCCGAGTCAAGGCGAAAGTTGGTGCGCATGTGCATACGTTTAGTGTTGTAGTCCATTGGCATTGCGCATGCGCATGGAAGAGCAGACAATTCCTAGTGACCTGCGCGTAAGCGTGCAGATTGTTGTAAAGCATAAGCGGTTGCCATGGAGTTCTGACGCCAGTGGGGTGGGGCGTGAAATGTTAACAAGGTGGTAGAAGTAATACAGGGAAAAGTAGAACACCCCGGATGAGGCTCAATTATAGCATCTTGCGCCGGGGAGTCACGAAGGACATTCACCTTGTAAACCTGTTACCTGGGTCGTCATGTGAATTTAAGCAAAGCTATCCTGCTGGGACACAGGAGAAGATGAACTAGCCCCCATAATGAGTGGCGGGTGTCCACACTCATGAGATATGATGAACACAGCTACAGTGCAAGTGTGTAAGGGAGGGTACGAGAGGTCTGGGCCTCAGACTGTGGGGGGACGTTGTACCATGGTACAGCCCTAAGGGACCTAGGGGTGGCCAAGAATGGAGTCTGGAGTATATAGGGTAACAGGATGGTGGTAACACAGGTTAGAGGGAGGAGATTATAGTTCGACCCAGGGTATCTCGTCATTCAGGCCCCATAGGTGAGTGTGCAGACGGTGGACCCACTGTTGTTCACGGCGTACGAGTGAGATGTTACTCCACATTTGATTAGCCTCTAGAATTGTCCACTGTATCTCCTCACAGGAGTGTCCCTTTTCAATAAAGTGGTTGGTCATCTTGGTTGCCGTCCGGCCGCGTCTAATTGTGCTCTTGTGCTCACTGATCCTGACCTTCACAGGTCGGGTGGTCATTCCAACGGATCTCAGTGAACCCTCTTCAGATCTTTCCTTTTAACCTATTTATCTTCCCACTTATTTAACACACTCCAAATCCAAATGTTTTGAATCAATTCCCAAATTTGTAATTTCATTCCTGGTATTCTCATACACTCTAGGTCCTTATCATTAAAACAGAGTTGGTGTCTTTTCTGTAAGAATTTAGTCCGAAGCAGATATACCTCATCTTTTTGAGCTGTCTCAGATAATTTATCATAGAGCTGCCTCGCCCTCCTGGTTTCATCCTTACTCATAAACAAAAGTTCATTTTCTTGGTAAGTATCTAATTGGGCCAATTCAAGATTTCCAGTAATCATTTCTGCCAATTCTCATTTCAATTTAGCTACATCCACTAAATCTACCCTCACTGATGACTGAATCGTTCCTTGGCTCAATTGTGAGCGTCCACTCCCATTCGAAGTGGCATTAACAACCTTCAACGGTTCATCTAATTCCTGAGCGGAAAAGCTGGGCTGCACTCCAGGGGCTTTAGGTACTGCCCTCTCTTTTGGTGTGCTACTATGTGCATTTAGGGGTGGCTCCCAGGTAAGGATACCCAAGTCTGGCAATCCAGAGAATGACACTAAAGGTCCAAAATCCTGCCTGGTTCATCATGGGGTCTACACTTGCACCACAAGAGGAACTCACATTCATCAGAATCACAGGAACGAATCCTCCCACATTCGAAATGGTGGGAGCATTCTCTGTGGCCTTCAGCTTCGCATGGACAGCCAAATTCTGTTTTAAATAAATTTAATAGCCAGGGTTGTATATTTGAACCACTAGACCAATAGTAACCTGAACAATAAGAGCATCTGGGGCATTAAGAGCTGTGTAAGTACCAGGGGCACAAATCCCTGAATTCCCTCCCATCATATTCTGATTCATATTCACAGGGGCTGCTCCCATTGTATTAGGACTCACATTTACTGGTGCAGAAGATGCTCCAGAATTTCCAGTCTCATTAGCGCTTCCCCCTCCCATTAATTTTGGTCTCATTATGTGAAGGTGGGCATTCAAATAACAACACATTTAGAAGACTATCGCTAGAATCACTATCACTGTTTTGGCTTCTCTCATCTGGTTCCTTTGGCTTGTCCCCTTTCACTTTTGTTGTCCTCCCCTTCCCTTTTTCAAATTCTTCACCTGTTAATGTGGGGTATAACGTGGCTCCCTATACCATGTCAGTTCTCCACTGCCTCTGTTCTGCATCCCACCTTGCGTCGGCATAAGTATGCACTGCCTTTCTAGCTCGTCCCTGATACATTCCCTTCTCTCTGGCATGTGCTGCATGCTCCCAAGCATTGACCTCTTCAAACTATAAAGGTCTAGGCTATGGTTTCATGTTCTATAATTTCCTCCTTAAATTTTCAATGATTTTCACATTAAATGTACCATAGCATAGAAATGCCAGTGCAACTTCTTTCTCAGTGATCTTATGCCATTGTTTAAGCCAAATACAGGTATGTAACCCTACATTTATCACCATATAATGACCTGCAGTATCTTCGGTGGTGCCTCTTCTCACTCTCTAACAGGTATCGTCACATCTCCCCCAATCAAATCTTGTATAATCTTAAAGCATTTCATTTTCATGTAAAAATGTAAATAATCACAAATAGAATTTCGTTTCAGAGCAGGAAATCAATCAATCAATCATGTCACTTATAAAGCGCACTACATACCCGCGAGGGTCTCAAGGCGCTGGGGGAAGAGGGGGGTGGTGCTGCTACTGATCGAAGAGCCAGGTCTTGAGGAGTCTTCTGAAGGCCAGTAGGTCTTGGGTCTGTCGGAGGTTGGTGGGGAGGGTGTTCCAGGTCTTGGCGGCGAGGTGGGAGAAGGATCTGCCGCCGGCGGTCGTTTTCCGGATGCGGGGGACTGTGGCGAGGGCGAGGCTGGTCGAGCGGAGCTGGCGGGTGGGGGTGTAGAAGCTGAGTCGTCTGTTGAGGTAGGCTGGTCCGGAGTTGTGGAGTGCTTTGTGTGCGTGGGTGAGGAGCTTGAAGGTTATCCTCTTGTTGACAGGGAGCCAGTGCAGGTCTCTCAGGTGGGGTGTGATGTGGCTGCGTCGGGGGATGTCGAGGATAAGACGTGCAGAGGCGTTCTGGATGCGTTGCAGCCGTCTCAGGAGCTTAGCCGTCGTTCCTGCGTAGAGGGCGTTTCCGTAGTCCAGCCTGCTGGTGACGAGGGCCTGGGTGACTGTTTTTCTTGTTTCGGTGGGGATCCACTTGAAGATCCTGCGGAGCATTCGGAGGATGTTGAAGCAGGATGAGGAAACGGCGTTGACCTGCTTAGTCATGGAGAGGGTGGGGTCGAGGATGACCCCTAGGTTGCGTACGTGGTCGGTGGGTGGCGGGGCTGTTCCCAGTGATGTTGGCCACCAGGAGTCGTCCCAGGCTGAAGGGTTGGAACCAAGGATGAGGACCTCCGTCTTGTCCGAGTTCAGCTTCAGGCGGCTGGTCCTCATCCATTCGGCGACGGCCTTCATTCCTTCGTGGAGGTGGGCTTTGGCGGTGTGAGGGTCTTTGGTGAGGGAGAGGATCAGCTGGGTGTCGTCGGCGTAGGAGATGATGTTGAGGTTGTGCTGTTGGGCGACGTGGGCGAGGGGTGCCATGTAGATGTTGAACAGCGTTGGGCTGAGGGAGGAGCCTTGGGGTACGCCGCAGATGATCTTGGTGGCCTTGGATCGGAAATAATAGTTTACCCACAATTCTCGTTCAGAGTCAACAACCAATACCAGCGCATCACTCTATGACGTAGACAACTAATAACAGTGCGGCTGTACACCAACCAACTAATCTCTGCGCGGCACACCATGACGTCAATCTCACTCCTTGCAGCAGTTAACCTTCCTTTACAATTTTTACGAGCGCACAGTACTCAGCGATATGCATGCAAACAAATACAAAGCAATGGCAAATCAACAGCATTCAATCATACAAGAAATGGATCAAAATAACATTTTCCGAGTACTCAAGCACACTCGAATGAGACCTAAACCTGCATGGACTCACCCCGATCAGGACAGCTTCCCCCTGCGCAAAGGGTCCACCATACTAAACACACCTCAATTTCACACACAAAGATAAATGTCCCTATATCAATTGTGCTGTCGATGATGTCTCATGACAAGTACCACAAAACTTTAGTAGACAATTATAATACAAATACAGTATCTTCTAAACTTTTTAATATGGTCCAGGAATCTTAGGCCACGTCGGACAGGATAACAACTTCAACTTCTCCACATTAAGCGCCACATTCACACGAGATTCAAAACATTGCAAAACATCACACAATTTCCATGAACACCGCAAGCTAAGCACAAGCCATTAGAACGCACAACCCTATTTAATACTCACACCTCCGCTGTTACTACTCTTTCTCGAACTGCTGGTTCTCCGCAGATCCTCCAAACCAAAACATGGGCTCTAGGGCTGAGATTGGATCTGAAGTACTCTAACAAATTATTCAAACTACCCCTATTTCAGGACTTCACCATCCTCGCTTTGCTACCATCTGCTAGAGAACTGAACCAAATATCCAAATTTCCCTGCAATAGACCTTTTTTAGATGCCTGGGAAATGAGTTAGCATCATCCAAATCTTCAAATTACAATGTAACCCATTTAGTTACACAGTGAGGACCCAAAATCAATAACGGGGATTAAATGTAGATTTATTACAAATTCAAAGCCAAACTGATGTATACAAGTCTCAAGAATATATTGTAAAGATGCAGAATTATTATTGCCAATACACAGATCGTCTGACAAACTTCAACCTCAGTAGCATAAAGCATACAAGGAATTCAGTAATGCAATGCAGAAAATAAGAAACAAGGTTTGATGATCAGTATATGATTTCCGATCTTCCTGCCTATACATGAGTAAATCTAAATTTTCCTAAACTAAGTCTAAACTAAGTAGCATCAAATTTGGGGAAACCCTATTTAGATCAAATAACGCAGGAAGGAATCAGCATTGTAGAGACTTCTGTAGAAGTTCTCTAAAATTAGGACTATTTCAAAGCATATAGCCACACAACGGAAATATATCAAAGAGGTCTCTACCCTTCGAAGTCTAAAAGGAATTTGCCCAACGCATGAGTGAGACCCCCCATATAAAACTTCACAGAACATTTGAGAATCCCAAATCACGTGTCCCAGTACTTTTCCACCTTCTCACAGTACAGCTTGGTTGTTTAATCCGATTCTCCCTTCTCTTGGTCTGTACATCAGAACGTCCTTGGATTCCTTCTGTCTCCATGAATCAGGTTCCTCCCGTTGTTTGTTAGCGCCCTCGTCCTTGCCAAAAGTTGTCCTCCTAAACCTCACTATCACTCATACACAGTGTGCCTTTCACTATGAGACCATGTGAATGCACCTGCAAAGAAGAGAAAAACATTGGAACACGAGCAAACTTTCACGTTGAAGGTTAAACATTAGACTCCAAATGCCAAGGCCTTTGGTCCAGTTAACGTGGCAAGAATCTCAGTACACGTTTAAATGAGTGGTTATAGATACATATACAATTATAAAATAAATGCAGGATACTATTCAAATGAATACATGATTCACCAGCCACCGAACACCTGCACGTCCTGCCCCTCCCACCAGGGCAGGTCGCAACCATCTCCGATGCATACTACTCAACACCCGCTCCGTCCACAAGCACGCCATCGAACTCTGGGACCTACTAGACTCATCCTCCCCGGACGTCGCCTTCCAGACGGAGACCTGGATGAACCCCTCCTCGGCACCCGACATTGCCATAGCCATCCCGGACGGCTACAAGATCACCCGCAGGGACCGCACTGTAGGAGAGTAGGATCTGCTTCACATGGGTACCCCCACTTTTTGCTGATGCTTCACTGTTTTTCGACCTTAGTCTGGCTGGGGCCCTGCTAATCAGAACCCCAGCCTAGCTGCTTCCTCTCTAAAATGGTTTCCATGTGCCTTGGGCACATCTCTGATTGGAATCTGGAGTGCCCTTATAAGTCCCTAGTATATGGTATACTATGTACCCAGGGCATAGGTACCTCAGAGACCTACCAGGGGCTGCAGCATGTATTGTGCCACCCCTGGAAGGCCATCCAAACTGACACCACAGGTCTGCTACTGCAGCCTGGGTAAGGTGGTGCATGCACCCCTTACTGTGATATAGGCTACCTATATCACTATATACATACACACATATAAACCTATAAGTCACTCCTATGGCAGGCCTTATCAATCCTGAAGGCAGAGTGCGTGGTTCCTATGTGAGAGGGTGCCCCTGCATGAGCAGGGCCCCTCTGCAGCGTTCGGAGACCCTTCTCTGATGCTGTTTGTAGTGCAGCCTGACCATATACTCGTAAGCGCATTATAACCTCGCGTTAAATGCTAACTTTGGAATGGCTGCACCGAAACATGTCGTGTTTGGTGTCAAACATCTTGGAATACTACCCCCCGCCAATTCTGGCGGCGGGGGTAGCATTCCACCCTTCTAGAGGGAGAGACATGTTAACCCTGGCTTGGCCGGTAACTTCTTTCTAAAGCCCTGGCATCACAAAATGGATGCTGCTGCCACAGACACAAGTCTGGCCTCCTGCTGCTGACCGAAACTCCGGCAGGGGAGGCCTGGACAATAGGTTTCCTGTCCCAGGGAGGTGTGACCACCTCCCCAGACAGGATAGTGTGTATTGGGGCTGGGCGGGAGCACTCTCGGGTGCTTTGAAGTCCTGCACTGGGGGCACATTTGGTGTCCCTGTGCATACCCCAGTTCAAACCGGATCAGGGGCTTGCAGCCCCTGCTTTGGCGCGAACTGGACAAAGGGAAAGGGGTGTAGCCACCCCTCTGCCCTGACCCACCCATAGGTGGGGCCACAGAGTAAGTCCAACCCCTAAACTTAGTATAAGTATAGGAACCCAGTCCTTAGGACTTTAGATTATCCCTGGACGAAACTCTGACACAGAATCCTGGACCTTCGACGCTCTACTACAAGATTAGAGGACAGAAGAATCTCCCTTGGGGTCAAGGAGTGACTCCCCTGCTTGGCAGGCACCAAAGAAGCAATTGTCCGGTCTGCATCGCCTAAGCTCCCGTCGGACGCCGAAGTCTTTGCATCACCAGAGGTGGATTTCCAGACTTCCCCGAGGCTGCCCTGAGTCCCCAGCAAAGCTGAGGCCCGTAGCTGTCGTGGGTAACGTGGAACCGTGACCCCTGGACACCGCACGCATTTGCAAGTGCATCCTCTTCTGGGTCTCCCACGGAGTCGTGCTTTGGGCTCCGAGTAGCCCTAGCCTCCAGCACCAACTGCACCGAAGATCACTGGCCTCCACTCCACGAGTGTCCTGTGAGCCAGCTCCATGTGCACCGTCTCGAGGCTCCTTCGCGGTCGCTAGCCCGTTGGCTAGTAGCCCTTCACGAAGGCCAATCCTTTTCTACTTGGGCTCCCTGGTTGCTCCAGGCTTGCCCTCACTTACCCTTGCTGGGTGAGTTCCTCAGACCTTGCTGGTCTGCACAATCGTCAATCGTCAATCTTCATCTTCATCGAGACTTGCCGTTGCCAAGGCTTGTTGGGTCCAATCCGGTCGCCGACACCTCAGCACTCGACAGACATCGTGTACCAGCCCGAATCCTGCTCCTGGTCGCCGACAACGCCTCCTGGACCTCGTGGCTGAAGAGTCAAGACGACCGTCAACCGACCTGAAGCACTCGACATCGGTGGGCATCTGCTCATCGCCTTCCTGGTCACTGGCTAGTGACCCAGACTCTGTCCCCTCTGCTTTCAGGTTCTTCAGGTCTCCGATCCACCTTTGGATCCACCCGGACACTTTTCACTTGGTCGCCAGCAGCACTTTGCAGCAGATCGCCATTCAAATCGACGACGAAACCCGACCCCGAAAAGCACCTATGTAGTAGTGAGCCTCAGCAAGGCCTACCAGTGCTTAGGAGTTCTCCCTTCTCTGCACAGAGTCCTCAGACACTTAGGAAGAAGTTGGCAATAGAAACTGGAATAGAAAAGACAGAGTTTATTAAACCTCATGAGGTGGAGCTAACATTCGCACATCACCCTTCAGTAATGCATGAAGTAGCACACTGAATGGAAGGATCCTGGTCCTTTTATACCCACACAGGGGCTCAAATGAAGGCGGTACTAACACAAATGCTGGTTTTAGGCACATATAAGGTCATACAGAGAATGCACAGTCGACAAGTGGGTGGAGCTAACAGTTTCTACTTTTAGTAGACACATCCTGACATTTATAAACTTGGAACAGCTGCAAGCTCAACTGAGCATGTGCAAAGCAAGAGGAACTAAATATAACTTGTCTCTAGGCAGATTTCAAGAGCAGTTAACAGGAAGGTAGGACAGAGCACATGGCGAGCACATGGTAGCACATGGCAGCCAAAAATGGCTGCCAGAAATACAAAATGGATTCTAAAAAGCGGACAATTTAGCCTCTAAATACAGGCTGTCTTCAGCTAATGCTTAACTTAAATGCTGCCAAATTACAACAGACGACCCTTTCAGCATTGGCTGAAGACATTCGTTTATCTGGGGTAATCTAGATATTCATCCCGTACATCTATTAACATTATTTCGGCCACCTCTTTATTCAACATTTGTTGGGCCTTTGTTTCAGCAATGTTCCCTCTGGCAGGTATACAAGCAGAGATGCAAATGGAGCAAAGCATTGGACCACATTGGATACATACGCAGCATGTAAAAAATATTGTAATTATTACACACAGGATAGTCAGTAGCTTCCAGCCCCAAGCAGAAACAAGAGTCCAAAACCATCCAGCAAAAGTCCAAGTTCCAGTCTCTGAATGAATTTCTGCAGCAATCTTATGCAATTTTGATATTGCGTCATATACTGAAGGTGAGTGATCTGGTATGAATACACAACAGCTGCTACCGATGATGCGACATGCACCACCTCGATCAGCCAAAATTACGTCTAGCACCATCCAATTCTGGAGTGCTACAATCCTTGCAATCTGTAGTTCCTCTGTAATGTTCCCAAGTGCCATAGCTGTCTGATTGGTAACAGCTTCCACAACACGAGTTAGTCGTCGGATTTTCCTGCTGTTTAATGCAGCACCCACAAAGAAAAATAAGCCCAAGTTGAAATCAACATATTGTTGTAGGGTAGTGTCGGTTTGGTCAACTTCATCCATACTTATTGTCCTCTTATTTCTGTTTTTGGAAATGTCATTGTACAGTTTAAAATCACGGTGATACAATGCAGGTGCCAGAAACACAGGGGGCAACAGAAAAGATACATAACAGATTCCTGACCACCCAACAGGTAATTGATAATATCCGTTATTTCCACACACAAAATACGTGTTATGCGAGGCTGTGAAAGTGCTCTTATTGGCACCTTCAATGGTCAGGATTACAGTACACTCGCTCCTCCCCACTGGAATTCTTCCAACACTACAAATACACAAATCTGCTTTAGCTTTTGTCACAGAAATCACAAAAGGTCCAATGTTCTTTATTATTCTCACATTTGTCAAAACATATGTTGTTGAAATATTGTCCGGTTGATACTCTTCCCATTCCCATTTAGTCCCTTTGGCTTGTGGATAACCTTCTTTATTTTGATAACATACTTTATTAAGTTGAAAAATAATCCCACCTACTGAAGGCTTTCCATATGCAAACAAGAGCGCATACCAAGCTTGACAAGAACCATTGTGAGAAAATGGAAGAGGAATAAAAGGTGTTCCTCCTTTCTTTTGATGTGCAGGTATCATCCCACACACCCAACAGTTGGTAGTATTTGTAGCATTGTGAGTATGGTGCAACATCTGGATAAAAGTATTGTTTAGATAAGATTGTCGATGCTTTTGCTCATGGTAAGGAAGAGTAAAGTAGTGGTGTTCCACGGGTACTGGCGTAGTGGCAACAAAAAGCTGTCGAACAGGAGCCACCTTCTCGATGTACCATGTAATTGCTGCCATAGCCACCATAGCAACAACAAACCCTACAGCACAAATGACTCTTTTGTTAGTCATTTTAGCAGCAGTAATGATTGATTTTTCTGAAAACTTGTTGAAAACAGTCGTTGGAGCTCTTCTCCCTGGGCAGCCGCTGATTTCTTCACCATGGGCCAAAGCGGGTGTCACTACACTAATACAGGGCTGATCCCCCTCCCTTTGCCACAATGGCTCTCCGTTTCACTAACCCAGGGCGGTAGCTCAACCAGTCTTTTTCAAAACTGCAGATTCTTTCCTCGGTCTTAATTGATATCTGGATACTCCAGTGATCGTGTGGTCCGGGAAGACTTCCGCAGATTCGTCAGGCGAGATAGCTTGGCCTTTCTCCGTCTCCAGAATCTCTCGATGGTCGGTCAACACAGCAGGTTCCACCAAGGCAGGCGACACACGTTTGCAGTGTGTGCTGTGGATCCAATTCTTTCTGTTTGTTACTCGAACTGCTGTCCTTGTCGCAAGGAGCACCTGCTCTGGTCCTCGCCACCTTGGCTCCAAGCTGTTCGATCTGTCGAAGACCTTGACCATTACATGGTCACCAGGACGGAGTTCGTGGGCCTCACCTGTGGATCTGTCAGGAAGAGCTTCTCGAACCTGTTGATGAATAGAAATCAAACTGTCAGTTAACTGTGCCAAATAATCATTCATCAGAACACAAGGAACATCATGTATGGGGCGTGGCTTAGGAATTCCCCAAATGTTCATCGGTCTCCCAAACACCACCTCATAGGGGGTAAGACCTGATCGTGAATGTGGCACTGATCTTATGGATAGTAATGCCAAAGGTAGTGCATCTGGCCACTTTAGGGACGTGGAAGCCAGTATTTTCGCCAACTTTGATTTTAAAGTAGCGTTATACCTTTCCACCAATCCTGCTGATTGCGGGTGGAAAACTGTATGGAATTTCTGTTTGATCCCTAATCCTTTCAGGACATGCTCAACAACTTGCCCAATAAAATGAGGTCCATTGTCACTCCACAAAAGTTTGCAAACACCGTATCTAGGGAAAAACTCCTTTAGAAGCACCTTTGCTGTGGTGAGAGCAGTATTATCCTTCGTAGGGTATGCCTCTATCCATTTGCTAAAGGCACATACCACCACTAGGACATATTTCAGATTATTGCAGCGTTCGAGTTGGATGTAATCCATCTGCAAAACTTCAAAAGGTGCGGTTGGTGTAGCAAACCCTCCTGTAGGAGTTCGTGTCCCTTTTCCAGGATTATACTGCCAACAGATCAAACAGGACTGTACTACCCTTTTGGCTGTGCTAGCAATTTCAGGATGCTCCCAAACTTGTGTAAGCAATTTAGTTATTGCTAGAGCTCCAACATGTGCCAGCCCATGTGCCATTTGAACCATAGGTTGTAAATAGGCCGCAGGCATTTTCCACTTATTCATTTCTTTGTTACGCCAACAACCCTCATCATCTAATATTCCTTCTTTAGACCATTGCTCAAGCTCTTCCACAGAAGCAGATCTCTGTATATCCAATACTTCCTCTCTAGCATCATGCCAACGCTCAGCTTGTGATTTCACTACGTACATGGGTGTAGTGCTTCGCTGCATCGCAGTCTCACGGGCTACGCGGTCTGCAAAGGCATTGCCTTGTCCTATTTTGTCAGTCACTTTCTTGTGTGCGCTACACTTCATAATAGCAACTCTCTTTGGGTATGTAAGTGCAGTCAAGAGATTATGCACTAACTCTCCGTGCATTATCTGCATCCCATGGGATGTAAGAAAGCCTCTTTCCTTCCAGAGTAGGCCAAAATCATGAACCACTCCAAAAGCATAGCGGCTATCCGTGTAAATGTTCACACACAAGTCAGTGCTAAGCTCACACGCTCGTGTCAAAGCTATTAGTTCAGCTGCTTGAGCTGACTTCTGAGGTATGCAAGCTGTTTCCACTACTGTCTCAAGCGTGGTAATTGCATAAGCAGCTGAAGTCGTGCCATCTGGTAACTTCAAACAGGACCCATCAACCCACAGTTCCCCATCTACATCTGGAAGGGGCGTATCTTGCAAATCGATGCGACCCTTTGTCTGTTCCTCAGTAACGAATATACAATCGTGAGGCTCCTTTGACTGAGACTGAGTCGCAGGATATGGCAACAAAGTGGCGGGGTTCAGTGTCGCACATCTCTTCAAGGTAATATGAGGTGCTAGCAGTGTCAATTCGTATCCTGTCAAACGAGCACTAGTTAAGTGCTGAGTCTTAGTCTGATTCAAAAGGGCATCTACTGCATGGGGTACTAGCACTAACAGTTTGTGTGACAAAACTATCCCTTCACTCTGACGTATGGACACTGCCGTCGCTGCAACTGAACGGAAGCACCCAGGTAATGCACGAGCAACAGGGTCAAGAACTGCAGAAAGGTATGCGCAAGGACGCTGTTTGTCCCCGTGTGTCTGTACTAAAACTGACAATGCACATCCTTCTTTCTCATGTACATAGAGTGTAAAAGCCTTCGTGTAATCTGGTGTGCCTAACACTGGTGCAGAGCAAAGAGCTTGTCTCAACTGACAAAAAGCATTTTGACATTCATCTGTCCATGGAAGGGGGATCGGAGTGTTTTTAGTCAAAAGTGCTAGCAAGGGTTTAACAATGTGTGAAAAACCCAATATCCATTGCCTGCAAAACGAAGTCAGACCAATGAATGCACGGACATCTTTCTGCGTGGAAGGTACTGGGGTGTCTAAAATTGCTTGAATGCGATCTGGTGTCAGTGCACGGCCCTCCTTAGACAGAAGGTGTCCTAAATAGGTCACCTTCGGTCTACAATATTGCAATTTCTTTCGTGATACTTTATGGTGGTGTGTAGCAAGAAAAGAAAGCAAAGACAAAGTGCATTTCTCACACTGCTCAGGTGTATCAGCTGCCAACAAGATGTCATCGACATATTGTATGAGAGCCACTCCTTTAGACAAGGTAAAGGAATCAAGCTGTCTCTTCAATGCTTGACTGTAAATACTAGGACTCTCAGTATAGCCTTGAGGAACTCTACAAAATCTGTATGATCTATTATTCAAAGTGAAACCGAACAAATATCGGCTATCAGGATGAATAGGAATCGAGAAGAAAACGTTCTTCAGATCAATTACAGAAAATGTAGTTGCTGTTGGAGGGACCAAGGTAAGCAATGTCGTTATGTCAGATACTACAGGGTACTGTGGTACTACAATCTTGTTGACTTCTCTCAAATCGATGATAAATCTATAGATCCTAGTGTCAGTATCTTTTTTCAAAATGGGAAGAATCGGACTATTGCAGACATTGTAAGGAACTTCTTCCACAACCCCCACCTTAATTAAATCATGTACAATACGTGTGAGTGCTTCTTCTCCTTCTCGAGAAATTTTATACTGAGGCAGTCTTGGCAATAAAGCGCCCTCCTTAACACTAATATGTACTGGTGGAATAACCATTTGTCCTACATCAGTGTCCGAAGTAGCCCACAAAGTACTAGGGAGTGAGGCTAGTGCAATGTCCTCTTTAACAATACAAGATCTCTCAATCATAGGGTAGTTGTCATTCAAAATAACCCGTACTCCTTCCGGAGAACACCGTATCGTAGCCCTAAAATATTTAAGCATATCAAGACCCACAATATTGTCTGGTGTGTTTGGAGAAAGCAAAAACGGACATGGAGCAGTAAACTTATCAATATCAAATGCAAGTGGTTGTGTCAATGGGCTAAGGGAAGGTGTTCCATCGAAACCTATCGATGTAATGGTTAAGCCAGACAGGGGAGCCCTTGGAACCAATTGTTTAGACAAGGCGCTACGAGTAGCTCCTGTATCAACCAGAAACTGATCAGTAGAACCCAAAACATGTGCTGTAACATAGGGACCCCTCTGATCTACTGGAACTTCAACTGATTCCTTACCCCGTCCTAGGCAATCCTATGCATAAGCAGAATCTTGAAAATCAGAGGGCGCATAGTCAGACATTTGATATTGGTTCCTTCTATCAAAAGTGTTAAACCCATTCTGCCCACGTGTATTAGCATCAAACCGAGCACGATCATTCGCGCTTCCTCTAGGCCCTTGATATCCTGAACGATTTCTCATTTGTCCCCGACCACGTAGATTCTGCTGAGCACGCAGCACTGGACAATCAGAAAGCCAATGTCCAAATTTTTTGCAGTACGCACACTGATCAACAGACAAATTCGAACGGGCAGAGGAAGGAAAGGACGAACCATAAGATCCACGTCCACCTCTATCATTATCTCTAGAAGGCGGACCATAAGCTTGAGCCAACATAACCTTTGTTTTTAACTCTTTAGACTTTTTGTCCTCATTACCTTTGGCTTCTAATTCTTGCCGCTCATAATACTGGGTCATAGTTAAAAGAGAAACCGGAGAAGATGTAGTCCATGAACTCTCACTGGCCTTTAAGCGACTAGCTATTCCTGGCAAAAGGTTTGCGACATATTTATCGACAAACAGATGCCTACCCGTGTCATCTGTCAATGACTGGCCACTAAAATCGTGAAATGCTTCTTCAAAGCGTGTGAAGAAGTCAGAAACTGATTCATCTACCTTTTGCTTGCAAGACGCTAGCACTGTCCAATCTATCTTTTTAGGGGGAATGATCGTCTTTAACTTAACTAATATAGCTGCCGGAAGATTTAAAATTAACTGACACGGTTTCTGTGCAGGTTCTCTATCTTCATCTAACCGCTCTAAATCTTTCCACAATGCTCCAAATGTCGCATTATCATCTATCTTGCGCACAGTTCTCCACATATCAGGTGGTAATATTAATCCAAAAAACAAATCAATATCCGACAAAGTCATAGTACAAGAGCTGATTGCACCCTCAACTTCCTCATAAAAGGCTGCTGGATTCTTTCGCGGGTCAGGCAATGCATTTTTAAGGGCCATAACATCTGCTCTATTCCAAGGAGTGTAAACCCAATTATAAATAAAGTACCCTTTCGCATTAAGAAAAGTCTTATCATCCTCTGTACCCGTTCCTTTAGGAGGAATATATAAAGGCGCGGCTTCCCGCATGGGTTTCACATGAATTACAACATTCTTATCTGTTTCAGGAGTAGGAGTTCGTGCCATGCTGATCTGAGATGCTAGTGCAGCTGTTTCTGCTGCCTTTTTCTCCTCTCGCAAACGGGCTGCTTCAACACGCAGTTTAACTAAGCGTCTGATCGTGTCAGCCACCTGGGAGAAGACAAAAAGACCGTCACGTAATTGTTTACAATCAGTTGCTACATCATCGGGCTCCATTTCTACCGAATACTTCCTAAATTGTTCAATAACCTCTGCAGCAAATGTATCGGTAAAATATATTTGCTCCCTTTCCTGCCATCCTTTTATACTATCTAAAAGTTCAGAGGCAGTGGTAGTACTACGAACGGCTTTACGCGCAGTAGATCTAATGTCAGATGCACGCTCAGGAGATAGCATGGAGCGAGTTTCTCGAGCTTTGTCCTGGTCTGAAAAAGAGTCCTCATCTGACTCATGAGGAGCGGAAGAAAAAATATACGGAGGTGGAGAACGATCTAATAACAAGAAATCATCTTGCGGTTTATTAAGGATAGGATAAAGGGGCTGCCTAACAGCGTATTGGCCAGTTACCTGTAAATGGCGTTCCCTATCTTCCCTCTCTTTAATTTCTTTCATCTCCTTGTTTTTTAACTCTAATGCTTTCGCATAAATGGTCTTTCGCTGTTCTTTGTCAATCAAGGCTTGCTCACGCTTCATTCGCTCACGCACTTCTTTCTCCCACATTCGCACACAATCAAACATATCTTGCCTAGTCTTTCGTTTAAACATACATTGTTCCACATACTGAATTTTTCGCAAATCAAATGACCCATACATAGGCCAACGCAACTCAGGATCTTTACTAGTATATTTGTTCCATAACGTGCAGTACATTATAGAAGAAATACCATACTTAATATACATATCCCTATTAGGCGTCCCCTCCGGGGGGCTGGTTGTGCTTCGTCAAGTCTCAAATTGGTACCACTACAAAAGCAACACATCCTACGAAGTGTGCTGAAAACAGGCATGCCAAAAAATAGTGCAAAATATGCAGTATTATAATCAAAGTAGCGCTTAAGGTACTCTTCGTACGTTGCGCTGTTCAAACAATTTTAAATAGAGAAAATTCTCCTCATTACCTGCCTATATGTATTGCAATACATATATAATTACAAAACAGATTCCAAAATTGGCCAATCATACAAACAAAGCCACAGTAAGTGTTACTAAAACTACCTTACCAATCAAAGGCATCAAACCAACAGCAAGTGCCGCAAAACGGCTCTTACCAATCAAATGGTGTCCAGGTTCCAACTGCCAAGTTCTCAAATCGACCAAATGGTCACTGCACGGCGAATCAACAGAAGAGATCTCAGTCAAGGACCGGCGCCGCCGGGATGGTCAGATCAGAAAGAAAGGAAAAACGCCGTGGGTGCCAAGACTCAGGTCTCCTCAGGCAGCGATCGCGTCCAAAGCGAGATTCCAATCCTTCGTCGCGACCAGTCCTTCGGGCATCCGAGTCGCTGATGAGTCCCACGTTGGAAGCGCCAATTTGTAGTAGTGAGCCTCAGCAAGGCCTACCAGTGCTTAGGAGTTCTCCCTTCTCTGCACAGAGTCCTCAGACACTTAAGAAGAAGTTGGCAATAGAAACTGGAATAGAAAAGACAGAGTTTATTAAACCTCATGAGGTGGAGCTAACATTCGCACATCACCCTTCAGTAATGCATGAAGTAGCACACTGAATGGAAGGATCCTGGTCCTTTTATACCCACACAGGGGCTCAAATGAAGGCGGTACTAACACAAATGCTGGTTTTAGGCACATATAAGGTCATACAGAGAATGCACAGTCGACAAGTGGGTGGAGCTAACAGTTTCTACTTTTAGTAGACACATCCTGACATTTATAAACTCGGAACAGCTGCAAGCTCAACTGAGCATGTGCAAAGCAAGAGGAACTAAATATAACTTGTCTCTAGGCAGATTTCAAGAGCAGTTAACAGGAAGGTAGGACAGAGCACATGGCGAGCACATGGTAGCACATGGCAGCCAAAAATGGCTGCCAGAAATACAAAATGGATTCCACAAAGCGGACAATTTAGCCTCTAAATACAGGCTGTCTTCAGCTAATGCTTAACTTAAATGCTGCCAAATTACAACACCTATGCACCCGGCTTCCCTGGGTGAGGTAACAAGAGTACTCCGGTGCTCCCGTGGGTAGAGACTCTAGAACGACCTAGTTCTCAAAGGGTTTGCTCCAAGTCCTTCTTTAAGTGTCCCTTTTCTTTAAATTCCCAACCGCGACTTTCTCCATAGAAGTTAACGGCGATTCGCGGCTGTGTTATTACACTGCACGCGTCCCCCGTGGGTCCCCTGTGTCACTACCTTGGGTGGTTCCTTGTGGTCCAAGCACTTCTAGAGGCTCTAGGCCTAGTGTCTAGCTCAGTCGTGGTTCTTATACCACTTTATTGGTATATGGTTTGGTACGCCCCTAGGGCCCAAACGTGTATTTGTGCTATTACTGTGTTTAAATAACTTATAACTTATGTACTTCGAACTCTAGCCTCATAAAGAGACTAGAGGGGTGTGTTTAGTAATAAATACATATATTTTGAATATATACCTGGTGTGGTGCTCTTTCATTTGGTCACTCAAGAGATTATAGACTGGTAAAACAAGCTGCTTTACATTCCTTCAAGACTTAGCCTGAAGGCTGCTCTCCATAGCTACCACTAGGATAGCTTTCAATAAAGGTTGTCTTTAACCTATCTCCAATAAGGGGTTGTTTGGACTGGTGCAAGGTGCCCACTATAATTAGTGGACAGCATATGCCAGGCCAACTTCTCACACGCACCAACAGACCAGGAGGCGAAATCGCCATCGTCCACAGGAATACCCTCAGAATTTCGACCAGCACCGAAGACACCCTCAGCGCTGCCGAACACCTGCACTTCCAGATCCACATCGATCCCAACACCACCCTCAGAGGAACCCTCGTCTACAGAGCCCCCGGACTCCGGCCACAGTTCAGCGACTCCATCACCGACGTCATCAGCACGCACGCCCTCGCATCCACAGACTACATCCTCCTCGGAGACCTGAACTTCCACCTCGAGAACGCCAACGACAGCAACTCCACCACCCTGCTCGACAACCTCGCCAACCTCTGACTCAAACAGCTCGTCACGACACCCACCCACTCTCTCGGACACACGCTCGACCCCATCTTTTCCACCAGCAACCACGTCACCTTCAGCCACACCACCGAACTCCACTGGACCGACCACCGCTGCATCCACTTCTCCTTCGAGAAACACACCACACACCACCACCCGCAACGAATCCCCCACCGCAGCTGGAACAAGGTCACCGAAGACCAGCTAATCACCACCCTCGCCCGATACCCACCAACCGACCACACCGACACAGCCGCCCGCAACCTCAGGAAATGGATCGACGACTGCGCCAACACTCTCGCCCCGATCAAGAAACCCTCAAACAGACGCACCGACAGAAGGGCCATTTGGTTCACCACCGACCTCCAGGCATCCAAGCAAACTTGCCGAAGACTCGAGAAGAAGTGGCGCCACGAACAGACACCGGACAACCACGCAGCCGTCAAGAACGCCAGCCGCAGGCACCACCAACTCATTCGAACCGCCAAAAGGACCTCCTTCAAGGAACGCATCAATAACAACGCGCAGAACAGCAAAGAGCTCTTCAACATCGTGAAGGAACTCGCCAACCCCAGCTCCAGCTCTAACGACATCCCGCCGTCACAAGACCTCTGCGACTCTCTAGCCACCTTCTTCCACCGCAAGATCATAGACATCCACGACAGCTTCAACAGCCAGACCCCCCCGACAGCCGCCGACACCTCAGACTCACCGCCCCCCAGTCACACCGGCCTCCTGCTCTCCTGGAACCACGTCAACGACGACGACACCATCAAAATCATGAACACCATCCGCTCCGGATCACCGTACGACCCCTGCCCTCACCACATCTTCAACAAAGCGAGCTCCATCATCGCACCCCAACTCCGGAAGATCTTCAACAGCTCCTTCGAGACCGCCACCTTCCCGGAGAGCTGCAAACACGGCGAGATCAACGCCCTACTCAAGAAACCCAAGGCAGACCCAAAGGACCTCAAGAACTTCCGGCCCATCTCCCTGCTCCCGTTCTCTGCGAAAATCATCGAGAAGATCGTCAACAGGCAACTGACCCGCTTCCTCGAAGAGAACAACACCCTGGACTCGTCCCAATCCGGATTCCGCAGCAACCACAGCACCGAAACCGCCCTCATCGCCGCCACCGACGACATCAGGACCCTGCTGGACAACGGCGAAACCGCGGCCCTCATCCTCCTAGACCTCTCGGCCGCCTTCGAGACCGTCTGCCACCACACCCTACGCACACGCCTCCACAACGCAGGGATCCGCGACAAAGCCCTGGACTGGATCACCTCCTTCCTCAACGGCAGAACCCAGAGAGTCCGCCTCCCTCCATTTAGATCCGAAGCCACCAAGAACACCTGCGGCGTACCCCAAGGATCATCCCTCAGCCCGACCCTTTTTAACGTCTACATGACACCGCTCGCCAACATCGCCAGATCGCACGACCTCAACATCGTCTCATACGCCGACGACACCCAGCTGATCCTCTCCCTCACCAAGGACCCCGCCACCGCCAAAACCAACTTCCATGAAGGAATGAAGGCCGTCGCCGAATGGATGAAGAACAGTCGCCTGAAACTGAACTCGGACAAGACGGAGGTCCT
This sequence comes from Calotriton arnoldi, assembly GCA_963921515.1. NCBI lineage: Eukaryota > Metazoa > Chordata > Amphibia > Caudata > Salamandridae > Calotriton > Calotriton arnoldi. The sequence goes on along the minus strand of CAWUFW010004398.1, from coordinate 918,079 downwards.
CATCCTCGGCTCCACCCCCTCTGCCTGGGACGACTCCTGGTGGCCGGCGACGCTGGGAGCTGCGCCGACTCCCACCAACCACGCACGCAACCTGAGGTTCATCCTGGACTCATCACTGTCAATGACCCAGCAAGTCAATGCCGTCTCCTTCTCCTGCTTCAACACCCTCCGCATGCTTCGCAAGATCTACAGATGGATCCCCACCGAAACCAGAAGGACGGTCACCCAGGCCCTCGTCAGCAGCAGGCTGGACTACGGCAACGCCCTCTACGCGGGAACCACAGCCAAACTCCAGAAAAGACTTCAACGCATACAGAACGCCTCCGCACGCCTCGTCCTCGACATTCCCCGCCACATCACTGCCCACCTGAGAGACCTGCACTGGCTCCCCGTCAACAAGAGAATCACCTTCAAGCTCCTCACCCACGCTCACAAAGCACTCCACAACGCCGGACCAGCATACCTCAACAAACGACTCACCTTCTACACCCCGAACCGCCAGCTCCGCTCCGCTGTCCTCGCCCTCGCCACTGTTCCACGCATCCACCGAACGACCACCGGCGGCAGATCATTCTCTCACCTCGCCGCCAAGACATGGACACCCTCCCCATCCACCTGCGACAGACCCAGGACCTGCTGACCTTCAGGAGACTTCTTAAGACCTGGCTGTTTGAGCAGTAGCAGCATACCCCCTCCCCCCCCCTTTAGCGCCTTGAGACCCTCGCGGGCGAGTAGTACGCTCTACAAATGTTGATTGATTGATTATATAAGAATTAACAATCTTATTCACACCACACAAATGCAGATATATATGAGAACTGCAATTCGGTGACACTGTAAGGAAAACATTAGTATGCACACTCATGTAAATGTTGGGATTATGCAGTAAATGCACTTTCAGTATCTGGTCAAGTGCATCACTTTACGTTAATGATATTCATGCAGTCACACAAATATTTAGGTCTATTTGGTATGGTCAAAACATAAAAGGATAGATCCAAAATTGCGCTGCTCCAAAGGCGAAGTTCTCAATTTCATATCAATTTAATAATTTCTGAAAAACGTTCACGATTAAAACCAGAATCTCCTCAGAAAGCACATCTCCAAACATTGTATACTCTAAAACAACTGCGCATACAGGAAACACACTGCTCCCTAGCAATGCCGAGGGCAACGCCCGTGAAAGCACACTTTGGAGCATGCGCACAGACAACCTGTGCATACAAAAAAATTTCACTACTCGCTAGTAATGCCGAGGGCAACGCCCGTGCAAGCACACCATGGAGCATGCGCAAAAAGAGAAAGGTTTCACTTCAAGTTTTTTTTCTTTTCGAAACAGAAAACATAAGTAAGAACTTCTAGAGATAATACCTTTATTACTGAATCTGCCATTTAGCAACGATGAAAACGCCTTAACAATTAATTATAAATTGCTGAGTGCCGGGGCTCTGCGGACTGAAAACAACCGGAAAAAGCACACATTACTTAGTGTCGCGGCACCGCACGGATCAGTGTCTCTCTCAGTGCTGTCTGAGCATGTCCTTGAGAGTGGTCTTCCGGCTTCTGGGCATGTGCAGTCGGGCAGATGATGGTGGAAACCCGAGCAACATTCTTGTTACTACCGGTCAACAGGAAGACGTTATTTAGCAATTAAGGCCATACATTTGACTCTGTTATAGGTCGGAAACTGAACTTACGGCTTTAAAATCGCACTCAAGAAAGAAATGTTCAAGCAGGTCCCAAATAAGGTGAGTACACAGGGTGCCGGTGCTCTAGACTACTGTGCGGGTACTTCCTGGTTTACCCATGATCTGTACGTACAAGTATTTGAGGCAAAGACCATGTTATGGGGTCACTGTCTTGTGCTGTCTCCCTCGTTCCATTTTCTGTGCGTCCTGCTTTGCAGGTACCAAATGACACTTTTAGCAGCTATTTATGTGGGTGGGGAGAGAATGCCGAAGGTTTGGACAATTGTGTGTGGGTGGAGTAGAGTGGCAACCTAAGGATGTGTATATAGTAAACTTTAATTTAAAAGAACACGTTTAAACTGTTAAGTTCTGCAGTTTAACTTTTGTTTGTATGACCGTGAAATATTTTGTGCCCTATGTGTTCATGTTCTATTTCGGCTGTCTAGGGCAACTTAACTGACGATAGGCAGTCCACATTCATCTAATTGTTCATTTTATTTATCGTTTTTGCACATTTCCGGATTGTTTGTACACTACCACATCTAGAGGTAACTCCAAGGCCTTTCAAGTGATGCGGGATGGAGCGGGGACTGTCTGACTGGGAGTCAAATGCTGTCAATAGCGGTAGGCAGTCGCTGGACACAGGTTTGTCAGCAATGTGGCAGTCCAAAAGCCTGGCTGAAAAGGTATATCTTAAGCCACTTCCTCAATCTTAGAAAACTGTTTTCTGTGCAAAGACGGAAGAGATTTCCATTGGCATGATCCTTGAACATGAAGGTACATGAAGGTCAGTGTACGACTGGGTGCCTGGGTTTTGAAATCAATCCTTAGTTTTGTCATCCGTCAGTTTTGAGATATTACTGTAGCGAAATGTGGTCAGTGCGCTTCAGGGCAAAGATGAGACCCGCTGTAAAGTTTTGTGCTGTTTGAAACTTGTTCCCAGCAAGGATCTGTCATTGAGAACACGGCAAACACAGTGACAATTCTTTGGGGAGAAGCAAGGAGGACAGGATATATTGTGTTAGACTTGGCATCCTTGGCGTGGTTTCCCCTGACTATTTGCCTCTACCCCCTTTATTTTTGATGCTATGCTGGTTTTCGTTTTTGCCGGCTTAGATGCTTCTTTGTATAAAATACTATTGTGATTGGTTATCCATGATTGGCATATTTGATTTACTGATAAGCCCCTAGTAAAGTGCACAGTGTGTGCCAGGGCCTGTAAATCAAATGCTACTAGTAGGCCTTTAGCACTGATTTTGCCACCCACATGAGTAGCCCTGAAAAGGTATCTCGGACCTGCCACTGCAGTTTCTGCGCGTAGTTTTAAACTGCCATGTCGACCTGGCAAGTGCATCCACTTGCCATGACCTTCCCTTATCTTACATGTAAGGCACCCCTCACGTAGGCCTAAGCGAGCCCCATGGGCAGGATGCAGTGTATATACTGGTATGTTTTACATGTCCTAATAGTGAAATACTGCCTATTTCATTTTTCACTATTGAAAGGCTATCTGTCCCATAGGCTAACATGGGAGTTACTTTGTAACATGTTACAAGTATAACTTTCCATTGGGACAAGATCGAAAAGTGAACTTTAGGCTCTCTGAACTCAGAATTTAATAACACAGCTTTTTAGGAAGATGGTTTTTAAATTGTGTGTTTGAAAATGTCACTTTTAGAAAGTAGCTAACACAAGGAGACGATGGACGGAGCGCTGAAACTTTTCAGACACTCACCCCCAGTCACAGATCTGGGTTGAATCCATCATCGTTATTTAGCTCACTTCACCACCTCAGTTCAGACCCAGCCATATGCAAATCAGTCTTGACCCTGTGCCTCATGGGAACAGTCCAGCCGGAACTGCCAAGCCAGTTCTACCCTGGACCGGAAACAAGCATCCTGGGACCGGTACTGCCCCTTTGTTGTGTGGGGCTGGCCTGCAGTTTCTGCTTCTGCCAAGGAAAGGACAAAGATTGCAACTGTGCTGAGAAACCTGCTTGAAGAAGAATCTCCAAGGGCTTGTGTGTGCTGGCCTCCTATTCTGATGTCCCTGGGACACAAAGATTTCACCATCAGCTCCCCTGAACTCCATTATTGGGAGTTCTGACCTGCCAGGAGGTGCCTATTCCAGTTTTGGGCCTCTGGAGGTTGTTCCTGCTATTGGGAGCTGGAAGAAACTTTAGAGAAGCAAGAAACTCAATCACCAATGCTGCAACGCCGTGACCTGCACCGAGGCCAGGGACACCGCTCGTGAAGTGCACAACTCACCGCAGCTCCAACACCTGCCGACGCCTGCAGTGATCGGCCTTCCCGACGCCAATGCTCGCACCTACGCCGCCAGCGCCTGCATTCAGTTATCGCGCCTGCATTCAGTTATACATGAGTCTCCGACTTCGCAGCGCCTCACCGGAACCGATGCCTCACCGCTGATGCAACTGACTTCCCCTGTCCTGGACTCGACACGTTGCCTCCTTGCGGACATGACGCCTTGCCTCCCCCGTGGCAGCCAGGGAGCCGGCCTCACGCTCGGCACGACGCCTCATCTCCATGACGCCATGCATCAACCAAAGACTCCGTTCCAAGGTACTGTTGTCTGGGGGTCCGTGTGACTCCGTGCCCGACACCGCGCACCTCGCGGTCCGCGCCTTTACTTTGATTATTGCCTGTCACAGTGTCGTAATTGCCCCAGGTGGAGCTATTTGTTTGCTACAAGGTCTATTTTTGAAATAATTGTTCTAAAGTTGTATTTTACTACATGTATGTTGGATTTTTGTCGTTTTGGTCTTGTTTGGTTTAGATAAAGATTCTTTAATTTTCTAAAATGGTGTGGTGTCCATTTGTGGTGTTTTCACTGTATTACTATGTGTTTTGAGTACAAATACTTTACATATTGCCTTTGGGATAAGCCTGTCTGCTCGTGCCAAGCTACCAAGGGAGTGAGCAGAGGTTATCTAAAGTGTGTATCCCCCCGGACCCTGACTAGATGCAAGAGTCTTACTTGGACAACAGTACTTACCCCTGCCAATTAGAGACTCCCTGTTCTAACATATGAGATAAAATATCACCTCATTGAGGAGTCCCAGGTCTATAGTGAGGGATGAGGCCGTAGGCTGAATTCCTCATAATGTCATGGAACTCTGAGGTGACTTTCAATATGTGCGAAACAGGGTACTTTATTACTTACAGTACATGGCCACTCCATCTCCGTTGCCACAAGCCCCTTAAATTCTAGGTGTATTTTATGTTCACTGCAGACATGACGAATAAAAACAGGATCTCTACTTCAAAAATGAAAACACTAAAAAGCAGTTTGCAGTTATTGCAAAAAAGATATTAGAATCAGTTTCATCTAAATGACATCAAAAAGCTGCGACCCCTGGCTTGCCTCTTGCTACTCCTGGCACTGCTTTTGCATCCCCTGTCCTCAGAGGTGGCAAAATCAGTGCCTGGAACACAGGGGCAGCTCTTCCTAATAGACGCTGTTTGGAGCTCCACTTGCCTGGTTTTCTGTCAATTTGTTTAATACACAAATAGTGAATAATATTATTCACTATTAGTGTAATAAAAATGGAGTACATCAGTTGGAATATGACTCTATCTGAAAGCCAAGGTAAGTAAAAAATGCTGTTAAATGAATGTTGTATGCATGCTTGCAGGGGAGAGTGTTTATGTGCGCGAGAGTGTGTGAATGTATTAGTATGTGTAAGCGCATGTGTGTGTGTGCGAGTCAAAGTAAAGGTCAAATGGAGTGCAATGTCACTTCCGCTACCCCAGGAATTCTGGTGAATTGAGTCCATGAGCAGGTCCTCCAAGACATGCCTCTCAAATGTGTAAGACAATAAGAAATTGGCGCTGGAGAACTAACAGTCCTCTCGAAGGTGCAACATCTGTATTCCCTACAAATGAACATCCGGTTAGTGTTCTGGAAAGCCCATGCATTGCCGTTTGCAAATGTTATTAAGAGTAAAGTATCTACCTGGACGTAAGGAGCGAATGGGGCTGCATTAAAAAAAAACTGCTTGATTTAAAAGCTGTCCCAGACATGGAGGTCTGCTGAGCCCAGCAGGCCACCATCCCTGGGAGGGCCAGCCATTCCCAATGGGGTCGCAAATTGCGAGTGCCTCATGAATATTCATGAGGCATGCAATTTGCGACCCCATTGGGAATCGCAAACAGTGTCTCTGACACATGGCATTTAGCGACTCGCAAATTGCGACTCGCAATTGAGCGCAATTTGCGAGTCGCTAAATGTCCCAGTTGTACATCTGGCCCCAAGTGCTCTAAATATTTCCTCGGGTAGGAAAGCAGCTTCCATAGCTTCTCGGTCCTCCGTGGAGAATTTCTCGCCGCAGTCAGAAGCTAGGTATTCCCTAATTACATTCTCCCCACTATCCCTCTCGGAATCAAATAAAACCTATGGAATTCCTCTCGGATTCCTGGAGCTGTAGTAACCAGATTCCCTTTCTCATTCTGAATTGCTGTTATCTCGCTCCGCACATTTTTCTGTCTAGTATGCATTGCTAATATGCGTCCTACCCGTTCGCTAAACTCGTAGCATTCCTCCCGTCGAGTCATATATTTCTCAGTGACCTTTGTTATAACTACATCACCTATTGCCACTTTGGCTAGGGCAAGCCTACCTGTTATGCCCTCTATAGCCTCTCCAGCCTCTACCGCCCCAACTAGTTCTTCTTCAATTACCCTTAATTTTTTCAGTTAGTTGCTGTCGCTGTTTTTTAGAACGATACAGGCTAAAACTCAGTGTCTCCCCGCAAATGCCTGCCCTTAGGGCATCCCAGACCATACCAATTCGGGCACTTCCTCTGTTATTTCCCAAGAAATCTTATATCCATTTCTTCATGTGGGTAATATAACCCTCATCCACTAGAAACCCCCTTTCAAAGGTCCAATTTTGAGGTGTCCTCTCTCTCCCCCTATCTGCATTATTCCTAGCACTAGGGGGTTGTGGTCTGACATTACGCGGGGATATTTTTCAATAGAACAGTTCCTAAATATACATTGAGAAACGAAAAAGTAATCCAACCGGGCAATCGTTTTGTGTGGGGCAGAAAAATAGGTGCTTCTTGAATCGGAGTCTGCCATCTTTAAATTCCTCCATACATCTAATGGCCCATTCCCCTTAGCCAAATGAGTAAGAGCCTTGTAGACCCTAGGCTTCCAGCCTATATATGACCTTGGGCTGACACCCCACAGCACACCAATCACTTTAATGTTCAAATCCCCACACATTAAATTCGGAGTCGGCCACCTTGCTAATTCCAAATTCAGGAAATCAAAAACCTCAGGGTCATCCCCGTTGGCCCATATTTTGAGCACAGAGTGAATGAGAATGAAGAAATGTATAACTCTACCATAACTCAGCGCCCATATTTATCGGCCAGTTGTTTCTTACACACAATCTCTTTTCTCCGAGTTAAAATAGCTACCCCTCTAGTTCTCGTACCCTGTGTGGTGTGAGTGATGATATTATACCCCAATTGATCTAGTGCTCTTTTTTCTGTGCCCACAATATGTGTTTCCTGGTGGCAGACAGTATCGGAGTGCAGCATTTTTAAGTCCTTTGCCACCCTGTGTCGTTTACCAGGGTTGTTTAAGCCACAGATATTGACCGATGCTATCCTTAAGTTAGTCATGATAAACTTATTTCTGCCTCCAGAAGAAGCCTCCCCCCCTCCATTGAATACTCTGTTCTTACTCTTCCTCTCGCAAAATTTGACCGCTGCTCTAACCTGAAATCCCCCTGATGCTTGTTGTGCCCCATTTCCTCCCTCTACTTTCCCTAATCCCGTGCTCACCCATTCCCCCTCCCCTGACGCCCTTCCTCTCCCCTCCTTCCCCCCTTCCGTCCCCTCCACCCAAATAGTGAGACCAACAGACCAATTGAGGCCTGGGTGATGGTGTCTATGTCCCTCCCCCCCTCCGCTCAATACCAACACCTATAACTAATCTTTATATCGGGAGGCATCTGAGCAAACATCTCTTTGCCACCCCATTTTGTCCCTTCATCATACAATGACAAATTTATTTCATTACTCTTAATCTGTCTCTACTTTCGTATTTCATCCAAGTATTCCTTCGCCTTTATTTCAAATGTGAATACTCTCACTTTGTTATTATAGATTATTTTCAGGCGGGCTGGATGTAATAGCTATGCCTCTGCCCCTGCGCTTGACAAGGCTGGATCAGCTGTCTTAAGCGCCAACAAAATAGGGTCGAGTGAAAAACGATTGTCCCTCATATGAACGCTTGGAGTCCGGGCGAGCTTTAAGGAATACTGCTTCACGTAGTAAGAAGTTCCCAAAGTAGAATATGATGGCTCTTGGTTGTTGCATACCCCCTGGATGACCCTGCCTGGGGTTTTTAAGCAAAAGAGGGTGGCGATGGACCCGCTGGACTTCCATGTCCCAGTTCCACTGCTGGAGCTTCGGAAAAGCCCCTCTCAGCAACTTTAAGACATAGGCTCTGATATCCCCCCCTTCTATGCCTTCCTCTATGCCCAAGATCCTCAGGTTGTTGCGTCTCAGCCGGTTTTCATAGTCTTCGAGCCTCCACTGCATGTCTGCTATTTGTGCTCCTTGGGCTTCTGTTTGACTTTGTCCTTTTGCCACTTCGTTCTCCAGGCCTGCCATACGTTCCTCTACTGCAGTAATTATTTCCCTGATTTCGGTACAAGCTTTCGCTACCTTCCTGACGGCCCCTTGTAATTTCTTGGTCGGGAGGGTTTTTTTTTTTTACCATCTCGCCGCATCTCTTCCTGGTGCTGTTTAATCGAGTCATATATCAATTTCAGGGTTGGTTCCTCAGGGTCTTGAATATTTTGTCCCTTTCGGACCTCCGTATAGGGCTTCTCATATGATTTTTGCGTGGCAGAATAATCCCACTTTAAAGCGAGACTTCCTTGTTTCTTCGAGCCCTCCTTGACCTGACCCCGGGAAACCCGCTCTTTGCTTCGCCTGAGATTTTTCTTCCTGCGAACCACCGTATCGGGACCGTCCAGCTGGCTGCTAGGGTCAGAGCTAGAGGATATAGACACACTCTCCCCCTCATATACTGCAGCACTTGTATCAGAAACATCCGTCAGGGGAAAAAAACTTGTCCCCTAAATCCAGAGATTCCTCTAGAGACCTAAGGGCTGCGACCCCCTTTATTAATACCTTTGTCTCAAGGTCTACCCTGCTGCATGTCGGGGGCGCCATGCCTCTGGCGTGGCCTTACTGTAATCTGTGGCTTGAGTCACTTACTCCGATTGAATGACCCACCGCTCTTGCCCTACCTGTGAATCTTCATGGATTAGGGCCCTTGGAGGAGTCTCTTTCGGTGGATTCTGTGTCGATTGCTCTGACCCGGATTTGCCCCCCTTAATGTTGACACAGTCATTGGGGTTTAGTTCCTTGCCTAGATTTGTGGATTGATGTTCAACCGCCCCCCCCTCCTCCTACCTCATTAGCGATAATCAGCTGCCGTCCTCCAAGTACCACCGTCCTGGGGGTAAAAAACTCGGTGATTGGTTGCTGCTGGGGAGAGTCTATTTTTGATCCTATCACCTCTTTATCCCCATTTGTGGTGTTCTTGCTGGAAGAGACCTCTGAGCCTTTACTTCCTTTATGGGCATTTTTCTTTCCACTGGAGAGGGTGGTCTTTGGCCCCTTGATGAGTGGAGGGGGCATGAATCCAGACTGCCCAGCTTCCCCACTCCGGTCTTGGGCAGAGCAGGCGGTCTTAGGAGGCATGTTGATTTTGATGCTTTTCCCTGCGGAGAGCCTCCCGGGCCGGTCTGCAAGCACAGCCAGGAGCCTGGCAGCAGCTCGGAGGGAGAAAGAGACTCTTGCAAGGGAGACTTCCAGCGCCTTCAGGACCGTCCGTGCCCCAACAGCCACGTGAGCCACAGAGTTGTTCACCTGCCCCGGGTAGGCAGCCTATATGCAGTAAACTTTCCGGTTAGCGGGCGTGATGTCCTCTGAGCTCTGCTCCCCTTTTTGATTAAGCATTGAGCGGTGAGGGATCGGGAGACCGCTGCGGTCTCTCACAGAGACGCAATCTTGTCCCCTACTTAAGTACATTTGTATATTTAATGTGACATACAGGCAAGAAATGCACATATTTACAGATCCTTAGGGTGAGATGAGCTACTTGCTCACACCCCACATTTATTTGTCTGTTCCGCTGGAGAGGCGAGAGAAAAGCAATAGCAGCTGCAAAAGCATTCCAGCTACCAGTACACATAATGTGACTTTTCCCTGTGGCTGGTTGACATGGACCTATGACACAGCTAGAAGGAAAATGCACATTGATAGGATTTGGATCTAATTTTGAATCTTAGTTGGTCAGTGTCCAGATGCCGCTATACTGGATTTCAGCTGACCATTTGACTTATCTAGTATTCATCTTGTACGTGATGAAGCTCTGCACAAATGTGTGCGGAAAGGGTAAGAGCATTGACTGCTTCCCTCCCTAAGACTGGATACCCCAAGGCTGGCTAGAATTCAGACTTTATTGGCCGCTGCCAGGAGAACGTTCGGTGTGATCACAGCTGCTGAGCCCAGAGTCCTGGGACAGTACCCACCCCACCTGAAGATCATAGCATCAAGCAACATGGACGAAATGTGGGAAGGCATGTGTGCCTTGTGCATGCAGCTGCATCTGCTTTCCCCTGAACAGCTGAAGAAGAGCATTTAGTGTCCGCAAGAGAGTGTGAAGGCATGCATCCCTTTTGCCTGCAACTGCTTATGTATTCGGGTGAGCTGCTGAAGAAGAATGTTAATGCCCTTGTGCCTTGTGCTGCTGCACCTATGTTTCACTAAGTGGCTGAAGAACAGCATGAAGGCCCATGTTGAATTTGCTGCTGATGTGTCTGTCTTCCTTGAGCTTTGCCGGACAATGCGCAGTGAGACTTGTGCGTCTCTGCAAACCTTTTACCCTATTTTTTCTGTCGACTGGCACTGAATACAGCTGTTCTATTTTTCTTTCTGAAATCCATAAAAAGGCCTACATATGAAGTGCAACCCATACGCTGAGTTAGCTCCACAATATCAGGGGTGTGGAATTTATTAAAATATCTACTTGCCCATGGGGAATGTTGCTTCATAAATCTACTTGTCCTGTAACAAAATCCACTTGTCCCTTTTGTGCCATGTAATGCGGCGACAAATTATGGCAGCAATCTCATTATATAAGAGCTCTGAAATAGTTTCTCTGAATATGCCAGGCCTTATACCATAGTAGGGTTTGAATACTAGCAATTCCAGGGATGTGGAATTCCTATAGCCCGACGCCCGGGACATATTGTTTGGGGTCAAGGGCATCAAGTTTTCATGTGTATTTTGTCCTTGGGACATACCCTTTGGCTGCCAGTTTACAGTACCACATTATGGATCAGGGAAAGGCATTGCCTGCAGTTAAGGTAATATTTGTGTCCATGTGTTAATGCTGCTCAAACTTGTGTTTATGGTTCATTAATGCAAAGCCTTTAATATTAAGGTGAGCGCTCTAAGTAAAAGTTGTAAGCTCAGACTGCACTACTGACAGTGGTTCCAGTATAAAAATGTGTGCACACGTTTTCAATATTTAGCATTAGGAGGCTATGTATAATGGTCCCAGAATGCTCTCCGATTATATGCAATATTTTCAGAAGCTTGAAAGCAAGATTGATGATTCTTTGCTTTCAAAATAAAATGTTCACAAAAAAATGCAAAAATATTTCGCTAAACTACTGTAAAAGTTTAGGTAACGTTTCTTTGCAGCATCATTTAGTAAATGTGTTGATGTATGCTAGTATTTCCCAAAAATATTCATAATGGAAAATCAGTATAACCAGTTTTAATAAGATTATGGGAAACAAAAATAAACAAGCATTGGTAAAGCCAGTAGGTCTGAAATTGTTGGTCAGCCTTTTGGTTATGTCAATGCCTGACTTGTTTTGGCATGTTTTTGTAAAACTTATTAGTGTGGGAGCTGCCGGGCCCTCACCATTATAACCAACATTGGCAAAAGCAAAAATTGTTTTGGTTTCAAAAAGCACACATTGCCACAGTAGTTCCTGGAACTGAACAAAACAACTGTGTGTCGATATGCTCCTTGTGAAAGAACAGAATGCTATCACTCGTAGTGAAGCTAGCAGATAGGCAGATACCTAATTAGGGTCCCAATTATTAAATAAAGTCTCAAAAGTGCACCCATGTCCTTACCTTAAGTGCAGATATACATACGGCTTTCGTGAGTTCACAAGACTTTACAGAAGTAGGTCAAGAAATAGTACTCCTAGAAAATATTTGTGAACTGCATTTTAGCATGAGCAGATTTGCAGGTGTAGATTTGCTCATGGGAAAATTTGAGTGTTTGCAAGTTCACTTTCCCTCCAACTGCTTTTTTCCCAACCCTGGAAGAAGTTTTATGTCTGCCATTGTCAGGAGTACATTTCCAATCTTTCTCAGTATGGTGCTCTAAGTTTAGAGAAGAGTTGGTGAAAACCCTTAAAACATGCAAGTTAGTAGGTTTGCACAGACTCAAAAGGGGATTCCAACCCTGGAAATGTTGCTTACTATTACCTTCAGCCCCAGTATGCAGAGCTGCAGAAACGTGGCAACATAAGGGAATTGCTAGTATTCAAACCCTACTATGGTATAAGGCCTGGCATATTCAGAGAAACTATTTCAGAGCTCTTATATAATGAGATTGACGCCGCATTACATGGCACAAAAGGGACAAGTGGATTTTGTTACAGGACAAGTAGATTTATGAAGCAACCTGCCCCATGGACAAGTAGATATTTTACTAAATTCCACACCCCTGCAATTCCCTTATGCTTGAGTCCTACCTTGTTTTTCAGAGGACTGCTCTGCTGCTAATAGAGGACTGCACTGCTGATTGAAACCTGCCTTTTTCTTCGGATGACTTACCTTCTACTTGAGGCCTGTTTTGCTGCTTGACGGAGACTGCACTCCTTGAATTCAGGACTACCAGAAGGACTCTGGTCATTTGGCTGACCTCCTGTACTGAGCTACAAGACCACAACAAGCTCCAGTGGCCTCCCTGCAACTGCCCAGCTGCCCTGCTGCAATTGGACCTTCCCAAGCTCTGCTCACTTCTAGAGGAGTTCCAGATCCCCAAGAGGTGCCTCCCCAGGTCCTCGACACTTGGCTGACATTAGGCGAACTCCTCCTGGGAAATCCTGAAGTTTTGAAGTCTGCACACCGAACTTTGAGAAGGTAACTTTTTCAGCGAGACTGACCTGGTTCCTGTATCCAGCCCGCAGTCCATTGCCATCAGCCTGACCTTGTGACACTGTCCCGGTCTAGCGCAACCAGATACCCACAGTTTGTGATTCATGCTTCTTTGCGCTATTTTTACTTAAACCTTTAAAATTTCTTATCTCCTGGTTTACTAATTGGATTTTTGTCAGTTTGGTCTCATTTTATTTATTACATTTCACTGTATTTTTCTGAATTGTTTTTCTTGTGTTGTGTTTTCACTTTTTTTACTGTTTGTGTGGCATAAATACTGAACACAGTACCTCTAAATAAAGACTGACTGCTTTTGTGACAAGCTACCAGAGGGTTAGGCACAGATTAATTTAGTGACTTTGGCGGTTCACCCTGACAAGGCTTGTGGTTGTTGTCTGAGTGAATTTCCCAACTCCCTCAACCAATGATCCAGTTTCTCACAGTGTCCTGTTCCACTCCATCCTCTAGGAGGAAGCCTTGACTGATTGGCTTCACTGCGCCGTGAAAGTAAAGCGTAAAAAGGATGTACTGAGTAATGTGCTACATTTGCATCAAATTCCGCCTCCTGTCTTTGTAAGGGCAACAACAGTACATCTTTGAAGGATTACCTAATTGCCCTTGAGTTAGACTGGCCCCAGAGAACTGTCCTGACCAGGTGCGAGTTTTGTAGTATGTCACTGCTGTAGCTACTGATCGGGACATATTAATAGGCAAAGATTTGGGTATCCTATGTTCCCTATTATTGTCTTTTAAGAGTAGGGTAAAGATTCATGGATGAAGAGAACCATTTCTTTACTTTGGATTATGGAAAATGGGTATAGTGTCAAGCATCAACCTACAACTTTAATCATTTGATGATGAAGTGTCTTCATGAATTACCCTTAGTCAAATGTTCCAGGGGCTGTGCAGACCATGTTCATACACACATTTCTCTTTGGGTAAAGCAGTTCTGTGCATGGAGATACAATTTCTTACCAGCTTTGGAAACGAGGAGGGAAAAGCGGACGGTTATGGGTGTCCGTAGGTACCCATATAGGTAAGAGGAGAAAATAATACCAGGTTTAACATTATTGTATTGTTAGTAAATATTAAAGTTTACTGCATTATTGCCATAAGTGTATGACATACAACTTTGCGTTCCAGGTGCCAGTTTCTCTCTCCGATGCTGCGACTTATTTCCCTGAAGAAGAGTGGAAGCTTTTACATGAGTGGCAGAAGGAACTTTACAGAAATGTCATGAATGAAATTCATCAGGCCTTGATTTCTTTAGGTAACTTTACTCTCGGGGCTGGGAAGTCTATGAAGAGCTTGGCCTAGAAAAGGAGGGACGTGTCCAGAATCTATATATTTTTTAAATTAATTTGACAGTCATTAAGTATGACATGAACAGTGTTTTACTGACAGCATAATATATACCACAAACATAAAGCAAGCATACATTTACTTATGTAACAGTGCTTGAATAGTTGTTCACGCTTCCTAGCCCTTTTTGATGCTTTCTGTTTCAGATGCAAAATGTGCCTGTAATGTAACTCCATTTGTAACAATAATGGTGTTAACAAACCTTTTTGTTTTTTATAGTAATTTGTATTGCATTTCAGCCCTTCACTTATAGTTCAAACTAAACTGAACTAAAATAAATGCAATGAAAATAAAATGCACGTCAACTCTCGACTTGCAGCTTGTGCAGACATGACTTCTGCTACCTTTCTGTTCACATCCAGGAATCTCTAAAGTAGTTACAGTTTATTATCAAAGTCTCCATCCAATCTAGGTAGTCAGGGATATAGTTTCATCTGTTGTGTGTATTGGCGATTTGCTCTTGATGCAGTTGCATACTTTTTATCCACTGGTTTTACATCTGTACGATTGTACTTCCTTCATATACCCTATAAAAATTTGGTAGCTAACACTCATTATGGCCAAACGTCAATCCTGGCAATAGATGTCTTCGTCCTGGAATTGATGTGGGCAATATGAACATTCTCTGGGAGTTCAGAAGAATCTAAGGTGCCACAAAAAATAAAGTAGACATTCATTGAATTAATGGTCTAAACCTGAGCTAGGCTTTCAAACGTATTCTATTTTGTATTTGGAAATGCTTTTAAGCCTAAGCAACAGGCCCATCTTGCACTCTGTTGAATAGGGATCAACCAAATCATGCACATGTTGGTATTTTTTTAGAGTGGTTATCAAATCAGAATTATCAAGCGTGAACTGTGCAGTTGAAGCTTGGTTTTCTTTTGTGCCTGTTGTCAAGTCGCAGCATCAATTTTGAACTTCCTTCATGAGATTCTTAGTTCCCTGTTGAAGGCACCAGGATTGACCAGTTGCTCAGCACGATTATTTCCAATCTTGCAATCACCTTGTGCTTTGTAGAGAAATGTGTTCTTGTTCCAGTATATGGTCCACTCCTTATCAAGGACGGGGTCATTGTTTGAGAGTAGTTTGCCATGGTTTACATGTTTCTTATTTGCATCATTTTATTGGCTTTCTGGGCATATAGGTAATGCACAAAACCTTGTGGTACAAACTCAGAGTTATGGTAAATTATTTTGTTATGGTGATGAACAGGGGAATCGCTTGTAAACAGCCACTGGATCATTCATGTAATGGCTTGTTAGGCCCAGTTGAGAAGCCTTCTTTAGAATATCATTGACCCATGTATTTCCAACAACAGCCTCCAGATCACTCTTCTACTTTTTCAGTTTGGTATATCTTTAATAAAACTCCAAACAATAATAAACGGGTATAACCTTGATAGTAAATGGGAATAACCTTTTATAACTCACTCATTTACATGCGCTTCTCACTCATTTACATGCGCTTCTCACTCATTTACACTCATCCAAACATTAACCCATTCTCGCATTCACCTATTTACCCATTCACCCAAACTGCAGACATCAGTGAAAAAACACTGTAATTTGTTTGAAAAAGGCAAACCTATTATCTTTGTCAGTGCTTTTTTTTATTGTTTCTACAGATCAGTTTTCAGTCTGCATTGCTGTTTTACACTAATTTCATTGAAGTTACAACCTGTTGACAACAAAGCTTCTTGTCTCGGGTGTTTCGGGCATGTGTACGTTTTCAGTCACCAGTGTAAACTTTAGAACAAACAGTGTATATTTTGTTTCATATCTTAGAAGTGCTTTGCAAATGGTTCCTCTTTCTCTAATCCTGTCTTTCTGACTTACTGAAGCTGTAAAATGTGACCCTTAAGTGAAATTTACTTACAGCATCATGTATGTAATTTTTGAGACTTGGTTAGTGAATGCGATTATACTGAGACCTTCTTGACGAGTTTACTAGATTTTGAGGCAAGGATACCGGGGTGCCGGAATCTATGATGCTGAATGGTGCCCCACACAAGTTTGGAAGTTACAAGATTTTGTCCTTGAAATGAGGAAGAACCACACAGAACTGGGAGCAGTTTCCTCTGTTTTTCCCAGATTCCAGGGACAAATCCACTGGACTTTCAGAACAGTCAGCAAGGGGCAGCTGAGTTGTGTAGGGTTAGGCCTGGGCTAACTTGGATGCTCCCCCTCCCCCGTGGTTCAGATGTAATACTGTGACCAAACTGCTCCGGCCCACACACTCTGCCCCTGTTCCTGCAGTGGTTTCACCGTGGGCTCATTGACACCCGTTGAAACAGCACCCAGAAATATAAGGCCCTGAGACACCAGTATGCATGTAATGACCCAGGACAGTAATACCCTCATCCCCACTCCCCGGAGTTAATGTGCCGGGTGGGATACCACTACTGGTAATGAAGGCTTCAGTATGTTTTTAATTATTTTATCGTAAACATGTACTATACAGTACAGCTTGCTTTTTTGTATGAGAACAGTGACTATCGTAATGTGTACATTGCTTTCCCATTTACTATTTCGGTGCTAACCTATGAATTGATTCCTAGGATGTATGTGGACTGACTTGTGTCCTGTGCATTCATACTGTAGACTATGACTGTAACGTCTGCACTGTAAGTCTTTCTCTACACTTGTTGTTCTCTTTCTCTACTGGCATCAATGCTGCCTTTTCTAAATATCGTTCTCTGCTATGATTTTAATCCTCCTCCACTTTTCTCTTCATTAGCATTTCATATGAGGTTTGGATAGAATGCATAGAAAAGTTTGAGAGTTGCTATTTTCATACCATAAACTCATTAGATTGCTGTTACAGCAAGATGTAGTGCGACCATCAGTTGCACATGGTGTTATATATTCACTGTTTCTTCCCATTTCCTTTTAATGCCAGGTCCTCTAATTGCCACCACAGTTTTTTCATTAAGAGACAATGAAAAAGAATCTGCGCCGCCTGTGGTCAGTCAGGACTCTGAAGGAATACAGGATGATAAACATCCTTCAGGTGAGAGATGAGGGAATGGATGGGTGTGTGAGTGCGTGTTTGCACTTATAGCTGGGTTCTCACCACAGTGACATTTTATTACCTTTCACTCCGTTACGAAAGCCTCACCTATTAATTCTGCCTTTTTTCTAAAATCTTGGTTTACATTTTAATCAAAATAAAATGTACCCTTGCGGCATAGTGATTATAGCTCACACAAAGTAATGACAACCCTCCCTCATTTAATAGTCTGCTGTAAGCACTGAACATTTGAGTCCAGTGATAGAACTGAAAGTATTCTTTGGCTGTCTGTATACGCATTAGGTGTAAGATTTATAGGAATTTTGGAATGTGCCAGTGTGTGTAACTTGAAGTCATTTTCGTATGTGCATCTAGAATTTGGCAGGACAGCTAACTATAAGAATACAATATTCCGCTGCACTATCAACTGCTCTATCAAGGCCGCCACCTTCCCCAATGACTGGAAACACGCCTAGGTCAACCCTCTGCTAAAGAAACCATCCGCCGACCCGACAGACCTCAAGAACTTCAGTCCCATCTCCCTGCTTCCCTTCCCAGTCAAGCCCAACTCTTCGAATTCATTGAAGCAAACCATGTCCTGGACAACACCCAGTCCGGCTTTAAGAGCAACCACAGCACTGAGACTGCACTCCTCACCGACGACATCCACTCCCTCCTCGACCGAGGCGAAACCACAGCCCTCATCCTCCTGGAGCTCTTAGCCGCCTTCGACACCGTCTCCCACCGGACCCTAATCCAGCGACTCCATGATGCCGGCATCCGCAACAAGGCCCTGGTCTGGAACCACTCCTTCCTCACCGGACGAACACCACGCGCCAGACTACCTCCGATCCTCTCCGAACCCACAGAGATCAGCTACAGAGTCCCCCCAGGGTTCCTCCCTGAATCCCACCCTCTTCAACGTCTACATGGTTCCCCTCACGACCATCGTCAGGAACTACAGACTTAATATTGTCTCCTACGCCAACGATACCCAACTGATCCTCTCCCTCACCAATGAACTAACAACCGCCAGAATCAACTTCCACAGAGGAATGAATGCCGTCGCCACCTGGATGAAGAGCAGCTGCCTCAAACTGAATTCATGCAAGACCGACGTCCTCATCCTAGGACCCTCACCCTCAGCTTGGAACGACTCATGGTGGCCCTCCACACTGGGAACCCCATCCACCCCCACAGACCATGCACGAAACCTCAGCATCATACTGGACTCCTCGCTCACAATGAACCATCAGATCAACGCCGTCGACTTATCATCCTTCCACACGCTCCGCCTCTCACGAAAGACATTCAGATGGATCCCCACCGAATCCAGAAAAACAGTCACCCACGCACTCATCAGCAGCAGACTCGACTACGCTAACGCATCCGGCGTCACCCAGAAACTCCTCAGAAAACATCAGAATGTTCAAAATGCCACAGCCAGACTCGTCCTCGACATCGCTTTGCCGCAGCCACATCTTCAAACACCTTCGAGAACTCTACCGGCTCCCAGTCAACAAAAGTATCCCCTTCAAGCTACTTGTGCACGCCTACAAAGCCCTCCACGACACAGGACCTTCATACCTGAACCACCACCTCTCATTCCAGGTCCCCACCAGAAACCTCCACTCTGCCCAGCTGGCCATGGCCACCGTCTCTCGGATCCACAAGACAAGAACCAGAGGAAGATCCTTCTCCTACCTCGCTGCCAACACCTGGAGCACCCTGCTGACCCCCCTCAGACAATCTCCTGTCACTGACCCAATTCAGGAACGACCTCAAGACCTGGCTCTTCGACTGAACACCATAGCAGAGACAGTTCAGGAGCTCCCTCCCCACCCAGCGCCTTGAGACCCTGACCAATGAGTAGCTGCGCTTTGCAAACCCTGACTGATTGATTGATTGATTGATACTGTGATTGAAATGTAAAAAGAAATCCTTTAATTGTGATAATAATCAGACATGATAATCAGTTACTGAACAATTGAAAACTAATATCCAACTAAACTGTGGGCCTTGGAACATTTACATTTTCAGTCAAGGCATACTTAACGTTTGACAATTTACTGCTTGACTCATAATTCTGTTATTGTGATCTATATAATAATTATTCTGTGGCTTGGAATCTAGTTAACTATAAATCAGTTGTGTCAGGAAACGTGTTGGCTGTGGCTTTTTTTTTTCTTTCCAAATGGATTTTGAAGATTGGATACATTTATCATGGACTATTTAAACATTCTTCAATAGAAGAACAAATACGTTGAACTAATTTGGTCTCTCATGTACAAAAAGTGTAATGAATTTATTAGAATTGTCATTGAAAAAAGTTACTGATGAGCTAAAATTGTTTATGACAGGACTAAGCTTTCGTAATACTACTAAAATGAGATTACATTTGGATGGTAAACAAGATTTGCAGTAATTTGTTATAGTCATAAATTGGATAACAACAGATCAGACAATTGATCCAGTAATTAAAAGTATTTATTAGGTGCACCCTGGCTTCCCCTCTCTTGGATCAGTTCCTTATAACACAACTCAAGTGCTACTCCAAACACTTCTCAAAATACTTAAATAAACCTGACAATTGAACATAGCAAAAAACAGTGGTTCACGGAGAGGTCATTTGTTAACAATAATATAATTTTATTTAGATGTGTTTTATTAAAAATACTTAATAGAAACAAGAGAGTTTAAAAGTTGTTGGAAAAAAATGTGTCTAAAGAAATGGATATTATTTTTTAAACAAGACTTAAGTGGACCATTGTGCTAGTTGTAATCAGCTACATTAGCCCAAAAATTCAAAATATGCTGCCTCATTTCCAAAGCCAGCACACTTCACCCAGAATCTCAGACAGTTATCATTGCCTCGGAAGAAAAGAACTCGTTCCACTTGGAAGCAATGAAAGTGAAGACTTCACAAGCGCGGACTCAATCATTCACAGTCATAACAGCAAGATTGTGTAACTCACTTCCTGGCAAAATATGATCTTTACTCTACATTTTTATCTTTAGAAAACATGTCAAACATTTATTGAAGCTTAACCTGAACTGTATCTAATGTTATGTTATATGTTTGATTACCATCAACATGCCTAATGAGTATTTGTGAAGTGCACTAATACTTCCTCTGGTGCAGAACCTTTATAGTAGGCTGTTAAAATAAATAAAACAATCAGATTGAAAGATAAAGTACAGAAATGGCCGGACAAAATGAGTCTACCAATACGACCATAAAATAAAGTTGGGATGGTTCTAAAAGTTAGGAAGACAAGTTCCCTTTATTGTCTTTTAAAAGAGGCAGGAACTCCAGACAAGCTGAGATATATGTGGACTAGGCAACCCTCACTAAAGTAAAGGAATTGATTTCTGTCTTTGATTTACAGGAGGTGTGGCTGTCAGCCCCGCGGAGTCCCTGGAAGTCAAAATGGAGACAAACCAATGTCTGAAGAATCGCAAGAACAGTAACAAGAGGCGAAGCTGTGATTATCCAAGCATTGGTGAGGCATTAACGTTGTGAAATGGCACATACTGAGAGAGAGAGAGCTTGTGCAAATGAGGCAAAGAAGTAGAGAGAACAATAGAAACAATGACAGGAGTGCAGACTGGAGAGTCGGAAGGTCAGCGATTGAGCCTGTAGAAATGAGGAACAGAGGCTATGTGATACATCTGAGAGAGAACAAAATACTCTTCCTGATGGACTAGAAGCAGCCTCATTTCTTTGATTTTTGCAGTCTGGCTGCAGACGGCTTCAACTGTCTATCGCAGACAGAATTGTAACAAATACTTAGATTAGAATAGCTTCGCTTAGATTGGGTTCTGCCCCATGCTCATGATTGTATGGCGTTCTTGTCCGTTTCAGTTCCCTCCCCCTAATTTGGAAGCTTTCCCTCCCTATTCTTGTGTTTGCCCCGCCCTTGAAGCATTTAGGTATACCCTCGTGCGTTTTGATTGAGAATATCCTTCTGCTGTTATGGAACTACTTTTGTTTTGGCTTTCATCTATGTGTGCCATTTGATATTTAGCACTCAACTGGTGTGCATGTCCTGCTCCTCAGTCTCTTCTTCTCTCTCTTTCATCAACCCCAACTTCTCTCTACCCACCTCACCTCCCCATTCATCTTTTACTGCTCCCCGGCTCCCTCCTTCCACTGTCTCAATATTGCTGTCTGATACCAAACACTGCTGTGGCTCAATATCCTCCTCGCTTCCCTCCCCCAACCTCACTCTCCCTACATACCGCCCACTACCACAGTTGGTTTCGCCAATGCTTCCACAAATGCACCGGCAGAGTCAAAGCCAATAGTGGAGGCCAACTAGCTTGGAAAGTTATTTTCTATAATTCCAAGAGGAAAATCACATAGCATGCTGATTCAAAGTGGTGCCAATCTTGGAAGTATGGAAAGTAATGGACAAAGATGGCTTGCCACAGCTATTGACTTTGCAAATACTTTCAATTAGCAATTTTACAAGCATTGGGAACATTGCATGAACATTTTGGAACATTATTTTCTATATTTCCAAAAAGTCCACCATATTGCATCTAGATGCAGCATATTGGTCATCTTGGGAGGATAGAAAATAACGAAATGAACAATGCAATGCTTGCCCTACTTTGGCAAAGTCACTACCTGCAGTCAATTAACATTGGCAAAGCGAGACACTTGGCTTTAGCAGTGCTTTTTCAAAAGGCATATGCCTTATCAAAGCCTTATTAGCTTTCTGTATTTAGAGTAGGTTTCTGACAAATAAACAGTGGATCTGACTGGTGGATATGTGGCCAAGGTGTACTTGGGAGTCATTTGACTAGCAAACATGTGGCCAAGGTGCACTTGGTAGTCATTTTTTACCCTAAGCTGTCTTTCGAACATCACACCAGGAAACTTACCTGTGCATGCTTACTCATTATGAGTTCTCAGAAGAATTCTGCCATTCATCCCTTGGACATCCAAGCAACTATTGATTTAATCCCTGATTAGTAGCAGCCTGGATTATTGCAAAACTTTGTTTGTTGGCCTCCCTTCCTAATACATAAACTGTAGTTTATCCAGAATGCAGCTGCCAGGCTGGTACTCGATATCCCCGTTCTGTGTGCTTTTGTCACAAGGCTATGTTCCCCCATGGCTCGCACTAATTACCTATCGTAGATGTTCTCCAGATATTCTCCTCCCAGACTGCGACACTCCTTGTCTTTGGACTTGGTAGTTGTTCCCCACCAAGACTCCTTTGGGTAATTGCGTGCTCTATAAAGGAAAATCAAATTAAATCAGAATCAAAGAGGCAAACATTGCTCACTATTTCCAAGCACTAACTCCGAAATATTCGGTTAAATGAATTCTCATTATGCATATAAAAGCAGGCACTTGGCTCTGGACTGAGCCAGCAAAGCCTATCATGATACAGCCCCACGTGATGTTCAGTGGTGCTCAGAGGACTGCAAAGAATGCAGCAGCTTGCACCAGGTCATGGGTGAGCAGGCAGCCCAGTGCGAAGCATGCTAGGAACCGATGTCCTGACTACCTCCAGCCGCTTCCACGGCCTGGTCGTGATCACATGAGAACTGAGCTGTGATATTAGAGTCCTGGTTAATCTTTTCTTAAAGTAACACTTTTAAAAATAAAATATTGGTGCTTGTTTTCTCCTTGCATGTAGTCAGTTCTATATAGAGTGCCTTAACTGCAGCTCTGGAAAAACAACATAGTCCTGAACAAACAGCCCGCCAAGTGATTCCTATTGGTTTGGCAGGGGATGCCCTAACCTAAGATGGCAATGACTACCCCATCATGAGGTTCACGTGAAGGCCATCTTAGAAGATAGGATTTTCCTCCCAAATAAATGGAACTCACCAACTGGTCTGTATAAGTGACTTATGGTATAACTTTTCATGTGACTCACAGCTAACAAAGCCAGCACATTGGTACACCATTCAGCTATATCACGAGAACATAACAAGTGGCAATGAAATTCATTGTAGCTCTCGATGACACACACTTCTGCAGTGCCCAAACTGCACTCACACATTTCTTATGAAAAAAGTAAACACCTGCAAAATGACTTGTGTATAAATGCCATTTCTCACAAGCATGCAGTGTTTACCAACCGCAAGGCAATGCTGGTGGAAGAGAATATGTGCTTCCAGAAGGAATAACAAGGAGATCTTGGAGGGGGGGAGATGATCATCTGCGGGAACGACTCCGGGAATAGCCCTAGATAGTCACGGCAACGAGACCGGGAACAGCGCAGAGCCTTCTTTTGCCCCACCATCAGGAGCTTCATTGCTTGCTCGTGAATCGCCTTCAGGGGCATCGACTTGCACTCTGAGCAGGCCTTGTGGTTGTGTCCCGACCCAGGCACCAGAGACATACCAAGTGGGGATGGGACGCAGACATCTGTCTGTGACAATCCCCACAAGGTTTGAACCCTGAAGGTTTAGCCGAGGCTTGTCCCTAGCACACTAGGAGCAAAAGCTCAAAGATGTTGACACAAAGATTTTTTTAAGTTGGCCAAAAAGTGACATAGGTAGCTCTCAGTATCTGCGCTGTTGGGGTGGAAAGAAAGGAACGGTTATCAGCATGGTGGGGTGGCACTTATATGGGCACTGCAAAGTTATTTCCAACGCGGAGCCAAAGGACACCACCTACCGGCACACCAAGGTACTGCTCAAGATTTTCTGGATCTAATCTGATGCCTGGAGAATATTCTAAGGTGAGGAATCTGTGGTTAGAATTCTCTATCAGAATAAAAAATTAATACATATGCACATACAGAGAGACTTTTGGTCACCTCTATTCATCCAGTGATCTCTTCAACAAGCATTGGTTTTCTGGCACTGTGAGGGACTGCATTTTGCCTCATCATAGGCCCACATCCGCCTTAAATGAAGGGCCAGTGGGTCAATATTTTACTTTGCCAGTGTTTTTTTCTTTTAATTCTTTATGCTTTTTAATTTTGTTTGTGTTATCCTTATGAGTTTAAACTAAGCGTTCAAGTTACAGTAAGTTAAAACCAATACTTTATTTTATTTTCACCAATAAGAATCATATTTTCCTCTGGTGATTATTAAAACTGGAAATAGTTTCTAAACCTATTCTGAGTGCACCTGACTTCTAGGAAGCACCCATACTTTTCTTTTAAAATTGTGTGTTGGTTACTTTTTTAAATTTAAAATTGATATTGTAAGCATATGGATGCGTCTAGTTGGTAGCATGATTCTTTTCTCCTTTTTGCATCATATGCTGGCAAGTAAATAAATACATAATAAAATATTCATATACGTTCATAATATCACGCTGATATTATCCAGGAAAGCTGATGCCTGTGACCTTTGTGTGATAATTCTTGCTTTTTTAGGTCGAGCCTAGAGTCAGCACGCAAGTGCTGCTCTGGTGAAGATCTGCTGTAGTTCAATACGTGAGGGAAGCCACGCCCACTCTCCGCCGGTATTTTACATTGGCTTGTGTCTTTGTCCTTCATAAATGCTGCCTTGGGATTGGTTTATAGGCTTGTTAGTCCCTCCTTATTACGGCCATGTCATCATTTGTATCCTCCCATGGCTACTGGCCCCTTTACTTCGAGTTACGTGTTATTTAGACTGTGAGCACTATTTTCTTTAATGAGGTTCTCCTACTGCCTTTTCTACTCCCCCCCCCCCTCCCGTTGTCTGTGCCTTCTCGCCTCTCCCCCACCTGCACTCCCGTTGTCCATGCCTTTTCCCCCCCGCACTCCCGTTGTCCGTGATGAATACCGTTTGCAATGCAATAGATCTCGCTTAAATGCGAGTCCTATTGCATTGCAAATGCTTGTCTATACAGTAATCCACCGTTTTATGGTCCAGTCAAGAAGTAGGAAAGCGCACAGAAGTGCTGCAGTACACTGTGTGTGTCTGGCTGGGACCCACTCAATAAGTCAAACCGGTGTGCTTTGTCAGTGGTTGATAAATATCCAGATGTATCCACCCTATGCGAAGGACGGGTCCTCCTGTGTCGGTGCTGTGTGTGCTTTAACCAGTCGTCGTCAGTGCCTCGGTTCGGCTTCTTTTCGTTGTGTGTTTAGGGGAGGTTGTGCTTGTTTTACGATCAGGCTCCTGTAGCAGTGGCAGTAGCAGTGTGTTGTGATTTGCAGCCATGGCCTCTTTCACCCGCCTGCAGATCCCCCTGCCTGTATGGCTGTACCCGGACTGCGTGAGTATCAGGGCTGAGATCAGGCAGGGCAGGGGGTCCTGGAAAGACACAGTTAAACCACACCGGTACTCCGATGCTTTTTTCCCATGCTCTGAGGTCAGGGCTGTGAATTATATACACACACACACACACCGCTGCCCTCTTACACACAGCTCGTGCTTACATAGAGAAAGCAGCATTGCACCTGTTGCACACTTATGCACACGAACAGGCTTTTTCAGAACTGCTGCTGTCTAAACACACAGCAGGGCTGCCCACCGTGCTTACAGAGAGACCGTAGTAGCTCATCTGTGGCACACACACACAGGTAGTGCAGAACTGCCACTCTCGTAACACAGCAGGGCTGTCACCCATGCTTACACAGACCAGAGCTGAGAGGGAATGCTGCACGCGCGGGTATAGCTGCTGCCTCCTGCCCAGCACATACAGACATGGCAGAACAGGCAACGTCTGAACACACAGACAAGCCATGTCTACTCCGGCTCTCAGATACATGCCACTTCTTAAAGAACTGACAGCAGGGCACCTACAGACCGAGGAGCCCACCCCGCCACAGACCGAGCAGGAGCCCCTTAGATCCCAAAACACAGCCTGGTTAGTACTGGCGCCCATGCTTGTTCCCACGGAGCAGTAAACGATACAGCACGAGACACAAACAGGCAGAACAGGGCCATGAACTCTGCCTCCTTCCTCCAAGGGAGTTGTAGGCGGTCGTGTTTTACCAATATTTGGGACAGTGTGGTGCGTAAGACTTCATTGCATGCTTTGTTTTATTCCAAGTGTTTGGAGCCAGAACCATGTACATCTTCATGTGCCAGGCAGACAATCTTGAAATATATTTTGCTTGAATCTAGGAGCCAATGTAGTGCGCGCCTCATCCCCACTCATGACCCCTTTCTTGCTGTTCTTCCATGCTGGACATTTTATGCAGTGTGGCTGGTCTGAAAATCTCTGGAACAGTTTTTCTGCAACTTGCTGTAAGGTTGTTGATGTGACTGGTAGAGTAGTACTTGGCTTCAACCTGCTTAGTAGTATGGACCACGGAAGTCCACTTTCCTTCCCCTGCAGATTAGCTTTGTCTACCAGGAGAGGATCAAATGGAAATAAAGATGTTCGATGGCCCATGCTCTAGTAGGGTCTGCTTAAGATCGTGGGTCTCGACCCCACTTACATTTGAGGGAGCACTTTTCCTTTTACTTCTTAATGACTAATTCAAGTGGAAGGGTGTAAAATAACACAGTGGGTTAGCACTTCCTGCAGCGGTCTATGCGCAATCTTTAGTCGCGGGTTTGTTGCTTTGTGTCCCTGCTAGGCTTTTCATTCTGCACGGCTGTATAAAATAAGTAATATTTGTGGTCATCACAAGAGCGGTTTTTGTATGGAGGAATACAAGGTTGCTAGTTTGTGGCCGAAAATGTTATAAAACGTTTTACTTTTATGAGATGGCATGGCATAAGGGCCCAAGCAGCACTCTAACAGTAAGCTCTCATTGGTAGAGTGTAACATGACATGACACGACGTCTATTATGTAAGGCTTCATTGACCTGGGCTGTTGCTCTGGCTAGAAGTGTCCAAACCCTTTGTAAAAGTCTCAAGTACTTCACACTTACTCTGCGCATTATGTAGCGGTGTTTATAGCTATGTGGCTAAGCATGTGGCAGAAGACGAACATAGGCAGAAAGATGTGTGTGCGAAAATATCAAATAGACTAGGGAAATTGACCGAACTGTAGTCCCTATGTTTCTTCTCAGAGAGACCTTTTGCCTGGTAGTGAAGTAGGATATTTTTTTGCACTTTATTAGCCTTAAGGTGACACGCGATTCCTGCTATATGAGTGACTGTGAGTGACTAAATGTACGTGCAGCTAAGTAACTGAGCTAAAGTGAGATGGCGAGCTGTAGACCGCACGTCTAAGCTCACAGACTCCAAGTGCAAATTTACACATCAAACCCCAAAGTTAGCTTTTTAGCAGGCTTGCAGAACACATCCTCCTCATGGCTGTGGACAGTCTGTTTGCAACCTAACCCAACCTCCCTCCACCCCCAGAGTAATTGCAAGATGCAGCTTTCTCTTTGATGCAGAGTATTGCAGTGTGTGATAAGAAACAGATAGGCCTTGTACAGGCAGGACAACCTAGGCTGTCTGGTGACTTAACATTATGCCCAACCTTTGAGCGGCACGTTGCGAGAACCTTGGTACTTAAAGGTTGGTTATCTGCAGTTAGGCACACTTAAGTTGTATGCCAAGGGTACAAGGTCCTTCGTGTGAGTTCAGATTGTAGGTCACACTGGATGACAGTGCCTTTCAGAGGTTTATTTACTTTGGCATTGATAGAAAAGTTTCTGCTTATTAATGTTTGATTTGAACTGTGTTAAAACAGTTCGGATACAAGGCCAGTCAGACCACTCCAAGCAGTGACTCACTGCACAAGAGACCCAATTTCCCTAAGAAGGGGTTTTCTGTTTTTAATATCTCCCCCAGTGTTTTCCAAGCTGCTGGTTTACACCAGTAAGATTGTGAGCAGTGTGGTCAGGCCGTTCTGCCATCCCCACAGGTGACACCTGGAGTGTTAACATGTTTTTATAAGCGAGGCAGCGCCCTACTCTACTCGCTGTAACGTGACCTGATGGGTGAAGAGTGGTGGCATTTGACAAAAGGCCCTTTAAGTTTACAGTTCTCTTAAATACCAAACTTTGGCATTTAGTACTGAATCTGTATGATGTAATAAATCATTAAATTTGTGTAAATAACTGCATTGGAAATTACCCCTCCCTATTCCTATAAAGGCAAGAACCCTTGCTCCTTCTGGGCTGGATATAATCGGGTTACTGCTAAATCCTTGTTGGATCCTTTGGTATAATGGTAACAAATTATCAAATTCCTTCACTCCTCTTCTCTCTAATTCTGTTCTCCATTCCTTCTGTTCCGGGAGAACCCATTCCTTAAAGCCACCCCTCTTGGCCTATATAGTCTGACCCTGCAATACCCCTGTCAACAACGAGCGATAATGGGATAAAGGAAAGCTGGTTCTGCGAAAGGTGTCCCTTCAAATGTCCTCCAAGCAACACGGTCTATCACATCATGCCTTACTGGTAATGGGGTCAATTAACACTGAGTTAGATCTGATTGAAGAACGCATAGACCAGGTCCAATGTCGATCATCGGCCCCATCCCCGGCACGAGTGGTAAATACAGGCGATGAAATTATAACCCAGGGGCCTGCTCCTAAAAAAGTTACTAGGGCCTTAATGGGCTTAAATGGCAAATAGTACGAATAACAAAACCCTTGCAGTAGCACTAATCCACAACTGGAAGTTATTTATGTGTGCTCAGGGCCTGTAAATCCCCCTCCGACTAAAAGGAAAAGAAAGGAGCCCCAAGAGAGGAGTTGTTAGTATTAAGAGGCTTAAGAGTCAGAGCTGACGACTTTGGAACAGGGGAACCAGGTTCGAGCCTCGGCGTCGGCTCAGCATCCTGTGATTCTGGGCAAATCACTTAGGGCCAGATGTATCAATATTGGATTTTGCGATTCCATAATAGCGAATTTTACCAATTCGCTATTATCGAATCGCAAAATGCAATGTATGTAGGTTTCGCAATAATAATTGTGATTCCTACATATTCCTTATTTGCGACTCGCAAATTGCGAGTCGCAAATAAGGAATGACTTCCCATTCATTCCTATGGGCCTAGAAGCCCATAGGAATGAATGGGAATTGCATGCGCAATTTGCCAGTACCCAATAGGTACTCGCAGATTGCGTATGCAATTTCAATGGTGCATGGGTGCCAAATGGACACCCTGTTGCACCCCTGGAATATGCATGTGTGCACATGTGGCGCACATACATGCCCTAAGGGCATGTATGTACGCCACATGGGAGCATAAAAAATGCAAAAAAGTGAATTTTTCATGGAATTCGCATATTACCACCAACTTGAAGTTGGTGGTTATTTGCGATTCCTTAAAGGCAGGTCGCAAATTTTTTTGGCTTCGTGCATTTCATTTAAGGAATCGCAAATTGCGATTCCTTAAATGCATTCGCAAAATAGGGAATCGCAATTTTTGCGATTCCCTATTTTGCGAATGCCTTTTGGAATGATACATCCCAAAAGGCTTTTTCCCGTTCGCAAACTGGCCGATTCGCAGAATCGGTCCGTTTGCGAATGGGAAAAACGCTTGATACATCTGGCCCTTAATCTTCCCGTGCTTACCAAAAAATGAATGTGTCCTTGTGTAATGTAACCCGTGCTCATGTAAAGGCCTCCAATACCTTTGGGTTGAGTCGCTCTATATAAACTGGAAAAAAAAACAAAAAGAGAAGAGAGGGCCCTTGATCATCGGCCACTGTAGAGGAAGAGGTCCTCCGGGCAAGGGGAGCATTGCTGCACACGGGGAAGACTAGTATGTGTCGCAGGGAGAGCACCTGGCATGCGCCAACCTTAATAAACTCTGCACAACATTTTTTAGGTCAAGCCTGAGCCAGCGCGCAAGCGCTGCTCTGGCGATGTGTTGTAGGTAGAGTATGGAGGAGAAGCTCCGCCCACTACCCACCTATATTTTTCATTTGCTTGTGTCTTTGTCCTTCGTAAATGCTGGCGTCTGATTCCTTAATTGGCTTATTAGTCCCTCCTTAGTATGGCCATGACGTCATTTGTATCCTCCCATGGCTACTGGCCCCTTTACTTCAGTTCTTACACGGTAAGCACTATGTTCTTTAATGAGTTTGTCCTATTTGAGGCACCACGACGTGCTTTGTTTACATTCAGCATGCTGTGTGCACTTTCACTTTCGAAGCTGCCGGGACAATCGCGACCGCTTGTTATGCACGGGCGCCGCTCTTGATCACGGTGCCCACTTAATTTAATATTCACGGGAGCCCCGCATGATCACGGCGCCCGCATCGTCTTTGTACCCCACACGGTTTTTCATGTAAATAAACATGGCATCCTGCCTCCTGGGAGGCTTGGCTTACAGGAGAGTTCAGAGGTCACCCCGACGCTCGTGACTGGTTTTATTTAGTTTCGCCATCATCACCTGCTGCAGTATCGAGCACCAACCCAGGGCTGCTCTCGGACCATGGTGTACACTCTGCCTACTGCAGACCCGAGCACAAAGGTGAGGCTACCTTCGCCATGGGTACCATTTGCTTTCTGCAGTAGTACCGAGCACCAATCCAGAGCTTCTTTCTGACCACGCATTCCCTGTGCCTACTGCAGCACCGAGCACCATTCAAAGGCTGCTCTCTGACCATGTGTACACTCTGCCTACTGCAGTACCGAGCACCAATCCAAGGCTGCTCTCTGATCATCCGTACCCTTTGCCAGCTGTAGTACCGAGCACGAAGGATTGGCTGCTCTCTGACCACACGTACCCTGTGCCTACTGCAGCACCGAGCACCAATGCACGGCTGCTCTCTTGCTAGGTGTACCTGTACGTGATTCCCCCATGAATCCATGGTCCTAGGCAGTGAGCAGCACATTAATACCCAATTACATCTGGTAGTACGAGGGAGTGTTGTTATCCTTCTGTTCTCTAAACACACAAACTGTGGCTGGGGAAGAGCCCTCTTGTGGGCAGCTCTTTGAAATCACTTCAAAACGCTAGCCGGGGTGCTTGTTCGCAAGTTGTGGGTGTGAACCGCTACACCCGGGCAGGTTCCAGGCGTGCGCTACTTAGGCCACTTTTTTTTTCTTCTATGTTGCGGCTACCATAATGTAGTAAAGTAACATTATATGGTAATGTGTGTATCTAATTCGATAGACAGGGTTGACGGCAGCAACCGTCCAGTGTTTGCATACCAGAACTTCTTGTTTTTTACCCATTAAAATCCAATGGGAAAATATAGAATGCAAATAAAACTATATTGGAAGTACAACATAAATGCAACATCTTCATTCAAAGAAAAAGGACTGGTGGAACTTTACACGTGTAAAATGGACGTGCAAAAGCATAAACTTCGCCAGGAAGGTAGGGTTGTCACATTCACAAGTTTGAAGCGGGACTGTGCAATTTCTGGCTGTGACACCAGGAAAAAGGTGAACACTTTTAAAGGTTAATCGGTATTAGCATACTTCTTTGCAGGAATTCGGCAAACAGTTAGGAAGCACATGTGAAAGTTGTCATGTCGATGGCAGGAATAAGTGCCTTTCCATTATAATAAAGGAGAGGAAACCGCCCCATATCCAGTGGAAGTTTAAGGGAAGGGGTTGTTCAACAAACAAAAAAATGTCCTGTTTCCGCAGTTTACCACTTGTGGAAATTCCAGGTCTCTATCATAAACTTTGTGAATGGGACCTGAAGTACTCAATTGTATCTAAAATGGCTTGCTTCATACCAGACACGGCTGCTGAACATCTCTGAGAGATGCTTGTCCTAAGAACTGCTACCTTTACATTATAGTATTGCCCTGAGTTTGTGTTTGTAGCACTGAAGTCGATCATGCCTTTTTAATATCTGTACACTCATACTTCTGTGGTGTCTCTCAGCAGTGAGTGGTCACTGAAGTCAAAATGTGAAAAACAGATATCTACTCAGAACCACAGAACAGTGCCAAGATTGTAATTCATCTCATTAAATAGGCTAATATTTTCTGTTGCTAAAAAACATTGAATTGTGCAGTCTGGCACATTCCCACAGGAGATTCCCAACTTTGGCTGTGATATGGTTCTATAGCACCCTTTCTGCTTTTGAGCTGTAGTAATAAAAGCATAAATTTAATAGTGCCCATGTACCAAAGAATAGTTTCCTGAGCCGTATTTTCACCTTCATGTGTATCGTATTTGTTGTGATGTTCAGTGTAACATGCTATTCGTACTGTGTGGGGAGGGGCTATGACTCATGAAAGGCAACTGCTAGTCATGAAAACACACCAGGCTTGAGTTTATACATAGTGCTACGTTAACCTTAAATCCACCACACAGAATTCCACAACTAACCATTCCAAACCAAATAATTCCACTCCTCATCACATACATACACTCCAATCCAAAACACAAGAGTAAAACACATTCTCATTCACAGCGCCAATACATCTAACTCTCACAAATGAGAGACCAATTTGCATTGCAAATGCTTGTTTTATTTGTCAACATTCAGCAATTCCAGAATGTTCAGCTAGATTACTGTCTAGAACCGCTCGTCATTTTGTCTGGTTCGGTTTCCACAAGGGAGCTCACCACACATTTTTGTAATGTTATTTTTAACATGCACTCGCTACCACAGTTATTTGCTGTTTTTAGCTTGGTAACATAGCTTATATCATAACGAGTGGGAACAGACTCCCTGTAACTTCCTAGAAGACACATTTGGAATGCTTTAGGAACTTAATTTAGATCTGGAGTCTTGGAGGAGATGTTATATGGTCTTTGAGAACACTGAAATGTTCATCACGTTGAAAATGATCGTATGGATGTAGTCTAAAACTATGAATATAAGTCTACTCCTTTCATCATTCCAGTTCCATAAACAACGACCTCTGCCCCCACCCTCTCCTCTGCCTCTCCCGAGGCTCTGTGGATTTGTGGCTAGAGAAAGAGACCTTTCATTCCGTCCTCTGTCAGCTCCCACTATCATCTTTCATTTAGTGACTGCGAGAGCCACAGGAGAGTCAGGCCTCCACAGCCACTGCTTTTTAGGTCTCGCCTACGCAGCGCGCATGCGCTACATAGGAGAAAGACCTTTAGGCATCGATGCGCCTTTTCAGCCAAAAACGTACACGCGTTGCATTGCTTTTAATGGCAACGCGTGCACGTCTGGCGATTCCCTTGCGGGAGCGAGCTTTGACACCATATGTTTGTAATTAACTTGCAAACATATGGTGCCCCTGCTCGTTCCCGGAAGGGAAACAGGCGCAGGCCCCCTCCTGTCTTCCCTTCCCCTGCTGCCTCCTTCTTTAGCGCGAGTCGTGCGCACGTGTGTGTTTTCTTTCATGGCGGTGAAAGAAACTTATGTCCCAAAGCTAACATTGTGTAATATCTGTTAGAAAGTGCAGATTTGGTCTCAGCATTACCGGGAGCCGCGATTGTAATATCCCAGTATTTTAATAGTAAGCTAACATTGTGTAATATCTGTTAGAAAGTGCAGATTTGGTCTCAGCATTACCGGGAGCCGCGATTGTAATATCCCAGTATTTTAATAGTGTACCAAGTCTTACCCTCCAGAAGGGGGTTTCAGGAACGGTGTTTCGAGAAGTGGGTTTCTATACAACCATCACCCCACTCTACCGAATGTTGAAATTCAGCATTGGCGGCATTGACTTGGAGCGGCCTCACTCCAAAGTCCGCGTTTTTGTGGTGGACTTTCTCCACAAAGAGGGACAAAATATGCGCTGGCACGCGTCAGAGCCATATCTCCACCACTCTCTCTCCCGTTGTGTGTGCCGGCCCGGTCCGAGACAGCTTCCCGGGCTGGCAACCGTCTGATTGCAGCCGCACCCGAGTACTTCAAAGGTCGGTGAAAGACCATTTAGTTGTTAACGAGGCTTCGCAGTGTTGTCACCCCTTCTTAGAGCCCCTGCATCTCCGTTCTGAGGGGAGCGGGGAGCCGCGTTCGAGTCTCGGCCCCTGGGGCCAACATTCTCGGGGCTCTCGTCAGGAGCAGTTACACCTACTTAATGCACATAGAAATTACTCTTACAAATTTTATATAGCGCGAACTTGACCTGAAGGTAGCTTTGGCAACTATTTTATTAAGGCATCACGTGCACTGTGGTGCTTAATTTAAACTGGTGACTAACGGAACGCGCTGATGTTTAAAAGCATTTCTAATGCTGCAGCAGCACGTTTCCTTTGTGATTTGCAGCCAAAAGATTTATGTGCACACAGAGCCACTTTAAAGTATGGTTTTGCTGCAGCATTAAAAATGTATTTTAAATAAGAGCGCGCGCCTTGCGCGGAAAGAAAAAAACATCATTTTTGAGTCTGCACGGATTTACATTTGTCAATGCTCGGATAAAAAAAAAAAAAAAAAATGGAAGGGCACACAGAAAATGGCCGCTAGTTTTTAGGCACATGATCCAACTCCGAGGGCTGCAGAGAGTTGGTAAACATTCTGATGTAAGAGGGGGGGGGGGGGCGTTTTAGAAATTACTTTTTAGATAAATCTACAAATCACGCAACTTTTTCTAATGTGGAACGTGTTGAAGTCGTCAGGAGCAGTTACACCTACTTAATGCACATGGAAATTCCTCTTACAAATTTTATATAGCGCAAACTTGACCTGAAGGTAGCTTTGGCAACTATTTTATTAAGGCATCACGTGCACTCTGGTGCTTAATTTAAACCGGTGACTAACGGAACGCGCTGATGTTTAAAAGCATTTCTAATGCTTCAGCAGCACGTTTCCTTTGTGATTTGCAGCCAAAAGATATATGTGCACACAGAGCCACTTTAAAGTATGTTTTTGCTGGAAATTTAAACATGTATTTCAAATAAGAGCGCGCGACTCGCGCAGCAAGAAAAAAATGCATTTAGGACTTCCTGCAGCCACGTTGTAAAAGCTTATTAAAAATAATTGTAGACAGAAAATTATTTGAGATTACATGCGCTTTATGTGTTGACCTGAAACAACGTTATCGAAATTTCTTACAGGAATATTTATAACATTGCATTTGAACCTCAGAAATATAACACAAAACCTTCGAGTTTGCATTACTCTTACTGCTAACACCCCCCCTCAAACTGCATACCTTATTTTAAACACAGGTCGCGATATCCTGCAGAGCGATTCCTTCAATACAAACTGCCTACAGACACATTCTCACTCTAAACATCTACATTTCAGCTTACATTCTCCTAGCCATCTGTAGGTTACTGGCGCCACCTAAATTTACATATTACACTGGATGAAAGGACGCAACAATTCACAGGATCAACCGTCTGCCATGTTTACAAAAAACAGTGCTAGTAAGACCTCACTGTTAATGTTTGCGCTACTTCCCCATTCACACCACATCTGCCTAGATCTTATCTGGACATTAGTTGCCATGGTACACTTGATTCTTTGTTCCAATCGAAGTACCTGCTTTCCATTTTATTGACTTTTCCCTTCTATTATTATTATAATTATACAAGTCTCCTTTTAATTGGTCACTCATAAGATTATATACTAGTAAAAAAAATGCTTTGCATTGCTTCAAAAATTAACCTGAAGGCTGCTCTCCATAGCTACCACTACGGTAGCTTTCAATAAAGGTTGTATAGAACCTATCACCTACATTCAACTACCCCTCTACTACCACTCTTCAACCCCTCCACTAACCCTCTTCTACCCCTCTACTACCCCACTTCTACACATCTTCTACACCTCTACTCCTTTACTACCCCTCTACTACCCCTCCTCTAACACTCTACTATCGCTCTACCCCTGTTATAAACCCTCTTCTACCCCTATACCCATCTACTACCCCTCTACCTCTTTACTACCCTTATAGCCCTCTACTACCCCTCTACCCCTGTACTAACCCTCTAGCCCTCTACCCCTCTACTATCCCTCTTCTACCCCTCTACTAACGCTCTAACCCTCTACCCTCTTCTACCCCTCTACCACAACCATATAATTACATAACACATAATAACAAAACAATAAATACAACATACACCCCACATAATACCACTCACTGCAACAAAATTACTTCTAAAAAATCACTTAAGGTCCCAAAAGCGAGACCTATTGGCTATGCCAATGCTTGTTCCTTTGGTCTTGAAAACCTGCTAGCCCCTGGTTCAAGGGTGAAGCATTTTGGCAGGCAGGACCGAAGGAGAAGCAGATGGTGACTACCTCTTAGGAATGTTTTTGGTACATCATTTTTGTTGGACTTTCATAGTATGTAGAGTTAAAATGTCTGTCCGAGAGTAATCTTAAACCCAAAATTGACTAACTGACGGAGCGTATATACTACAAGTGACTTAAGTGCATTAGGCCTCGTTTAATACTATTTCAGTGATGGACAGCAAACAACCTTACCTGGTAGTTAGCACTGCAGCATTTATGTGCACCTCTTTATGTACAATTTATAACATCATATATATCTGTATATACATTATATGTTTATCTCCTGATATTTACAGGGCAAGCCGTTCTCTGTTCTGATACTCCAGTTAAAATTACTAAAAGTAAAGAGACATGCGTCTGGGAACCTCTGGAATCAGAAAGAAGAACATCTATCAATTCATCCACCTCAGGTAGGTTTGAATTCGTAATATTGAAGCAAAAACTGGAACATTAATGAGATTCACAAACCATTAAGGCAAGCCATAGCTGGTAGAGATAGATTGAGGAGATCGATAACTTTCATAAAAATCTGAACCTTCTAAAACTTGAAGAATAAAGTAAACCAGACATGGGAATTAAAAGTGCACTATAACTGCCCAGCTGAGAGTAAGACCTATGTGAGATAGTGGTGCCATAACAGATGTTTGTTATGACTAAGAGCAAGCAATTGTAGGCATTTGTCTTGAATTCATTGAGACTTTGCTTCCAAACATTTTAGAACCACATCCCTCTTTTTATTTATTTAAAAAGACAAACTTTCACAGCCCACCTACCTTAAATGGACATGAGTCAGGGCGATTTTTATATGTGACTAACGCATCATGTGGTAGCGCTGCTGTCATTTACAGACCGCACATTTACATTGAAATTACCACCAACTGTGCACTGACGTACAGTTTTACTGATAGAACTATAGTATACAGCACACAAATGATATTATATGGAAATCGGGTTTCTGTGAATATTTATAATTTGTGCATAAACAAATAAAGTATGTTGATGTG
The DNA here is from genome assembly GCA_963921515.1 of Calotriton arnoldi. Taxonomy (NCBI): domain Eukaryota; kingdom Metazoa; phylum Chordata; class Amphibia; order Caudata; family Salamandridae; genus Calotriton; species Calotriton arnoldi. The sequence continues at coordinate 880,822 of CAWUFW010004398.1, read as the reverse complement.
TTTCGATCCTATTAAAATGTTTCCTGCACGCTTCAGTATTACAAAAATGTGCTTAATTTTTGCTAGCTGTACCGTACTTTGAATGTCAAAGCAATATAGCTAGATATTCTAGCTGAAAAGTTTATTTATTTAGATCAAAGTCTTTTATACATAGTACAATAAAATACTGTATATGGATCAAAAAAGAAAGGAGTTATAAAGCAATAATAGTAATGCACATAAGCCCTTCAAAAAGCATCCAAGACTCGTTGCCTCATCTTTAAACGTTATATCCGCCATTAAGGACTTTGCCAACCCATGAGAAATAGTATTATATTTAATGAAAAAAGTCTTAAGAAAGCAGCAAAAAATATCTTAAAGTAAACAACAATTTAATAAAATGTGTGAAAGACCACTTTAATTTAAAAAAAAAAAAAAACACAAATGTTTCACTCAGTTTGCTTAAATTTAAGAACAGAAGAACGGGGAAAATAGAGGATTTATTTTCAAATTAAATCCGAAAATGCCTAGAAGCGTAGAATAATTGGGTAGGAGGGAAATATACAGGAACATTGTCTGAGAACCCAACGCATATAAGGATTAAAAATACACTGTAGGAAGCTGGCTCTGTATATGGTATGCCACTAGGTGGTTATGCCGTGCACAGAGTCCAGAGAATCTCCAGAAATGTACAGGGCTTAATGTAAATCCAAAGTGCTCTATTAGTGGTAGTGTGGTTGAGCAGCCTTAGGCCTAACACAGAGGTCTGTAAGACATTTATTGCACAACATTGACCAATAAGGGACGCACAACTCAAAATGAAGATCCACACCAATTTTTATACAAATACGATTTTTCAAGTTTTGTTTTAAGACCAAGATCTTTGCAAAAAGGTAAGTAAAATTTCCAGGAAATATACTTTAGTCTTTTAAAAGTCGGCACTTTTCAAACAGTTCAATGTTATCCAATGGAGGACAACAAAAATGCGGTTTCACAGGTAAGTACCCCACTTACAGTTCCTGTCTTCAGGATTTTATATCAGCAGAAGGCAAGGTTCAGGTAAGCACAAAGTCTTCACCACCAGCGGCACAGGGGCTGCCTGGTGCAGAGTGCAAGTACAGCGCTGTGCGCCCAATGCGTTTCAAAGGAGAACTTGGGTTGGACAAACAGGCTGCAGGCGTTGCAACGGAGTTTGCAATAGGGAGACCAACGGCAGCAGAGGTAAGGAGAGATGTAGGGTGTCGTAGGGGCACTGTTGGTTCAGTCCACCAAGGACCAGGGGCTATGGGTGCTCTTTAGACATGAAGCCAGTCGCGGTCAGGGAGAGCCTCGGGATTCAGGCTGCAGGCATCGTCGTGGAGTCCAGGAGGGGTCAGCCAACGCTGGACTTGAGGTCAGGATCACTGGGGAGCCTGCTCTGGGTCGGTGGTCCACCTGGACACGGGCCAGAGGTGTCTGATGCAGAGTGGGCACGATTCGCAGTTCCAGCTGGATCCGAAGACATTGGAACTGGTTTCTTTGGGACAGAGCTGCTGTCCTTAGGGGTTTTGGTCTTTGTCGAAGTCCATGCAGTCTTCCTCGGGTTTCTGTAAGTGGCTAGTGGCAGGACAGGTGTAATCTTTTTCTGCAGGTTTTTTAAAGCTGGAGACATGCCGGTAGGGCTGGGGCCAAGTCAGTAGTCTGCCAAGAACAGTGCAGCTATAAGGGCTAACACCCAGCAGAGGCCACTGATGACTGTCAGTGCCCAGAACCATACGTTTAGCTCTTCACTGGGAGGTGAAGGGTCTAATTTACAGGCTTCTTTAGGTTCAGGTTGCCTGTCTGCTGTTTTAGAGTGGGGTGGGTCACCACATTTGGTAGTGATCACTCTTCTTCCACTCTCCTTTCTGTCAGCTGAGGAACCACCAACTCAGGCTGAATAGCTGCCCGACTAGTCAGGTCTTTTTGTGGGTCAGATAGGACTTCACCAGTGCCAACTTTGGAGTTCTCCCCTATTGGTGTAGAATCTTCTTGGCCCACACCTGTGGCTATCAGTGCTCCACCTTTCCTACACTTTCTCTTCTTTTTCTTTTTGGGCCTACCTACACTAGTAGCAGGTTCAGCCCCCCTCCCAAGATTCCTTGGGTGAGGCCTGGCACTGGACCAGTGCCTCACCTTGGCTCAGACCAATCTCTGAGTGGTCATTCCCAAGGAGATTCCCAACATTTCCCACGTTGACTGCTAGATTGGTACGCCTCCCAAGACCTACGATTCTGGTCGAGCCAGCCCCCCCCACCAACTAGACATACTGACAGAACCGCTCCTGCACCATTGCCCCCCTGTCCTCTAGTGCCTCCCTCTTATATGGATTTCGCAACTCTGCACTCCAGAGCTGCCAAATTAACTCAGAGCATCCATATCTCCATTCTGGATCTTTCGCACCTCCTTCACCTCGCCGAACTCTCCCTCGCCAACCTCAAGCCCCTGCTGAACCCCACCCCTCCTCATCTCTCAGAGGTACCCAAGCACCCATTACCGTTATTCCTGAGACACCTTCGCCCTCGCAAGCAACCTTGCTACCTCTCGGAGGAGGAAACCCTAGCCCTCGTCCTCTCCTACAACTCCACCATTGCAACCCCAAGTCCATTTGACCTCACTGAAAAGGAAATCCTTGCCATCCTCCAGGACTACAACCCTGCCCCAGCTACCCCTGGCCTACTAGAGGTGAGTGCAGAACAGACCATTTGCACGGTCACTATCAACCCAAACAGATCAGCTACCCTCCGTAACAGAAGTGTGGTTAAAAGCAATCTAGCGCCTGTACACCTGTCCGCCCCGACTCCCGACACTCCCTCCGACCCCTCTTTGTGTGGTCTCTTAATCAACTGCCGATCTGCAGTTAAGCACGCTGCAGATATTGCTGATCTCATCCTAAACAATCATTTCGACTTAGCGATTCTTACAGAATCATGGCTTAACGAATACTCATCTCCATGCCTGGACCTCTTAGTCCCTCCAAACTATAACATTACAAGGCTGGACAGGCAATCTAGCAAGAAAGGAGGCGGCATCGCCTGCATCTACCGCTCTAACCTCCTTGTCACGGAACTCTTGGCGGATACCACCGACTCCTGCGAATACCTCGCCCTCTCCATTTGCAGCAACTCCACCCATCAGTGTAACCTACACATCTTTTACCACCCCCCAGGGAAGAACGATTCCTTCACTGACCACCTCATGGAAATCATCACAGCTAAGACTTCCTCCAACGCTAAAGATATTTTCCTTGGTGATTTTAACCTGCACTGGAACGACCCCAAGGATCCTCATGTCAACGCCATCAAAAACCTCCTGGCCGATCAAGCCCTGACCCAAGCCTGTTCACTCCCAACTCACTCAAAAGGGGCCACTCTTGACTGGATCATCTCTAAGGAATCAACAGTCAAGCTCATCTCTATAGACCCTTGTGACTGGTCCGACCACCACGCCATCGCCTTCCTATTATCTGGCACCCTCAAGACAAAGGCACCGCAACCGGTGATTCCCAAACGCTGGATCAGAGACACCAGGAACCTAGACCACAGGGAACTGGAGGCTCGTTGCAAATCGGACCTCCCCCCCCTCCCTCGTTTACTACTACGGTTAGTGACCTCAATGATCACTATTCCATGACTATATCGAACATTTTGGATGATCTAGCCCCACTAAAACTAAAAAGAACCCAAATTAAAGACAGAAACCCCTGGTTCACTGGATCCCTCAACAATGAAAGGAGATCCCTCCGGCAAGCCGAAAGAATCTGAAGACAACACCCCTCTGCCGCTCATCTAAAACTACTCCGCCAGGCCAGAAATGCCTAAACAAGAACATCCTCAACTCTAAAAAAGAATTCTTCAGATCTGAACTGGGGAACGCCAAGAACAGGCCCCACAAACTCTTCGAACTGGTCAAACACCAATCCAATAAACTGGCCAAAACATCGAAAGAAACCCTCAAGTCTCTAATCTCATCCGAGGAATTCTCCTCTTTCTTCGCTGACAAAATCACAGCCTTAGGAAAAGAACTCAGTTCGGCCACATACTCCCAACCCCTTACTGACCTACCTCCTCCTTCCACGCCGCCCCCCCTGGCTTCACCTAAAAATCAAGCACACTGGACCGACTTCAAATTCTATGAAGAAGACTCCGTCTCAAAAATCCTATCCACCTTAAACCCCAATAACCATTTTAATGACCCGCTCCCCTCCAACTGCCTAGCTGCCGTCGCCCAATCAATTATTCCTAGCTGGACTGCAATAATTAACGCCTCTCTCCGGCAGGGATCGATTCCCGATTCTTTGAAAGCTGGCCAAGTCCTCCCCATTTTGAAAAAACCTTCGCTGGATCCAGCCTCCCCCGACAACTTCAGACCTATCTCGAACATCCCTCTCTTAGCCAAAGTGTTGGAGAAGTGTGTGCAACAACAGCTAAGTCAACACATCAACAACTTCCACCTACTAGATGACTTCCAATCCGGGTTCAGACCTGGGCACAGCACGGAAACCACCATGCTCCACATCGTTGATGATGCCCTCCGAGCCCTGGACCAAGGCAAAACCTGTCTCCTAATCCTCCTAGATCTATCCTCAGCCTTCGACATGGTCAACCACGAAAAGCTACTTGAACGCCTCAAACTAAGGATGTGATTGGATGGCTCTGTTCTAGAATGGTTTAGATCCTTCCTACAAAACCGATCACAGAGATTCCTAATTAACGGTAACCTGTCTGCTCCCTCTCTGGTCACGGTCGGAGTCCCTCAAGGATCAACCCTGTCCCCCACCCTCTTCAACCTTTACCTAGAACCGCTTACTGATGTTCTTCGCACCGCGAATATCTCCTACCATATGTATGCTGACAATACCCAGATCTACATCAAAGCCTCTTCTCTCGAGATTCTCTCCCTGAATGAGGCCCTGAAACTGACTGTCCAATGGCTTGCCACCAATCAACTTAAACTCAACGCAAAGAAAACAGAATTTCTCCTAATTTCCCCCACAAAAACCAATCCTGAGCTTCAGTTATGGATAAAGTCCATCACAGCCTTAAACTGCCCACCGACCATCGTAGAATCAGCCAAATCTCTGGGAGTAACCCTGGACTGCAATCTAAACATGCGAGATCACATCAACTCGATGGCCAAATCAGCCAGGTTCCACCTGAGTTACCTAAGGAAACTGAAACCCTTCCTCGACGCTCCTGACCTAAAAATGGCAGTCCAAGCACTTGTCATCTCTAGACTGGAATATGGCTGTTCCACTCTCTCTGGGTTACCCATGACCTCCCGGGCACCTTTGAAAGCCTGCCTCAACGCGGCCGCCAGACTACTTACCGGCACAAGGAAGTTCGACCACATTTCTCCACACCTGAAAGCTCTGAACTGGCTTCCTCTCGAGGCCAGAATATAGTTGAAAATGGCATGCATCACGCACAAGGCGCTATACGCAAACTCCCCGGCATATCTTGCACAGAAACTTGTGATATCTGGAGGAAGCAGAATCTCCCGGTCCGCTAGCGACCTCCTCCTCCAACCTGCACGTTTTCGGGGGGAAAAAACGTACAATCGAGCCTTCTCCGGGGCCGCACCAAGAATATGTAACTCTCTCCCACCCGCCGTTGGAAGAATCCCTTCTCTGGCATGCTTCAAGAAGGAAGCCAAAATCTTCCTTATGGGTAAATTCCTTGTTTAACTTCTGCCATCAACCACCACTGAGACCCTGTTTAACGTCCGGCTTTGGCCTCCCCCCCCCTGACTACCTAGTTTTTCCCGCCCAAGATACCTGGGGCCCTGTTTTGTGTAATTGTAAATATAAATTGTACATACGTGTCCTCTATCCATCATATTTCTAGCACTGTGTGAATACTATGTGATGCTTAACCTTTTGTATAACTCTATGACTCCTGTAAAGCGCTCTGATACCCTAACGGGTCAAGTTTGCGCTCTATAAAACACTAAATAAATAAATAAGAGACAGGCAAGGAGGAGGTCTTTACTGACTACCACCCTTCTCCAACTAATGGACACAACTATTTCTAGGGACACTACAGTCACTGGCCTAACAGTGACCTCCCCTGGGAAAACCTATTATCTCCCCTGGCACATACTGGTTTGAGACTACCAACCTGTCATGCACCACAGTTCGACTGGCACAGGTACCTCTTGGGGCAGGGGGTGGGATTTGGCTGGGATTCCATTCACCAGTAGGTGTTGGAAGTGTCTACTTCCCTCTTGAATCTCTAGCTCACCTGTTGGGCTCTTTTTTCAGTTAAAGGCTAGTAGGACATCCTCATCTGGAGGATTAAACCCATAGGCTACACTGGCAACCCTTGGAGCTACACTAGGTATTTTGCTTTGAGGATAGCTAGGGTCCTTGGTGTGGTTTCCTGTCTTTTGACAGTTGTGACACCATGCCTTATTGGGATCCCAATTCTTACCTTGGTACCCATTTTTGGTTTGTGAGGTGTCTCTGGGCCCACCCTTCTGGACAGGTTTATGGGCGCCTACATGGGACTCCTTACTTTGATCTTTTTTCAGAGTGGTCTACCATTTTCTCATCGGGGCTTTTTGGCCTATATTTTTGCCTCCCCCTCCATAACCTGTCTTTGACACTCTGGTTCTTACCCAATGGTCAGCCTTCCTCCCCAACTCTTGGGGAGAGACTGGCCCAAGTTCTACTAGGCATTGGTGCACCTTTTCCTGCACACAATTATTTAACTGTTTTTCTTTCATTATCAAATTATTAAGCCCATCATAATCATGCACATTGCTACCATATAACAAACCACTAGTGTTTTTACTGAGTAATCTAGGTTTTCATAGCCTCCCTGAATCTGATCCTATACTCCTCAGTGCTGAATCCAAAGCCCTCAATCAGGGTACCCTTCATGAGGTCATGGAATGTAGCATCTTTCTCATTGAGGGTCAGTAGTCTATCCCTGCACTTCCCTGAAAACATTTCCCACAGGATGGCACTCCACAGCTTCCTGTGGACCTGTCTACCAAGACAGGCTCTTTCAAATGTAATGAACCACTTTGTGGTATCATCACCCTCAACGAACTTTGGGACAATTCCTTCGGAGATTTTAGAGTCAAAAGATTCTACCTCACTATTTAGTATTTTGCTGCCACCAGAGATAGGTCCTGTGCCCATCTCAGCTCTCTCTTTTTCCTTTGGCCAGGTGTTTAGCCTCTAAGGATATCCTCCTGGCCAGTTCCCGAAGATCTGCATCTTCACTCTCTCCCTCATCTGAGATACTACTGGGATCACTACCACAAGTGGTGCTGCTATCTGAGGGGTTAGTGATAAAGTCAGAGTCCTCCTCCTCCACCACTTGGGAATCATCATCATCTTCTTTCCCCATTGGGGGAAATTTGATTTACCATGGCCTTGTCATTTGTTGCCAGCAACTGCTGAAGAAGGCCTTTTGTGGGTTTAGGGCCTATGGCAATTTTCCATGCTTTGCACAAATCTTTAAGTTGGAAAACTTTCAGAAGTGCATAAGGGGCAAGATTGAGCTTCTGGCTGGTCCCTGGATTTTCAAACATGGTTTTTAAAGTAGTTGGGGTCTTATTAAAGACTTACAAAAATTGCTAAGTATTATAAGGGCCTAACTACTTAAAAAATAAATAAATAAATAAACAGTGGGGGACTTAGCCAAGGCCCTAACACTAGTTTATTAAATTTGACAAAGATCTGGAAATCGATTAAATAAATGAATTCTAACTAAATACAATTTTGGATTTCCTCTTGTGAAATCAATTATTAATAAAGTGGTACAACACATGTCAAAGTCTTGTATCCCACCACTGCACCACCAATGTAGGAAGTTGGCTTTGTTTATGGTATACCACATGGTGGTTATACCGTGCACTGAGTCCACGGATTCCCCGGAAGTGTACAGGGCTCAATGTAAAATGCAAAGTGCTCCGTTAGTTGTAGTGTGGGCGAGCAGCCTTTGGCCTAACACAGAGGAGTGTAAGACATTTATTGCACAACATTGACCAATAACTGACACACAACTCAAAAAGGAGATCCACTCCAATTTTATAAAAATTAGATTTGCTTGTGTTTTATTTTCAGACCAAGATCTTGGCAATAAGGTAAGTACGTTTTTAAATAAAAATACTTTTCACTTTCAAAAGTCACTGTGCAATTTCTGAACAGTTCGGTATTATCCTATAGAGTACGCAACTTACAGTTCTGACCTTTGGGACCAAAGGTCAGTAAGGGACAAGGGTCAGGTGAGTACCAAAACTGCACCACCAGCGGCACAGGGGTGGTCGGGTGCAAAGGTCAAAATCAGAGTTCGGCCTAATGTGTTTAAACGGAGATTGGGGGTGCTTGAAGCCATGCTGCTTGCAGGTAGGTAGGTATATTAGTTGCAGGAGCCAAGCTTTGGGGGTAGGAACAAGCACGTAGGGGGCACAAAGCTGCACCAAACATACATCACCAGCGGCACAAGGGCGAACGGGTGCAGGGTGCAAATTCAGTGTCGGGCGCCCAATGCTTTTCAATGGAGAACTGGCTTCGGACAAAAAGGCTGCAGGCGTCGCATCGGAGGTTGCAGGAGGGAGACCAGCAGAGATAAGTAGCGTTGCAGGGGATAGGAGGGGCACCATCGGTTCACTCACCAAGGCCCAGGGGCTTCAGGTGCAGGGGTGCCTTTAGACATCAGAGTCTTCTTACCGTAGCCAGTTGCGGTCAGAGAGAGCCTCGGGATTTAGGCTGCAGGCATTGTCATGGAGTCCAGGAGGGATTAGCCAACGCTGGACTTGAGGACAGGATCACTGGGCCAAAGGCATCAGGTGCAGAGTGGACATGTGTTGTGGTTCCAGCTGGATCCGGAGTCCTTGGAATTGGTTTCTCTCGGACAGAGCTGTTGTCCTCAGGTGTTCTGGTCTTTGTCGAAGTCCAGGCAGTCTTCCTCGGGTTTCTGGAAGTGGCAGGACAGGAGTAGTCTTTTCTGCAGGTTCTTTAAAGCTGGAGGCAGGCCGGTGGTGCTTGAGCCAAGTCAGTATTAGTCTGCAGGCTTTGCTGCATGGCGTCTTCTTCGTCCTTCTTAGGTCGCAGGTAACTAGTTTCAAGGTCTGAGGGAGCCTCCTAAATGCTAGATTTAGGTGGCGTTTTAAGGGAGTAACAGGTGGGGCCAATGGGCACCTTACCTGGGATGAAAACACACTCTATTATGCCACCTCATCTGGGAGGGGGGCATAGTCCTTGCCCTCATTGAAGGAGTCCCCTCATCTTCAAGATGGAGGAGACTTATGCACACTTTTCACTTTGCCTCCTCCACCTGAGGGGTGGAGTTGCCAAAGGTGGGCACTCCTCCTAGTCTTTCTAAGCTTTTCCGCCCAAAGTGACTTCCTGGCTGTAGATTAGAAGGCAATCGAATTGGAAACCGTTGAACTAATTCCCATATTGGTCGCATCAAACGATAAAGGCTTCAGATTTCCTTTTAAGGACAGAGAGGGGGTAATCTTTTGCTGAATGACTGAGCTTTGTGAGTCTTCATTTGACAATTCCTTTTTGGAAAAAACCTCTGGTGACACTTAGGGCATTTCCCCTTTTTGTACAACTGAGGATGTGTATAGCTTAATTTATTCACAATCCTTAGTTGTTTAGTAATGTTGCAGGAAGTATTGACAATATATTGAATAGTCACCTCTACGTTTTCATAATCATTGGTGAAGTCTGTAGAGGAGAGGGAAATCTAAAGATAGTTGTACATTTCATCCTTCAATCTGAAAACTTGTGGAAGCACTTATTTGGGAAATTGGTCTTACTGAAGGGGGCTTACAAGAATTAATAGATGCAATCTTTCTTTCGTTTCCTAAACCATTAGGATTTTGCTTTGCCGCTGTCACAGACCAGGACAATGTACTCCCTTTTTGTGGATCATTTCAGGGTTAGTCATGTCCCTCACTTTTTGAACCAACCACTCACCAGAATCTTCAAAAAAACAAATTCATTGTCCATCAGTCATGGGGAGGCCTCTGATGTTGTCCATGACGGCCCGTCCCAAGCTAAGATGTATATTTTGCCAACCTTTACAAGGTTTGCCATTAAAAGTATTGTGATAACCAAAACGTTTCAATAAAGGTCATGTAGGCAGGGGAAACAAGTCTAAATTCTCCTGGGATATATTGAGGAATAGCTTTGATCGAAAATGTTTTAAGTATCCACATTTCATTTTATTACAAATGCTGTCTACTTTTTCCATCTATCTAATAAATTAATGTATAACGACACATATGTAGTCACATTTACAAATGAAGTAAATATCCATTAGAGGCTACAACATATAAAGAACATCAATAGAACATATAATGAGCACACCTTGCATGATGAAGAGTTTGTTGTCGGTGTGTAGAAAGGGGATAAAGTGAGTCATCAACAACAAATACATTGAACCATATGGCAGAATTCTGAAGTACTGAAAATTGGAAAGAATCTCCTTTGAAAATCATAGATTTTCTTGAACCGTGTTAATCTGAGCTAATGCTCTAATATCGAAATGAGCTACACTTGATTTCCAGTGTGTCAGAATCTATAAATCTACAGAACCACACTATTGAGAAGTTGATTTTTGCTGAGTTAGTATCAGTTTCTGTCGTCTCTAGCATATTATGTTTTTTAAAAAGAGTAAAGTGACATGATTGTGCTAGGCAGAAGGGACTGAAGTGATGACGTGGGCATAATGATTTAAGATAATGAGGGAGATTCAAGAAAAGGCTCTAGCTAAATCTACAAATTTAGCCTTATATCTGGTATTGCAGAACATTGAATCTCTGATGCAATACCTTGAGATATAGGATGACTAATGGTGGACATGGACTGGTGAGTAATAGTGATGTTATATATGTACCCATATGAGGTCTGAGCGATAAAGACTGCTTTATGTGATTTGTGCAGTGAAATATTGCGTTATTGTCAGCATTGCTGTAGATTTACAGGGCAACACTTGGGAGTAGAAAGTCTATAATGTCAATTCTGTGTAGTTACTGCTCAAACATGCTCCCATGTGGATGGCTATGCCCAGACGTGGGTCCCGTGCTCTCCATGCCACGCTAGTCTGGCTGATGAGGGCTGATACCCCGAAACCGGTCCTAGGATGCTTGTTTCCTGTCCAGGGACGACCTGGCTTGGCAGTTCGGGCTGAACTGTTCCCATGGGGATCAGGGTCGAGACCGATTTGCATATTCCTGGGTCTAAACTAGAATGGCATGGAGAGCAAAAAAACAATGGTTGTAGGCCCAGATCTCTGTACTGGGGTGAATGGATGACATTGTTCAGCATTCTGTCCATCAATTGTTCTTTTTGCACTTGAGAAATGCAACATCAGCCACATGTCTAACTAATAATTTATTCTCTGAGCAGACATCTATTCTCCAGTCCACCCAGACATCCTTCTACAGATTGAGGAACAGAAAGAGCTGCTTTGCAGAGATTGGTCAGACTTAGACAGAACAAAAATCAATAACCCTCCCAACAAAGGTGAGTTAAATGTCTAAATGGCAGTGGACATATGGGTTCTTCCTTTTCTAAGCCTCGTGAACAGATTTCTAAACCATGATCCTGTCACAAGGAGTTCTATGGAATACCATGGTCCCAATGTGTAAAACAATGTGTCTCCAATAATACCACTGAGAGCACACATCACAGCTCGGATACCACTGCTGTATTTTCCCTATCCTGCATGTCCAATTCCCATTGTACTGCAGTTGGACCACTGGTCACCCCATTCTCCATCTACCCTCCATAGTACACATAATGACCTGGCTAAAACCCTCCCTATCACTCCTATTATTTACCTCCACCCATAGGTGCCAGTACTGCTTACAGCACAGTACACACCATGCCTGCTGCCTGCCTAAAGCAAACGTATCACAAATATCATCTTCCTCCCCAAATACACATTCTAAGTATAGTTTTCACAAGAGGACGTTTAAAATGCCCAGCCTCCCCGAAAAAAGACGCACCAACTTCACAAGCCATGTCCTAAATAACCTCATCCTCCTAACATGTCTGTTTCATAAGAGGTGTGAACTCTCTGTACCCAGGCCTTAAACAGCCACAAAGACAGTAATCATGATAGAGGCAAAAGGCTGGCATCTCCTAAAGTACCTTTCTAACTCTAAACAGCAGAGAGAGCAGCCCCCTTCACTCCCACCATCTACCAAGGTGCCAGTGCCACAGAAAGAATGATAAGCAGACCCTCTCAACAAAATGATCTGATGGAATTTCTATAGGAGCCATGTCTCTTTTGGCTCTACTTTAATGTCCAGGTCTCCTCCCTTTTGCTTCAGGAATGTCAGCAATACACTCCCACTATGTGGGAAAATCACCTCACCCCCATCTTTTGCACAGAACAGACCGGGGAGGGTACGAGGGGCTATATATATATATATATATATATATATATATATATATATATATATCACACTGGTTCACTCACTTAGAGACGCACTCGAGCTTCCACGAGGTAACCAGCCTTTATTTCATCAGGTATGGATATGATTCGAAAACAGGTGAGTAATGCAGCTTTCCTCCTTACCGACGCGTTTCGAGTTTCCTCTTCTTCCAGGGCTTGTGGAAAGTTCGTGCTGTGGTGGGTTGGGCTCCCATTATATATACAAAGTCCCACCCTCAATGGATGCATTACGGAGACTTGTGGGAGTCGTAGTTCCCCAAAAATTCACAAAAAATAAAGCGCACTAATTACTGCTAGTTTAAGTCCTGGGTGGACCCCCGCACTCTGACATATCCTCATCCTGCGTTTCAGCCCCACATTCAAGACGGTGTATCCGTGCTTTGTGGCCCCCTTATAATCCTTGGGTGGTGCACTCGAGCTTTACGGGGCCCAACCCACCACCTGTTTTCGAATCATATCCATACCTGATGAAATAAAGGCTGGTTACCTCGTGGAAGCTCGAGTGCGTCTCTAAGTGAGTGAACCAGTGTGTTGAAAATAATCCAGGCGGAGGCTCATCCGCCAGAGACTGCACCACCCAAGGATTATAAGGGGGCCACAAAGCACGGATACACCGTCTTGAATGTGGGGCTGAAATGCAGGATGATATATATATATATATATATATATGCTTAGCATAAGTCCATCTAATGTTGGGCTCGGAAGTGAGCAAATTGTTATTCTTCAAAGCAGTCTTTCGAATCACGAGGTGTAGTGACTCCTCCTGTTGCTTGTAGTGGGCATGGTCATCGACTCCATTGTTAGATTTTTATTTTTTTTCGCCGTCGGGTTTGGTCATGTGATCCTCTGCTCCGGTCGACACTGTCTTTAGGATTCTTCCTAATACCATTGGTATTGTTTTCGATCGAGATTCTATCTCTAGTTATAGACATATCAAGTTAATGCCGAATTTGTCCAGTGGACTCAATTCGAGCGCACCCTTCGGGGCTTTTGCTGTTTGGATGGAAATTCTCTTACATCGTTTTTTTTCTACAAAATACCAAAAGGTGATGGAACGGACACCTTTTAAATGTTATCGTTCTTGTCACGCAAAATGTGCTCACATTAATTTACACAAGGAATGTAATTGCTCTCTATCTCCTGATCATCAGGAAGAAAATTGTGATGCTTCCAGATCGTTCCGGTCGAAAAAGACTTTAAAGGATCGCAAAGGCAGAATATTGCAAATTTCTCTACGCAGAACAGGAATTGGAAACAGAAATGGAGGCACATCCGTTGGCCGCAGATGAAGATAGCTTCTCTCCGGAACAGAGCTCCACCTCAGATGCAGAACAAGATACCATCACGTCAGGGCAACAAACCGTAAGTAATTTGCCCCGCCCGCCTCCACCCAAACAACCAAGACTACAGAAGTCTGCTGTTGGGCCACCACTGCCTACAGCCATAGTCGACCGGCTGATTCCGTAAAGTCTAGCCTTGACTCAGATTTAAAAAAAACAGCCTAGAGCAAAAGTCCTCGATACGAAACACTCCTCATTGGAATTGACCCGACTTTCGACACCAAGACAATCTTAAGCAGATGCTTCCACATCTTTGGAATCGAAATCTTCGGATACGAAAAAGCAACCAGACTCCGCAACAAAGAAGATGGCTTTGGAACCGAAACTTTCGACACAAAAGTTGCGGAGGTAAATTACGGTTGGAACCAAAAAAGCAAACAGTTGCACATTCTCCAGAGACTGTAGAGCCAGTGCTCAAGAAATTACATCAGCAGCCGATTCTTGGCAAAAACATTTAATTATTCACCCTGATACAGGAAGAATCCTCACCAGGTCCCCTCAGAAACATGTGCAACCAGCAAAAAGACTGCTTTCTTTTCAAGACACAATAGATATTCTTGTTCCTGCAAAAAGAAGAGGATAGAGGATAAAGCTACAAGTTCACTTCGCTTTCGCCCTCCTCCAATTCCAGATATACATACTCCATCACCACAACACTCCCTAGTTCATGATAATGTACATTCGCCAGAAGAATCACTACATTCTTTTACGGGGGGGGGGCCGGCGTTGACAAACATTCATTACCGCCAGAAGATGACTGGGGGGCATTTGATACAGACCCACCAGTTGACACTGATCCTGATCTTTATCCATCCAAACCTTCCTCACCTGATGATTCCACTACTTACCATGACCTTGTCAGTAGAGCAACTATTTTCATAAGGTACCACTACACACTGAAGCAATAGAAGATTATTTTTTTGTATGAAACTTTCTTCTACACAACGCTCCACACAATATCTTCCCATGCTTAAAAGAATGCTCAGAGATACCACAGATATTTTTTATGACCCGGTCAGATCTAAATTATTACTCCTAGAGGTGATAAAAAATATAAACCTTCCCTAGCAGACCCTACTTACATCAAATGTCAACTTACACCGGACTCTTTAGTAGTGGCTACTGCTCATAAATGAGAAAATTCGCAAGCAACTGGTGATGCTCTCCAACCACACAAAGAGAGCAAACACATAGATGCAGCAGAAAAAAGTGTAGCAGCAGCACAATCTTGCAATCATTGGAAAATTTCCAACTCTTTTGGTCTTTTATCCGAATATGAAAGGGCACACGGGAAAGAAATGGAAGAAATTTTACAAAACCTCCCAGAAGAACATAAAAAAGGGCATACTGTTAGAAATGGGGGTCTCTAGTTGGCAATGGCTGGCGCCACTGTCCAAATAGGGACCCTTCTTCCTAAGTCAGGGCCAGTGGGCTACCCCCTTTGATAACCCGTCGTGCAGCTCCGTGGTGGGCTCGCGGCGGCAGCAGCGCTCACCTAGCTGCGGCGGCCCGAGGGACGATTCACGATGGTGCAAGGTTGACAAGGACGTGGGCACTCAGCGGCAGCAGCTCTCTCTTAGCTGCGGCGGCCCACAGGACAACTCCCAATGATGCAAAATTAGCAAGGGTGCGAGCACTCCGCGGCAGCAGCTCTCTTAACTGCGGCGGCTCACAGGATAAATCACGATGATGCAAAGTTAGCAAGGGTGCGAGCACTCAGCGGCGGCAGCTCTCTTAGCTGCGGCGGCTCACAGGACAAATCACGGGGATGCAAAGTTAGCAAGGGTGCGAGTACTCAGCGGCAGCAGCTCTCTCTTAGCTGCGGCGGCTCAAAGGACAAGCCACAATGTTGCACAACTAACACAAGTGCGGGCATCCAGCGGAGGCAGCTCTCTTAGCTGCGGCGGCCCACAGGGTTTCAGCGAAGGTTCTGAGGATTCAAAATAAGGCGGGCACTCAGCGGCGGCAGCTCTCTCTTAGCTACGGCGGCCCACACAGTTTCAGCGAAGGTTCTGAGGATTCAAAATAAGGCGGGCACTCAGCGGCGGCAGCTCTCTTAGCTGCGGCGGCCCACACAGTTTCAGCGAAGGTTCTGAAGATTCAAATTAAGGCGGGCACTCAGCGGCGGCAGCTCTCTCTTAGCTGCGGCGGCCCACACGCAGAGTTCACAAGGGTTACCAGTCCGCATTCCTCACAGTAGGACTAGAGGTTCCGGATTACTCGACGGAGGCCTCGGGAATTCGGGCGGCTGACGGAGTGAAGTCTAATGTCTCTGAGACTTCAGCAGGAGGCGCTCTCAATTCAGGCCCCTGGGTAGTTTCTTCAGCAAGCTTGGTGAAAGTTTCAAAGTCCTTTCCTCTGTCCGCTCGGACAGAGTTTCGTCTTGACATCCAGAAGGAACACACTTGAAACAGGTTTCAGCGCAGCGTTTTATACCTAGAAAGTCTTTGTTCTCTGCAGTCACAAATCACTGCATCCAGCCAGAACTAGTTCGGTGGGGTCGGGGAGCACTTGGTTTACGAGGCGACATCCTGCCCTTTAAGAATCTGGGGGTCTGCTATCAGACGCCCAGTGGGAGATGGAGCCATCATTCACCTTGCCAGACACGGCCCTGCTCGGATCAAAGAGTCACCCCTCCCCATACTCTAAATGCCAATCTCTCTCTCCAGCCAGGTCTGTCCCAGCTAGCCCTGCCGCTCCAAAACCAGACGGCCAATACACACGCTAGCAAAAGCCTACAGGAAAGCTTCAGGCCAGAAAATACCTCGTTTCTAGTAGAGGCATTTTCGAACACGGGCTACGCTAATAATCCTTACTAAAAGATGCATCTCAATGTTCTGAGTTTAAACATATCAAAGTCGACGTTCCTATCAGGTTTCTGGGGGCAGGTAGGATTAAGGCATGTAATACTCAGCCTGCACATTCTGGCCTATGAGAACGGGTGGCCTCGCAATAGTAAACAGTGAAATGGAGGGTAACTCTCTATTAGAACATGATACACAGACATACTTTAAAAGCTGCTTCGGTGGGTAGCGCAAATCAGCGCTGCCGACCCACCAGCAGTATTTGGTCTACCAGCCCTGGGCACACACAGTGCACTGATACTAGGGACTGACAGGTAAACCAAACGAGCCAATTATGATTATCCCAATTCATACAGATAACTTTACACAGGGAGCATTCGCGCTGTGTCACTGATTGGCAGTGGCACAGCGCCCAGAGCATCTAAATCCAGCCAACATAAAAGGGTCAGAAGCGAAAAGAGGAAGGGAGACCCGCACCAATGATGCCAGGTCTAACACATACCAAATTGCATCACAGGGAAAACTCTTCTCCAATACAAACGTAAAATGTGCCCTTGACGCTGCTGGCACAGCTGCTAGAGGTATAAATAGCAGCCTTATATTAAGAAGACATGCCTGGTTAAGGGTATCTGGTTTTAAATCAGAAGTTCAACAAAATTTACTAGCCCTTCCATTTGATGGAGAACATCTTTTTGGGCCACAGGTGGGTACTCTCCCCCCAAAAATAGGACAAATAAACAGGAAGCATGATGGGAGCCTTTCAAACACATAGGGGTTCCTTTCGTCGTTTTGCATATCGTGGAGCCTCTAAAACAACCTCCACTGAGACATCTACCAAATATAACAAAACACAAAATCAAGCATTCTCCCCTAGCGGATATTATATGGATTCTATACAGTAAACATTAATAGAGGCAGAGGTAAAGGAGGTTTTAGCAAACCCTCCATCTCCACCACTTTGACTCACCGACCATTCTCCTGATCACATAACGCCTGTCGGTGGAAGACTACAACAGTTTCTACCCGCATGGATAAATATCACATCTGATCAATGGGTGTTGGCTATTGTCCAACATGGTTATTATCTAGAGCTCACTTCAACACCTCCAATCATTCCACCCCACACTCGCAGATTATCAATAGACCATCAGAAGTTATTAAAGGAGGCAATTCAAACTCTATTAAACAAAGGAGCAATAGAACTAGTGCCATTATAACAACAAGGCACACAAGTCTACTCCCTTTACTTCCTTATACTTGAAAAGGATGGAACTCTAAGACCCATCCTAGCCCTCAGGTCTCTAAACGGGTACATCCTTTCAGAACATTTTCATATGGTCACTCTTCGGAATGTCCTACTACTTCTCCAACAGGTACACTTCGAGACTGCATTAGATCTAAAGGATGCATATTTTCACATTCCAGTTCACCCAGCACACAGGCAGTATATTTGCATTCCCTTCAACAGACAGCACTTCCAATTCAAAGTGCTTCCGTTCGGGGTCACTACAGCCCCCAGAGGATTTACCAAATGTCTGGCAGTGGTAGTAGCCCACTTGTGAAGATAAAACAAGCGTCTTTCCATATCTAGATGACTGGCTTATCAAAAGCAACACATGCCACAAATGTTTGCAAAACACACGAACAACAATAAATTTACTGCACCAACTGGGTTTTACAATAAATGTAGTACAATCTCACCTGTATCCTCTCCAAATACAGCCTTACTTAGGAGCCATCCTAAGCTGTCAATTAGGAGTAGCTTACCCAAATCCAGCCAGAATACAAACTTTCAAAACCCTGCTGCCACAATTTCAGCCTCAAAACAAATATCATTCAAAACAGTTATGCATCTCCCAGGAACCATGGCATCATGTGTAGCCATAGTACCTCATGCCAGACTCAATATGCACCCTCTACAACAATGCTTAATGCAACAATGGTCTCAAGCGGAGGGTAAATTGGAGGATCTAGTGTAGATCAACCGTCAAGCTTGCCACTCTCTGCAATGGTGGGACTCCAAAAATCTAGTACAATTAGGGCCGTTTATAGACCCAATTCTGCAAACAACCATAACAACGGACGCATGTATGACTGAATGGGGAGCACACTCACAGGAAAGGACTGTTCATGGACACTGAACACACAGTCAATCCCTTCTACATATTAATCACCTAGAGCTGCTAGCTGTTTATCTAGCGATAGAAGCATTCCTTCCTCACCTCACAGGCAAGGTAGTCTTAATCAAAATAGACCACATGACTACCATGTACTATCTGCAAAAACAGGGGGGGGGGCAGATCTCCACAGTTGTCTCTTCTAGCATAGTACATTTGGAAGTTTGCTCTACAGCACAACATCCGGTTTTGCACACAGTACATTCCAGGAGTAGACAACTACTTGGCGTATCTCCTCAGCAGGACACGCCAACAAGTCCACGAGTGGGAACTCAATATACAAGTCTTACACCCATACTTCCAACAATGGGGACAACCGGACATAGCCCTTTTTGCAACACCACAGAACGCAAAATGCCAAATCTTTGCCTCCAGGTTCCAACACCCACAGTCCAAAGGCAATGCACTATGGATCAATTAGTCAGGGATATTCGCTTACGCTTTTCCACCTCTCTCCCTGCTTTCATTTGTAATTCAGAAACTGAGGCAGACATCCCTGACACTCATCCTATTTGCTACCACACGGGCCAGACAACCATGGTACACAACATTACTGGAGTTGCCAGTAGTCCCACATCAACTACTACCCAACAGACAAGACCTTCTCACTCAGAACCAGGGAACTGTAAGACTCCCAAATCCCAGATCACTCTATCTTGCTATTTGGCTCCTGATGTCTTAGAAATTAGATACCTAAATCTACCACAAGAGTGTATGGATATCTTTAAAGAAGCAAGAAGACCCCCACACTGGCATGCTATGCAGCAAAGTGGAAACGCTTCGTTCATTAATGTCACTGAAAAGATATTGTGGTATATGCAATATATAAATATATGTGACCAAGACCGCGTGTAGTGGTCGAAACGCGTCAAGGACGTAAGGCGGATGCCTTGTGGATTTATTCATTTGTGAATGTAAAACTGAATAAAAATGTTCTGCCCTATATTGTTGGAGGTTTGGCTAAAGCTCGGGCCACTGCATAAGCGGGGGGCCTGCCTGCCAAGAATTTGACGCATTGGGAAACAGCTAGAGTTTGAAGGGTTATTTTAACCCAACACGATGGAGGAGTGACATTCCAGTATTTGCAGGTACTTGCCAAATGACCTACTGATTAGCGTGAGGACGAACGCTTTTTTCACAATAGGCACAGTAAAAAAAATTTACTAAGCCCTACACGGAATTAAATCCATTTTGAAGCTGCAACAAGTATACACTGTGGATGCTGTTTGTGAAAAGAACATTTTCAAATGTGGTAAAAAAACGGAAGGACATGACGATGCTAAAGAAATCTAATACATTGCATTATGGGCATTGTTAGACCTGGTACCATTGGCGTGAGTCTCCCTTCCACTTTTTTCTGATTGCCTCCTCTGTTTTTGATCTGTTTGCTGGTTTTAGATGCTTTGGGCACTGTGCCACTGCTAATCAGTGCCACAGTGCAAGTGCTCCCTATGTTAAATTGATGTGTTGATTAGTGACTCCATGATTGGGTTATTTGATTTACTTGTCAGTCCCTAGTACAGTGCACCATGTGTGCCCAGGGCTTGTAAATCAAATGCTGCTGGAGGGCTTGCAGCACTGGTTGTGCCACCCACAGAAGCAGCTTGTAAAGTGTGTCTCAGGCCTGCCATTGCAGAGCCTGTGTGCAGTCTGACTGCCATGTCGACTTGGCAAGTTCACCCACTTGCCAGTCCCTAAACCTTCCTTATCTTCATATCAGACACCCCTAAGGTAGGCCCCAGGGCAGGGTGCATTGTAAGTATAAGGTAGGACATGCCCTGGTGTGTGTGGCATGTCCTAATAGTGAATTACAGCCATTTTCGTTTTCACTATTGCAAGGCTACCTGTTCCCCATAGGCCAGAATGGGCAGTTTGATTATAACATCTTATAATCCTAACTGACCCAGGGAACATGGTAGAAAAACGAATTCAGTATGCCTGAACTCAGAATGATAAAATACATCTTTGGTTTTAACATTCTGTGTTTGAAAATACCACTTTTAGAAAGTAGGTATTTTCTTGCCTAACTGTCCAAGCCTGCCTCTGCTAGGTTGTGTATTGTGTGTCTGGCTTTGTGAGTGACAGGGCCTGGGGGATTCCAGGAGGCAGGGTGAGTCCGCACAGGACTGAATAGAGAGATCTGCATGTAGATGGGTGGGAGGAGTTGTACCTGGGACCTGAATAGGGCTGGGCCTTCCCTCCCCAATGCTGGCTCCACCTCCTGTGGTGCGTCTGATGTCCCTGGCCTACACTGTGAAAGGAAAGAAGGAGTCTTGTCCACAAAGTGCTCCAGGACTGACCAGAACTGGTTTGGACTAGGCAAAGGCCTCTCTGCCTCCAGAGAACAAAGGGAAAAGGAGTATAAAAGAGGGGACCCAGACCCCAGAACTTTAGATCACTTCTGGAACAACAAGACGAACCTCTGCTAAGGAGAAGAACCAAAGGAAGCTGTAGGAGTTGGACTGCCCCCCTGCCAGTGTGCTGTGTTGCTGGGTTGGCCTACAGTGGTGTCTTCAGTGCCAAGGAGAGGAGAAGGAACTTTCAAAGAACTTTCATCATCTTGCAGAATATTACTCCAAGGGCTTGAACTAGAGCTTGCCTCCTGCTGAAGTCTCAGGGCTACAAGACTTCACCACCAGCTCCCTCCTGAATTCCCTTGCTGGGGATTCTGTCTGCAGAAGCCTGTGTGTCGCTGGGAGCTGGAAGCGCGACGCAACGAGAAGAAGCGTGTCGCTGACGAAGCTGCTGCCGTCGAATCGCAGGAGAAGCGTGTTGCGGCCGCAGAGGCCGCCGCCGCATCACCAGAGAAGCGTGCCTTCGTCGCAGCTGACTGCCGTCGCATCACCGGAGAAGCGTGTCGCCGTCGCAACTGCCTGCTGTCGCATCAACAGGGAAGCGTGTCGCCACCGCAAGGGTCGCCGTCGCATCCCCCGAGAAGCGTGTCGCCGCCGCAGCTGTCTGCCGTCGCATCACCGGAGAAGCGTGTCGCAGGGCCTGTCGCGGCTCCAAAGATACAGAGTTCGCCGCACGGCCGTCGGGCGTGCACGCATCGTCTTCACATCGTCGCATCGCATCAAGGGCGCACTTTTCATCGCATCGCACCAGATCGTTGCACCGCATCGAGGCGCTTGCTCGCCGCATCGTCCTCCCTGCGGACCCTTTGTTTTGCGCTACGCATCCCAGGTACTTTTGAGAGAAACATGTCGCATTTACCATCAACTTGAACTAAGTTACTTCTACCATCTTTAAGTCTATTTTTAGTACAGTATTGTGGATTTTTGTCGTTTGTGGTCTTGTGGTAAATCTATATAAAGAATACTTATTTTTATAAAACATGTGTAGTGTCCATCTGTAGTGTTTTCACTGTATTACTGTATGTGTTCACAAATGCTTAACACACTGCCTCTGAGATAAGCCTGTCTGCTCGTGCCAAGCTACCAAGGGGGTGAGCAGGGGTTATTTTAGTAGTGTATCCCCCTTACCCTGACTAGAAGCAAGGGTCCCTATTTGGTCAAAGGTGTATACCATTGCCAACTAGAGACCCCCAGTTCTAACAGGCATGTAGTCCTAAAGACTGGAAAACCATCGCTCAGTGACCCACTTAAAAATACTGAGTTGTACTGAAACATCTAAACACATTGGTGTGAAGTAGGGTTTAATTAAGAAATGCTTACTAATTTCCAGATTTTGAAAATGAAACAACGTGATGAATAAGACTGTCACTATGTATAAGCATGGTAGTCCTTCCTCACTTTTGAAAGTGCATTTAAATTCATGTACACCGGTTCTTCATTTGTTTGCATATGATTAAGACCATTGTCCGGTCGAAACGCGTAATGCTCACATGCTGGTACCTGCCGGAATAAAGAACTTTGGAACAATTCACTCCCGACTGGAGGGCCTGTTTTCTCGCATTATGAATGTTTTGTGGGATTTCTTTTGGCATATATTCGGTGACTCCGTGACCAGGCCCGACTCGTCAGGCAGAGGCATTCCTTTCGCCAACTTTCAGTGGAAAATATATATATATATTATCTACTGGCGGTCGCCAGTAGATAGTTATAGTTAGGACCTATTATCCATAGGAAATCCGCGACATTCTATTTGAAATAACGTTGGCGCCGGTTGAGGAATCTTCGCGAAAGTTTCCAACTTGTTGGGGCGCTCCGGTCCGCTCCTATCCTGAAAGTCTCATGGTGATACGTCAAGCGGGGGCCGAGAAAAAAGGGGGGTCCCAAAACGCGTTTTCCCCATTCATTTTTCCATAGGAACCTTTAGTCGCAGCTACAGCCCGAACTGCTGAACGGAATTACACCAAATTTGGCAAAGAGGTAGCCCTTGGTTCAGTGTCGAGCCTTTTGCTTAAATGGTGTAAATCCGTTCAGTAGTTCCTGAGAAAATCAAAAGTAAAGTCACATATATATCTATGGGCGCGTAGGGTCCGCGTACCCTCCCGATCCACGAGCTGTATGCTAATTGGCTGTCAAGTGGCTGTCAACACTCCAAATCAGGAAGTGTTGGCAGCCATTTTGTCCCTCGGTAGAACCGAGGGACAGAAACAAGTGAGCAAAGCGCACAAAGGGGGCAGGGTAGAAACACCCTGACCCCCTAGGTCTGCTCAGGGGGTCCCACAAGGACCCCTGGGCAGAAAAAGCATTTTTTTTTTTTTTTAAATCAGCGGCGAATCCCGCCGTAAAAACGAAGCGCGGTCTCCGCGCTTCGTTGTTAATTGGCCCCGGGTGGGCCAAGTCCCGGGGGCATGGGGGGTATTTATAATATGTGGGGGCCTCTAAGGACCGCCACCCCCCGGGGCTTTAAAAATAAATGGTGCGGGAGGGCTCTCAGCCCTCCCGCAGCCCCGGGGACCGCCACCTCCCCGGGGCTTCTTTAATTATTTAATTATAAATTTACCTGTGTGGGGGGGCTCGAGCCCCCCCACACGCCCCGGGGACCGCCACCTCCCCGGGGCACTAAAAATGTCAATATGGGGGTCCATTACGGACCCCCAGAGCCCCGGGGACCACCACCTCCCCGGGGCTTTGTCCTGGAGCCTGTAATGGCCCTGGGGACCACCACCCCCCAGGGCTGGCTCCTGCAGTGTCCCGGGGTGCCTACCCCCGGGACACTGAAGTTTGCTATGACAGGACGGGAGCCTCGCGGCTCCCGTCCTGTCATAGCAAACTGCTTTGGATATTAGGCGAGAGCAGGAAACCTGCTCTCGCTTCCAATATCCAAAGCAAATTGCTTTTCCACACGGGGAGCTGCATGTTAGCAGCTCCCCATGTGGAAAAGCAATGCCGGCTCCCAAGGGACGCGGGGAGCCGGCGGGACTGTGGGGGATTGGGGACCCCCCACAGTCCCCAACGAAGAGGGCCAGCCCCGGGGGATGGGGTCCCCAGGGCAAGTAGTGGCCCGGGAGGGGGTCCACGCGGCCCCCCTCCCCAAAAATAATAATAAAAAAATAAATAAAAAAAATAAATAAAGGCCTGCCCCGGGGATGGGGTCCCCGGGGCAAAAGGAGGCCTGAGGAGGGGGCCACGCAGCCCCCTCCTTAAAAATGTATTTAAAAGTGTGGCCATGCCCCGGGGATGGGGTCCCCGGGGCCGGATTCGGCCATGGGAGGGGGCCACCCGGCCCCCTCCCCATTTAATTAAAAGGGATAAGGCCCTGGGGAATGGGGTCCCCAGGGCCCAAAAATAGGAAAAGTAAGGGGGCCACACAGCCCCCTTGAGGGAAAAAACGATTGGGCCGCAGGCCCCGCCCCTTCCTTTACCACTCTGCAAACGCGCCCCTGGTGCGTTTGCAGATGAGGAACGATCCCCTTCAATACTGGGGTCCCTGGGGCCAACTAGCCCACCAGGAACCTCCAGTATGCGCCAGGGGCTGCGTTGCAGAGAGGTGTACAGAGGCCACGCCCCTTTTACACCTCTCTGCAACACAGCTCTGTGGCGCTTTTTGGAGGTACATGGTGAACTAGTTGGCCCCCAGGGACCCTCAGTATTCAAGGGGACTTAATCCCCCAACTTAAAACGAGCCACGGGGCGCGTTTGCACAGTGGTGAAGGGAGGGGGCGGGGCTTCAGGTGACATGTGTGCAAACAGGCCCGTGGCGCGTTTTAAGATGGGGAATTAAATCCCCTTCAATCCTGAGGGTCCCTGGGGCCAACTAGCCCACCAGGTACCTCCAGTAAGCGCCACGGAGCTGCGTTGCAGAGTGTTGTAAAAGGGGCGTGGCCTCTGAACACCTCTCTGCAACGCAGCTGTCTGGGGCATACTAGAGGTATCTGGTGGGCTAGTTGGCCCCTAGGGACCCTCGGGATTGAGAAGGAATTAATTCTCCAACTTAAAACGCGCCACTGGGTGTGTTTGCAGACATGTCACCTCAGGCCCCACCCCCTTCCTTCACCATTGTGCAAATATTCCTCTAAAATCAGCCGAACTACGAATTCCGATTTACTCACCTGTTATCAGGAGAGACCTCAGTGCTGCATCTTTCAGCCCAGTACTGATCCTGAAAAGTAACCATGACCATGTCATGAGTGATGTAATATGTGACGTCATCAGCAGTGCATTGCGGGGGTGCGAGTTATAGTTAGCTGAACTAACTATAACAGGGGAATTTCACGGGTTTTGTACGAGTGCAATGTCCAACTAACTATAACTTTCCCTAAAACCTATGGTTTTTTCAGTGAATATATATATATATTTCTTTTTCTAGGAGAGTACCCACCTGTGGCCCAAGAAGATGCTCTCCATGGGCTAGTAAATTTGGTTGAACTTCTGCTTTAAAACCAGATATCCTTAACCAGGCATGTCTTCTTAATATATATATATATATATATACATACTACTGGCGGGCGCCAGTAGGTAGTTATAGTTAGGACCATGTTTCCATAGGAAAAGCATTTTTTGCTTCCCCGATCGATCATCCCCGAGATGGCGGCCGCTTGAGGCTGTTGGGAGCGGACTGCCAACTAGCACCGTGAATTAAGTCTCTGACCGAGTGGGGAGACGGTGCATACTTACATGCCTGATGTTCTTCGACGTTGGCAGCTTTGGAATTGCCGCGGATACTGGCTCACGACCCGGCGGTGGCTTCGGGGAAAGACAGCCGCAGGAATATAGCACGGACCTACGGAGGCTGGTGGAGCGAGCTCTCGCGTCTGCAGGCTGTTGGCGCTGTTGGCAAAGGACTGCTCGAATGGCTCCCAAATTGGTCAGCAACGCAAGGGGCAAGACGGGTGTGGATCCGGTCGGCTCCGAGGGGAAACGGGGCGGCCGGCAGACGCCGCGGACAACACAGTCAGCTTCCGGGAAGGAGAGAGAGCAGGCTCCGGCTCCAGCCAGGGGAAGGGGCGGGACCTCGTCTGGACGACGCACGCCGGGAGGTTCAGTGCTTGCAATGTTGCGCGCTTCCAGCGCTAAACAGGCTGAGGATACCATAACGTCTGCAGGCACTATCGAGGACAAAGAGGAGGCTCATCCCCATGAATTTGGACGGGGGAGCGATTCAGCGACTGGAGTGGATGGCTCACCAGGGAAAATAACAGTAAGTTCTGAGCCCAGGCAACACGCTAATCTATTAGAGGACATGGGGGAAGATGAATTGAGGAGTAATGGGAGGGTGCTGGAACAAAATGTGGAAAATGAGGGACAACAGATGATCAGTCAAGGGACGACCATCAAAACTATCAAGGATATCAGGCCTGAGACAGGGGCAGATACAGTAGCAGTACCAGAGAGCCCAACGACACAGTCAAACTCCCAAGTACAGAAGCCGGGGCCATTAAGTATAAATCCAGAAATAGAAAATGATCCCAGTGATGGTTTTTTCTCCCTGTCTGACGGCCCGGAGTGGTCAGGTAACGACTCTGGATCTTCAATTATATCAAGTGAGGAGGAAAATGAAAGCGATCTGGAGAAAGCAGGAGACTCTCTCTATATGACTGCCCGTCGGGTTGGTGGTAAGAAATTTGGGCCCCGCACACAGAGGTCCGTAAGCTTGAAATGGGATTATTCATTAACTGATTCAATTAATCCCACTCCAAACGCAGCACCCCCGGCTACTTCTGGTATACAGGCTCCAACATTGGAAACTGTCCTGCAGACAATAATGCAACATCGAGACGAGACACGGGCTGATGCCCGTAAAGCGCAGAGTGCTGCATGGAAAGTCCAGGGCGCTGTCAGGAAGCTGACTAAAACTTGTAACACTATTGGCGAACGGCTTACCGAGCTTGAAACTAGAGTCAGCAACGTTGAAACAGAGGTAACCGAAAAACTTACCCAATCCAAGGCACAAGAAGAACGAATTACCAATATTCAATGGAAACTGGAAGAAAGCGAAAACCGTCAGCGGCGAAATAATTTAAGGGTCCTGGGAGTTCCTGAAGGGAAGGAGGGATCAGATATCCGGGCGTATGTATTGGACCTTTTTCAACGCGCCTTCCCGGAACTCCAGGACTGGAATTGGCAACAAGAGGTTCAACGAGTACACAGGACCCCCTTTACTCTTAGAAACCCAATTAGGGAAGGCTCTAAGCCAAGAGCCATATTGGTCTTTTTTGGCAACTTTCTCTTGAGACAGGCGGTATTTGAAAAAGCTAGGCCGGAGGCTAGGAGAAGTGTCGATGATGTTTCCTTTTTTGTAAGACCCGATTTTTGCCATGTTACAGTTGAGAGGAGGTGGCGGTTACGCCAGTTGATAAAACCCTTTCAGGATAAAAGGGCGAAAGTGTTTTTGAATAATCCTGCTTCCTTGAAGGTGGTCTGGCAAGGGTCAACAAAGTTCTTTACATCCGAAGTTAAGGCTCAAGAGTTTCTGGCTGGGCTACAGCTTTAGTGCCCCAGGATTGGGGAGAAGGATGTCGGGGGGGGGGGGATATCGAGGCTCTGTTTATAGCATATCTGAGCTTTAAGTGGAAAAGTTATTTAAAAGGTATCTTTTCCTCATGTTCTCCTTTTTTTTTTCTTAAAAGATATTCCCTTTTTTATAAACCCCCAAAAAGGTAGCATGGTGTTTACAAGGATTCACAGTGTTGGCAAACCGCTCATCATCTCTGCCTACAGACCGAGGCGAGGTCTGGGCACTTCCCGAAGATGGGAGGGAGGGAGGGGGTAGGGTGGGGGGGGTAGGGCTGGGATCAGGGGGGGGAGGGGGTTGGGAGGGCCTGGGGGGGTTGGGGGCTTTGGGTGGGGGGCACAAAATAGGGTGAAAAAATTCAGAGAGATACCGGGTAAAAAATATCAAAAAAATTCTAAAATAATATGATCAGCGACACAAATAGGAGCAATTTATTTTTATATCTGGCTATACTTTGGGTTAAAGGAGGAAAGGGCCAAAAACAAAAAGCAAAATGGGTAAGGTGACTGTTTGTTCGGTTAACATCGGTGGATTAGGGGACAAGGGTAAGCGGAACCGGACCATGGAAATGCTGAAATTCAACAACCCTGACATTATTGCACTTCAAGAAACACATATACCTTGGGATAAGCGGGGGCAAATTATGATTAAGGGTTATTCTTTAATGGTCAGCTCTACACAAACTTCTAATATTAGAGGGGTGGCAATTTTAGCTAAGAATCGAATAGGATCTGCTCGACGGACTTTGGGGGACGCCGGAGGAAGGTGGGCTTTGGTGGAGCTTGAATGTGGAATAACTATAGTCACGGTATATGGTTCAAATCAGGACGAGCCCAAAATATTCGAAGATTTGGAAACCGAGTTGGCGATTTGGCCCACACCAGTAATCATGTGTGGGGATTTTAACATACATTTGAATTCATGCGATGTGACCTCTAATAGGTATCAAGGGCGGAAGCCTAAGACTTTCCGAGCATTAACATCAGTGATAAAAAGCCACGGGTTAATCGATGTATGGGAATCCAAGTTTCCCTCTGATCCAGGATATACATATTTTTCTCACCCCCATCAGAAATATGTCAGGTTGGACTATTTTTTATTTCAAAACAGATTTTAGGAGGAGTAGAGATAGAAAAACTGCCCAAGGTAATGTCTGATCATAATCCCTTGATGTTAGGGTTAAGATTGCCACAAATCCGTACCAATCAGCCACAATGGACGTTTGATCGGAAATTGTTGGTTGATTATGAATATGTTTGCCATTTTAGAATCTGGATCAAAGAATTTTTCAACTTGAATAGATATAGTGCCTCACGTAATATGGACTGGGATGCATTTAAGGCAGGAGTTAGGGGGGAGATGGTAAGCTTTGTATCTTACCTAAGACAACAGCAAGGGAAGAAGATTAAGCAACTACATGCCAAGCTTTGCAACTTGGAGATAGAGCATTTGGGTAAGATAGTACAGGGGTTGGAGGTCGCCACAACACAGTTAGATATTACTTTGGTTAAAGCAGAGATAGGGTCGTACTATTCTCAAAAGGTGGCCGCTGGATATCAGACTTATAGGGCAGAAAGTTATGAGTATAGGGAAGCAGTCGGCAAATTACTTACTTTAAAGACAAGACAAAAGGTAATGAAGAGCCAGATATCCTCAATAATTAGTGGGGGGGTCTCATATACCGAGCCAGGGGATATCGTTAAAGTGTTCCATAAATTTTATCAAGACCTCTATATGGAGGAGAAGCAAGGCCCTCAGGGGGACGCCTTTGTGAAGGGCAGTAAAGAATATAGGATGTTGGGGGAGGGCATGAGCGAGAGGCTGGAGAACGAATTTACACTGGAGGAGATACAAACAGCTATTCAGCAGTTGGCCTCGGGCAAGGCAGCTGGCCCTGATAAGATTCCATCTGAATTTTATAAAATCTTTCAAGAAGAGCTGGCTCCCTTGCTCTGGGACCTATTTCTAGGGGTACAATATTCTGGAGATTCACCAGAGTCTTGGAAGGGTACTAATATTGTCATCTTTCCCAAGAAAGATAAACCACTGGATCAACCCACTTCTTACAGGCCCATCTCCTTAATAAACGCAGACGCAAAAATTTACTCTAAAATTTTGGCGAACCGCCTCCAGAGGGTCATAGCCAGTCTTGTGTCACCTTGGCAGCATGGCTTCGTACCAGGTCGAGATACAACTGACCATGTAAGACGAGCAGTGGCCCTATTCGATATCATGGGGGAGACTAATGGATATTTGGCTATGATCCTTCTGGATGCGGAAAAAAGCATTTGATCGTGTGTCATGGGAGTATCTATGGGGTGTTCTGGCTGCTAAAGGATTTGGTCCCCGGGTCATTACCGCAATTAAGGCAATGTATAGGGCTCCCTATGCCAAGGTACAGGTGATGGGTCAAGAATCTGATATGATAAGGGTGTCACGGGGAACAAGGCAGGGATGCCCTTGCTCCCCAATTTTATTCGCCCTTTATATTGATCCATTTATCCAATCTATAATTGATAGTCCGGTAATTGTACCAGTGACGACACAGGGATTCAATACCAAAGTATTAGCATACGCGGATGATATTGCTGTCTTAACACTTAAACCCGGGGAAGCAATGAGGGAGATTGAAACTATTGCCACTATGTTTGGAAAGGAGTCAGGGTATTTATTGAATAAATCCAAGACTCAAATACTTTGCACCAAAAATGTCAACTATCTTGATAACCGATGTGTTAGCATTGCTACCTATCTTGGGGTAAAGATCACTCCGGACATTGGTCAGATCGCCAAAATAAATTTTAAACCTATGATTAGCAAAATAGCTACAGATCTGAGGCGAATGAGTTTACTTCATTTAACTATTATAGGGAGAGTTAATGTTCTAAAAATGGTAATGCTCCCTAAAGTGCTGTACTTATTCAGGGCACTTCCGTTCGAAATCGAAGGATCTATAATTAAAGCTTTAGACTCTTTATTCATACGGTTTATATGGCAATATGGCAAAGTCAGGAGATCTTTAAAGTTCCTTACATTGCCTCAAGCACGGGGAGGGTGGGCTGCTCCTAATCTTACTTTTTATTATTGGGCAGCTCTGTTACGACAAATGAATATACTATTTTTTGAAAATACTGGCAGAGCTAGCAGGGTACAGGGGGAGGATCTCCCAACAATTTATGAATTGGCACTTGGGGAAAAGGCAAGAGCACTGTTTTTACGTGAGCTGGAATCTAGTTACTATAAGAAGGTTCGATTTAAGGTCATATTGAATGCATGGAAAGTCTGGGGAAGGATACAAAAACACATGAATATCGAGAAGGTAACTAAGTATACACCCATTTGGAGATCATCTTTCTTTCCCTCCGCTTCTTATGATGCTATAGCCAAACAATGGGAGCAACTCGGCCTGCGTATAGTAGGAGATATTCAGCCAAATGGCCAATTATATTTGTTCAGGGAGCTACAAAGTGAATTCGGAATTCCGGATGGACATTATCTTAAATATTTGCAAATAAAGGGAGGGTTCAAAAGACGACTGGCAATCTCTAGTGCTAAAATTGCATTGTTTCAAACTATGGGGAGATCTGTCTGTAAAATCAAACATTTATATAGCATGATGATGGAGCAAGCTCCGGATGATATGGAAAAAACTGAAAGTAAATGGGCCAGTAGATTAGAGAATGAAGATACCGATATTGATTTGTCATTACGGTTAGTAAAGAAAACGCTCCTATCTGCTAATTTGAAATCACAACATTATAAAACGATATATAATCTTTATTTTACTCCAGCCAAATTATTCAAATGGGGGAAAAGAGAGGATGACAAATGCCCCAGATGTGGGGTTGGTCCAGCTGAGGAGATTCATATGTTTTATGGGTGCCCACAACTGGATCTGATAAAAACCGATTTGGTTAAGTTTTGGAAGAGGATCCTGGGTAAAACAGTGGTATTTACCCCTACGCTTATGATGACTGGATATGATAGTATGATTTAGACCAAACTCAGATCAGTATCATTTTTATTTCAGTTAGTATAATTAGGTTACTCATTGCAACTAGATGGAAGGATACAATGCCCCCATGCTTTCACGAATACCTGGCCCGTTTTATAGCTGTGTATAATATCGAACAGGCACTATACATTTGTAAGGGAAATCAGGCTAAAAAATGGGGCATTAAATTATGGGCTCCGGTTACTAAATGGTTAAAAGAGGTAGGGTAATGTATATAGAGCAAATTTGTGCCAGAGTAATGTCTTTTCCTATGTAACAATATTAATTTGGATTGTAAAATAATTAACGACAAATGTTTAATTATGGATTAATTTTGTATTTGATTTGTTGCTTAATGTCTCTCTGTAACAATATTAATTTGGATTTAAAGATAACTAATGATAATGTATAACAAATGGATTAATTTAGTATATGATTATTTGTATAATGTCTCTCTGAATATCAATAAAAAAAAAAAAAAAGGAAAAGCATTTTTTGACTTGCCTATAACTTTGGTGTCGTTTGACCAATCTTCATGAAAAGTGTCAAGGTGGGTTCCTTTGTCATGGAAAGTTTGGGGATGGTCCGTGCGGTGCGGACAGAGATTTTGGGGCACGTAATATGGTTGCGTTTGTAATGTTAATTCCCATAGGAACCTTTAGCCACACCTACAGCCCGAAAAGCTGAACGGACTTACACCAAGGTAGATGTCAGTTCAAAGAGGTGCCTTTTGCTTATTTGGTGTAAAGCTGTTCAGGAGTGTTTGAGAAATTTAAGCCGAAAATTATAGTGATATCTGTGGCCACAGATATTTTGCAGTGGTTTCGCGTGTAATCGCAAATGCACTCACCAACGGGAATGCTCTGATTGGCTGGACGCAACCTGAATAGAAAGTTGCGGCTGCCATTTTGTCTATCGGGAACGGTTCCCGGGACTGAAAGTTTGTGGGAAAGCCCACATAAGGGAGTCAGGGTCGAGATACTCTGACCCCATGGTTGAGAAATGGGGGTGTTAGAGAGACAAGTTATGTGTCCAATTTTTTTTTTTTTTTAGTGCGTGTGATCGAAAGAGATGGTTTGTACGATTGGGTTCCCAATTTGACTAACTTCCAAAATTTCTTGAAGTCTTTAGAGGTAATGGCATTTGTCATTAGCAACCAACATTTATATAATCATGTGTTTTCTTGAGTAAATAGGCTTTGCTGTCTTCAAGGATTTTATGTTCGTTTCATAGTTGCAGATCTGCCTCGATTTTTTTTAGTTGATGTATTTTCTTCTTCAGTTTGCTTTTTCGATCTGGCAAGCTCTATCAAATCCTATTCATTGTATTCGAGATATTTGAGCAGAATTTATTGTTAAGTCTGCCATCTTCAAAGTTATAACTTAAAATCTTTATTAAGTTATTATACTACATAATTATACATTGAATTAGTTACCTACTGGAAGATGGGAACACTAATAAAGGTTTAGTTATTCCAGCTGGGTACTGTTAAGTTAAGTAGTAAGGCTGTGAGGTATTCCACTTCCAGAGGCACAGCTCTATCAATGGGTTGACAAGTTTGGTTTGATACGGGCATGTCATGACAAAAGATCACTTCCATCATATTTCAAACAAATCAGGCTGTAAGAGGCCAATAAATTTATGAGGGTAGAGCACCACCTTGAAATATTGCCAGGAAGAAAAAGAGTTGTAAGAATGTTGCAGCCTACAAGAAATTCCTCCAGAGAGGAGTCAGTTGATACCTGGTATAATCGTTGGACGAAGTAATAGCTGATAAATTCTTTCTCATTTTTTAAAAGCTTCTAATGTTTCAATTAAGTCTGAGATTGAAATGTAAACATGGATCAAAATCAGTAATGGTATACTAATTATACTATTATATAAATCTTGCACAAGGCATGGTGCCGTTCATGCAGGTTTTCAGCGCTGCTCGCACTACCGGTGCTAAAATGCAGGACAAGCTTCCGATTTTCTGCCCATTGGTGGAATTCCGTTGAATCTCGCAGTTTTTCTGTAACTCCGGGAGTTCCCCCTACCCTTTGTGTATTCAAATTAATGAACATCAGGATTCCTTCTAAGACACAGGAACACCAAAAATTCTCACACAAGTAAACAAACCCTACAAAGCAAACATCAGAAAGGCCAAATTGTTCTTTCTGAGGCTATGAATGGAACAATGGTGACCAGGCTTCCATAAGAAATTCAGTGAGGGATGTGTTAGGAAGGGGCTGCTGATTACTTTTGTTTCCTGAGCATTGCAGGTTTGGTAAACTGGGTGAGACTGCAGTTTCTATTAATCTTGTGAGGAAGTTTCTAGGCAGAGCCTTCCCTTTGTGTGTTGAATTACTGCTACAGGAAGTGGAATGACAGCCAGATGCAGGATCTTACACTTCACTGTGCTTATGTTGTGAGTGCTCAGAATGGAGACTCCCCAGTGCACCCCTTCTCTAAGAAGTGTTACTTTACACAAACGTACTAAAACAGATTCTGTACTCCTTAATCCTGCTGTAGGAAGCTGGCTCCTACAGCTGGCTCTTTATGTGATATATCAAGAAACTGATATAGCGTGTAAAAAGTCCAGGGTTTCCTTTGTGAGTGGACAGGGGCTTGCTTTGTAATACAAAAGTGCTCTATTAGGGGCTAGTGTGGTCGAGCAGTCTTAGGCTGCATTTGCAAATACACACAATGATCAATAAATGACACACACAACTCAAGAAGGAGATCCAATACCAATTTATAAAAATAGCAAGTGTCTTTATATATGTTTAGGCATTAGAGAAAAATCGTTGAGGTAAGTAAGTTTTTAAATATAAATTCTTTTCACTTTAAAAAGTAGACACAGTTCAATTTCTGAGTACTGCAATGTTATCCTGTGGAAGGAAGAACAGGTTCTGCAAACAGGTATAGTACAGCGACTTACAAGACCACTCTCCAGGAGTTAAGGTGAGTGGTGCCCAATAGGTTTCTATGGAGATCGATCACTGCAGAAAAAGGGTTCAGGTTCTGGCAGGAAGCCAGTGGGGCTGAACCAGCAAGTGGGCTTAAGCCTTGCGATGCTTGGGGAAGGGGGGACACCTTTGGTCCTCTTCTCCAAAGCCCAGGAGCGATCGGTGCAGGGGTGTCCTTCGGTATCGGATTTGTCCTTACTGGAGCATTTGCTGTTGGGGGGGGGGGGGGAGGGGCTGCGTGCAGAGGCTGCAGACGACGTCTGGGTGTCCAAGAGGGATGAAGCCATGGATGGCTCTGGATGGCTGTGGGACCTTAATGACACCAGTGGCCCACTTCAACTTGGGCTGGAAACGACGCGTGCAGTGGTGGCTTCAGGTGTTGGGTTTTGGTAGTTCTGGAGACCTCAGAGTCTTCTCTTTTGGAGTTTTTTCATAACAGGTCCACTGTTCACGGGAGGTCTTGAGTCTTATTTGAGGGCAGGCAGAGTTCCCAGGTTTCTGGTGTCAACAGCTGCAGAACGAGTCGACTTAGGCGCAGTTTTCGACAAGGGATGCAGACAGGCCAGCAGGGTTCGTACCAGGTCAGTTGCTTCTTCTCTTTTCTCTGCTTTTGTGACTCTTCTTAGATCATCAGATCTGCTTCTTTGGTGCCAGGGGCTCCCCTAAATACTGAATTTATGGGTGTTAGGGAAGTGCAGGGTAGTAGCCAAAGGGCTACTGACCCTTGGGTTCACTATGCCCCCTATCTGACCACTAGATTGCCTAAGTATGCCATCACAAAGATGGCTACTTCTGAAAAATCGTGTCCACCTCACAGTGGCCCACTTTAGCGTTGGTACTAGCCTGGAGGTGGCACGCCTACCTGACTAGCTAATTTTCCAGTCTGTCTAGGTGCCAAGAGGGCCATGGACAAAGGGGTCAGCTTCCTCGCCTGTGAGGGGGATGCAGATTTGCATTTCAAAGGCAGCAGCCCTTTGAGACTTGTCGCCCAAGGAAAGCTAATCATCAGGTCATCCTGTGGGAGGGGGTGTTACAGCCTCTTCCGGGACAGGCTTTGGTTCTGAGTCTCCTGAGAGCGAAGGCTCTCACCCTAGCAGGTCAGAACAGTGCCTCGGGTCGCAGGCTGGCAGAAAACAGTCAGCAAGGAACCATAAGCTGGTAGGTTTTCAGGAGGCACCTCTAGGGTGCCCTCTGGGTGCATGTATTAGTAAATACAACACTGGCATCAGTGTGGATTTATCAATACGAGATGTTTGATATCAAACATCCCTATTTTCAGTTAAGCCATTATAGCTGGGGAACTCTTTTTCACCAGTGTCCAGTACATGTCTTAAGATGGCTTCCATGGTCACTTGTACTGGCAGTAATAGGACTGGCCAGCACAATGGCATATCTTCTCATGCAGGTATGCCCTCACATGTAATATTCAGCACCCTGCCTTAGGGCTGTTAGGCCTGCTGTAGGGGTGACTTACAAATATTACATGCACTGGTAGGGTACATGGCACGCTGGGATGTGTGACATGTCGTGTTTTCACTTTTGTCTGCACGAAGACACGCAGCCTGCAATGGCAGTCTTGCATATGCTTGGTGAGGGGTCCCTTAGGGTGTCACAATTTGTGCTGCTGCCCTTAGGGACCCTTTTTTGTACCTCTGGTCCTAGGTACCAAGGATACCACTTACAAGAGACCTAGAGGGTGTTAAAGGTTAAGCTAATTAGGGAAAACAATTGAACCATTTTAGGGAAAGAACAATGGTACTGGGGACATGGTTATTGGGAACCCAGTACATTTTAGTCAAAGTTGCATCAAATACTAGGCAAAAAGTGGGGGTGTACTACAACAATAACCCAGTTTCCTACACCTTCCCTGATCATTAGGTGGAATTGGGTAAAGCATCTCAAGCCCAAAAATTTAAAATACAAAATTCCTGTTTTTGTGTTTTTCTTCCATTGCATTTTATGGGAAAATTAAATTATAAATTGTATTTAGCCGTGAGTGGTGATGGTGTGTGTCCATGCTTAGGTTCTCATGGCGAACAGTCGAATTGTAACCATGCTAATAAAGTTGTTTTCTTCTACAGTTTTTGCATGTTAACTCATAAGACCTCCACAATGTTTCTAAAAACAGTGTCACCTTAACTTAAAATTTATGATTGTCGATTCTGCTTTTTCTTTCAAATGAATCTCTCCTTCCTTTCCAACCTCTGCATGCTTTCTCCCTGAGCCCACTAGAGTATACAAAAAGTGATGGATGGAATGCTTGAATTAATCTCAGCCACTGGTAATTACTTGGGGCTGCATCCCAATCCATCGTTATTTTGCACACCATGTCACATCAGTTTGGACCCAACTATAGGCAAATCAGTCTTAACCCTGCTCCAACAGGAACAGCCCAGTCCGAACTGCCAAGCCATGTCTTTCCTCAACTGGAATACAAGCAACCCAGGACCGATTTCACCTCTCTGAGTACAGCCTACTCTAAGTCACATGTTTGTTTTGGTTTAATCCTTATATTGCATGTGTGCAAATTACCCACACCTCATTTTTTAAAGACCACAACCTCTGCTTAGAAAGTCATACATGTGCATTCTAGAAATGAGTAATCTTATGTAGCTTATCTATTAAAATCACCAACCAATGCAAGAATTCATTACATCTAACTTCTATTAGAGCAAATGCATGGCATTGTTTCCTTCCGAGCCCACTACTAATCCTAATTACCAAATAAAAAGAAAACTAACTCTGGGTACTGGAGCTGCATGCTGCCTGGTGTAAAGCTGGCTGACGGAGGACTTTTTTAGGCAATCACTGAATGTCCCAACAAGCTACATACTACCACCGCTTCTTGGCATCTCACAGTGACAATCATATATAGGATGATAGTGATAAAACCATCCCAGCAGATCTGCTTCACTTTTTCTCTCTCCAATCTTGCCTGCTCAGGACCATTAACTTTAAACAAAATACCCTAGAATGGACAACCCAGTGCAGTAACCTGCTAAGTGGACTATGAACACAAGAAATCCCATAAATGGACCTGCAGAGCTGCTCAAAGCTGCCAAGTTAGTGAAAACCATAAACTGCATGCCTATCTCTCACATCTCTTCATCCATCACACTGGTAAGCGCTGCATCCCATTATACGATAACCGCACCTCAGTGGTCTTCATGCGCAACACGGAAACACTTCCCACACAGGATCAAAACAAACACAAAACACTTCCAAACACACACCCTACACCATGTAGTGTGCTACCCACGTAGGCAAGTGCTTCAACGCCCCACATAGGAGTCAAAGCGCTCTACATGGTCAGTGTCGAACTAATACATGGATAATACAGTAAATACCATGGTGAACAATAATAAAAAGTCAGCAATGGCAGAACTGCATGCCTTAGCCTTGCTTCTGGATTTAGATTAACAGGAGTGTGTATCAGGGCTATGTCTCTAGAAATGCATAACCTCTTGATTATTGTTGAATAAGTTGGCCAATTAAGTTATGTCACGTCAAAGTTGTCAGTCAGATAATTGTTTCTATTCCTGAAGTGGCTGCTCTTGGCACAAACAGATTACAAAGAAATGCCTCTGGTGCAAAAACAGAGTAACTACTTTTTTGTATAGTTTTTTTCAGCTTGCGTATTTGAGAATGAGGCAGATTTTGCCCCAGTCTATATTATATCAATATATTATATTTTCAGCTGTGCAAAAATGGAGCAACCCAATTGTGAATTAGTTGCAAAAAATCAAGTTTGCCAATTAATCTGTGCATAGATGTGTGCTTAACCCTTCATACTTTTAGAAAAATAAGAACTGTCAGTGCTTCATTAGTAATAAAAAGAGAAGCAAAGGGTTTCGCCTCAAACTCCACAGTTTAGAAGTAGACGAAATTGTTTTGAGTTGAATCCATATTATGTACAGATGGCAGAGTATAAGTAGAGCAAAGACTGCTTTTTAAGAGTTCAGAAATGTTTTTGTAATATGAAATGGAGCAAACACTGTTTAGATTATTCCTCTTTCACATTTGGTGCATTTTTGTACCTCTGCAAAGTTTATGTGGCCTGGTTACATTGCTTTATATTTGCTGCTCAACATACCTCTTTCATTTGAGGTTCCACTTTCATTACTATCATACATTTTATTAAAGTAATAATGGTACCTGGTTGCATAGAGCAGTCTGAAACACAATACGTATTTGTTCAACAGGAATTCCAAGCCTCAATGCTGACAATTGTTTGAGGAAGGATGACGAGCCAAATGCTTTTCAAATAGATCATCTAGGTGATGAAAGAGGCAAGCACAGAACCACTCCCAGCTCAGGTAAATTTCAAATCATTCTGAATGTTTACACTGATTGGACTGACTTTTAGAGACCTGTTTTAATTGGGGCTGCATTAACCGAAGCACCACCTCATCTCCTTTATTTGTTCTATATACTCCTTACATTTGTGATTCCTCTTGCCATGGTAGAACACATTTGTATATAATTGGGTGTGGAGGTCTGTGAAACTTCACTAGTAGTCTGTTGGTGATTTAAGGACCTCAACTATGTAATCAGTAAGCCTCTCTCTGTCTGGGACATTTAGACAGAATCTGAAAAATTCCTTAACCTATCAGAGATGCAGAATTTATTTTGGCACCAGCGCTAGTTGAGACTAGACTAGTGTTAAGGAGGGATTGGGAAAAACACATGGGGCGGTTTACAACACACGTGGCACACCTAAGTCAACCTTAGGTGTCAGTTTGCTTTTTTCCAAACATTGAAATTCAAATCTGTATTCATAAACTCTGGGTTGGTGAAATTGTACATTTGAAAATTGTAGTTATGAATGTAGAGAATTCATCATTATCCATATTTACAAAGGGGGAGCAACAGATTTGCAGGTGTTTTGGAAGTTCCACCCTCCGACGTTTTGTGAACAAATTCTTAAGTTTATGTGTATTCAGAAACCCCTTTGCAGGTAGATTTCCCACCTTAACAGTTAACTCATTTCCTTTCAATGTGCCGTTCAAAGGCTGGAATGGGGGGGCAACAGCCTCATGTTTAATAGTGTACAAGAAGGGGTTTCTAAATAGGCAGAAATGTGTTCTCCATGCTGAAGAATTAAAGAAATGTGCACATGTACATTTTCATGGGATGTTTAGAGCATGGCAGAAATTCCCAGTTGAGTACATTGTGCTCATGAAAATCGGCAACTGGTATAGATTTTCAGAAACATCCTAGGATTCTTTGTGAGTACCATAAATGTTGGAAATCTGCCTCAAACATGAGAATAATCCTGGAGTATTAAATTTCTGACTTTACCACCCATACCTTTGTGGATGGGGCCCAGGAATCAGGCTGTGAATTATGTGTGCATATTTTGTTGGATTTCAAAAGAGGTGAACAGGACGATGGGGAAAAGGATCTTAAATTCCTTTCTCAGAAAGTACCTGGCTAAATTTTCTTGCATTTCGATACCTTTATAGGAGAATTAGAAAGTTTTGGATCAGAACTATTTTTTCAGTTTAGTATAATTTCTAATTGGATAGTTTTATGAGAAAAATATATACATTCAATGAATGTTGCTTATAGATGGGAATAGCGATTTTAAAAAGGTTTTTAGAAGAGTTTATCTTTTTAGAGGTACTCAGGATTATGAACTTGAGTGAAAATGAACACTGCTTATCACTGCAATAAAGTTCTACATAAAAGAGAACTTGAATTTTTGAAGAGTATTTTTCTCTTTTTTGCTTTGAACTCTATAGTATCAACACCCATTAACTTTCACAGACCTCCTAAAAACGAAAAATGTTAATTAATCCCCAGCCCACACAAACTTACATAAGATCTGGGGAGGAGATGTTGCCTAGTGGCTACCTTGGAATTGGGAAGTCAGGTTTTAATCCTAGCCTCAGACAACATCCTGTGATTCTGGGCAAATCACCTAATCTCCACGTATTTAGAAACATGTGTAATATAATCTGCTTCTCTGGTAAAGCACTATAATGCCTGTGGACCAAGTTCGCACTATATCAAACTGTGGAAAGAAAGATCTGGAGTTTACTCTGTATCCTTTCGATCCTATGGTATCAATGCATTTTTTTCAGTGCCATAGTCCTTTTAATAGAATATAGAAGGCAACGTTTACTGTATTCTCAATTTTGTTAAAGAGGTTTCACCCTAATATATATTTATATGGTGAGCTTAATATCCTTACATTTCCATTATCAGCAGGACTGGAGTTTACTTCACTCATCATAAAAGAAGAGGATGAAACATGTTCTTTGGACCATCAGGAAATTCGAAGTAGAAGAAGCATCAATGTTTCTACATGTAAGTAAACTGTTTGAGATAGCTGT
Organism: Calotriton arnoldi; assembly: GCA_963921515.1. Classification (NCBI taxonomy): domain Eukaryota; kingdom Metazoa; phylum Chordata; class Amphibia; order Caudata; family Salamandridae; genus Calotriton; species Calotriton arnoldi. Next base: position 839,934 of record CAWUFW010004398.1, on the reverse strand, counting down.
GAAGGTCATGTTTAGCAGTATTATCAAATAACCTCCTAAAATAATATAGTGAAATCTGATTTCCTTCATGCTAAATGTTTTCATGTTTCATTTTGACTTTTGTTCGCTTCCAAAGATATATAGGATTTTAGGTTTTCAATCAAGCACCATACACTTATATATGTATGTATTAATGTAAGTAGCATTTGTATAGTGGAAACCTACCCAAACCACAGTGGAGCACCTTTCCAGCTAAATTGCCCTCCAGGAATGAACTTAAAAGACAAATACGTTTGGCTAAGAAGCTCAAATCAGATAATTGGGTGATGAGCAAAAATGTGGTAAAAATAAGCTATTGCCTCGATTTTAGACTACTGTTGTCCATGTTTGTGGCTGAAATGGTGTAAAGCATACCTTTTTCTGCTTGCTTGACTGTAAATAAACATTTCTGTTACTGTATATTGCATCTACTCTGTAACAAAGGTACCTTTCGTCAAAGCTGTACCATCTCAAGGGTTATTAAATGCCTGTTACTATTTTTTATTTCACTTCTTTTGCAAGGCCATTATATGAAGAGCAGCAAAATTATGTACAAGACTTTATTAACATTTTTGAGTTTGATCACAAGCAATTCCAACCCGAGCAGAAATGGCATAAGCATCAACATTCAAAGTATTTTCGATTAGAAGCTTTTTACTCCTACATTAAGACCAGTCTTTTTACTTGCTCACAATAACCTTCTGTTAAGTATTGTTGGTGGACCCTCTGAGTAATTTAGCTTTACTTTCATTTTATGGCCACTTCATAATGAGCTGAAATTGTGCTTTTACTTGAGTGAAGGAGCACCATGGTTATCAGGAATTACTGTGCATCTCTCAGTCCTTTTCCTGCTTCTCCATTGATTCTAGCAGCTAAAGATGATGTCATGGATAATTTCTCCACATCATGCGGTGCATAACCTCACTCGTATACTCTTAACAACTGCTGGCAGCAGACTATTTAATACACTTCATGCATAGGTACCAAAAGAATGAGCTCACAATTTAGGTGGTCAGTATTGGCGAATGGTGAAGCAGCTGGATTTGGAGCAAAGTTTTGCCAAACTTTTGCCATGACATGAAAATCAATTGGAAATATTTCATATTTCACAAGGTGTTGCTCTTAGTATTTTTCTAAAAAGATGATGGTTAAATTTTTGTATTTGTTCTTACAAAAACGAGAGGAATGTTTCTTGCCCTATAGGAATCTGATGGTATTTTCTAGAGCAGTTGTTCAAACATAAAACAATAACAAATGAGACTGCTTATTACATATTTAAACAAAGAGTTGCAGTGTGGGCTAAGCTTTTAAATATGTGATCCTTGCCTGGCAATTTTTTAATACAGTGTTGCATGAGTCTTTAGAAGGCATCAATTGATACCAACATTTTACAAGAATATTAGAGAGGATGAATGCTGCAAATGTTTAGATTGTGGTGTTTTGATTATCAGAAAAAACATTCCACTTTTGTACAGTAAATTATATTTTGCCTTGACAGGCCACAGGTCTTTTATTGTTTAGGACTCTTATTTTCATTTTGCTTTAAAACAATTACAGTAAAATACATTCTTGTCCAATAGGTAGGAGCTATTTTTTCAAACTTGTAAACTAATGTATTTTTACACAAGTAAAAATGCACAAAATTAGGACATGTGAGGGAGGCAGGCTTAAATTGATCGCTATGCACTGCCTCAATACAAATATATTTAACTATAACTTTTGGTGTTTTCTTTATATGTACTCTCCAACTCTTAAAAATGCAAACACTGTTCTTCCATTTAATTTCAGCTCAAGAAGAAAGTATGAACAGGAAAAGGAAAGAGAGAGCCTGTACTGAACGCCTACCAGTAAACAATGTTTCATCTTGGCAAAATGACATAAATTTGCCACAAACCACTGAGGAGGAGACGGAGCCTAAAAACCAGTTATGGTCTGAAAACTACTGGGGACTTGGAGTTGAAAGAAATTCTGACTGTGAAATGGGTTTCAGTAATCCAACACACATTAATTTGCAGTTATGGACTCCTAAAGAAGGGACTTCAGACACGAGTAACACGCATTTCAGTGGTCTGAAGAAAGCATCTCTATTTCAAACCACAAAGCAAATCCAGAGACTATACTCTTGTGCTGAATGTAAGAGAAGCTTTAGTCTAAGGGGAGAGCTTATAAGGCATTTTAGAACACATGCAGGTGTTAGACCATATGCATGCACTCAATGTAATAAAAGCTTTTCTAAGAAGGGAGATTTTACCAGACACTGGAGAACGCACACAGGCGAAAAACCTTACGAGTGTACCGATTGTCACAAAAGATTCAATTTGAAAGGTAATCTTGATCAACACCGTATATTAATACATTCAGGTGTAAGACCATATAAATGCGATGAGTGTGAGAAAAGTTTCAGCCGGCAAAGCCACCTTACAAAACACAGAGAAACACATGCAATAACATTCCTTAGCAGCATGCCATGAATTGGAAGGCAGACAGATGTTTCTCTTTTTATTGTTTATTGAAATGTTTTATTTACATAACGAAAAAAATAAACTGGTTGATTGTGTACACAAGAAACATTCGACATTATCCATTTGTAAAAATAAAGAAACCAGTAGACAATAAAATTGCACATCCGAAGAGCAGAAAGAATAATTGGTTTCAAATGGAATGTTTTCTTTTGACTAACTTTAATATGCCTACAGAAATGCTTAGTCTGCCTCAAATGTTTGGGATGCGCACAGAGGGTGGTCAGATCAAAGAAATGACTCCACATCTTACAAATATTAGAACAAATGGGCACAATAAGGTAAAAACAACAAGGTGCAATTTCTGTAACTGAACCAGAGTAAAGAAGGGACTGGTATGCAGTAGAAGAAGAAATGAACCAGCTAAGCAAAAATCTTGTATGTTATGTTTAATATCTGCAAAGCACACTTTCACAGTCAAAACAGTATCAAAGTGGTAAGAGATGAAGAGAAGTAGGGAGTGCAGAGAAGATGAACCAAAACATAGGCAGGAATAACCCTGTTGACAGTGTATTTTTAGCGGAGTCTCAGGGGTAAGCATGTGAAAAAGCTCCACATCCACTTCATGTGCTTATATTCAGGGATGCATAGCATATCTTGGTTTGCCCATCATTGGTGCTTAGAAGTTTGATAAATTTTTTAAGTGCTGGTAAGTAAATTTTGTCCAATTCAGCTGATGCTATTGTTGACCGGACAGAGCGATTTAAATTGAAATCCCGGCTTGACTGGGAGGCAGTTATTTTTTTACATGCTGAAATAACATGGGGCCAGATGTACGACTAGCCAATTAGCGAGTCGCAAATTGCATCGCATTTGTGACTCGTAATTTGCGACTCGCTAATTGAGATGCACAACAGTGTCTGAGACACTGTTTGCGATTCCCAATGGGGTTGCAAATTGCATGCCTCATGCATATTAATGAGGCTGTCGCAATTTGCGACCCCCATTGGGAATGGCTGGCACTCCCTGGGATGGTGGCCTGCTGGGGTCAGCAGACCTCCATGTCTGGGACTGCTTTTAAATAAAGCAGTTTTTTATTTTTTATTTTTAAATGCAGCCTGTTTTCCTTAAAGGAAAACGGGATGCATTTAAAAAATAAAAATGAAACTTTTCAGTTTCATTTTTTAGGGGCAGGCAGTGGTCCCTGGGACCACTGCCTGCCCTTAAAAAATATTTGCGCATGCATTCACAAATGGTACGGGGTCTCCTGGGGACTCCTTCCCGTTTGCGAGTGCTTTACCACCCTTCTGAGAAGGGTGGTTAACTGCGAGTGTTTTGCAACCGCAATTGCGGTTGCAAAACATTCTTACATAGCTTAAGGAGTCGCTATTAGGAAGGGACGCCCTTGGAACGCCCCTTCCTAATAGCGAGTCGCAAATCCTATTTTGCAAGTAATTTGCGACTCGCAAAATGGGATTAGTACATGGGCCACAGGGTTTTTGCGGGCGCAAACAGGTCTAAAACCCATTTGCACATGCAAAAATACTTTGTACATCTGGCCCATGGTCTTTCTAATGCACACTTATTAATGCTTACACACTATATTTTGTAGGTTCTGTAAATTGGTATTGAGATAATTTTACACTCCCAAGTATGCAGTTTTCGCAAAGTCGAGGTGATTGATCAAAATTGTTAGTATTGGTTGGACCTCTAGGGGGAAGCATTGATGGCAAAAGCCAGCATTCTCCGTTTAGGATATTTGGCAGGTCATCATTTGAATGGCTTGCGAAGTCCAGGCTTTTAGGTAGATGGATGCCCTTGCCTCTGCCTGCTCCACGCAGTGCCACCTGTCTGGCAGGAATTTCTGTGCTTCACTGCCGCCACCTCTGGGATGGCTAAAGTGAAGACACTAATGGAAATGTTACTTACCTTCTGTAACAAAACAATCTTCCTGGTGGATACTCTTATCTACATCCAAATTCCTCACCTTTTGAATAGCCCAGGCGTCCGGTTGAATCTGGAAACTTTTTCAGTAGGTCTCTACGCTAGTGGGGTGCGATGGCTCCACTTGGGCACTGGAAACAACACTGGACAGACTGGCTGTGAAGAAAATATAGGAAACCTTTGAGTGCCAGCCGAATCGTCCACAGCTCCAGCAGATTGACATGCAATATCGTCTTCTCTGCAGACCTATCTCTAGATCCTCCAGATGTGCTCCTCATCCTAGGGTGGACGCACCCTTTACCACTGAGCAAACTGCGGTAGTGATTGGAATGGCCTCCCTTGCACCAGGTTGCCCTCCATATTCCACCACTTTAAGTCTGCCACAGTGTCCCTTGAGATCATTACATAATATGACAGATCTTTACCATGTTGGGGCCCCTGCCTGCAGAGGCACACTGGAGGGCCCTCGTGTACTGGTATGCTTAGGTGACTAGGAGAATGCAGGAAGCTAGCAGATCAAGCGTATGACAATCCAAGCTGGAACTTGTACTCTATTCTGAAACCTAGCCTGAATATCCTTCATCCTATGAGGAAGAGGAACGTCTCATTTCGATAGTGTCCAGTACTGCCCCTCTTGACAGGGTATGCTGAGAGGGCACCATGTTGATGGCAGAGCCCAGCTAGAACAGCAGAGTTGCTGTCACTTGCAGGAGGTGCAACTCCATCTCCGGGGACTCAGCCCTGAGCAGTGAGTTGTCCAGGGTATGGAAACACTGGGATTTCTTGAGTGTCTTAGCTTGGCGGTAAACACTGCCATTACCTTTGTGAACACACACTCACACAGAGCTGCAGTCAAACTAAATGGAAGGACTGGGAATTCATAATACATTGAATTAGTATGTGAAAATGTGTTCTTCAGGGCGACAGACACAATGCAGCCTTCTGCATCCAGTGTGACCAACACCTGTGCCATGAACAGCATCTTTAACTTCTCTTTTCAAAGGAACCAGTTCAAGAACCCAAGATCTAGAATCAGACAAATACCTTAGTCCTGTTCCTGCTCTGGCACCAGTTCCACCTCCACTTTTTGTAGTAGGAGCTCTATGAACTGGTGAAGGATGGGAAGCTGGTCTGCTGGAGGGGCAGGTTTACTGGGGGAATGGATGGAGGAGCCTGTTGGAAGGGTAGGGAATACCCCCTCTCCACGATCTGCAAGGCCCATTTATCTGAAGTTATTGTCCTCCATACCTGGGGTAAAGTGGATACCCTTCCTCCAACTGGCACCCTGTGTTCCAACAAGAAGGAACTAGCTACGCCCCTGCAGTGACTGGGGGCTAGGAAAAGGAAGAGATGGGAGAGGCAAGCGAAGACCCCTTACCTTTGCCTTGATATTTCTTGTACTACAGATTGTGTTGCTGCTGTTGTTGGGAGCTCTCTGCTTGTAGTCTGCCCCGCAAGGAGAACACTCATGAAAAGCCTCAAAATTACTTGGACTGCTGGTAGTCCTGCTGTTGTGTGTCTAGGCCAAGCGATCTGGTAGTGGCCTTGCTCTCTTTAAGTTTTTCGAGATCTGAATCTGCTTTTGCACCAAAGAGGTGTGACCCATAACATGAAAGATTGTCAATGTGGATTGTAAATCCGTTGAGAATCCCAAGTTTATTAGCCAAGCATGGTGATGAAGGGAAGTAGATGTACACATGGCTTGTGCTACTAAGTCAGCTGTGTGTAGGCCTGATTGTATGACTTGCTTTACTGCAGTCTGTCCGACCCTCAGCAGCTCTGTGAAATGTGTCTGGAGTTGTTCTGGCAAGTTTGGGATTACCAGTTATATCATATCCCACTGAACGTTGGTATAATAACCCATCAGGCATGTGGCATTTGGCAGCCATGCTACATGCTGAAAAAAGATGTCTTTCTTAACTGTTCAATTTTTTGGGATTACGAGGGTGTAGTAGGAAAAGTACCTGTTGAGAGTTTTGCTGAGCAGATAGCTTGGCTGACATGACTTTCTGGTGGTGGATGTGTGGATGAGAAGACTGAGACACTAAGACTCTGGTCTATAACTTCTGACCACTACTCTCTTGACAGCAGGAGATGTAGTGGGCTTCTCCCAAGCAGCAGGAATGGGTTCAGGTAGAGTTTCATCGAAGAGAAGTAAGGTTGCGGAAGCAAGAACAGTTTGTTGCAGTACCTCAGTTATGAGAATAGCTTTGATCTCTGTGGAGGGAAGAGGAAGGTCAAGGACCTCAGCTGCCTTTTATGTTATAACTTTGTGATACAAGGTGACTTTGGGAGGTCGGATGCCTGTAGGGCAGTATAATTTTCATAAATTTCAGCACAGAGATCACCCTACTCGCCGCCACAGACGACATCCGCACCCTCCTGGACCAAGGCCACTCCGCAGCCCTGATCCTACTCGACCTATCAGCGGCCTTCGACACCGTCTCCCACCGCGCACTAGTCGCCAGACTACACGACGCAGGCATACAAGGAACAGCCCTGGACTGGATCCGATCATTCCTCACCGGAAGAAGCCAAAGGATCAGACTCCCACCCTTCCTCTCCGACCCCACGAAAATCACCTGCGGAGTCCCACAGGGTTCATCACTGAGCCCCACCCTCTTCAACATCTACATGGCCCCCCTCGCAGCCATTGTCCGACAACACGGCCTCAACATCATATCCTACGCCGACGACACCCAGCTCATCCTCTCCCTCACCAAAGACCCCACCACTGCCAAACTCAACTTCCAGAAAGGAATGCAAGACGTCGCAGTCTGGATGACCAACAGCTGCCTGAAGCTCAATGCCGAGAAGACAGAAGTCCTCGTCCTCGGTACCACCCCTTCTGCATGGGGACAGCACCTGGTGGCCGACCGCCCTTGGAAGCCCACCTACCCCTCAGACCACGCCAAGAACCTCGGCATCGTACTCGACTCATCACTCACCATGAACCGACAGGTCAACGCCGTCACCTCCAGCTGCTTCAACACCCTCCGCATCCTCCGCAAGACCTTCAAGTGGATCCCCGAGTCAAGGAAGACAGTCACCCACGCACTCATCACCAGCAGACTGGACTATGGAAATGCACTCTACGCCGGCATCAACAAGTCCCTACTCCGCAAACTCCAAACAATACAGAACACCGCCGAACACATCAGCCAACACCTACGAAGTCTCCACTGGCTCCCCGTGGAGAAAAGAGTCACTTTCAAAATCCTCACTCATGCCTACAAATGCCTACACAACAACGGACCCAAATACCTCAATGACAGAATCAACTTCCACGTACCCAAAAGAAACCTCCGATCTTCCAACCTCGCACTGGCCGAAACCCCGCGCATCCACAGAGCCAGAGCAGGCGGAAGATCCTTCTCTCACATTGCAGCCAAGACCTGGAACGAGCTACCGGCAGACATCAGACGCGCCCCTCCCTGAACACCTTCAGGAAGACCCTCAAGACCTGGCTCTTCGGCTAAACAGATCTGCGGACCCCCCCCCTCAGCGCCTTGAGACCCTCACGGGTGAGTAGCGCGCTTACAATTCCCTGATTGATTGATTGATATATGTCACTGGCTTTTTGAAGCACTGTATAGTCCTGGTTCAGGGTGACAGACGGAACATCACCATTATGGTGTCTGGAATGGGATCCTCAAGTGGGTTGGACTCCACAAAGAAGTAGTGGCTTTCTTCCATGAGGCTTTGTGTCTCTCTTCTTGATCTGTGGACTGGAGCTGGAAGCTAGGCTAAGGGGAATGGATCTGGGCCCAAGGTCTGTTCTGGTGGTTCTGCACCAGCTCTGGTGGTGCCAGTGAAGGTTGATCCTGGGCCAATGGAGAAGAGCCAGCAGGGTTAGCGAGTGGGAGCAGCATCAGTCGTGGTGCTGGGGCCTCCCGAGCCAGAAATCGGCATCAGAGTCTGAGTCCGAGCCAGAGTTATGTGCAGCAGTGAGAGAAATTGAGCAAAAGGAGCAGGGGTAATGCCTGATGGCTCCATACCAAAGGCGAAACCCGTAGGACCCATGGAACCCAGAAGACTCTTCAGAGGGCAGCATGACCCTGTGGAATAAGTCAAAAAAGGCATTCAAGAATAAGGCAAGATCCATTCCAGGGGCTGGAAGTTCAGGGTATTGCTGATCGGGTTGAAGCCTGTGTGACGATACCGCAGGCACCGGCTCCAAAGGGGCAGATAAGTGAGCTCTAGCTACAATGAGAATCCTGAGGTGAGGGAGAGCGTGTTACCTTTCTATGTGACGTCACTTCTTATGCTTTTTTTGGCATGGCACTGACTATGGCAGCAACTCTGCTGACTTTGTTCTGGTTCTTTCTCTCGGCTTAGTGATCATCTTGAGCCCAGCCATGAAGAGTTTAATTTCCCTTTGTTTTATTGCCTTGGGGTGACATCTCTGTACTGCACCTAGAATGTCTTTAAATAAGACAAAATCGTTGTGAGGATTGTAGGGCAACTTTATAGTTTCAGTGATATGAAGATGGCATCTTTCCAGCGCTGAAGTGGATCCAGTGCCCTGTACCGGAGTGGATAGCCATTGAATAGTAACCAGATTCAGTCGTATACCTGGGATATTCAAAGGTGAGGAATCTGCAGGAAGTAAAATGCTGATCGAGCCATATGTTTTGCTCACTTCTCTTTTTGTTTATCTAAAACAAAACCACAAAGGAATTGTTTTTTTAAAAAACTGCCATACCACACATGCCTCATATGACATTCCTGGGCACAAAAATACAGTTGACACTTTTCAAGCCCTAGGTTTGGCAGGACAAGCAGATGGCCCTGTGGTGTATTGGTTTCCAATGATGGAGACAGTTTAGGTTTTTCCATTGGAAACCCAGTGGTTTCTGCACTTCTAAATAGGGTGTTGAAACCATATGTTTGACTTGCATGGCATCTGCCATTTTTGGCCAGATACCCCACATGGTCTAAGTTTTAAGTGACCATTTAGTTTTTCATATACTGTTCATGGTCCATCAGTAACCAGTGACCTTGAAGGCAGGTGTATTTGGTTTGGGATTATCTAGATGGACCCAATTTCTTTGGACTTTTTTGTGTGTGAGCAGAACATACTAATTGATATCAGCTTTACTGGGATTAATCTGAAGTGGTTTGAGCAAGTCCACCTAATTGAATTTTTAATAGGTGTCCCCAAATTAATTTTTTCCACAAAGGCCCAAGGCATGTTGTTCAGAGTGAGCTGTGAATCATCCACATAATGCTGCTCTCTCAGGACACCACACCAGCGGGCTCCATTTCAAAGAGAAAGAAGCAAGTCTTATTGACTGTGTTCTCGGAATAGAATGAGGTAAAGTAGGACAGAGCAGTATCCTTCAACCCCATCGTCTGCCAGTGTACCTCGTAATATAGCATGATTGACAAAGACTGCTGGCATAGATAATTTCAACAAAATCAGGGCTCCAAGACCGATCTATCTTTATAATATAGATCTGAAACTCATCTTTCACTCATTGCTCAAGAAACTTGGAGAGATATGAAATATTGGAGATCGGGTTGCAGTTTCTCTAGTTTGCCCGGTCGGCCTGAGACGTATTGAAGAGAGGGGTCATCGCAGCAAATTTCATAGTCCAAGAGTGAAGCAGACACTTTACAGCTATTCATATCAGAGATAGGTATTGGTGTGAACTGGGAGAGAGAGTGATTAACAGATTTCTTTGGACTGTTGAGGTTCACAAAGGAGAATTAAAACTGGAGTGCAGTATGTGTCATGCAGTTTACTGCATACATAGAAGAAAAGGAAAAAACATATGAATGTGTTCACAGCCCTCATGACATATCTGTAATGAAATGCATAGGAATAGATACAAATCTTGGCAGTGAATGGGAAAAACAGATGTCACTCCTCATTTCCAAATGTAATTGTTATGACTCATGAAAAGCATCTAAAACGATGCACCAACATAGCCCAAAGGATGTACTAGAAGCTTTGTAAGCTTACAGTGTGTCAGTACCAGAGAGACAATGAAACCATCAGGCTCAGGAATTAGAGATTTGATAGAGTTGTGATATTATGGGATCTCCAGCAATGAATAGTTTAAATTGGTCAAATCTCACAGGAAGCATTACGTTACTAAAACACTACTATGAAGTCAAGACATGAAATAGAAGTCTACTTTCATCCTTCTGTGATCGATAGGATCGGTATCATTCATTTGGGTAACAATAATCGTTTGTCATTTGCCAATAGGAGCAACAGATCTCCTTGGATATGGATGTGAACAGGTGCCTATAAATATCCATGTTAAGACTAATTACAGCCACTTGAGGAGCATCTTAAATCCTCCAGTTGACTAGGAGAGGAACAGAGACAGTAGGTTAAAAAGAGGTTAAAGCTTTCGGGGCATGACTACATATTTGACTTCAGTACAAAACAAGTAGATAGATACTCTGCAATATCAAGTGAAGAAGGGGGTTAGCAAAGAGAAACCATTCTGAAACCCACAGATACAATCAGGAATGCTATCACAACATTTCTAATTATGTAAAACAGAGAACACAAATGTATAAAGAAGGTAGATAGGAAGTGTTAGACCTGGCATCTTTTGGCATATTTCCCCTGTCTTTTTGCTTTCTGACCTCCCGGTTTTGAGTCTGTTTTTGCTGGTTTAGTGTCTCTGCGCACTTTCTCACTGCTGTTCAGTGTTAAAGTGCAAGTGCTCCTACTGTAAATTGTGTTATGGATTGGTGTTTCCATGATTGGCATATCTGACTTACTAGTAAGCCCCTAGTAAAGTGCACTGAGGGTGTCGGGGCCTGTAAATCAAATGCTGCTAGTGGGCCTGCAGCACTAGTTGTGCCACCCAAACAAGCAGCCCTGTAAAGGGTTCTCAGACCTGCCACTGCAGTGTCTGCGCGCAGTTTGTAACTGCCATGTCGACCTGGTTAGTGCATCCAATTGCCAGGCGCCAATCTTCCCTTTTCTTACATATGTCACCCCTAAGGTAGGCCCAAGGTACCCCTGTGGGCAGGGTGCTGTGTATATTAAAGATAGGATATGTACTGATGTGTGTGACATGTCCTGGTAGTAAATTATAGTGTATTTCATTTTTCACTAGGGAAAGGCTATCTGTCCCATAGGATAGAATGGTAGTTTACTTATAACATCTTACAAGCATATCTTCCCATTGGGACAAGATAGGGAAATCGGGTTTAGTATGCCTTTTACTGAAGATGATTTTTGTGTTCTGTGTTTGGAAATACCACTTTTAGAAAGTAGGTATTTTCTTGCTTATCCATCCTGTGTGCCTCTGTTGGGTTTGTGGATTGGCTGTCTGGCTTCGGAGGGACAGGGGCTGGGGATGTGCATTCTCTTCAGACTGCCACTGGGGGGAGGTTGAGGTGTGTCCTGCCTTTCCTTGATGAGTCAGGGGTGGGCTGAATAGACCTAGGCTGCATTTAGAGTAGTGGGACGAGATTTCCTTGCACCTGAATGGGCCTGGTCTGCCTTGGACAATGCTATCTCCACCTCCTGCCAAGACCCGGACCAGAGAGGACAGAACTGGTTTGGGCTGAGCACAGACACTCTCTGCCCAAAAGAACAGAGAAACTGAGTATGAATATTGGGGCCCAGACCCAGAACAATAGAACGCACTGGGATCAAGGAACCTGCCAAGGAGAAGAGCTGGTAGAACTGCTAGGGGGAGTACTGCCCCGTTGCTCTGTTGTTGCTTTGTTGGGATGGCCTGCAGTTGCTGCTTCTGCTTTGGGCAGGAAAAGGACTGGACTGAACTTTCTTTACTTGTGCTGAGTATCTCCAAGGGCTTGAAGTAGAGCTTGCCTCCTGTTCTGAAGTCTTAAGGACCGCAAAGACTTCACCAACCTCTTGGTACCGCCTGTGGAACCGTGGTTTAATTTGCCACAGAGGGGGGAAAGCAGCCAACTCAGGCGCTGGCTCTGTGTCCTGAAGCACCGCAGAGGGCACCACCGTATCTCCCACCGCAACCCTGGCCTCACCAATGATGACGGTTGGTGCCACTGAGCCGCTGCCTGCACCCTGAACTGTGGACACCGCACTCTGCACCAACTCGGTCGCTGCCTGCTGACTTCGACACCCATGACCACACCGTGGCTTGTGGGCACTGCTCGTAAGTCTCACGACGCACCGCCCCGTCCCAAACCGCAGTCCGGACTGACCGACACCAGCTCTCTGCAACTGGCTCTGTCGCCTGCACCGTGATCTGTCAGCACCGCAGCGAGCACCGCCTTCACTCTGCATCCCAGCCCTGGTCTCACGAATGCTGCAGGACGACCGCCACCGAGCCGCGGCCTGCACCGCGCTTTGAGGGCACCACACGCTGCACCGCTACGCTTCGCATCGCAACCGCGATGGTTGCCATGAATTACTTGCACCAGCATGACGGCTGCAACGAAAAGGTACTGTTTATGAGTCTGCCGACCCCATGACCAACGCAGTCGGACAGAATTGTTGGATTCTGTTGTTTTCAGTACCGCGGTAGCCCCAGACGGAGCTACCGACTCCAATGGACTGCATTTTAAAGTTATTCTTGCAAAGTGCATATTTTCAAGTACTGTATGTTGGATTTTCATCGTTCTGGTCTTGTTTTAAATATATAAGCAGGGGTATTTCAGTAGTGTATCCCCCTTATCCTGACTAGGAACAACGGTCCCTACTTGGACAAAGGTGCAAACCATTGCCAACTAGAGACCCCCATTTCTAACAGGAAGATTTCCAGGCATTTACAGGAAATCGTTGAAGACATTATGAATAACCTTTTTAAGTACACCTGATACCAACCGAAGTATTATCTTTTATCTGTACTGAACGTGGAAGTACAACAGAAGATAAGCAATGTGACAGCGATGCGAAAGAGATGCTGTTATGAAGAAGGAAACCAGAAGGACTACTATCTTGCAACAAGACTAAAGTGATGGCAGATGATGGTCTAAACTTAAGTTACTAGTGGTTACAAAGTTTCACTAAAGAGCAAATGTAAAAATTTAGATTTTACAGGTATTGAAATGGTTCTGAAATGGCTGGGCATCGGCTACAGGGTCCAAAGTGCACACATTAACCCCCTTTAAAGGAATCCCCAAAACAAAAAACAGGCCCACTTTATACATTTTGGTGCTCTCCTAAACTGTGAATCATCCTAACTAAAGCCAGGCCACATAACTATTCAACGGTCAGTGATAGGACAGCCCTCTTGAGCTGATATTAGTCGGAAAACAATTTCAACTTGACAAATGGTTCCTAAATTAGCAGCACAATGGAGCCACAGTGTTGCAGTGAGATTCAGATAAATATTACACTGAGCTTATTACGGATCCACTTCTTAAAGGTCACAACAAATGTGATCCAAATACAATTGAACAAAGGTGAACGGAGAATCAACTGACTGTAATTTTAATGTGTAAGAGACAAGAAAAGGTGTGAAACAGGCACATGAAAAAAAGTAGAGTATTCACAGGCTGTGGGGATGCAGCTAGAAAAAAAGAGATTCCTTAAAAGGAGGATGTGTACAGGGCTTTATGATGCACAGTGGATCAAGTATAATTTTGGGAAAAGAAAAGCAATGCACAGAGGATAAACATGTATTCGTAGCATGTGGTGACTGGAGACACACATGCTATGCATATTCCTGCCTTCTAGTGTTGGCCCCGGACCTTGCAAGTTTTTTTCGAGGAAGTTTTATGATCGTGTTGTGCTTTGATTCTCCTCCCCCTCAAGGCATTGCACATGTCGAAGTCTTTGTTCCTCAGAAAGTTTTTTTCCGACATCGGGCTCAGACCGATTATGTTGAAGCTGTTCAAGATTCAATGCCACACAGCCTACGGGAGAAAGGTTATCATGTGAATCGACTTCTACACCTGGGAAGGTCTTCCTGGTCTCCGAATACACTCAAACATCAAGAATGATCGTGGGTGACGAAGAAAGAACTCTTCAGATGGTGTCCTCGGTGCAGAGCCAAGTACGCACACTCAGACACACACGACCTCTGTAACTTGTGCCTCTCTCTGGAGCAAAAAAATAAAGACTCTTCGATCAAGACAGGATCGACTGCTCGCACACAATATGGACCACGCAGCTGAGGCAGAGATCAGCCATGACAGCGATATGATCAGCGAAGCCAGCGCCAAAGCAAAAGGCAGACTGGTAATAGCCAGCCCACACTACTCCATGTCTGCAGTATATTCTGGGGAAGAGCTAGCTCTGGTACAGCCAAAATCACCGGCGCCTACCACAGGCTCTGGACCAAGGCCCAAAATGAAGCCACGCACCGTGAGTACTACTGCCGCCCATAAAAAGATTATACATTCGCCACCACCAAAACCCTGACATGGTGCGCCACAAACTTCAGGTATAGGCCGACACCGTGACCAAGCCTCGGAACCAAGAAAGTACGAGAGTATTCTCAATCCTGATCGGTTGGCCAGGCATCAAAAAGGGGCAGTTCCGAAAACATTACGGCACCACTTCCAAATCCGTAAAGCCTTTGACACCAAGGCATCAATCGAAACCAATAAAAACATTGGCACCGAAAAGCTCCAAGACACACACATCGGAGCAGAAAAAGCATTCGGAATCGAGCAAAGCTAAGTCTAAAACTTTGGAACCGGATTCTGAGAAACACCATGGGCACTTTTCTAAACAGAAGAAAAGCCATGATTCTAGTACTCATAAGGCACAGACTGTTTCTAAAAGCACTACAAATGCACACAAGGAACACAAACTACTAAACCCACTGAAGATCAAGGGTTAGTATTTGAAGGACTACAACAGTTCATGCAAAAAAAGAGAAAGGAGGCTACAAAAGAAAACCAGAAGAGGAACAACTTTCTGAGCCTCCACTAAAGATTATGATCCAAGAAGATAGAAGCACAAGCCCTATAGTGTTTAGTGTACCTGCTTCACCTCACAATTGTTCACCATCTCCACAAGGAGAAGAAGAGGGAGAAACAGCAGCGACCCGTGCAGGTAAGAGCGGTGGGGCAGGGTGAGGGAGGATTCGACAGATGGCGAGAGAAAATTAAATAAATAATTAATTTTCCCTCGTCTATCAAATCCCGCCCCACCGCTCTTATCTGCATGGGCCACTCCTGGGTAGAAATATAGGACACTGATTCCCAAGGTATACACAATACGGATGACACACCTGACCCATGGGAAGACTATGATGTGGTGCTACCAGATTATGGCATAGACTCACCTGTGCCCACAAAGCATTCCTCCCCTCATGACACTTCCTGCTAAAACAGTGTCATGCAAAGAGCTGCTGAATACCATAAGCTCCCCATGCATTCAACAGAGGAGGAGAGTGACTTTCTGGTTGAAACACTATCACACACAGAACGAACTGTCCAATATTTGCCTATGATTGGATCCATTCTAAATGTGGCTAAATAGGTGTTCAGTACCCTGTAAAATCAAGAGTCATATCACCACGTATTGAAAAGAAATATAAAGCCTCACCAAACCACTCAATATATATTCAAGGTCATCCATCTGCAAATTCACTGGTTGTCACCACTGCTAGGAAGAGAGCTGCTGCACAAATCACTGGAGAAGCACTTCCTCCAGATAAAGAAAGCAAAAGAATAGACGCTGCAGCAAAAGGAGTTGCTACAGGCCATGCAAACCATTGGAGGATTGCTAAGTCTGTGGGACTCCTCTCACGCTATAACAGATCTACCTGGGATGAAATACAGGAGCTCATCTTCCAGAGGAGTACCGGAAGAAGAGGGAAGCCATAGTTAATGAAGGGAAGATCATTTCAAATGCTACCATCGAATGTGCCTTAGGTGGAGCGGGCACTGTGGCTAGGGGCATAAATACTTCTATTAGTCTCAGAAGGCATGCGTTGTTATGCATTTCTGGCTTCAAACCTGAAGAACAACAACATATTTTAAATGTACCCTTTGATGGAGAGTATCTTTTTGGACCTGCAGTAGATGATCACCTAGAAAAGATTAAAAAAGACACTGCAAAGTCAATGGGTGTTTTGCAAACCACTACTCAGAAAACACAGCCCTTTCAGAAGCACCAAGGTAGAGGAGCAACAAAAATCTCTACCACAGAAAATACTTCCTACCAATGCCAACAACAGCAATATCATCAACAAGGGCATGGTTTCTATCGAGGAGGATGCAAAAACAACAGAGGTAGAGGAAGAGGCACACCCAACAAGGGCTCCTCCACCCCCACAATGAAGTGACTTGTTAATACTTCCCCTGACCACAAAACACCTGTCGGGGGAAGGCTACAAAACTTCCATCGATTGTGGCAAAACATTACATCAGACCAATCGGTCTTAGACATTTTCAAACAAGGATATTGCCTAGAATTACTTCAACAACCACCAAATATTCTACCAAAAAGACAGGTATTAAATCCACAATATCTACACCTGCTCAAAGAAGAAGTAAATGCAAAAAGAACAATTGATGGACAGAATGCAGAACAATGTCATACATTCACCCCAGTACAGAGATCTGGGCCTAAATCCATCATTTTTTAGCTCCCCGTGCCATTCCAGTTTGAACCCAGCCATTTGCAAATCAGTCTAGACCCTGTGCCCAATGGGAACAGTTGAGCCCAAACTGCCAGGCCAGGTCCTCCCTGGACTGGAAACAAACATCCTAGGACTGGTTTCAGGGTTCCACCCCTCATCTGCCAGGATAGCTTGACTCCAGTGGCATGGAGAGCACGGACCCACGTCTGGGCATACCCGTCCCACTCGGGGTGACAAATGCAAAAAGAACAATTGATGGACAGAATGCTGAACAATGTCATGCATTCACCCCAGTACAGAGATCTGGGCCTAAATCCATCGGTTTTTTTGTGCTCCCCATGCCATTCCAGTTTGAACCCAGCCATATGCAAATCAGCATAGACCCTGCACCCAATGGGAACAGTCCAGCCCTAAATGCCAGGCCAGGTCCTCCCTGGACTGGAAACAAGCATCCTAGGACTGTTTTCGGGGTTTCACTGACTGGAAACAAGCAATGTTTGATTTGCTCTGCATTCTGTCCATCATCTGTGTGTCTTTTGCTTTCTCGCCCTAAGTGCGCTGGGTATGACCAGACGTGGGTCCTGGGCTCACTGTGCCACTGGATTCAAGCTAGCCTGGCTGATGAGGGGTGATGCCCCGAAATCGGTCTCAGGATGTTTGTTTCCGGTCCAGGGAGGACCTGGCTTGGCAGTTCGGTCTGGACTGCTCCCAAGAGGCACAGGGTCAAGACTGATTTGCATATGGCTGGGTCTAAACTGGGGTGGCATGGTGAGCAAAAGAACGATTGATTTAATCCAGATCTCTTGACTGGGGGAGAATGTTTGATTTGCTCTGCATTCCGTCCATCATCTTTGTCTTTTGCTTTCTCGCCCTAAGTGCTCCGGGTATGCCAAGACGTGGGTCCCGGGTTCACTGTGCCACTGGCTTCAAGCTAGCCTGGCTGATGAGGGGTGATGCCCCGAGACCAGTCCCAGGATGCTTGTTTCCGGTCCATGGAGGAACTGGCTTGGCAGTTCGGTCTGGACTGTTCCCATGAGGCATAGGGTCAAGACTGATTTGCATATGGCTGGGTCTAAACTGGGCTAGCACGGTGAGCAAAAGAACGATGGATTTAACCCAATCTCTTGACTTGGGGTAAATGTTTAATTTGCTCTGCATTCCGTCCATCATCTGTGTGTCTTTTGCAAAGAAGAAGTAAAGACATTACTGCAAAAAGGGGCTCTAGAAAATTAGGATCTGCTTTCATCGTTACCTCCACTTTTTGCTGGTGTCAGTATGTTTTTTTGACTAGTCTGACTGGAATCCTACTAATCAGGACCCCAGTCACTGTGCTTTCACCCTAAATTTGACATAGTAAGTACTTCTGTACCTCCACAATTGGCTACTGGTGTACCCCTATAAGTCCCTAGTATATGGTACTGAGGTACATAGGGCATAGGTACACCATGGTTCTACCATGGGCTGCAGCATGTATTGTGCCAACCATGAGAGACCACTCAAACTGTGACTACAGGCCTGCCATTGCAGCATGTGTAAGCTGGTGCAAGCACCACTTACGTCAGATATAAGAGTTCCTATATCTGAGGTCACTACACTTAAAACCTATAAGTCATCCCCAAGACATGCCTTTCAGTCTGAAGGAAGGGTGCTGGGTTATAAGTGTGTGGTTGTCCCTACATGAGCATGACACCCCTAAAAACCCCCGAGTCCATTCTCCAGGCTTTGTAAGTGCGGTCAGCCATTTTAATACATATAGTGGCCATCCGTAACTACGCGATGGCTAACTATATAGTGGCTGTGCCGAACATGGGCATGTTTTGTATCAAACATGTTGGAATCATACCCCAACACCGTTACCGGTGTTGAGGTATGATTCCATGCACTAGGGCTCCACAGGGAAGCCTCTAGTACTCCTGGTAACAGCCTTCCAGGATCTGCCAGCAAGCTAGTGCTGCTGCCGACGCCAGACATGATTCTGCCCTCCTGCTGCTGAGCTCGAGCAGGGCAAGGTAGAACAATAGGTTTCCTGTTACAGGGAGGTGTGACCACCTCCCAGACAGGACTTAGTGTATTGGGCTGGGGTGGAGGTGCTTACAGCGCCACCAGACTGCTTTGAAGGGCACATTTGGTGCCCTCCTTGCATACTCCGGCTTGAGCCAGCTCAGGGATTCCTTGGCTCCCGCTCTGGCGCAAAACTGGACAAAGGACATGGGAGTAGCCTCCTCTCTGTCCAGCCCCTTCTCTGGGAGGGACCCCTGAGTTGTTCCAATCATTTCCCTAGGGTACTTAAGGGCTTGTGGGTGGCTCTTCAGATTCGTCGTGGGACAAGACTCAAGCCTGAAACCACGTCACTCTTTTACTATCTGGACACTTGGACTTCGCCTGGAACTGAGACTGCTGCATCTGGTCTTGCTGTTCTGCAAGTCTTCTTCATCGTCTGTGCTTCTTCCAGGATCATCATCAGACCTGTGGGCATCAAGGACACCCGAAGTAATCTCCCTTGGAGTGAAGTAGTCACTCCCCTGCATCTGCAGGCACAGCAACAAAGCTGACTGGTCTGCTGCTCCTGATGTCCCACAGACTTCTAAAGGCTCAGCAACACTGGTGGTTGTTCTGTAACTCCCTCGAGGCCTGACCTGACCTCTCTGCAATTTTGAGGCCAGTACCCCTCATTGGAACCGCTGGGACCGAACCCCTGTGCACCGCTTCAACTTGCTATTGTAAGGCTTGTTGGTTCTGCACACCAGAGATTTTCGGGCTACAAGAAGCTCCACCCGCCAACGTCTCTTCCCGCCAAGATCAGCATCCTCTGCACCGTGGGCCTTCATCTTCGGTGAGCTGCTCAAGATTCTCTTGGGACTCCCGTGCCTTCGGCCTTTGGTTCCTCTAGAGGTTCTTCTCCTGCTTCAGTGGGCTCCCCTGTTTGCTCGGGGCTTGCTCTGACTCTCCTGCTTATGGTGAGTCCGTTGGAACTTGCTAGTCCCAACGTTGCTCCTTCTTCGGTTTTCACGCCTGTTGCAGCTGCCAAAGCTTGTTGTTGCTCCTGCCAGACACCGACCCCCCTGGTTCTCGACTTCCGATGTGGGGCAGCTCGATCACAGCTCTTGATCTTCCTCAGCGCCATCTGGTCCCCACAGCTGCAGCAACAATGTCACCGTCGTCACTCCTGCATCTTCGACATTAATAGGTATTGCTCTTCCATACCTCCTGGTCAGCACTGAGTGGCATAGACTCTGTCCTCTCTGCTTGCAGGTACTCCTCTTAAAGAATCCACTTTTGCACAGTCTTCGCCAGCGGCATCTTTTCTGAAGTCCTCAATTGTGGTCAACGGCGGTTTCCAACGTCACTTCGCACCTACGCACCCGGTTTCTCTGGTGTAGGTATCCTGGTTCCTGGGGTATCCACGGGTGGACTGACTCTACAACCTTCTGTCTTCCACGGGGCTTTTTCAGGATCCACTGGGAAGGGTTCTTCTTTTTTAAAACTGCAACCGCGACTTTCCCGTTGACTTCTTTTGAGTATGCTGCTGTGTTTCCACTCTACACACAGCCTCCGTGAGGTTCCTTGGTACTTTCCTTGGGTGGTTCCTTGTGTCCCAAGCTCTTCAGAGTCTCCTGGTCTAAGTCCCGGCTTCAGTCGCAGTTCGCATCCCACTTTTTAGTATATGCTTTGGTCTCCCCCTGGAGACCACTGTTTATTGTGCTTACTTACCTATTTTCAATTGAAGTATTGTTTTGTATTTGTGTTGATATCTCCGGGTAGGAGATATACCAATGTGTTAGTGAGTGTGGTGTAATAAATAGACATGTTTTTATATATACACTGTGTGGTTCTTTTTCATTGAACCTACACTACATGATTAGATCTGGTAAAACAAGCTGCTTAACAGTCATTCTGGATAAGCCTGAAAGCTGCCCTCCACAGCTACCACATAGAGGGCTTTCTATGGTTGTCTAAGACCACTAAAATCATCATAAGGGTTGTCTGGATTAGTGCAAGGTGCTTCACTTAAATAGGTGTGCACCATATACTAAGCCAGCGTCCTACATTGGTGTGCAGCGGTTGGGATTTAAGCCTGCACTGTTTTACCAGCTAATCTAGGTGTGGTTAGATGAAAAACCATCGCTAGCATTAGGCACATATGAAAATACTTTTTGTGATTAGTAAGTTCAACTGAACGTTTTAGATTGGTAGTTGAGGGTCTAGCACAACCCTTTCTGCAATCCTTCAGAAGTTTGGTTTTCACTAGGGTAGGTAGATGCAACGCCACACTACACCTAGTGTACCATGTCTTTAGTTGGGGAAGGCAGTGGGTCCCAGTCTTCTTGATACAGTGGTCTTAAGTTCCAAGAACCTAGGACCCTGGATGCATCCAGGAGGTTAAAGACAAGTAGCACCCCCCACAAGGAGCAACTCATAGAGATGCTCCTGCAGTATGACACCCAGAATCCTGAGGAGTAAGAAGAGCAGGTTGACTTTGGTAAGCGTGGGGCTCAAGAAGAAGGATCAGGGGTGGTTCAAACAAGTGACCACAATTCTGAGCATGACCAGGAGGAGTCAGAAGACCCCACACTGATAAACTCTGATCTCCAAGAGAATGATTCAGATGACCCACATGAGGTCCCCTAGAAGTAGGTCCCCCTTTGTTCCTCCAGGAGGGTAAAAATAGTTCAGGGGAGGTCTAGGTCCTCCTCTGTCAATTCCAATGCCTCTAATACTTCCATAGGGACCTCCATCTCTAGCAAGAGGGATGATTCTTTAAGAGGGAATACCACCTGCTCAAACATGAGAGAGCTAGGCTCAGGCTCAAGAAGGAGCAGTTGGCCCTTGATAAAGAGACCCTGGAAGTACAGAAGGTACGGAGGAATTTGGGACTAGGGTCCCATGGTGGCAGCACTAGTGAACCTAGGGTCAGGAAGCAATCTTTTGATACTAGGAACCTGAGCAGGATAGTCTCTCCTTACCGTGAAGGGGATGATATTCATAAAGGGATCACTGCCTAGGAGAGGGCCTGTAAGGTACAGAAGGTCCCTCAAGGGCAGTAGGCAGCTATCTTGTGGCTCTCCTTTGTTAGCAAAGACAGAGACAAACTTCTCGCTGTCAAAGAGGAAGATGCTGACAACTATACAGTCATGAAGAGTGCCCTCATAGATGGGTTTGGTTTAACCACTGAGCAATACAGGGGTAAGTTTAGGGACACACAGAAGGCACACACCCAAGACAGAGTTGACTTTGTAGACAGTGCTATTAAGGCTCTGGAAGGCTGGCTTCATGGAGGTAATGTGCATGACTATTAGGGATTGTTCAATTTATTGATGAGGGAGCACATCCTTAATAACTATCCAAATCAGCAACTGCACCAGTACCTGGGGGACTCTGATCTGACCTCTCCCCAAGATTTGGGAAAGAATGCAGACAAATGGGTCCGCACCAGGGTGAAGCAGAAAAACAATGGTGGAGGTGACCAGAAAAAGCAAGATTCTTCTAAGGCCCAAGAGAAGGTTGGGGAGAACGTTAAAGACAAAAAGGAGTCTTGACAAAGTCCCCAAAAATCTTCCTCTGGGGGTGGGTCCAAAAACTCTTCTTCCTCTGGCAAGAGACCTTGGTATTTCCTGTGTAAGGAGAAAGGCCACAGAGCAAGCGATGCCAATTGCTCTAAAACTATCACCAAAGAATGTATTACTACTGCCCCTAAGGCAACTAGCGCCCCTAGCACCAGTACAAGTAGTACTAGTGCCCCTAAGGGATTGGGAACATTAACATTGGATTCTGAAGTGGGTTCTGGCCTAGTCAGAACACCGACTCAGGCTGTCCTTGTCTGTGACAGTGGCATGGAACTTGCCACTTTACTTCTAAGTCCCACTAACTTTGGCAAGTACAGGCAATAGCCTCTGATTAATGGTCAGGAAGCTGTGGCATACAGGGGCCAGTGTCACTATGGTGGCAGAAAACCTTGTGTCTCCTGATCAGATCATACTTGGTCAACTTTACCAAGTGACCATTGCAAGCAATGTCAGGACTGATCATTCCTTGGCAGTTGTAAATCTCAGCTGGGGAGGGGTAACTGGCCCTAAAAGAGTTGAGGTTTCCCCAGACCTACCTGTGGGCTGTCTGTTGGGCAATGATTTAGAAACTTCAGCCTGGTCTGAAGTGGAGTTCAGGACATATGCAGAAATGATGGGAATCTCTGCCGGTGCATTTGGTGTTACTAGGGCTCAGGCCAAGCAGGCACGCACTGAGGAAGCTCTGGATCCTGGAAAAATGAACCAGCTAGCTCCTAAGAGAAGGAGCAGGAAGGTTAAGGAATTATCCTCCTCCCAGACTCCCAGTGAATATCAGTCTCCTGAGGGAGATGGTCTTAGCCCCTGTGAAGGAACTGTCCTAGAGGAACTTGGGCCTGACACGGCAGAGTTCTTGGGGGCAGGAGGCCTTTCCAGGGCAGACTTGAGTCTGGAGCAGAAATCCTGCCCCTCTCTTGAACAGCTCAGACAGCAAGCTGCTGCTGAGGAGGCAGGGAATGTCAGTGGGTCCCATTGGATCTATTGGGAAGAAGGGCTCCTGTTTTCTGAGTGTAGAGACCCCAAGTCTGATGCCACTTGGAGGTTGGTTATACCTCAGACGTTCAGGGGGTTTCTTCTCTTCCTGGCACATGCTATTCCCCTTGCAGGACATCTTGGGCAAAGCAAGACTTGAGACAGGCTTGTCCCTTACTTTCACTGGCCCCACATGTCTGAAGACACAGAGGAGTTTTGTAATTTCTGTGCCAGGGTAGAGGTATGGCGCAGCGGCCAGGGCGACTGACTCCGGATCCTGGGGCTCACAGTTCGATCCCCGGCGCTGGCGGCAGGTCAGCCCAGCACCATGTGACTCTGGGCAATAGCTCGCTTAATCTTCCCGACGGCCCCCAGCGCCGGGACACCTCTCCGGAGGTAGCTGTGCGCTTTACAAATACTGGACATTTACATTTGCCAAGCCAGTGGAAAGTCAGGTGGCACTACAAAGGCCCTCTTAATTCCACTTCCATTGGTTGGGGGTTCCCTTTGAGAGGGTAGGGATAGACATTGTTGGTTTCTTAAACCCTCCAACAGCCTCTGGGCATAGTTACATCTTAGTGGTTGTGGGCCATGCCACTAGGTATCCAGAAGCTATTCAACTTGGGACCACTGCAGCTCCTGTGGTGGCTAGGGCCCTTCTGGGAGTCTTTTTCAGAGTAGGGTTTCCTAAGGAGATCATGTCAGACAGAGTTACCAACTTCAAGTCTAGTTACATCACTGCAATGTGGAAAGAGTGTGGTGTAAACTACAAGTTTACTACACCCTACCATCCATAGTGCAATGGGCTTGTTGAAAGGTTCAACAAGACCTTAAAGGGTATGATCATGGGACTCCCAGAAAAGCTCAGGTGAAAAGGG
The DNA here is from genome assembly GCA_963921515.1 of Calotriton arnoldi. NCBI lineage: Eukaryota > Metazoa > Chordata > Amphibia > Caudata > Salamandridae > Calotriton > Calotriton arnoldi. The sequence continues at coordinate 815,602 of CAWUFW010004398.1, read as the reverse complement.
GATGTCTTACTACCCTGCCTTCTCTTTCCCATACAGAGAGTTTCCTCAGAAGGGCATGGGCTACAGCCCATTTGAACTTTTGCTTGAACACCCAGTTTGGGGTCCATTGTATTTGGTTAAGGAGGGATGGGAGCAACCTCTCAAACCTCCTAAATAGTACATTGTGGACTATGTCCTTGGCCTGCGTTCACGCATGGCAGAGTACATGAAAAAGGCCAGCAAAAACCTTGAAGCTAGCCAGGAGCTTCAGAAAGCATGACATGACCAAAGGACTGTACTGACTGTTTACCAGCCAGGACATAAAGTGTGGGTGTTGGAGCTTGTGGCCCCAGCAGCTCTCCAACACAAGTGGAGTGGCCCCCACACTATCCTTGAGAAAAAAGGTGCAGTCACCTACTTGGTAGACCATGGTACACCCAGATGTCCTCACAGAGTTCTTTATGTGAACTGCCTAAAGCCTTTCATTGACAGGGCTGACATGAGCTTGCTCATGGCAACTGATGAGGGACAGGAGGAAGAGAGTGATCCTCTCCCTGATCTCCTCTCAGGACCCTGTTGATGGGTCAGTTGATGGAGTAGCCTTGGCAGGCAGCCTCACTGACCAGCAGCAAGCTGATTGTAGGCAAGTCCTCAATCAGTTCCCAAACATGTTCTCTCTGACTCCCAGTCAAACCACCTGGTGTACCCAAATAGTGGACCAGGTGATAGTCTGCTTGTCAAGAGTAAAATCTACAGACAGCCTGACCATGTCAGAGACTGCATCAGGACTGAGGTCCAAAGGATGGTGGAGTTGGGGGGGTCATCGAAACCTTCAGATAACCCTTGGGATAGTCCTGTAGTCCTTGTGCAAAAACCTCACACCCAAGATGGTGAGAGAGAGATGAAACTTTGTGTAGACTAAGGATGTCTCAATGCAGTCAATAGGACAGATGACCATCCAATTCCCCGGGCTGATGAGTACATTTGACCTGACAGCCTGTTACTGGCAAATCAGACTCTCTAAGGATGCCAAACCAAAAACAGCATTTTCAACCCCTAGTGGGCATTACCAATTTATTGTGATGCCTTTTGGCTTGAAAAATGTACCTGCCACATTTCAGAGGTTGGTGAACAAAGTCCTCACAGGTCTGGAAGCCTATAGTGCAGCATATCTCGATGACATTGCTGTCATTAGCTCTACCAGTGATGATCACCTGGTCAACCTCAGGAATATTCTGGAGGCCCTGCAAAAGCCAGGTCTCACTATCAAGGCCATAGAGTGCCAGATGGTGCTTAGCAAGGTTGTGTACTTGGGCCAACTTGTAGGTGGATGCCAGGTTCAACCATTGGAGAGCAAAATCCAGACCATAATGGACTGGGTTGCTCCCACTACCCTGACTCATGTCAGAGCTTTCTTAGGCCTGACTGGGTACTAAAAGAGCTTTGTTAAGGGTTATGGGTCCATAGTGACTCCCCTTAATGATCTCACCTCCAAAAGAATGCCTACGAAAGTTTGGTGGACACTTAGCTGACAGAATGCATTTGATGACCTGAAGCAGGCCTTTTGCACTGCTCCCATTCTGCAAAGTCCTGATTACTCCAAAAGCTTTGTTGTCCAGACAGATGCTTCTGAGATATGGGTAGGTGCAATTCTATCACAACTTAATGCAGATGGCCAGGACCATTTATAATCAGAAGGTTGGCCCCCAGGGAGTAGCGTTGGTCAGCTATCGAGAAGGAGGCCTTTGCTGTGGTCTTGGCCTTGAAGAAGTTAAGGCCATACCTGTTTGGTATTAACTTCATTGTTCAGACACGACATAAGCCCCTCTTATAGCTAAAACAAATGAAGGGTGAAAATCCCAAACTTTTGAGGTGGTCCATTTCCCTAGAGGGGATGTACTTTTCTGTGGAACATAGACCTGTGAGTAACCATGCCAACGCAGATGGACTCTCCAGATATTTCCACTTAGAAAATGAAGATTCAACTGGGCAAGGTTAATCTCATCTCCTTTCGTTTGGGGGGGGATTGTGTAGGAAAGTAGGATCTGCTTTCATGGTTACCCCCACTTTTTGCTGGTGTCAGTATGTTTTTATGACTAGTCTGACTGGGATCCTACTAATCAGGACCCCAGTCACTGTGCTTCCTCCCTAAATTTGACATCGTCTGTGTCTGTGCTTCTTCCAGTTTTTTCAACAGACCTGTGGGCATTAAGGACACCCGAAGTAATCTTCCTTGCTGTGAAGGAGTCACTTCCCTGCATCTGCAGACACCGCAATGAAGCTGACTGATCTGCTGCTCCTGACGTCCCACTGACTTCGAAAGGCTCAGCAACAAAGGTGGTATTTCTGCAACTCCCTCGAGGCCTGACCTGTCCTCTCTGCAATTTTGAGGCCAGTATCCCTCGTCGGAACCACTGGGACCGAACCCCTGTACTCTGCATCGACTTGCCGTTGCCAAAGCTTGTTGGCTTTGCACTCCAGAGATCTTCAGGCAACAAGAAGCTCCAGCCTCCAGCATCTCTTCCTGCCAAGATCAGCGTCCTCAGTGCATCCTCTGTACCGTGGGCCTTTATCTTTGTTGAGCTGCTCAAGGTCATTTTGCGACTCCTGTGCCTTCGGTCTGTGGGTCCTCTCTAGGGTCTTCTCCTGCTTCAGTCAGCTCCCCTGCTTGCTCGGGCCTGCTCTGATTCTCCTGCTTGTGGTGACTCCCTTGGACCTTGCTGGTCCCAACGTTGCTCCTTCTTCGCTTTCCACACCTATTGCAGCTGCCAAGGCTTGTTGGTGCTCCCGCCAGACACCAACCCCCTGGTTCTCAACTTCCGATGCAGGTCAGCTCATGCACAGCTTTTGGTCTTCAGCGTTGCCTGGTCCCCACTGCTGCAGCGACATGGTCACCATCATCACTCCTGCATCTTCCGACATCAGTGAGCATTGCTCTTCCATGCCTCCTGGTCACCTCCGAGTGGCATAGGATCTTTCCCTTCCGCTTGCAGGTTCTTCACTTCAAGAATCCACAGTTGGATTCCACTGGACTCTTGTACGTGAGCCTTCATCTTTGTTGAGCTGCTCAAGGTCATTTTGCGACTCCTGTGCCTTCGGTCTGTGGGTCCTCTCTAGGGTCATCTCCTGCTTCAGTGGGCTCCCCTGCTTGCTCGGGCCTGCTCTGACTCTCCTGCTTGTGGTGAGTCCCTTGGACCTTGCTGGTCCCGATGTTGCTCCCTCTTTGCTTTCCATACCTGTTGCAGCTGCCAAGGCTTGTTGATGCTCCTGCCAGACACCGACCCCCTGGCTCTCGACTTCCGACATGGTACAGCTCATGCACAGCTCTTGGTCTTCTTCAGCATTGCCTGGTCCCCACAGCTGCAGCGACAAGGTCACCGTCATCACTCCTGCATCTTCCGTCATCAGTGAGCATTGCTCTTTCGTGCCTCCTGGTCACCTCCGAGTGGCGTAGACTCTGTCCCCTCCGCTTGCAGGTTCTTCACTTCAAGAATACACTGTTGGATTCCACTGGACTCTTGCACAGTCTTCGCCAGCGGCATCTTTTCTGAAGTCCTCCATTGTGGTCTATGGCAGTTTCCAATGTCACTTCGCACCCATGCACCTGACTTCCCTGTTGTAGGTATCCTGGTTCCTGGGGTATCCACGGGTGGGGTGGCTCTCCAATCTTCTGTCTTTCATGGATTTTCTTCAGGGTCCACTGGGAAGGGTCCTTCTTCTTCAAAACTCCAACCGCAACTTTCCCATTGACTTCTATTGAGTACGCGGCTGTGTTTCCACTCTGCACACAGCCTCCATGGGGTTCCTGGGTACTTACCTTGGGGGGTACCTTGTGTCCCTAGCTCTCCTGAGTATCCAGGTCCAAGTCCCAACGAGGTACGCATTCCACTATTTTAGTATATGGTTTGGTCTCCCCCCGGAGACCACTGTGTATTGTGCTTACTTACCTATTTGCAGTTGAAGTATTGTTGTGTATTTGTGTTGATATCTCCGGGTACGAGATATACCAATGTGATAGTGAGTGTTGTCTAATAAATAGACATATATTTATACATACACTGTGTGGTTCTTTTTCATTTAACCTACACTACATGATTAGATCGGGTAAAACAAGCTGCTTAACGCTCCTTCTGAATAAGCCTGAAGGCTGCTCTCCACAGCTACCACTTAGAGAGCTTTCTATGGTTGTCTAAGACCACTAAAATCACCATATGGGTTCTCTGTATTAGTGCAAGGTGCTTCACTTAAATAAGTGTGCACCATATACTAAGCCAGCCTCCTAAAGGGGCCATTGAGAAAGTCTAGTTCAAATACCAAAACAAAGGAGTTTACTCTGTTTACTTCCTAATACCAAAGAATGACGGAACCATAAGACCCATTCTGAATCTACAGCCACTAAATTGCTACATACTGTTAGAACATTTTCACATGGTAACACTACAAGATGTAATACCACTACTGTAAAAAGGAGACTTCATGGCCGCATTAGACATGAAGGACGCTGACTTCCTCATTCCAATCCATTCAGCACACAGAAAGTTTCTAAGATTTGTGGTAAGTGGACATCATTATCAATTTAAAGTACTACCCATTGGAGTAACAACAGCCCCAAGGGTATTCACAAAATGTCTAGCAGTAGTAGCAGCAAAACTAAGAAAACATTAATTTGTTTCCTTATCTCAACAATTGGCTGATCAAGAGTCCAGACAAATCCAAATGTTCCACTGGATTGAAGCTAGCCTGGCAGATGAGGGGTGTTACCCCGAAACCGGTCCCAGGATGCTTGTTTCTGGTCCAGAGAAGACCTGGCTTGGCAGTTCGGTCTGGATTGTTCCCATGAGGCATAGGGTCAAGACTGATATGCATATGGCTGGGTCTGAACTGGGGAGGCGAAGTGAGCTAAAGAACGATGATGGATTCAACCCAGATCTCTGACTGGGGGTGAGTGTCTGAAAAGATTCAGGGCTCCGTCCATCATTTCCTTGTGTTTGCTTTGTCTGCCCTTAGTTGGCAGGGTATGCCCAGACGTAGGACCCTTGCTCACTTTGCCACTGGATTCAAGCTAGCCTGGCTGCTGAGGGGTGTTACCCTGAAACCGGTCCCTGGATTCTTGTTTCCTGTCCAGGGAAGACCTGGCTTGGCAGTTCGGTCTGGACTGTTCCCATGAGGCACAGGGTCAAGACTAATTTGCATATGGCTGGGTCTGAACTGGGGAGGCGAAGTGAGATAAAGAACGATGTTGGATTCAACACAGATCTGTGACTGGGGGTGAGTGTCTGAAAAGTTTCAGTGCTCTGTCCTACATCTCCTTGTGTTTGCTTTGTTTGCCCTAAGTTGGCAGGGTATGCCCAGACGTTTGTCCCTTGCTCACTTTGCCACTGGATTCAAGCTAGCCTGGCTGATGTGTGGTGTTACCCCGAAACCAGTCCCAGGATGCTTGTTTCCGGTCCAGTGAAGACCTGGCTTGGCAGTTCGGTCTGGACTGTTCCCATGATGCACAGAGTCAAGACTGATTTGCATATGCTGAACCTGAACTGGGGAGGCGAAGTGAGCTAAAGGACAATGATGGGTTCAACCCAGATATGTGACTGGGTGTGAGTGTCTGAAATGTTTCAGCGCTCCGTCCATCATCTCCTTGTATTTGCTTTGTTTGCCCTAAGTTGGTAGGGTATGCCCAGACGTGGGTCCCTTGCTCACTTTGCCAGTGGATTCAGTCTAGCCTGGTTGATGAGGGGTGTTACCACGAAACCTGTCCCAGGATGCTTGTTTACGGTCCACGGAACACCTGGCTTGGCAGTTCGGTCTGGACTGTTCTTATGAGGCACAGGGTCAAGACAGATTTGCATATAACTGGGTCTGAACTGGGGGGGCGAAGTGAGCTAAAGAACGATGATGGATTCAACCCAGATCTATGAGTGGCGGTGAGTGTCTGAAAAGTTTCAGTGCTCTGTCCATCATCTTCTTCTGTTTGCTTTGATCAAGAGTCCAGACAAATAAAAATGTGTAGCAGACCCCCAAAAGACACTAAATTTACTGCATCATTTCGGTTTCTAAATAAATGTGACAAAATCACATCTCCAACCATCCTATATTCAATCTTATCTGGGGTCAATTCTCAATACCATTTTGGAGACAGCTTACCCCAGTCCCCAAAGGGTTCTCAATCTCCAGAACCAACTTGATCCTTTTCGCCACATCATCACCTACCTGTGAAAACAATCATGAGACTATTAGGAATGATGGCTTCTTGTATAGCAATAGTACCTCATTCTCGCCTATACATAAGACTCCTCCAGAAGTGTTTAGCATCTCAATGGATTTACATCTAGTGTTGGTTTCACCAAAGATTCATCAGGCTCTATCATGGTGGAACGATCACAACATTTTAGCAGTAATACAATTCCGCAAATAACACTAGCAACAGATGCATCACTTCTGGGATGTGGAGCTCATATGAAGGACATTGTGGTTCAGGGACATTGGACACCACAACAACATTTGCTACACATCAACATGTTTGAGGTATTAACCATTTCAATGGCTCTCAAAGCATTTCTTTCAAACATAACAGGAAAGACAGTCCTTTTACGTACAAACAATATGGCTGCCATGTATTACATACAGAAACAAGGGGGGGACCCATTCCATTCAACTGTCCCAGTTGGCACAAAAGATATGGAAATGGGCCAACAATCACAAAATCCATCTCCTAGCACAATACATACGAGGAGAGGAAAACACCATGGCGGATCTTCTCAGCAGAACACACCAGCAGGTACACTAATGGGAGATGCACAGTATGTTACTACAAATATACATCCAAAAGTGGGGAACACCCACACTAGACCTGTTTGCAACAAAGGAAACCTCAAAATGCCAAAGCGTCACAATCAGACATCCACACCCATAATCCAAGGGCAATGCTCTATGGATGAATTGGTCAGGGATATATGCAAACGATTTTCCTCCTCTCCCACTACTACCTTATGTAGTCAGGAAATTCAGACAGCCTTTAATGACTTTCATTCTATTTGCTCTAACATGGGCTCGCCAGCAATGGTATACAACAGTATTAGAGCTCTCCCTACAACCTCACAAGAGGCTACCAAATTATCCAAATCTTCTGGCACACAGCAGTGGCAGGAGAGACCCTCAACAGCTCAATCTTGCAATATGGCACCTGAGGTCTTAGAAATTGGATACCTCAATCTACCTGAAGAATGTATGACAATATTAAAAGAAGCAAGAAGACCTACAACACAACCATCCTATGCAGCTAAATGGTAGCGTTTTGTACATTATTGTGATACGCAACACATTAACCCTTCTTCTCCAACAGAACAGCAACTAATATGCAATCTGTTTGTATTTATAAAAGTCACAATTAGCATACATCTCAATAAGACTACATTTAGCAGCTATTACAGCATATTTACAAAGCAGAAAACGTAAATCACTTTTTCGTATTCCTGTAATCAAAGCCTTGATGGAAGGATTAAAAAGGATCATTCCATCCGCATACACCACCAGTACCAGCGTGAAATTGAAACATTGTACTAACACAGCTTATGGGACCACCATTTGAGCCACTACACAATTGTCAAATTCAATTTTTAACATGGAAAGTAGCTTTCCTAGTAGCAATGACATCATTAAGAAGGGTCAGTGAAATACATGCTCTAACCATTGAAGAGCCTTATTTCCAAGTCTTCACAGACAAAGTGCCTTTACGTACAAACCTGACATTTTTAAGCAAGGTTATTTCATCATTTCATTTCAATCAAACCTTGGAACTACCAGTTTTCTTTCCAAAACCACAAACTATTGCAGAACGATCCTTACACACCGTAGAAGTTAAAAGGGCACTTATGTACTATGTGGAGCGTACTAAACCCTTCAGGAAAACCAACCAACTTTTTGTCTCCTTAACTAATCCATCAAAAGGAAATGCTATAGGCAAAGCTGGTGTAGCAAGATGGATTGTTAAGTGCATTTAAATATGTTATGCAAAAGCAAAAATAACATTACCACATGCACCAAGAGCTTATTCAACACGGAAAAAAGGAGCAACCATGGCTTTTCTTTTAGCAACTATCTCTACCAATGTTATTTGCAAAGATGCAACATGGATAAACCCACACACATTTACAAAATATTATTTTGTGAGGATGTTCAATCAAGACAACAAGCTCTTGTTGGACAAACTGTCCTCCAAACATTATTTCAAACAACTGCACCATCTCATGCCTAAAGCCACTGCGAGGAGGGGTACTGCTTTACAGTCTATGCATAGCATGTGTATCTGCAGCCAGCACATGCTACGAATGGATCATGTTACTCACCCTATAAGCATCTATTCGTAGCGTGTAGTGCTGCAGATTCACATGCACCCTCCTGCCTCCCCGGCAGGTATTAGATGGTGAAAAAATACATACAAAGCAGCATGTCTAACAAAAGAACGCTTACGAAGTAAAGTATAACCTCACTCCTTTGATGGCAAAAACAAAACTTTCTGAGGAGTAAAGACTTCGACATGCGCAATGCCTCTAGGGGAAGGAGAATCGACGTATGACGCAGATCATAAAACCTCCTCGAGAAAAACAATTTGCAAGGTCCGGGCCCAACACTAGATGGCAGGAGTATGCATAGCATGTGAATCTGCAGCACTACACACTACGAATAGATGTTTACAGTGTAAGTAACATAATCCTTTTCAGAAATACATATCTCTTAACTGTTGTTTCATTTACACTATTCACAATTGTGTTAAGCATTTACACAATAGAGTGAAAAAAACAACGCAAGAAAATTTCCACACCAATTTAGAAAAATAGAGTAAAATGTAATACATAAAATGAGAATGACCAAAACGAAAGAAATCCAATCAATAGAAATAGAGATATGCAGTTTCAAAGATTTAGGTAAGTATAGTGCCTTAAAGCACAATACGTCATCTCGTTGTGCTAGACCGGGGTAAAGTCATACGTTCAGGCCCCCGTGATGGACAGCGGGTCAAATACAGGGACTAGGTTAGTCTCGCTGAAAAAGTTACCTTATGAAAGAAAGTCCAGTGTGAAGAGTCCAGTTTGCGCTTGAGGAAGCCATGATGAGCAGAGAGAGTGTCGCGGTTGGCCGTTGCTGTAGCGTGAAAAGCAGGCCGGGCGTTGCGGACAGTTGTCACTGTAGTGCAAAGATCCTGTGGGGTGATGCAGACAGTCGTGGCTGGAGCTTCGCATTTGCAGTCAGCGCAGCCTGTCAATGCTGTAGTGTGAACTGTAGATCTCGTTTGCTGGTCGTCACTGGTGGTCACTGTAGTGTGAAGAATCGGGTTCACCAGAGCGCTGTTTTGGTGGTCATTGCAGGCGGCTAGATCTTAAAACGAACTGGCCCATTTGCCGTTTGCTATGAGCCCAAAACCTTACAGGAGGAGCTCAACTGATGCCAGTCAAGGTTCCAGGACCTAGGGAGGACCTAGGGAGGCACCTCTTAGGGATCAGAAACTCACTCCACAGAGGCCAGCAGGGCTCAGGCAGGTCCAGTTGCAGGTGCAGATGCAGCAGGTCAGCTAGGCAATTACGGGGAGGCCACTGGAGCTTGTTGTGTCTCTGTATCTCAGAACAAGAGGTTAGCCAACTGACCCTTGGAGTCACTCTGGTAGCCCTGAGTTCAAGGAGATGGTCCTCTCTCCTTCAACCATTCAAGCAGGCCTCAATCAGTATGGCAGTCATCTGAGAAACAAGCTAGGCCTCAAGCAGAAGGGCTGTCCTCTGTAAAACAAGACAGTATTTCTGAAGTTTTCCACAAGTCTAGGAGTGTACTGAAAAGTTGGCCTGAGGGACCACTATCTATATCTGTTGTCAGCCTTTGAAGTGGAAGAAACTTTTTGGCCTTCCTGCCATCTGGTTCTGGAAATTTGCCCCTTCCCCTGCCCAAACTCCAAGAGGTTTAGGGTGGCAAAACACTGATGACACGTTCTTTGTGAGTGTACTGAGGCACCTCTTTTGAAATGTAAATGGGGCAGAGAGAACCTCCCCCCTCCAATCCTGGTAGTGGCCCATTCTGCCAACACGTAGTCCCCCTTTGTCTCACTGTCTGGGAGGAATACACAAAGAGCAACTGCCGACTACACCTTTAACGTTAGCCAGGGCACAGGCATCAAATGATTTGGACAAGAAAATGTTAACTTTCTAAAAGTGGCATTTTCAGGACTGTTACTTGACATCCAACTTCACCATATAAGTGTATTTTAAAGTACAATTCATTAGAGACCAAGAATGACATTCTTACCGTTTCCCAAAGAAAAGTTATCACTAATTAAATGTAAAGAGTTAACCCAATGTTATCCTATGGAAGATGTAGGCCTTGCAGTAGTTAAAAACGAATTTAAGACTTTTTCACTACTTTGAAAGGAACAGCCAATATGACAATTCCTTTCAATGTACAAAATGTTTAGTGTTCACCCACTATCTGTTTTGATGGCTGTCAACAAATCATTTACGAAGCTTTTGATTTTCAGAATCAAACTCAGACAGCAGGAATTTGTTTCTGAAAAACAAAACATTAATGACCCACCACACACCAAGGGTGAATGGTAATCACAGAAGAAATTAGGGGAGGCACTCACAAACAACGCAATTAAAGAGGACAACATTGGGTTGAGAGCTGGCAAAGTTCCAGCTTCCCTGACTAAGATGCAGATAATCAGTATGTGCATCAGTGTTAGCAAAAATGTTTAAGGAAGCAGAGAGTACAGGGGGTAAAAAATGGGGTCCCATCTTCTATTCCGAAACCAAGATCACACACAATGCGGCAATTGTTGGCTCAACTCATTAATAAATCCAGCTATAAAGTTGCTGGATTGACGAATAGACTGGCACTGCTGATTTCGTAGCTGGTATAAAAGGTTCAAGTGGGTGTAGGTCCTCACTAATAGAAGCAATATGAGAATGATTCTCACATTTGTTTGAGGCGCAGAGAAGAAGCAGTCCCAAAGCTATTAGATGTAGATAAAGCATTTGGGCACACACTGTTGTATTGCCATTGATGAGTGTAGTGGACCTGGGGACAATAACTAAGAGGATCTGGGTGTGTCCCATGCAATGTAAAGTATCTTGGTATATGACTCAACACTGTGATGGAAGATATGGTGCAGTTGTGCGAACGTACAATGATACATCTGCAGAACTAGAGTTTCTAATATTATGGGGGAAAGTGCAAACCATTGAAATGTTTGTCAGATCCCACCTGGACTACTCATTTGAGATGTTGCAAATATAGGCCTCAGTGAGTAAAATGAAATAATTATTGAACAGATACAATTTGTATGGGGGAGATGCATATCTGCGTATACAAATCTACAATCATATGCAGGTGTGCCATCATAGTAGGAAGTGCATGCAACTACCAGATCCAGGGGAATATATAGAAAGGGGTTTTACCCATTATTTTTATGTGGAAATGCGGTGATACGTAAAGACCATAGGAATATATCAAGTACACCATCTTGCACACTACATCCCAATTCCAGCAGCAAGGAGAAGGCACCCATGGTGGGCTAACATTTACATGAAGATGTAGAGAGCTTGCAAGCACTGGCTATGATACATTTGCTGACAGTTTGTGCTACAAGGCCACTGTTGATAATCAACTAGAAGGTGTGGGGTAGAGTGCAAAGCCCAATCAAGACAAATCCACACATTCATAAGGAGAGAACAGATGAGGGAGGCTAAGGGTATTGGTAACATCGAACAGTTGGATGCTTGGGAGAGCTTCACAGCTTTTCAACACATAAAAAACGTGTTTGAGGTGTAGACGAACAAGGCCTTGTGACCAGATCAGCTGATACATCATTTAATTTGCTGTGCGCACTGTTGAAATACCTATTCCCGAGCTCAAATGTCCATTACAAAATACAAATTGGGAGCCATTTAAGGCCCTGGTATGATGTATGGTATCATGGTGGAAAAGGGTTAAGCATAGATTATGAAGAGGATAACTGAATGATATCGGACAGGAAAAAATATGTGCACAAGTGGTAGGGATAAAACCGACACCTTCAAATCTTGAATAGGTGGCACCAGGTACCTGATAGAATTCAGAAAGTAGGATTAAACTCACACTCCAAATGCTGAGAGCGCAGACATGGTGTATTTGGTATGGGCTGACAGAAGCAATGTACATGGTGGGAGTGAGTATAGAAAAATTTACGAAGCAGGCAAAAAGAGACTTCCTAACACAACTTCCAGGGAATCCCTTCGTGATGGAGTATGAGGTAAGGTGGCTAGTGGAGTTCTCATGGTGGAAAAGGCATGTATATTGCTGTGTAAAAGAAAAAGAGGACCTGGACCAGTATCATGGATATGCGAGGTGGTGAAGGTGGTACAGTAAGAAAGGGTTGTTTATCTGCTAAACAAAAACCAGTACGAATTCCAGGAATTAAAGGGTAACTCTGACAGTGAAAAATTTGAAGTGGGTAGGGCTATTTTAGGGACAAGAACAGAAAATAAGGATATTGTAAATGGCTGCTCGGAGGATGGAACATCCACAGGAGGACTAAGCTTTGGGACATTGTTATGTGGTCACACTAGGCCTGGGCGAGAACACCACCATTTTACATGCTCACGTTTAAAGTTGGCATCTTTTCTTGAATGCTGACATCCGACACACATTTGCTTGCATGCTTGTATGGGTGTTGAGACAGAATATCGAGTTGGAAGTGTCGACATCACACAAATATCGAGTTGGAAATATCGTGATTCAGAAATATCGACAAGAATATCGTGGTCAAGAATATCAAATTTAAGGTAAAAAATATTGTTTTTAAAACTATAGAATTAGTGTTATGTATTTTAGTTTATATATCTTAAATGTATGTGATGTATGTTTTTTGTATAAGTATTGTTTATGTGTATTTGATATATGTGTTACATTTTTAGTAGTTATCAATTTTATTTTAATAAAATTTAGCGTTTTTAGTTCCGTATCGGGTTGTGGGTTTATAGGGGAATAGGGTGGGAAGTAATTTAATTATAATAAATTAATGATTATTTTTATTTATTTAATTTTGATTTTATAGTGTTAATTGTGGGAAGTAATTTATTTGTAATTAATTACTAATTGGTTGTTAATTAATATTAATTAATTAATTGTTAATTAATTATGGTAATTGTGTAATTTTTTTAGGCGCGGGTTGTGGGGATTATAGGGGTAAAAGATGGGAAGTAATTTATTTTTGATTAATTAATAATTAGTTGTTAATTTATATTAATTCATTAATTGAAAATTAATTATGGAAATTGTGTAATTAATTTTAGGTGCGAGTTGTGGGGTTTATAGGGGTAAAGGGTTGGAGGTAATTTATGTTTAATTAATTAATAATTAGTTGTTAATTTATATTTACTAATTGATTGATAATTAACTTTGGTAATTGTGTGATTTCTTTTAGGTGTAGGTTGTGGGGCTTTTGAGGTAAACGGTGGGAAGTAATTTATTTTTAATTGATTAATAATTCGTTTTTAATTAATATTGATGAATTAATTGAAAATTAAATATGGAATTTGTGTAATTAATTTTAGGTGTGGGTTATGGGGCTTATAGGGGTAACGTGTGGGAAGTAATTTATGTTTAATTAATTAATAATTGGTTGATCATGAATGTTAATTGATATTTAATTAGGGTAGTTATTTATATATATTTTTGTGTGGGGGGTTTACTTTTTTAGGGGTAAAGGGTGGGGAATAAATTAATTTTACTTACTTTATAAATAGTTTTTATATACTATTAGTTTTTTAATTGAAAATAAGTTTCAATTGTGTAATTATTTTTTTTACAGCTTAATTTTACCAGTGGTTTGTGGGGATTATAGTGGTAAAGTGTGGGAAGTTTATTAATTTGTATGAGTTTTAATTTGTTTTTTAATTAATAATATTTCTTTAATAGGTAATTAATTATGTTAATTATGTAAGTACGTTTTTTTAATAAAATTTAGATGTGGGTTGTGAATTATGTGGTGTTATAGGGTAGGAAATAAAAAGTAAATTTATGCAATAATTAATGTTTTTGCTTCTAAATAATTTATAATTAAAAATATTTATTTGTTTGAAATTATTTTTTCTTTTTATTTAATAAATTTGTAGGTATTTGTCATAAGCATTTAACATTATAATATGTTTTTTTCAATTTGTAATATTAAATATATTTGTATTTTAATTTGTAATATATTTATATATGTTTTTATTTATTTTGCTTTTTAAATATTTTTGTTGTTAATATTTTGTTTGTTTTTACTTTTGAACTGACTGGAGTGAGAATATTAATTATTACACCTTTGCAATCCAATATTTTTCCTACTGTTGCACTGATTGGAGTGGGAATAGTAAATTGTATCTTGCCACTATCCAACACTTTCCCTACTGTTGCACTCACTGGAGTGGGAATAGTAAGTTTTACCCCTCCGCTATCCAACATTTTCCCTACTGTTGCACTCATTGGAGGGGGAATAGTAATTTTTACCCCTACGCAATCCAACACTTTCCCTACTGTTGCACTGACTGGAGTGGGAATAGTAAGTTTTACCTCTCAGCTATCCAACACTTTCCCTACTGTTGCACTCATTGGAGTGGGATTAGTAATTTCTACCCCTCTGCTATCCAACACTTTCCTTACTGTTACACTCACTGGAGTGGGAATAGTAAGTTTTACCCCTCCACTATCCAACACTTTCCCTACTGTTGTACTCATTGGAGTGGGAATAGTAATTTTTACCCCTACGCAATCCAACACTTTCCCTACTGTTGCACTCACTCGAGTGGGAATAGTAAGTGTTACCCCTCCGCTATCCAACAGTTTCCCTACTGCTGCACTCACTGGAGTGGGAATAATAATCTTTACCCCTCCGCTATCCAATCCTTTCCCTACTGTTGCAGTGACTAGAGTGGTAAATTTAAGTTTAAAGACGTTTTAATAGTTTAATATTTTAATTTATAATAGAATGTTGTTTTTAATAGATTTTATGCTATTGGTATATATATATATATATACACACATACATAATGTATATATGTATATATTTATATATATATATATGTGTATATTTTTATACAATTTTAAAATTAGAAAATAAATTAAAATTAATAGTTTATTCATTGTTTTAAAGTAAATATGTATATATATATATATAAATATATATATCCAACCCCTCGCCACTTCAATCTCCTCCAGGAGAGAAACGAGTGCAGACCCAATTTTCGTGCAAATTTCTTTATTTTTGCTCACACCTTTCGGCCATAACACGTTTCGGCCGTGACCGGCCTTGATCACATGACAACGCTGGCTTGCTTGTTCGTCCTTTTTAAAGTGACAGTACTCGTGAACCGAATCATAGATATAGACAACATATTGCAATTGAGATAGCCATTCATAAATCACGGGCCTTGGCCAGAGAAGACCTCTTGCTTTACAGGGATAGGTCTCATAAAGTTAGTGATACAAATCCTACAGCTCCCACAGAACCAGTGAGGCTGATCTTGACATTCTCACGACAGGAACAACAATTGTGCAAAATTATTCAGCGCAGTTGGCATATAGTTAAAGAGGATCCTATTATAGGAAGTTCCCTCCCTGAATTCCCCTCAATTACGTTCAGGAAATCAGTGTCTATGGCCAATGTCCTGGTTAAGAGTAGTCCAAAACACAAGGAAGGAGAAGGTTGGCTAACTGCAAGAAAGGGGTTCTTTAAATGCTCAAACTGTAAGGCATGTGCACATGGAGATAATAGAACAACATATTTGACTGCATTCAGTGATAAGCCCCAAAAGATCAAATTTCATCTGACTTGTAAGACCGAATTTGCGGTATATGTCTTAGAATGTAGCTGTAAACTGGCTTATATTGGGAGCACCAAATTACCAGTGCACAAACGGGTTTTACAGCATATCAGGGCAATTGTTAACAATGACCCTAATTTCCCGGTAGCCCGGCATTTTAAAGAACAACATAGCAGTAACCTAAAACATCTCAAATATTATGTCATTGACTCTGTCCCCGTACAAAGAAGAGGTGGGGATAGAGAAGGGAAGCTAAGACGATTGGAGACCCACTACATTCTAGAACTCGATACTAAACAGCCAGGGGGGCTCAATATGAGCGAGGATTTGTACACTTACCTTTAATTACAGCAACATCTGACATAAGATATTGGTCCCAGCATTTTTGCACTATTTTTTCACTTTTTAATGTCTTTTTCTTCAAATAGAGTTTTTTTAAAAATGGAACTATATTCCTTTTAACACTTGTAAATGTATTTGGGGTTTTTACGACAAATGAATTATATTTATATTTATGGATTTTATATGTATTTATTCAGGAATTATTTATTTACATATTTATGAATATATTTATGATTGTGGGAATCATTTTGTCATAACTCAGAAAAACTCTTTAAGGAATGGAATCCCAAGGAAAGCTTTATTTTGCACATGGGGTCATTTGCACATATTTTTTCGCCTAATAGTAATACTAATAGAAAATGTGAGTGGATTTTTTACTATGTAGGCAATGAATAGGAGAAGGTTTTGTGTTTTTTAATGCACTTGCACTTTAATATTGGAGGTACGGGTTCACAAACATATTTATTGCACTTCACATTTCAGTATATTTTTTTACTCTTTTTTACTCTTCTTTACTCCTTTTATACAGTCCAGTGAAGATATGGGTCTTTGCATTTTTTTAGATAATGGACAAACAATGCATTTATGCAGCAAAAAGTGGATTTTTAGGAACCAACATGAAAAGCAATCAATATATATTTTTTTCCTTTTTTATAAAATGTACTGTATATTTAGAAAAAATGAAAGGTTTATGCATTGAGGCATGTATTTCTTTAAGTATGTTGTCTATGTCCATTATTAAGCAATTACACTGTGACTTTAAAAAGGATTATTCACTAGGCAATGTTGTCATGTGATCAAGGCAGGGATCTGCCGAAACGCGTCATAGAGGCTGGTGGTGTGTCCAAATAAATTTTTTTGCACCAAACCTGAGGTCTACGCTCGTTTTTCTTCAGGAGAAGATTTGCAAGGCGAGTTTGTGGCATATATATATATATGTATATATATATATATATATATATATATTATCTACTGGCGGTCGCCAGTAGATAGTTATAGTTAGGACCTATTTTCCATAGGAAATCCGCAACATTCTATTTGAAATAACTTTTGCGCCAATTGACGAATCTTTGCGAAATTTTCAAAACTCGTGGGGCGCTCCGGTCCACTCCTATCCTGAAAGTCTCGGGGTGATTTGTCAAATGGGGGCCGAGAAAAAAGGGGGGTCCCAAAACGTGTTTTCCCCATGCAATTTTCCATAGGAACCTTTCATCGCAGCTACAGCCTGAACTGCTGAACAGAATTACACCAACTTTGGCAAAAAGGTAGCCCTTGGTTCAGAGTCGTGCCTTTTGGTTAAATGGTGTAAATCCGTTCATTAGTTCCTGAGAAAATCAAAAGTAAAATCACATATATATCTGGGCGGAGCCTAACCACACATGTCATTGTGAGATCTGATTGGCTGTCAGCACTTCATCCTGGAATTGCTGGCAGCCATCTTGGGACCAATATACATGATAGTACCCCATTGAAATGCATTGTAGTGAATCAAAGATTTTGAGGGTTACCAAAAGGAGAACTATAAAGGGTGATAACAGACTTTAGTTACATTAGAATTCATTTGTTGATAGTACCATACTAATTTCAGGAATTGTGGTGTGTTCTAAGGTGATTTTTGTAGGAAGGTGGAATCTGACTATATGGTTGCCCCCACTTTTTTATGGTGTTTTGATGGTTTATGACTTAGTTGGACTGGGATCCTGCTATTCAGGGCCCCAGTCTATCTGCTTTCTCTGTAAAAAGGTTTCCATGTGCCTTAGGCACATCTCTGATTGGAATCTGGAGTGCCCTTATAAGTCCCTAGTATATGGTATACTATGTACCAAGGGCATAGGTACCTCAGAGGCCTACCAGGGGCTGCAGCATGTATTGTGCCACCCCTGGAAGGCCATCCAAACTGACACCACAGGTCTGCTACTGCAGAATGGGTAAGGTGGTGCATGCACCCCTTACTGTGATATAGGTTACCTATATCACTACATACATACACACATATAAACCTATAAGTCACTCCCATGGCAGGCCTTATCAATCCTGAAGGCAGAGTGCGTGGTTCCTATGTGAGGGGTGCCCCTGCATGAGCAGGGCCCCTCTGCAGCGTTCGGAGACCCTTCTCTGATGCTGTTTGTAGTGCAGCCTGACCATATACTCTTAAGCGCATTATAACCTCGCGTTAAATGCTAACTGTGGAATGGCTGCACCTAAACATGTCGTGTTTGGTGTCAAACATCTTGGAATACTACCCCCCCGCCAATTCTGGCGGCGGGGGTAGCATTCCACCCTTCTAGAGGGAAAGACATGTTAACTCTGGCTAGCCCGGTAACTTCTTTCCAAAGCCCTGGCATCACAAAATGGATGCTGCTGCCACAGACACGAGTCTGGCCTCCTGCTGCTGGACGAAACTCCGGCAGGGGAGGCCTGGACAATAGGTTTCCTGTCCCAGGGAGGTGTGACCACCTCCCCAGACAGGATAATGTGTATTGGGGCTGGGCGGGAGCACTTTCGGGTGCTTTGAAGTCCTGCACTGGGGGCACACTTGGTGTCCCTGTGCATACCCCAGTTCAAACCGGATCAGGGCTTGCAGCCCCTGCTTTGGCACGAACTGGACAAAGGGAAAGGGGTGTAGCCACCCCTCTGCCCTGACCCACCCATAGGTGGGGCCACAGAGTAGTCCAACCCCTAAACTTAGTATAAGTATAGGAACCCAGTCCTTAGGACTTTAGATTATCCCTGAACGAAACTCTGAAACAGAATCCTGGACCTTCGACGCTCTACTCACGATTAGAGGACAGAAGA
Source organism: Calotriton arnoldi (assembly GCA_963921515.1). NCBI lineage: Eukaryota > Metazoa > Chordata > Amphibia > Caudata > Salamandridae > Calotriton > Calotriton arnoldi. Next base: position 796,661 of record CAWUFW010004398.1, on the reverse strand, counting down.
ATCTCCCTTGGGGTCAAGGAGTGACTCCCCTGCTTGGCAGGCACCAAAGAAGCATCTGTCCGGTTCGCATTTCTGGAGCTCCCGTCGGACGCCGAAGTCATCGCATCACCAGAGGTAGATTCTCAGACTTCCCCGAGGCTACCCTGAGTCCCCAGCAAAGCTGAGGCCCATAGCTATCGTGGGTGACGTGAGACCATGACCCCTGGACACCGAGCACATTTGCAAGTGCATCCTCTTCTGGGTCTTCCACGAAGTCGTGCTTTGGGCTCCGAGTAGCCCTAGCCTCCAGCACCAACTGCACTGAAGATCACTGGCCTCCACTCCACGAGTGTCCTGTGAGCCAGAACCACGTGCGACGTCTTGAGGCTCCTTTGCGGTCGCTAGCCCATTGGCTAGTAGCCCTTAACGAAGGCCAATCTTTTTCTTACTTGGCATCCTGGTTGCCCCAGGCCTGCCATCACTTACCCTCGCTGGGTGAGTTCCCCAGACCTTGCTGGTCTGCACCATCAACGACCTTCATCTTCATTGAGACTTGCCGTTGCCAAGGCTTGTTGGGTCCAATCCGGTCGCCGACACCTCAGCACTCGACAGACATCATGTACCAGCCCGAATCCTGCTCCTGGTCGCCGACAACGCCTCCTGGACCTCGTGGCTGAAGAGTCAAGATGACCGTCAACGCACCTGAAGCACTCGACATCGGTGGGCATCTGTCCATCGCCTTCCTGGTCACTGGCTAGTGACCCAGACTCTGTCCCCTCTGCTTTCAGGTTCTTCAGATCTCCGATCCACTCTTGGATCCACCCGGACACTTTCCACTTGGTCGCCAGCAGCACTTTGCAGCAGATCGCCATTCAAATCGACGACAAAACCCGACCCCGAAAGGCACCTATGCACCCGGCTTCCCTGGGTGAGGTAACACGAGTACTCCGGTGCTCCCGTGGGTAGAGACTCTTCAAAGTACTAGTTCTCAAAGGGTTTGCTCCAAGTCCTCCTTTAAGTGTCCCTTTTCTCAAATTTCCTGATCGCGACTTTCTCCATAGAAGTCAACAGCATATCGCGGTTGTGTATTTACACTGCACGCGTCCCCCGTGGGTCCCCTGTGTCACTACCTTGGGTGGTTCCTTGCGGTCCAAGCACTTCTAGAGGCTCTAGGCCTAGTGTCTAGTTCAGTCGTGGTTCTTATACCACTTTATTGGTATATGGTTTGAGTACGCCCCTAGGGCCCAAACGTGTATTTGTGCTATTACTGTGTTTAAATAACTTCTAACTTATGTACTTCGAACTCTAGCTTCATAAAGAGACTAGAGGGGTGTGTTTAGCAATAAATACATATATTTTGAATATATACCTGGTGTGGTGCTCTTTCATTTGGTCACTCAAGAGATTATAGACTGGTAAAACAAGCTGCTTTACATTCCTTCAAGACTTAGCCTGAAGGCTGCTCTCCATAGCTACCACTAGGATAGCTTTCAATAAGGTTGTCTTTAACCTATCTCCAATAAGGTGTTGTTTGGACTGGTGCAAGGTGCCCACTATAATTAGTGGACAGCATATACCAGGCCAACTTCTCACATTGGTGTGCAGCGTGTGGGATTCCAGCTTGCTATTGTTTTACCAGATAATCTCAATTGAATTGATCAACTGAAAACCACTAAAGGTACCTAAGGTACATATAATTTAAGCTTAGAATACAGTAAGTTCTACTGAACTTAGAGTTGTGTGTTAAGGGATAGCACAACCCTTTCTACAACTCAAGAGAGTTTAGTAGGCCACACTAGAGTAGGTAGTGCATACACCACACCACACTAGTAATGTCTTTAAGGGTAGGATCTAAAGAATCCTTGCAGGAAGCCACTGAGCTTCCACCCTCCAAGTATGATACACTCCCATTCTTGGAATTGAGAGCATTATGTAACTTGAGAAAAATAAGGACAGGCCAAAGTCCCACCACCCAACACCTTAAAGAGTTGTTGGTGGCTTATGACCTTAGTAAGCCCTTGGGGACTGAAGGGGTAGGAGCTGAGGGTGGGGCAGAAGATGAGGATGGGACCAGGGATAGAAATACCCCCAGCCCCCCCTCTGAAACTGGCCAGGAGGGTGAAAATGACCCTGACCTGGATAACCCAATCCCTCCTGAGGAAGATGAAGAGGATGATCAGGATGATGCCCTCTTTGTCCCCCAGGAAGGATTATGAGTGTGCCCAGGAAGTCTAGATCTCCTTCTCAGGAGTCTAACCACTCTGGCACCTCAATAGGGAGCTCTGTCTCATCTCATAGGAGGGAATCCTCTCATGAGAGGAGAACAAGGCTGATTCAATATGAGGAAGCTCAGCTTGAACTCAGAAGGAAGCAAGTAGCCTTAGACAGGGAGTCCATAGATCTCCTTAGAGAGAAAAGAAAGTTGGGACTAGAGTCCCATGGTGGCAGCAATATCCCTAGAGATAGGGAAAGGTCTTATGACCATAGAAACCTAAACAAGATTGTCCCTCCCTACCAGAGTGGGGATGACATCCACAAATGGATAACTGCACTGGAGAGGGCCTGTAAAGTTCAGAAGGTCCCCCAGAGGTAGTGGGCAGCAATCTTGTGGCTCTCCTTTGCAGACAAAGGTAGAGACAAGCTCCTCACTGTAAGAGAAGAGGATGCTGACAATTACACAGTCTTGAAGAGTGCTCTGATAGATGGGTTTGGCCTAACCACTGAACAGTATAGGTTGAAGTTCAGAGACACCCAAAAGCTCAGACTCAAGACTGGGTTGATTTTGTAGATTGTGCTACAAAGGCTCTGGAAGGTTGGATACATGGCAACAAAGTGCATGACTTTTTAGGATTGTACAATTTGATTATGAGGGAGCAGATCCTTAATAATTGTCAAAACCAGCTTTTGCACCAGTATCTGGTGGACTCTTATCTGACCTCTCCCCAAGAATTGGGAAAGAAGGCAGACAAATGGGTCAGAACCAGAGTAAAAACTAGAAATCAGGGTGGTGACCAGAAGAAAGATTCTACTAAGTCCCAAGAGAAAGGTGGGGATAAATCTAAGGATAAGTCCACTACAGGGCCCCAAAATTCCTCTCCTGGGGGTGGGTCCCAAACTCCTTCCTCTCCTGAAAAGAAACCATATTGCCATGTCTGTCAAAAGCCTGTGCACTGGAAATCTGAAACCAGTTGCCCCAGGATTGGCAATAAAGAAAATGTTCCCCCAGCAACTACTACCCCCCCTCCTGGTACTACCAGTAGTAATCCTCCAGTTGGGAGTAGTGCACCCAAAAAGTTAGGTGCTTTTGCAACAGGAACAGAGGTGGGCCCTGGTTCAGACAGGGACCCCTCAACAGACTCCTCTGACTCTGATGGTGGTGTAGGATTTGCCACCTTTACCATGGGTCCCACAGCAATGGGCAGGTGTGAGAAGTTGGCCTGGTATATGCTGTCCACTAATTATAGTGGGCACCTTGCACCAGTCCAAACAACCCCTTATTGGAGATAGGTTAAAGACAACCTTATTGAAAGCTATCCTAGTGGTAGCTATGGAGAGCAGCCTTCAGGCTAAGTCTTGAAGGAATGTAAAGCAGCTTGTTTTACCAGTCTATAATCTCTTGAGTGACCAAATGAAAGAGCACCACACCAGGTATATATTCAAAATATATGTATTTATTGCTAAACACACCCCTCTAGTCTCTTTATGAGGCTAGAGTTCGAAGTACATAAGTTAGAAGTTATTTAAACACAGTAATGCACAAATACACGTTTGGGCCCTAGGGGCGTACCAAACCATATACCAATAAAGTGGTATGCGAACCACGACTGAACTAGACACTAGGCCTAGAGCCTCTAGAAGTGCTTGGACCACAAGGAACCACCCAAGGTAGTGACACAGGGGACCCACGGGAGACGCGTGCAGTGTAAATACACAACCGCGATACGCCGTTGACTTCTATGGAGAAAGTCGGGATCGGGAAATTAGAGAAAAGGGACACTTAAAAGAGGACTTGGACAAAACCCTTTGAGATCTAGGACTTTGAAGAGTCTCTACCCACGGGAGCACCGGAGTACTCGTGTTACCTCACCCAGGGAAGCCGGGTGCATAGGTGCCTTTCGGGGTCGGGTTTCGTCGTCGATTCGAATGGCGATCTGCTGCAAAGTGCTGCTGGCGACCAAGAGAAAAGTGTCCGGGTGGATCCAAGAGTGGATCGGAGTTCTGAAGAACCTGAAAGCAGAGGGGACAGAGTCTGGGTCACTAGCCAGTGACCAGGAAGGCGATGGACAGATGCCCACCGATGTCGAGTGCTTCAGGTGCATTGACAGTTGTCTTGACTCTTCAGCCACGAGGTCCAGGAGGCGTTGTCGGCAACCAGGAGCAGGATTCGGGCTGGTACACGATGTTTGTCGAGTGCTGAGGTGTCGGCGACCGGATTGGACCCAACAAGCCTTGGCAACGGCAAGTCTCAGTGAAGATGTAGATCGTCAATGGTGCAGAACAGCAAGGTCTGTGGAACTCACCCAGCGAGGGTAAGTGAGGGCAGGCCTGGAGCAACCAGGATGCCAAGTTAGAAAAGGATTGGCCTTCGTTAAGGGCTACTAGCCAACGGGCTAGCGACCGCGAAGGAGCCTCGTGACGCCGCACGTGGATCTGGCTTACAGGACACTCGTGGAGTGGGGGCCAGTGATCTTCGGTGCAGTTGGTGCTGGAGGCTAGGGCTACTCGGAGCCCAAAGCACGACTTCTTGGGAGACCCAGAAGAGGATGCACTTGCAAATGTGCTCGGTGTCCAGGGGTCATGGTCTTAAGTCACCCACGATAGCCACGGGCCTCAGCTTTGCTGGGGACTCAGGGTAGCCTCGGGGAAGTCTGAGAATCCACCTCTGGTGATGTGATGACTTCGGCGTCCGACGGGAGCTTCAGAAATGCGAACCGGACAGATACTTCTTTGGTGCCTGCCAAGCAGGGGAGTCACTCCTTGACCCCAAGGGAGATTCTTCTGTCCTCTAATCATGAGTAGAGCGTCGAAGGTCCAGGATTCAGTTACAGAGTTTCGTCCAGGGATAATCTAAAGTCCTAAGGACTGGGTTCCTATCTTTATACTAAAGATAGGGGTTGGACTACTCTGTGGCCCCACCTATGGGTGGGTCAGGGCAGAGGGGTGGCTACACCCCTTTCCCTTTGTCCAGTTCGCGCCAAAGCATGGGCTGCAAGCCCCTGATCTGGTTTGAACTGGGGTATGCACAGGGACACCAAATGTGCCCCCAGTGCAGGACTTCAAAGCACCCGAAAGTGCTCCCGCCCAGCCCCAATACACATTATCCTGTCTGGGGAGGTGGTCACACCTCCCTGGGACAGGAAACCTATTGTCCAGGCCTCCCCTGCCGGAGTTTCGTCCAGCAGCAGGAGGCCAGACTCGTGTCTGTGGCAGCAGCATCCATTTTGTGATGCCAGGGCTCTGGAAAGAAGTTACCGGACTAGTCAGAGTTAACATGTCTTTCCCTCTAGAAGGGTGGAATGCTACCCCCGCCGCCAGGATTGGCGGGGGGGTAGTATTCCAAGATGTTTGACACCAAACACGACATGATTAGGTGCAGCCATTCCAAAGATAGCATTTTACCGCGAGGATATAATGCGCTTAAGAGTATATTGTCAGGCTGCACTACAAACAGCATCAGAGAAGGGTCTCAGAACGCTGCAGAGGGGCCCTGCTCATGCAGGGGCACCCCCTCACATAGGAACCACGCACTCTGCCTTCAGGATTGATAAGGCCTGCCTTAGGAGTGACTTATAGGTTTATATGTGTGTATGTATTTAGTGATATAGGTAACCTATATCACAGTAAGGGGTGCATGCACCACCTTACCCAGGCTGCAGTAGCAGACCTGTGGTGTCAGTTTGGATGGCCTTCCAGGGGTGGCATAATACATGCTGCAGCCCCTGGCAGGCCTCTGAGGTACCTATGCCCTTGGTACATAGTATACCATATACTAGGGACTTATAAGGGCACTCCAGATTCCAATCAGAGATGTGCCTAAGGCACATGGAAACCTTTTACAGAGAAAGCAGATAGACTGGGGCCCTGAATAGCAGGATCCCAGTCCAACTAAGTCATAAACCAGCAAAACACCATAAAAAAAGTGGGGGCAACCATATAGTCAGATTCCACCTTCCTACATAACCCCCCAAACGAAAGGAGATAAGGCTAACCTTGGCCAGTTGAGCCTTCATTGACTAAGTGGTCATATAAGGAAGCACCTGCACTAGCATGGTTGCCCCCTGTCTTATGGCTCACTAAGCAATCCCTCACCCTAAGGGTATGAGAGGGTCTCCACCATGGGGAATCACTACCTGTGGTGTGCTTAGGTAAAGTACAAGGCTGGTGAGGTGTCTGAGTGGGGAAGTGAGGCCCTAGGAATGTTGGCCTCAGCTTCCTCAGATCACTGGTCACCATGTATGCCTGTCTTTCCATGACTGAGTTGCACTTTGCTCTAAGGGTCAACCTTTGGCTGCCTACAGCTGGGGGTTGGGTCCCTTTGGATGGACTACTGGAGGGGCAGGGCAGGTTTGGAACCTTCAGGTCCCAGGTTTGCCCTTGCCTACCAGAGTCCTTCTGGGGGAGGTCCCTACATAAAGGCATGGGGGATCCCTCAGTGTGTAGAGGAGTTTTCACCTGGCTAGGGCTACTAGACTGGGTGCCCCTAATCTGCTGATGGGGGGTTCCTCTGGACAGGGGGCCCTGGGGGTCCACTGACCTCCCTGACCTCTGCAGCCCTGTGCTGGCTGAGGCAGGGTAGAGAGGGCAGGTTACCTGCTCCAGACTGGGTACCACCTTGGAAGGGTCCTCTGCCATCAGGGGTGTGGCCAGGCCAGGCCTGACTACCTCTGGGGCAGTTCCTTCACTAGGGGTAGGGTCAGTTCCCTGAGGAGGCTGACCCTTACCTACTGTCTGGAGGGAAGAAGACCTTTCTTCAACCCTTGTGCTCTCTTTTGGGGGAGAGTGGGCCATTCTTTCAGGCTCCATCTCTCCAAATTCTTGGGCAGGGGCTGTGGCCATCACAGCCCCACTAACCTTTACAGGGACGCCCAACATCCTAAGATGGCTTTGGTGTTCAACTTCAGCCCAAGCTGAAATTTCCAAATCATTGCCCATCAACCAATCTACAGGTAAGGTGGGGGACACTGCCACTCTCTTTGGGCCTGTGACCCCCTCCCAGCTGAGATTGACTATGGCCATGGGGTGATCTGTTCTGACACCATCAATGTTGGTCACCTGGTATTTAAACTCAGGTAAAAACTGGTGAGGGGGGACTAGTTTCCCTGCCACCATGGTGACACTAGCCCCTGTGTCCCTAAAGGCCACAGCTTTCTGACCATTAATTATTGGCTCCAATCTGTACCTGCCCAACGCTGTGGGACCCATGGTAAAGGTGGCAAATCCTATACCACCATCAGAGTCAGAGGAGTCTGTTGGGGGGTCCCTGTCTAAACTAGGGCTCACCTCTGTTCCTCTTGCAAAAGGGTGCACTACTCCCAACTGGAGGATTACTACTGGTAGTACCAGGAGGGGTGGTAGTAGTTGTGGGAGGAACATTTTCTTTATTGCCAATCCTGGGGCAACTGGGATCAGTTTTCCAGTGCCCAGGCTTTTTACAGACATGGCAATATGGTTTCTTTTCAGGAGAGGAAGGAGTTTGGGACCCACCCCCAGAAGAGGAATTTTGGGGCCCTGTAGGGGACTTATCCTTAGATTTATCCCCACCTTTCTCTTGGGACTTAGTAGAATCTTTCTTCTGGTCACCACCCTGATTTCTAGTTTTTACTCTGGTTCTGACCCATTTGTCTGCCTTCTTTCCCAATTCTTGGGGAGAGGTCAGATCAGAGTCCACCAGATACTGGTGCAAAAGCTGGTTTTGACAATTATTAAGGATCTGCTCCCTCATAATCAAATTGTACAATCCAAAAAGTCATGCACTTTGTTGCCATGTATCCAACCTTCCAGAGCCTTTGTAGCACAATCTACAAAATCAACCCGGTCTTGAGTCTGAGTTTTTTGGGTGTCTCTGAACTTCAACCTATACTGTTCAGTGGTTAGGCCAAACCCATCTATCAGAGACTCTTCAAGACTGTGTAATTGTCAGCATCCTCTTCTCTTACAGTGAGGAGCTTGTCTCTACCTTTGTCTGCAAAGGAGAGCCACAAGATTGCTGCCCACTGCCTCTGGGGGACCTTCTGAACTTTATAGGCCCTCTCCAGTGCAGTTATCCATTTGTGGATGTCATCCCCACTCTGGTAGGGAGGGACAATCTTGTTTAGGTTTCTATGGTCATAAGACCTTTCCCTATCTCTAGGGATATTGCTGCCACCATGGGACTCTAGTCCCAACTTTCTTCTCTCCCTAAGGAGATCTAGGGATTCCCTATCTAAAGCCAATTGCTTCTTTCTGATTTCCAGCTGAGTTTCCTCATACTGGACCAGTCTGTTTCTCCTCTCATGAGAGGATTCCCTCTTGTGAGAGGAGATAGAGCTCCCTATTGAGGTGCCAGAGTGGTTAGACTCCTGCGAAGAAGATCTAGACCTTCTGGGCACACTCACAATCCTTCCTGGGGGGGCAAAGGGGGCATCATTCTGATCCTCCTCTTCCTCCTCCTCAGGAGGGGTTGGATTATCCAGGTCAGGGCCATTGTCGCCCTCCTGGCCAGTTTCAGAGGGGGGGCTGGGGGTACTGGTACCCCTGGTCCCTTCCTCATCTTCTGCCCCACCCTCAGCTCCTACCCCTTCAGTCCCCAAGGGCTTACTAAGGTCATAAGCCACCAACAACTCCTTGAGGTGTTGGGTGGTGGGGCTTTGGCCTGTCCTTATTTTTCTCAAGTTGCATAAAGCTCTCAATTCCAAGAATGGGAGTGTATCATACTTGGAGGGTGGAAGCTCAATGGCTTCCTGCAAGTATTCTTTGGATCCTGCCCTTAAAGACATTACTAGTGTGGTGTGGTGTATGCACTACCTACTCTAGTGTGGCCTACTAAACTCTCTTGAGTTGTAGAAAGGGTTGTGCTATCCCTTAACACACAACTCTAAGTTCAGTAGAACTTACTGTATTCTAAGCTTAAATTATATGTACCTTAGGTACCTTTAGTGGTTTTCAGTTGATCAATTCAATTGAGATTATCTGGTAAAACAATAGCAAGCTGGAATCCCACACGCTGCACACCAATGTGAGAAGTTGGCCTGGTATATGCTGTCCACTAATTATAGTGGGCACCTTGCACCAGTCCAAACAACCCCTTATTGGAGATAGGTTAAAGACAACCTTATTGAAAGCTATCCTAGTGGTAGCTATGGAGAGCAGCCTTCAGGCTAAGTCTTGAAGGAATGTAAAGCAGCTTGTTTTACCAGTCTATAATCTCTTGAGTGACCAAATGAAAGAGCACCACACCAGGTATATATTCAAAATATATGTATTTATTGCTAAACACACCCCTCTAGTCTCTTTATGAGGCTAGAGTTCGAAGTACATAAGTTAGAAGTTATTTAAACACAGTAATAGCACAAATACACGTTTGGGCCCTAGGGGCGTACCAAACCATATACCAATAAAGTGGTATGCGAACCACGACTGAACTAGACACTAGGCCTAGAGCCTCTAGAAGTGCTTGGACCACAAGGAACCACCCAAGGTAGTGACACAGGGGACCCACGGGAGACGCGTGCAGTGTAAATACACAACCGCGATACGCCGTTGACTTCTATGGAGAAAGTCGGGATCGGGAAATTAGAGAAAAGGGACACTTAAAAGAGGACTTGGACAAAACCCTTTGAGATCTAGGACTTTGAAGAGTCTCTACCCACGGGAGCACCGGAGTACTCGTGTTACCTCACCCAGGGAAGCCGGGTGCATAGGTGCCTTTCGGGGTCGGGTTTCGTCGTCGATTCGAATGGCGATCTGCTGCAAAGTGCTGCTGGCGACCAAGAGAAAAGTGTCCGGGTGGATCCAAGAGTGGATCGGAGTTCTGAAGAACCTGAAAGCAGAGGGGACAGAGTCTGGGTCACTAGCCAGTGACCAGGAAGGCGATGGACAGATGCCCACCGATGTCGAGTGCTTCAGGTGCGTTGACGGTCATCTTGACTCTTCAGCCACGAGGTCCAGGAGGTGTTGTCGGCAACCAGGAGCAGGATTCGGGCTGGTACACGATGTCTGTCGAGTGCTGAGGTGTCGGCGACCAGATTGGACCCAACAAGCCTTGGCAACGGCAAGTCTCGGTGAAGATGTAGATCTTCGATGGTGCAGACCAGCAAGGTCTGTGGAACTCACCCAGCAAGGGTAAGTGAGGGCAGGCCTGGAGCAACCAGGATGCCAAGTTAGAAAAGGATTGGCCTTCGTTAAGGGCTACTAGCCAACGGGCTAGCGACCGCGAAGGAGCCTCGTGACACCGCACGTGGATCTGGCTTACAGGACACTCGTGGAGTGGGGGCCAGTGATCTTCGGTGCAGTTGGTGCGGGAGGCTAGGGCTACTCGGAGCCCAAAGCACGACTTCTTGGTAGACCCAGAAGAGGATACACTTGCAAATGTGCTCGGTGTCCAGGGGTCACGGTCTCAAGTCACCCACGATAGCCACGGGCCTCAGCTTTGCTGGGGACTCAGGGTAGCCTCGGGGAAGTCTGAGAATCCACCTCTGGTGATGCGATGACTTCGGCGTCCGACGGTAGCTTCAGAAATGCGAACCGGACAGATGCTTCTTTGGTGCCTGCCAAGCAGGGGAGTCACTCCTTGACCCCAAGGGAGATTCTTCTGTCCTCTAATCGTGAGTAGAGCGTCGAAGGTCCAGGATTCAGTTACAGAGTTTCGTCCAGGGATAATCTAAAGTCCTAAGGACTGGGTTCCTATCTTTATACTAAAGATAGGGGTTGGACTACTCTGTGGCCCCACCTATGGGTGGGTCAGGGCAGAGGGGTGGCTACACCCCTTTCCCTTTGTCCAGTTCACGCCAAAGCAGGGGCTGCAAGCCCCTGATCCGGTTTGAACTGGGGTATGCACAGGGACACCAAATGTGCCCCCAGTGCAGGACTTCAAAGCACCCGAAAGTGCTCCCGCCCAGCCCCAATACACATTATCCTGTCTGGGGAGGTGGTCACACCTCCCTGGGACAGGAAACCTATTGTCCAGGCCTCCCCTGCCGGAGTTTCGTCCAGCAGCAGGAGGCCAGACTCGTGTCTGTGGCAGCAGCATCCATTTTGTGATGCCAGGGCTCTGGAAAGAAGTTACCGGACTAGTCAGAGTTAACATGTCTTTCCCTCTAGAAGGGTGGAATGCTACCCCCGCCGCCAGGATTGGCGGGGGTAGTATTCCAAGATGTTTGACACCAAACACGACATGTTTAGGTGCAGCCATTCCAAAGTTAGCATTTTACCGCGAGGATATAATGTGCTTAAGAGTATATGGTCAGGCTGCACTACAAACAGCATCAGAGAAGGGTCTCAGAACGCTGCAGAGGGGCCCTGCTCATGCAGGGGCACCCCTCACATAGGAACCACGCACTCTGCCTTCAGGATTGATAAGGCCTGCCTTAGGAGTGACTTATAGGTTTATATGTGTGTATGTATTTAGTGATATAGGTAACCTATATCACAGTAAGGGGTGCATGCACCACCTTACCCAGGCTGCAGTAGCAGACCTGTGGTGTCAGTTTGGATGGCCTTCCAGGGGTGGGATAATACATGCTCCAGCCCCTGGCAGGCCTCTGAGGTACCTATGCCCTTGGTACATAATATACCATATACTAGGGACTTATAAGGGCACTCCAGATTCCAATCAGAGATGTGCCTAAGGCACATGGAAACCTTTTACAGAGATAGCAGATAGACTGGGGCCCTGAATAGCAGGATCCCAGTCCAACTAAGTCATAAACCAGCAAAACACCATAAAAAAAGTGGGGGCAACCATATAGTCAGATTCCACCTTCCTACAGCAGGTACAGACTGGAGCCAATGATTAATGGTCAGAAAGCTGTGGCATTTAGGGACACAGGGGCTAGTGTCACCATGGTGGCAGGGAAACTAGTCCCCCCTCACCAGCTTTTACCTGAGTTTAAATACCAGGTGACCAACATTGATGGTGTCAGAACAGATCACCCCATGGCCATAGTCAATCTCAGCTGGGAGGGGGTCACAGGCCCAAAGAGAGTGGCAGTGTCCCCCACCTTACCTGTAGATTGCCTGATGGGCAATGATTTGGAAATTTCAGCCTGGGCTGAAGTTGAACACCAAACCCATCTTAGGATGTTGGGCGTCCCTGTAAAGGTTAGTGGGGCTGTGATGGCCACAGCCCCAGCCCAAGAATTTGGAGAGATGGAGCCTGAAAGAATGGCCCACTCTCCCCCAAAAGAGAGCACAAGGGTTGAAGAAAAGTCTTCTTCCCTCCAGACAGTAGGTAAGGGTCAGCCTCCTCAGGGAACTGACTCTACCCCTAGTGAAGGAACTGCCCCAGAGGTAGTCAGGCCTGGCCTGGCCACACCCCTGATGGCAGAGGACCCTTCCAAGGTGGTACCCAGTCTGGAGCAGGTAACCTGCCCCTCTCTACCCTGCCTCAGCCAGCCCAGGGCTGCAGAGGTCAGGGAGGTCAGTGGACCCCCAGGGCCCCCTGTCCAGAGGAACCCCCATCAGCAGATTAGGGGCACCCAGTCTAGTAGCCCTAGCCAGGTGAAAACTCCTCTACACACTGAGGGATCCCCCATGCCTTTATGTAGGGACCTCCCCAGAAGGACTCTGGTAGGCAAGGGCAAACCTGGGACCTGAAGGTTCCAAACCTGCCCTGTCCCTCCAGTAGTCCATCCAAAGGGACCCAACCGCCAGCTGTAGGCAGCCAAAGGTTGACCCTTAGAGCAAAGTGCAACTCAGTCATGGAAAGACAGGCATACATGGTGACCAGTGGTCTGAGGAAGCTGAGGCCAACATTCCTAGGGCCTCACTTCATTACTCAGACACCTCACCAGCCTTGTACTTTACCTAAGCACACCACAGGTAGTGATTCCCCATGGTGGAGACCCTCTCATACCCTTAGGGTGAGGGATTGCTTAGTGGACCATAAGACAGGGGGCAACCATGCTAGTTCAGGTGCTTCCTTATATGACCACTTAGTCAATGAAGGCTCAACTGGCCAAGGTTAGCCTTATCTCCTTTCGTTTGGGGGGGGGTTATGTAGGAAGGTGGAATCTGACTATATGGTTGCCCCCACTTTTTTTATGGTGTTTTGATGGTTTATGACTTAGTTGGACTGGGATCCTGCTATTCAGGGCCCCAGTCTATCTGCTTTCTCTGTAAAAAGGTTTCCATGTGCCTTAGGCACATCTCTGATTGGAATCTGGAGTGCCCTTATAAGTCCCTAGTATATGGTATACTATGTACCCAGGGCATAGGTACCTCAGAGGCCTACCAGGGGCTGCAGCATGTATTGTGCCACCCCTGGAAGGCCATCCAAACTGACACCACAGGTCTGCTACTGCAGAATGGGTAAGGTGGTGCATGCACCCCTTACTGTGATATAGGTTACCTATATCACTACATACATACACACATATAAACCTATAAGTCACTCCCATGGCAGGCCTTATCAATCCTGAAGGCAGAGTGCGTGGTTCCTATGTGAGGGGTGCCCCTGCATGAGCAGGGCCCCTCTGCAGCGTTCGGAGACCCTTCTCTGATGCTGTTTGTAGTGCAGCCTGACCATATACTCTTAAGCGCATTATAACCTCGCGTTAAATGCTAACTTTGGAATGGCTGCACCTAAACATGTCGTGTTTGGTGTCAAACATCTTGGAATACTACCCCCCGCCAATTCTGGTGGCGGGGGTAGCATTCCACCCTTCTAGAGGGAAAGACATGTTAACTCTGGCTAGCCCGGTAACTTCTTTCCAAAGCCCTGGCATCACAAAATGGATGCTGCTGCCACAGACACGAGTCTGGCCTCCTGCTGCTGGACGAAACTCCGGCAGGGGAGGCCTGGACAATAGGTTTCCTGTCCCAGGGAGGTGTGACTGTAGGAGAGTAGGATCTGCTTCACATGGGTACCCCCACTTTTTGCTGATGCTTCACTGTTTTTCGACATTAGTCTGGCTGGGGCCCTGCTAATCAGAACCCCAGCCTAGCTGCTCCTCTCTAAAATGGTTTCCATGTGCCTTAGGCACATCTCTGATTGGGATCTGGAGTGCCCTTATAAGTCCCTAGTATATGGTATACTATGTACCAAGGGCATAGGTACCTCAGAGGCCTGCCAGGGGCTGCAGCATGTATTATGCCACCCCTGGAAGGCCATCCAAACTGACACCACAGGTCTGCTACTGCAGCTTGGGTAAGGTGGTGCAAGCACCCCTTACTGTGATATAGGTTACCTATATCACGAAATACATACACACATATAAACCTATAAGTCACTCCTAAGGCAGGCCTTATCAATCCTAAAGGCAGAGTGCATGGTTCCTATGTGAGAGGGTGCCCCTGCATGAGCAGGGCCCCTCTGCAGCGTTCGGAGACCATCTCTGATGCTGTTTGTAGTGCAGCCTGACCATATACTCTTAAGCGCATTATATCCTCGCGGTAAAATGCTAACTTTGGAATGGCTGTACCTAAACATGTCGTGTTTGGTGTCAAACATCTTGGAATACTACCCCCCGCCAATCCTGGCGGCGGGGGTAGCATTCCACCCTTCTAGAGGGAAAGACATGTTAACTCTGACGAGTCCGGTAACTTCTTTCCAGAGCCCTGGCATCACAAAATGGATGCTGCTGCCACAGACACGAGTCTGGCCTCCTGCTGCTGGACGAAACTCCGGCAGGGGAGGCCTGGACAATAGGTTTCCTGTCCCAGGGAGGTGTGACCACCTCCCCAGACAGGATAATGTGTATTGGGGCTGGGCGGGAGCACTTTCGGGTGCTTTGAAGTCCTGCACTGGGGGCACATTTGGTGTCCCTGTGCATACCCCAGTTCAAACCGGATCAGGGGCTTGCAGCCCCTGCTTTGGCGCAAACTGGACAAAGGGAAAGGGGTGTAGCCACCCCTCTGCCCTGACCCACCCATAGGTGGGGCCACAGAGTAGTCCAACCCCTATTTTTAGAATAAAGGTAGGAACCCAGTCCTTAGGACTTTAGATTATACCTGGACGAAACTCTGACACTGAATCCTGGACCTTCGACGCTCTACGACAAGATTAGAGGACTGAAGAATCTCCCTTGGGGTCAAGGAGTGACTCCCCTGCTTGGCAGGCACCAAAGAAGCATCTGTCTGGTTCGCATTACTGAAGCTCCCGTCGGACACCAAAGTCATCGCATCACCAGACGTGGATTCTCAGACTTCCCCGAGGCTACCCTGAGTCCCCAGCAAAGCTGAGGCCCGTGGCTATCGTGGGTGACTTGAGACCGTGACCCCTGGACACCGAGCACATTTGCAAGTGCACCATCTTCTAGGTCTTCCAAGAAGTCGTGCTTTGGGCTCCGAGTAGCCCTAGCCTCCAGCACCACCTGCACCGAAGATCACTGGCCCCCACTCCACAAGTGTCCTGCAAGCCAGCTCCACGTGCGGCATCACGAGGCTCCTTCGCGGTCGCTAGCCCGTTGGCTAGTAGCCCTTAACGAAGGCCAATCTTTTCCTTTCTTGGCATCCTGGTTGCTCCAGGCCTGCCCTCACTTACCCTCACTGGGTGAGTTCCACAGACCTTGCTGGTCTGCACCATCGACGATCTTCATCTTACTCGAGACTTGCCGTTGCCAAGGTTTGTTGGGTCCAATCTGGTCGCCGACACCTCAGCACTCGACAGACATCGAGCACCAGCCCGAATCCTGCTCCTGGTCGCCGACAACACCTCCCGGACCTCGTGGCTGAAGAGTCAAGATGACTGTCAACGCACCTGAAGCACTCAACATCGGTGGGCATCTGTCAATCGCCTTCCTGGTCACTGGCTAGTGACCCAGACTCTGTCCCCTCTGCTTTCAGGTTCACCAGAACTCCGATCCACTCTTGGATCCACCCGGACACTTTTCTCTTGGCCGCCAGCAGCACTTTGCAGCAGATCGCCATTCGAATCGACGACGAAACCCGACCCCGAAAGACACCTATGCACCCGGCTTCCCTGGGTGAGGTAACACGAGTACTCCGGTGCTCCCGTGGGTAGAGACTCCTCAAAGTCCTAGATCTCAAAGGGTTTTGTCCTAGTCCTCTTTTAAGTGTCCCTTTCCTCTATTTTCCCGATCCCGACTTTCTCCATAGAAGTTAACGGCGTATCGCGGTTGTGTATTTACACTGCACGCGTCTCCCGTGGGTCCCCTGTGTCACTACCTTGGGTGGTTCCTTGTGGTCCAAGCACTTCTAGAGGCTCTAGGCCTAGTGTCTAGTTCAGTCGTGGTTCGCATACCACTTTATTGGTATATGGTTTGGTACGCCCCTAGGGCCCAAACGTGTATTTGTGCTATTACTGTGATTTAAGATCTTATAACCTATGTACTTTGAACTCTAGCCTCATAAAGAGACTAGAGGGGTGTGTTTAGTAATAAATACATATATTTTGAATATATACCTGGTGTGGTGCTCTTTCATTTGGTCACTCAAGAGATTATAGACTGGTAAAACAAGCTGCTTTACATTCCTTCAAGACTTAGCCTGAAGGCTGCTCTCCATAGCTACCACTAGGATAGCTTTCAATAAGGTTGTCTTTAACCTATCTACCATAAGAGTCGATTTGGACTGGTGCAAGGTGCCCACTATAATTAGTGGACAGCATATGCCAGGCCAACTTCTCACATTGGTGTGCAGCGTGTGGGATTCCAGCTTGCTATTGTTTTACCAGATAATCTCAATTGAATTGATCAACTGAAAACCACTAAAGGTACCTAAGGTACATATAATTTAAGCTTAGAATAAACAGTAAGTTCTACTGAACTTAGAGTTGTGTGTTAAGGGATAGCACAACCCTTTCTACAACTCAAGAGAGTTTAGTAGGCCACACTAGAGTAGGTAGTGCATACACCACACCACACTAGTAATGTCTTTAAAGGGAGGATCCAAAGAATCCTTGCAGGAAGCCAGTGAGCTTCCACCCTCCAAGTATGATACACTCCCATTCTTGGAATTGAGAGCTTTATGCAACTTGAGAAAAATAAGGACAGGCCAAAGCCCACCACCCAACACCTCAAGGAGTTGTTGGTGGCTTATGACCTTAGTAAGCCTGAAGGGACTGAAGGGGTAGGAGCTGAGGGTGGGGCAGAAGAAGAGGAGGACGCTAGGGGTACCAGTACCCCCAGCCCCCCCTCTTAAACTGGCCAGGAGGGTGACAATGACACTGACCTGGAAAACCCAATCCCTCCTGTGGATGATGATGAGGATGATCAAAATGATGCCCTCTTTGTCCCCCAGGAAGGATTAAGAGTGTGCCCAGAAGGTCTAGGTCTCCTTCTCAGGAGTCTAACCACTCTGACACCTCTATAGGGAGCTCTGTCTCATCTCATAGGAGAGAATCCTCTCATGAGAGAAGAAAGAGGCTAGTCCAGTATGAGGAAACTCAGCTGGAACTCAGAAAAAAGCAATTAGCTTTAGATAGAGAATCCCTAGATCTCCTTAGAGAGAGAAGAAAGTTGGGACTAGAGTCCCATGGTGGCAGCCATGTCCCTAGAGATAGGGAAAGGTCCTATGACCATAGGAACCTGAGCAAGATTGTCCCTCCCTACCAGAGTGGGGATGATATCCACAAATGGATAACTGCTTTAGAGAGGGCCTGTAAAGTACAGAAGGTCCCTCAGGAGCAGTGGGCAGCAATCTTGTGGCTCTCCTTTGCTGACAAAGGTAGAGACAAGCTCCTCACTGTTAGAGAGGAGGATGCTGACAATTACAAGGTCTTGAAGAGTGCTCTTATTGATGGGTTTGGCCTAACCACTGAACAGTACAGGTTGAAGTTCAGAGACACCCAAAAGCACAGACTCAAGACTGGGTAGACTATGTGGATTGTTCTGCCAAGGCTCTGGAAGGCTGGTTGATGGGCAGTAAGGTGTGTGACTTCTCAGGATTGTATAATCTGATAATGAGGGAGCAGATTCTTAATAACTGTCAAAATCAGCTGTTGCATCAATACCTGGTTGACTCTGATCTGACCTCTCCCCAAGAATTGGGAAAGAAGGCAGACAAATGGGTCAGAACCAGGGTGAAGCAGAAGGTACAGAACCAAGGTGGGGAAACCAAGAGGCAAGATGCTAAGAACTCTGACAAGGGTGGGGAGAAGGGTAAAGATCAAAAGTCTTCATCAGGCCCCCAAAAATCTTCTTTTGGTGGGGATTCCCAGTCTACCAAGGGTAAAGTCAAAAGAAAACCATGGTGCAAGGTCTGTAAGCAAAAGACCCACTGGACCAGTGATTGCACCAAGTCCAAAGACTCCAGTCCAGCAACCACCAATGCCCCTAAGGCACCTGTTCCCCCTAGTACAGTTGGTGGAAGTGCTCCAGCAAAGGGTTTAGTAGGGTTCACCCTGGGAACTGAGTTGGGCTCTGACTTAGTCAGGGAACTGACTCAGGCTGTGCTAGTCTGTGATGGAGGCATGGATGTGACCTCCACTGTGAGTCCCAGTAATCTGGGCAAGTACAGACAACAGCCTTTAATTAATGGACGTGAGGCTTTGGCATTTAGGGACACAGGGGCAAGTGTCACAATGGTGACACAAGACCTTGTGCTACCTGGGCAAGTTATGCTTGGTGAAATGTACCAAGTGACCAATGCTAGCAATGTCAGAACAGACCATACTCTGGCAGTTGTTAACTTCTCCTGGGGAGTGGTAACTGGCCTTAAGAAGGTTGTGGTAAGTGCAAACCTACCAGTTGAATGCTTGCTTGGCAATGACTTGGAGACTTCTGCTTGGGCAGAAGTGGAGCTCAGGACCCATGCAGAAATGCTGGGGATCCCTGCAGATGTGTTTGCTGTGACCAGGTCACAAGCCAAAATGTCTAGCACTGAACAGGCCTTGGATTCTGGAAGAATGGACCAAGTGCCTTCCAAGAGGAGGAGTAGTAGGGTTAAGGCAGTGCCTTCCCCCTTGGCTCAGGAGGAAGATCAGTCCCTTGAGGGGGATGATCTCAGCCCTGAAGAAGGAACTGTCCCAGAGGAACTGGAACCTGACCAGGTTGAGTTCTTGGGGACAGGGGGACCTTCTAGGGCAGATCTGAGCCAGGAGCAGCAGAGCTGCCCCTCCCTTGAACCCCTCAGACAGCAAGCTGCTGCTGAGGCTGCTGGGAAAGCTAGTGGTCCCCATACAGTGTATTGGGATGATGGACTCCTGTACTCAGAGAGTAGAGACCCCAAGCCTGGTGCTACCAGGAGGTTGGTAATACCTTTGAAGTTCAGGGGCTTCCTATTGACCCTAGCCCATGATATTCCCTTAGCAGGACACCTGGGCCAGAACAAGACTTGGGACAGAATTGTCCCTCACTTTCACTGGCCCCACATGTCTGAAGACAGTAAGGAGTTTTGTCGCTCCTGTGTAACCTGCCAAGCCAGTGGCAAAGCAGGTGGCACTACAAAGGCCCCCTGATACCACTACCTGTGGTGGGGGTGCCCTTTGAGAGGGTAGGGATTGACATTGTTGGTCCCATGGATCCCCAAACAGCCTCTGGGCACAGGTTTATCCTGGTGGTAGTGGATCATGCCACCAGGTACCAGAAGCTATTCCCCTAAGGACCACTACAGCACCTGTGGTGGCAAGGGCCCTCCTGGGAATCTTCTCAAGAGTGGGCTTTCCTAAGGAGGTAGTATCAGACAGGGGTGCTAACTTCATGTCTGGGTACTTGAAAGCAATGTGGAAGGAGTGTGGAGTGACTTACAAGTTCACCACACCCTATCACCCACAATGCAATGGTTTAGTTGAGAGATTCAACAAAACCTTGAAGGGCATGATTAAAGGGCTCCCAGAAAAGCTTAGGCGTAGATGGGACATACTCTTGCCCTGCCTTTTATTCGCATATAGGGAGGTGCCTCAGAAGGGGTTGGTTACAGCCCTTTTGAAGTTCTGTTTGGCCACCCTGTGAGGGGTCCACTGTGCTTGGTGAAGGAAGGATGGGAGTTACCTCTCAAGCCCCCAAAGCAAGATATAGTGGACTATGTACTTGGTCTCCGCTCCAGGATGGCTGAGTACATGAAAAAGGCAACCAAAAACCTTGAGGCTAGCCAGGAACTTCAGAAGGCCTGGCATGACCAAAGGCTGTTCTGACTGTTTACCAGCCAGGACAGAAGGTGTGGGTGTTGGAGCCAGTGGCCCCAGCAGCTCTCCAAGAGAAATGGAGTGGACCCCACACTATTGTTGAGCAGAAGGGTGAGGTCACTTATTTAGTGGACCTAGGAACACCCAGGAGTCCCCACAGGGTTCTCCATGTCAACAGGTTAAAACCATATGTGGACAGGGCAGACATGGGCTTGCTCATGGCTACTGATGAAGGGCAGGAGGAAGAGAGTGACCCACTCCCTGACCTGCTCTCACAGAACCCTGACGATGGGTCAGTTGATGGTGTAGCCTTGGCAGGCAGCCTCACTACCCAGCAACAAACTGATTGCAGGCAAGTCCTCAATCAGTTTAGACATATGTTTTCACTGACACCCAGTCAGACCACCTGGTGCACTCATGAAGTGGACACTGGGGACAGTCTGCCTATTAAAAACAAGATTTATAGGCAACCTGACCATGTCAGGGACTGTATCAGGACTGAAGTCCAGAAAATGTTGGAATTGGGAGTAATTGAGCCCTCAGACAGCCCTTGGGCTAGTCCAGTAGTCCTAGTACCGAAACCTCACACCAGTGGTGGAAAAAGAGAGATGAGGTTTTGTGTAGACTACAGGGGTCTCAATGCAGTCACTAGGACTGATGCCCATCCAATACCCAGGGCAGATGAGCTCATAGATACTTTGGCCTCTGCCAAATATCTCAGCACATTTGACCTAACAGCTGGCTACTGGCAGATCAGACTAGCTGATACTGCAAAGCCCAAGACAGCATTCTCAACCCCTAGTGGGCATTATCAATTTGTGGTAATGCCCTTTGGTCTGAAGAATGCACCTGCCACTTTCCAGAGGTTGGTGAACACAGTTCTCACAGGACTGGAAGCCTATAGTGCAGCTTATCTAGATGATATTGCTGTCTTTAGCTCCACCTGGGAGGATCACCTGGTCCACCTCAGGAATGTTTTACAGGCCCTGCAAAAGGCAGGCCTGACTATCAAGGCCACTAAGTGCCAGATAGGGCAGAGTCAAGTTGTGTACCTGGGCCACCTTGTGGGTGGAGGCCAGGTTCAACCTTTGCAGAGCAAGATCCAGACCATCATGGACTGGACTGCTCCCACTACCCAGACTCAGGTGAGAGCCTTCTTAGGCCTTACTGGGTACTATAGGAGATTTGTCAAGGGGTATGGATCAATAGTGACACCCTTGAATGACTTAACTTCTAAGAAAATGCCCAAAAAGGTTCAGTGGACAGTTAGCTGTCAAAAGGCATTTGATGACCTCAAGCAGGCCATGTGCACTGCTCCAATTCTGCAGAGTCCTGATTACTCCAAGAAGTTCATTGTTCAAACTGATGCATCTGAATTGGGGGTAGGGGCTGTACTGTCACAATTGAATGAAGAAGGTCAGGATCAGCCAGTAGCTTTTATTAGCAGAAGGCTGACCCCTAGAGAGAAACGTTGGTCAGCCATAGAGAGGAGGCCTTTGCTGTGGTCTGGGCTCTGAAGAAGTTGAGGCCATACTTGTTTGGTACACACTTCCTGGTTCAGACAGACCATAAGCCCCTCTTATGGCTAAAACAAATGAAGGGTGAAAACCCCAAACTGCTTAGGTGGTCCATTTCCCTACAGGGGATGGACTTTACAGTGGAACATAGGCCTGGGAGTAACCATGCGAATGCAGATGGACTCTCTAGGTATTTCCACTTAGAACATGAAGACTTAACTGGGCAAGGTTAGTTTAATGTCCCTACGTTTGGGGGGGGGGTTGTGTAGGAGAGTAGGATCTGCTTCACATGGGTACCCCCACTTTTTGCTGATGCTTCACTGTTTTTCGACATTAGTCTGGCTGGGGCCCTGCTAATCAGAACCCCAGCCTGGCCGCTCCTCTCTAAAATGGTTTCCATGTGCCTTAGGCACATCTCTGATTGGGATCTGGAGTGCCCTTATAAGTCCCTAGTATATGGTATACTATGTACCAAGGGCATAGGTACCTCAGAGGCCTGCCAGGGGCTGCAGCATGTATTATGCCACCCCTGGAAGGCCATCCAAACTGACACCACAGGTCTGCTACTGCAGCTTGGGTAAGGTGGTGCAAGCACCCCTTACTGTGATATAGGTTACCTATATCACGAAATACATACACACATATAAACCTATAAGTCACTCCTAAGGCAGGCCTTATCAATCCTAAAGGCAGAGTGCATGGTTCCTATGTGAGAGGGTGCCCCTGCATGAGCAGGGCCCCTCTGCAGCGTTCGGAGACCATCTCTGATGCTGTTTGTAGTGCAGCCTGACCATATACTCTTAAGCGCATTATATCCTCGCGGTAAAATGCTAACTTTGGAATGGCTGCACCTAAACATGTCGTGTTTGGTGTCAAACATCTTGGAATACTACCCCCACCAATCCTGGCGGCGGGGGTAGCATTCCACCCTTCTAGAGGGAAAGACATGTTAACTCTGACGAGTCCGGTAACTTCTTTCCAGAGCCCTGGCATCACAAAATGGATGCTGCTGCCACAGACACGAGTCTGGCCTCCTGCTGCTGGACGAAACTCCGGCAGGGGAGGCCTGGACAATAGGTTTCCTGTCCCAGGGAGGTGTGACCACCTCCCCAGACAGGATAATGTGTATTGGGGCTGGGCGGGAGCACTTTCGGGTGCTTTGAAGTCCTGCACTGGGGGCACATTTGGTGTCCCTGTGCATACCCCAGTTCAAACCGGATCAGGGGCTTGCAGCCCCTGCTTTGGCGCGAACTGGACAAAGGGATGTAGCCACCCCTCTGCCCTGACCCACCCATAGGTGGGGCCACAGAGTAGTCCAACCCCTATTTTTAGAATAAAGGTAGGAACCCAGTCCTTAGGACTTTAGATTATACCTGGACGAAACTCTGACACTGAATCCTGGACCTTCGACGCTCTACGACAAGATTAGAGGACTGAAGAATCTCCCTTGGGGTCAAGGAGTAACTCCCCTGCTTGGCAGGCACCAAAGAAGCATCTGTCCGGTTCGCATTACTGAAGCTCCCCTGGGGAGGGGTAACTGGCCTTAAGAAGGTTGTGGTAAGTGCAAACCTACCAGTCGAATGCTTGCTTGGCAATGACTTAGAGACTTCTGCTTGGGCAGAAGTGGAGCTCAGGACCCATACAGAAATGCTGGGGATCCCTGCAGATGTGTTTGCTGTGACCAGGTCACAAGCCAAAATGTCTAGCACTGAACAGGCCTTGGATTCTGGAAGAATGGACCAAGTGCCTTCCAAGAGGAGGAGTAGTAGGGTTAAGGCAGTGCCTTCCCCCTTGGCTCAGGAGGAAGATCAGTCCCTTGAGGGGGATGATCTCAGCCCTGAAGAAGGAACTGTCCCAGAGGAACTTGAACCTGACCAGGTTGAGTTCTTGGGGACAGGGGGACCTTCTAGGGCAGATCTGAGCCAGGAGCAGCAGAGCTGCCCCTCCCTTGAACCCCTCAGACAGCAAGCTGCTGCTGAGGCTGCTGGAAAAGCTAGTGGTCCCCATACAGTGTATTGGGATGATGGACTCCTGTACTCAGAGAGTAGAGACCCCAAGCCTGGTGCTACCAGGAGGTTGGTAATACCTTTGACGTTCAGGGGCTTCCTATTGACCCTAGCCCATGATATTCCCTTAGCAGGTCACCTGGGCCAGAACAAGACTTGGGACAGAATTGTCCCTCACTTTCACTGGCCCCACATGTCTGAAGACAGAAAGGAGTTTTGTCGCTCCTGTGTAACCTGCCAAGCCAGTGGCAAAGCAGGTGGCACTACAAAGTGATACCACTACCTGTGGTGGGGGTGCCCTTTGAAAGGGTAGGGATTGACATTGTTGGTCCCATGGATCCCCAAACAGCCTCTGGGCACAGGTTTATCCTGGTGGTAGTGGATCATGCCACCAGGTACCCAGAAGCTATTCCCCTCAGGACCACTACAGCACCTGTGGTGGCAAGGGCTCTCCTGGGAATCTTCTCAAGAGTGGGCTTTCCTAAGGAGGTAGTATCAGACAGGGGTGCTAACTTCATGTCTGGGTACTTGAAAGCAATGTGGAAGGAGTGTGGAGTGACTTATAAGTTCACCACACCCTATCACCCACAATGCAATGGTTTAGTTGAGAGATTCAACAAAACCTTGAAGGGCATGATTAAAGGGCTCCCAGAAAAGCTTAGGCGTAGATGGGACATACTCTTGCCCTGCCTTTTATTCGCATATAGGGAGGTGCCTCAGAAGGGGGTTGGTTACAGCCCTTTTGAACTTCAGTTTGGCCACCCTGTGAGGGGTCCACTGTGCTTGGTGAAGGAAGGATGGGAGTATCCTCTCAAGCCCCCAAAGCAAGATATAGTGGACTATGTACTTGGTCTCCGCTCCAGGATGGCTGAGTACATGAAAACGGCAACCAAAAACCTTGAGGCTAGCCAGGAACTTCAGAAGGCCTGGCATGACCAAAAGGCTGTTCTGACTGTTTACCAGCCAGGACAGAAGGTGTGGGTGTTGGAGCCAGTGGCCCCAGCAGCTCTCCAAGATAAATGGAGTGGACCCCACACAATTGTTGAGCAGAAGGGTGAGGTTACTTATTTAGTAGACCTAGGAACACCCAGGAGTCCCCACAGGGTTCTCCATGTCAACAGGTTAAAACCATATGTGGACAGGGCAGACATGGGCTTGCTCATGGCTACTGATGAAGGGCAGGAGGAAGAGAGTGACCCACTCCTGACCTGCTCTCACAGAACCCTGACGATGGGTCAGTTGATGGTGTAGCCTTGGCAGGCAGCCTCACTACCCAGCAACAAACTGATTGCAGGCAAGTCCTCAATCAGTTTAGACATATGTTTTCACTGACACCCAGTCAGACCACCTGGTGCACTCATGAAGTGGACACTGGGGACAGTCTGCCTATTAAAAACAAGATTTATAGGCAACCTGACCATGTCAGGGACTGTATCAGGACTGAAGTCCAGAAAATGTTGGAATTGGGAGTTATTGAACCTTCAGATAGCCCTTGGGCTAGTCCAGTAGTCCTTGTACCGAAACCTCACACCAGTGGTGGAAAAAGAGAGATGAGGTTTTGTGTGGACTACAGGGGTCTCAATGCAGTCACTAGGACTGATGCCCATCCAATACCAAGGGCAGATGAGCTCATAGATACTTTGGCCTCAGCCAAATATCTCAGCACATTTGACTTGACAGCTGGCTACTGGCAGATCAGACTAGCTGATACTGCAAAGCCCAAAACAGCATTCTCAACCCCTAGTGGGCATTATCAATTTGTGGTGATGCCCTTTGGTCTGAAGAATGCACCTGCCACTTTCCAGAGGTTGGTGAATACAGTTCTCACAGGTCTGGAAGCCTATAGTGCAGCTTATCTAGATGATATTGCTGTCTTTAGCTCCACCTGGGAGGATCACCTGGTCCACCTCAGGAATGTTTTACAGGCCCTGCAAAAGGCAGGCCTGACTATCAAGGCCACTAAGTGCCAGATAGGGCAGAGTCAGGTTGTGTACCTGGGCCACCTTGTGGGTGGAGGCCAGGTTCAACCTTTGCAGAGCAAGATCCAGACCATCATGGACTGGACTGCTCCCACTACCCAGACTCAGGTGAGAGCCTTCTTAGGCCTGACTGGGTACTATAGGAGATTTGTCAAGGGGTATGGATCAATAGTGACACCCCTGAATGACTTAACTTCTAAGAAAATGCCCAAAAAGGTTCAGTGGACAGTTAGCTGTCAAAAGGCATTTGATGACCTCAAGCAGGCCATGTGCACTGCTCCAATTCTGCAGAGTCCTGATTACTCCAAGAAGTTCATTGTTCAAACTGATGCATCTGAATTGGGGGTAGGGGCTGTACTGTCACAATTGAATGAAGAAGGTCAGGATCAGCCAGTAGCTTTCATTAGCAGAAGGCTGACCCCTAGAGAGAAACGTTGGTCAGCCATAGAGAGGGAGGCCTTTGCTGTGGTCTGGGCTCTGAAGAAGTTGAGGCCATACTTGTTTGGTACACACTTCCTGGTTCAGACAGACCATAAGCCCCTCTTATGGCTAAAACAAATGAAGGGTGAAAACCCCAAACTGCTTAGGTGGTCCATTTCCCTACAGGGGATGGACTTTACAGTGGAACATAGGCCTGGGAGTAACCATGCGAATGCAGATGGACTCTCTAGGTATTTCCACTTAGAACATGAAGACTTAACTGGGGTTGTGTAGGAGAGTAGGATCTACTTCACATGGGTACCCCCACTTTTTGCTGATGCTTCACTGTTTTTCGACATTAGCCTGGCTGGGGCCCTGCTAATCAGAACCCCAGCCTAGCTGCTTCCTCTCTAAAATGGTTTCCATGTGCCTTAGGCACATCACTGATTGGGATCTGGAGTGCCCTTATAAGTCCCTAGTATATGGTATACTATGTACCAAGGGCATAGGTACCTCAGAGGCCTGCCAGGGGCTGCAGCATGTATTATGCCACCCCTGGAAGGCCATCCAAACTGACACCACAGGTCTGCTACTGCAGCCTGGGTAAGGTGGTGCATGCACCCCTTACTGTGATATAGGTTACCTATATCACGAAATACATACACACATATAAACCTATAAGTCACTCCTAAGGCAGGCCTTATCAATCCTAAAGGCAGAGTGCGTGGTTCCTATGTGAGAGGGTGCCCCTGCATGAGCAGGGCCCCTCTGCAGCGTTCGGAGACCATCTCTGATGCTGTTTGTAGTGCAGCCTGACCATATACTCTTAAGCGCATTATATCCTCGCGGTAAAATGCTAACTTTGGAATGGCTGCACCTAAACATGTCGTGTTTGGTGTCAAACATCTTGGAATACTACCCCCCGCCAATCCTGGTGGCGGGGGTAGCATTCCACCCTTCCAGAGGGAAAGACATGTTAACTCTGACTAGTCCGGTAACTTCTTTCCAGAGCCCTGGCATCACAAAATGGATGCTGCTGCCAAAGACACGAGTCTGGCCTCCTGCTGCTGGACGAAACTCCGGCAGGGGAGGCCTGGACAATAGGTTTCCTGTCCCAGGGAGGTGTGACTCCCCTGCTTGGCAGGCACCAAAGAAGCATCTGTCCGGTTCGCATTTCTGAAGCTCCCGTCGGACGCCGAAGTCATCGCATCACCAGAGGGTAAGTGAGGGCAGGCCTGGAGCAACCAGGATGCCAAGTAAGGAAAAGATTGGCCTTCGTGAAGGGCTACTAGCCAACGGGCTAGCGACCGCGAAGGAGCCTCGTGACGCCGCACGTGGAGCTGGCTTACAGGACACTCGTGGAGTGGGGGCCAGTGATCTTCGGTGCAGGTGGTGCTGGAGGCTAGGGCTACTCGGAGCCCAAAGCACGACTTCTTGGGAGACCCAGAAGATGGTGCACTTGCAAATGTGCTCGGTGTCCAGGGGTCACGGTCTCAAGTCACCCACGATAGCCACGGGCCTCAGCTTTGCTGGGGACTCAGGGTAGCCTCGGGGAAGTCTGAGAATCCACCTCTGGTGATGCGATGACTTCGGCGTCCGACGGGAGCTTCAGTAATGCGAACCGGACAGATGCTTCTTTGGTGCCTGCCAAGCAGGGAGTCACTCCTTGACCCCAAGGGAGATTCTTCAGTCCTCTAATCTTGTCGTAGAGCGTCGAAGGTCCAGGATTCAGTTTCAGAGTTTCGTCCAGGTATAATCTAAAGTCCTAAGGACTGGGTTCCTACCTTTATTCTAAAAATAGGGGTTGGACTACTCTGTGGCCCCACCTATGGGTGGGTCAGGGCAGAGGGGTGGCTACACCCCTTTCCCTTTGTCCAGTTCGCGCCAAAGCAGGGGCTGCAAGCCCCTGATCCGGTTTGAACTGGGGTATGCACTAGGGACACCAAATGTGCCCCCAGTGCAGGACTTCAAAGCACCCGAAAGTGCTCCCGCCCAGCCCCAATACACATTATCCTGTCTGGGGAGGTGGTCACACCTCCCTGGGACAGGAAACCTATTGTCCAGGCCTCCCCTGCCGGAGTTTCGTCCAGCAGCAGGAGGCCAGACTCGTGTCTGTGGCAGCAGCATCCATTTTGTGATGCCAGGGCTCTGGAAAGAAGTTACCGGACTCGTCAGAGTTAACATGTCTTTCCCTCTAGAAGGGTGGAATGCTACCCCGCCACCAGGATTGGCGGGGGGTAGTATTCCAAGATGTTTGACACCAAACACGACATGTTTAGGTGCAGCCATTCCAAAGTTAGCATTTTACCGCGAGGATATAATGCGCTTAAGAGTATATGGTCAGGCTGCACTACAAACAGCATCAGAGATGGTCTCCGAACGCTGCAGAGGGGCCCTGCTCATGCAGGGGCACCCTCTCACATAGGAACCATGCACTCTGCCTTTAGGATTGATAAGGCCTGCCTTAGGAGTGACTTATAGGCTTCTAGGTGTGTATGTATTTCGTGATATAGGTAACCTATATCACAGTAAGGGGTGCATGCACCACCTTACCCAGGCTGCAGTAGCAGACCTGTGGTGTCAGTTTGGATGGCCTTCCAGGGGTGGCATAATACATGCTGCAGCCCCTGGCAGGCCTCTGAGGTACCTATGCCCTTGGTACATAGTATACCATATACTAGGGACTTATAAGGGCACTCCAGATCCCAATCAGAGATGTGCCTAAGGGACATGGAAACCATTTTAGAGAGGAAGCAGCTAGGCTGGGGTTCTGATTAGCAGGGCCCCAGCCAGACTAATGTCGAAAACCAGTGAAGCATCAGCAAAAAGTGGGGGTACCCATGTGAAGCAGATCCTACTCTCCTACATGGGTCACTAGCCAGTGACCAGGAAGGCGATGAGCAGATGCCCACCGATGTCGAGTGCTTCAGGTAGGTTGATGGTCGTCTTGACTCTTCAGCCACGAGGTCCAGGAGGCGTTGTCGGCGACCAGGAGCAGGATTCGGGCTGGTACACGATGTCTGTCGAGTGCTGAGGTGTCGGCGACCGGATTGCACCCAACAAGCCTTGGCAATGGCAAGTCTCGGTGAAGATGTAGATCGTCGATGGTGCAGACCAGCAAGGTCTGTGGAACTCACCCAGCAAGGGTAAGTGAGGGCAGGCCTGGAGCAACCAGGATTCCAAGTAAGAAAAGGATTGGCCTTTGTTAAGGGCTACTAGCCAACGGGCTAGCGACCGCGAAGGAGCCTCGTGATGCCGCACGTGGATCTGGCTTACAGGACACTCGTGGAGTGGGGGCCAGTGATCTTCGGTGCAGCTAGTGCTGGAGGCTAGGGCTACTCGGAGCCCAAAGCATGACTTCTTGGGAGACCCAGAAGAGGATGCACTTGCAAATGTGCTCGTGTCCAGGGGTCACGGTCTCAAGTCACCCACGATAGCCACGGGCCTCAGCTTTGCTGGGGACTCAGGGTAGCCTCGGCGAAGTCTGAGAATCCACCTCTGGTGATGCGATGACTTCGGCGTCCGACGGGAGCTTCAGAAATGCGAACCGGACAGATGCTTCTTTGGTGCCTGCCAAGCAGGGGAGTCACTCCTTGACCCCAAAGGAGATTCTTCTGTCCTCTAATCGTGAGTAGAGCGTCGAAGGTCCAGGATTCAGTTTCAGAGTTTCGTCCAGGGATAATCTAAAGTCCTAAGGACTGGGTTCCTACCTTTATTCTAAAGATAGGGGTTGGACTACTCTGTGGCCCCACCTATGGGTGGGTCAGGGCAGAGGGTGGCTACACCCCTTTCCCTTTGTCCAGTTCGCGCCAAAGCAGGGGCTGCAAGCCCCTGATCCGGTTTGAACTGGGGTATGCACAGGGACACCAAATGTGCCCCCAGTGCAGGACTTCAAAGCACCCGAAAGTGCTCCCGCCCAGCCCCAATACACATTATCCTGTCTGGGGAGGTGGTCACACCTCCCTGGGAAAGGAAACCTATTGTCCAGGCCTCCCCTGCCGGAGTTTCGTCCAGCAGCAGGAGGCCAGACTCGTGTCTGTGGCAGCAGCATCCATTTTGTGATGCCAGGGCTCTGGAAAGAAGTTACCGGACTAGTCAGAGTTAACATGTCTTTCCCTCTGGAAGGGTGGAATGCTACCCCCGCCGCCAGCATTGGCGGGGGGTAGTATTCCAAGATGTTTGACACCAAACACGACATGTTTAGGTGCAGCCATTCCAAAGTTAGCATTTTACCGCGAGGATATAATGCGCTTAAGAGTATATGGTCAGGCTGCACTACAAACAGCATCAGAGATGGTCTCCGAACGCTGCAGAGGGGCCCTGCTCATGCAGGGGCACCCTCTCACATAGGAACCATGCACTCTGCCTTTAGGATTGATAAGGCCTGCCTTAGGAGTGACTTATAGGTTTATATGTGTGTATGTATTTCGTGATATAGGTAACCTATATCACAGTAAGAGGTGCATGCACCACCTTACCCAGGCTGCAGTAGCAGACCTGTGGTGTCAGTTTGGATGGCCTTCCAGGGGTGGCATAATACATGCTGCAGCCCCTGGCAGGCCTCTGAGGTACCTATGCCCTTGGTACATAGTATACCATATACTAGGGACTTATAAGGGCACTCAGATCCCAATCAGTGATGTGCCTAAGGCACATGGAAACCATTTTAGAGAGGAAGCAGCTAGGCTGGGGTTCTGATTAGCAGGGCCCCAGCCAGGCTAATGTCGAAAAACAGTGAAGCATCAGCAAAAAGTGGGGGTACCCATGTGAAGCAGATCCTACTCTCCTACACCTATCTCCAATAAGGGGTTGTTTGGACTGGTGCAAGGTGCCCACTATAATTAGTGGACAGCATATACCAGGCCAACTTCTCACAATTTTACCCTGTGAAAAACCTTCTGCTGGGATATCATGAATCATGTTTGAGAGAAAACTAT
Organism: Calotriton arnoldi; assembly: GCA_963921515.1. Taxonomy (NCBI): domain Eukaryota; kingdom Metazoa; phylum Chordata; class Amphibia; order Caudata; family Salamandridae; genus Calotriton; species Calotriton arnoldi. The sequence goes on along the minus strand of CAWUFW010004398.1, from coordinate 765,602 downwards.
TTTCACATGCTTGTCCCATAGAGTTTTGGAAGGTGCTCCAGAAGCTAAAATGAGAGCATATTTTCTGTAAATTCACATTATCTTTCTCAGTCATGTGAGAATGAAGTCTGACATTCTCAGTAAAACATGTACATCCAACAAGGGCAGAGACTGTCAGTTGATTCCTTTGTGTTCTACTGCAGCTTCCCAGAGTGTTCTAAAGAACAACTAGAGTGCTATCAGCCTTACTTATGACAAAAGTATGGCACACCTGAAGCCATCTTGATTGGAATAAACTGGTAACACTTAAAACATTTAATTTAAAAAGGAACAAAATGATGGGGTTCATTTTGTCATAGAAATTATGGTTAGTGCTGTAGAAAGAAAAATTAGGACATGTTTCAAGTGTGATCTCAAATATCTTCCTGTTATATTTCAACAGGAGCAGCCTGCCAGTTGATGCCTTTGTGTTCTACTGCAGCTTCCCAGAGTGTTCTAAAGAACAACTAGAGCGCTAACAGCCTTACTTATGACAAAAGTATGGCACACCTGAAGCCATCTTGATTGGAATAAACCGGTAACACTTAAAACATTTAATTTAAAAAGGAACAAAATGAGGGAGTTCTTTTTGAAATAGAAATTATGGTTAGTGCTGCAGAAAGAAAAATAGGGCATGTTTTAAGTGAGATCTCAAATCCTCTTCTATTTCATTAGAAAATTCTGACATGCAGACTGAAACAATCACTTTCAATACCAGCAGCAGACTTCCAGTTAACTCCCTGGTGAGCAGTAGCTTTACTACAGTGATCTACTGAGCAACTAGAGTGCTAACATTCTGAATTTATGGCAAATGTGAGACACATCTGAATGCCTTCTTGATGGAATCAAAGTAAAAAACTGAAAGCATTTCCTACTGAGGAGACTGCAGTAAATGAGGAAATTAGGAAACTTCATAACAAAGAAGTCTTCCAAGATGGCCACCAGAGAAAAAAGAGCCCAAATGTAGCACAAATATTACCCAGATGTAGCCCACATATAGCCCAATGACAAAAGTGTGCAAAACACTTTTTATTTTTAGTTTTTTTGCAGTTTTATGTAGTGCAGACTGGTCAGGTATTGGAGCGTTGCATCTTAAAACATGACCCCCTACACTACACAAACACCACTGCACTACCCTAAACCCTAAAACACTACCCCCAGCACGACCCCCTACACTACCCAAACACCACTGCACTAACCTAAATCCTAAAACACTACCCCCAGCACGACCCTCTACACTACCCAAACACCACTGCACTACCCTAAAACATGACCCCCTACACTACACAAACACCACTGCACTACCCTAAACCCTAAAACACTACCCCCAGCACGACCCCCTACACTACACAAGCACCACTGCACTACCCTAAACCCTAAAACACTACCCCCAGCACGACCCCCTAGACTACACAAACAACACTGCACTACCCTAAACCCTAAAACACTACCCCCAGCACGACCCCCTACACTACCCAAACACCACTGCACTACCCTAAAACATGACACCCTACACTACACAAACACCACTGCACTACCCTCAACCCTAAAACACTACCCCCAGCACAACCCCCTACACTACACAAGCACCACTGCACTACCCTAAACCCTAAAACACTACCCCCAGCACGACCCCCTACACTGCCCGAACACCACTGCACTGCCCTAAACCCTGAAACACCAGCCCCTGCACGACCCCCTACACTGCCCGAACACCACTGCACTGCCCTAAACCCTGAAACACCACCCCCAGCACGACCCCCTACACTGCCCGAACACCACTGCACTGCCCTAAACCCTGAAACACCATCCCCTTCACGACCCCGTACACTGCCCGAACACCACTGCACTGCCCTAAACCCTGAAACACCACCCCCAGCACGACCCTCTACACTGCCCGAACACCACTGCACTGCCCTAAACCCTGAAACACTACCCTCAGCAAGACCCCCTTCACTGCCCGAACACCACTGCACTGCCCTAAACCCTGAAACATCACCCCCAGCAAGACCCCCTACACTGCCCGAACACCACTGCCCTAAACCCTGAAACACCACCCCCAGCACGACCCCCTACACTGCCCGAACACCACTGCACTGCCCTAAACCCTGAAACACCACCCCCAGCACGACCCCCTACACTGCCCGAACACCACTGCTCTGCCCAAAACCCTGAAACACCAGCCCCAGCACGACCCCCTACACTGCCCGAACACCACTGCACTGCCCTAAACCCTGAAACACCAGCCCCAGCATGCCCCCTACACTGCCCGAACACCACTGCACTACCCTAAACCCTGAAACACCACCCCCAGCACGACCCCCTACACTGCCCGAGCACCACTGCACTGCCCTAAACCCTGAAACACCAGCCCCAGCATGACCCCCTACACTGCCCGAACACCACTGCACTGCCCTAAACCCTGAAACACCAGCCCCAGCATGACTGCCTACACTGCCCGAACACCACTACACTGCCCTAAACCCTGAAACACCAGCCCCAGCACGACCCCCTACACTGCCCGAACACCACTGCACTGCCCTAAACCGTGAACGACCAGCCCCAGCACGACCCCCTACACTGCCCGAACACCACTGCACTGCCCTAAACCCTGAAACACCAGCCCCAGCACGACCCCCTACACTGCCCGAACACCACTGCACTGCCCTAAACCCTGAAACACCACTCCGTGCACGACCCCCTACACTGCCTGAACACCACTGCACTGCCCTAAACCCTGAAACACCAACCCCAGCACGACCCCCTACACTGCCCAAAAACCACTGCACTGCCCTAAACCCTGAAACACCACCCCTTGCACGACCCCCTACACTGCCCGAACACTACTGCACTGCCCTAAACCCTGAAACACCATCCCCAGCACGACCCCCTACACTGCACGAACACCACTGCACTGCCCTAAACCCTGAAACACTACCCCCAGCAAGACCCCCTACACTGCCTGAACACCACTGCACTGCCCTAAACCCTGAAACATCACCCCCAGCAAGACCCCCTACACTGCCCAAACACCACTGCCCTAATCCCTGAAACACCACCCCCAGCAAGACCCCCTACACTGCCCGAACACCACTGCACTGCCCTAAACCCTGAAACACCAGCCCCAGCACAACCCCCTACACTGCCCAAACACCACTGCACTGCCCTAAACCCTGAAACACCACCCCCAGCACGACCCCCTACACTGCCCGAACACCACTGCACTCCCCTAAACCCTGAAACACCACCCCCTGCATGACCCCCTACACTGCCCGAACACTACTGCACTGCCCTAAACCCTGAAACACCACCCCCAGCACGATCCCCTACACTGCACGAACACCACTGCACTGCCCTAAACCCTGAAACACTACCCCCAGCAAGACCCCCTACACTGCCCGAACACCACTGCACTGCCCTAAACCCTGAAACATCACCCCCAGCAAGACCCCCTACACTGCCCGAACACCACTGCCCTAAACCCTGAAACACCACCCCCAGCAAGACCCCCTACACTGCCCGAACACCACTGCACTGCCCTAAACCCTGAAACACCACCCCCAGCACCACCCCCTACACTGCCTGAACACCACTGCTCTGCCCAAAACCCTGAAACACCAGCCCCAGCACGACCCCCTACACTGCCCAAACACCACTGCACTGCCCTAAACCCTGAAACACCAGCCCCAGCACGACCCCCTACACTGCCCGAACACCACTGCACTGCCCTAAACCCTGAAACACCAGCTCCAGCACGACCCCTACACTGCCCAAACACCACTGCACTGCCCTAAACCCTGAAACACCAGCCCCAGCACGACTGCCTACACTGCCCGAAAACCACTGCACTGCCCTAAACCCTGAAACACCAGCCCCAGCATGACCCCCTACACTGGCTGAACACCACTGCACTGCCCTAAACCCTCAAACACCAGCCCCAGCACAACCCCCTACACTGCCCGAATGTGAGAAGTTGGCCTGGCATATGCTGTCCACTAATTATAGTGGGCACCTTGCACCAGTCCAAATCGACTCTTATGGTAGGTAGGTTAAAGACAACCTTATTGAAAGCTATCCTAGTGGTAGCTATGGAGAGCAGCCTTCAGGCTAAGTCTTGAAGGAATGTAAAGCAGCTTGTTTTACCAGTCTATAATCTCTTGAGTGACCAAATGAAAGAGCACCACACCAGGTATATATTCAAAATATATGTATTTATTACTAAACACACCCCTCTAGTCTCTTTATGAGGCTAGAGTTCGAAGTACATAGGTTATAAGATCTTAAATCACAGTAATAGCACAAATACACGTTTGGGCCCTAGGGGCGTACCAAACCATATACCAATAAAGTGGTATGCGAACCACGACTGAACTAGACACTAGGCCTAGAGCCTCTAGAAGTGCTTGGACCACAAGGAACCACCCAAGGTAGTGACACAGGGGACCCACGGGAGACGCGTGCAGTGTAAATACACAACCGCGATACGCCGTTAACTTCTATGGAGAAAGTCGGGATCGGAAAAATAGAGGAAAGGGACACTTTAAAGAGGACTAGGACAAAACCCTTTGAGATCTAGGACTTTGAAGAGTCTCTACCCACGGGAGCACCGGAGTACTCGTGTTACCTCACCCAGGGAAGCCGGGTGCATAGGTGCCTTTCGGGGTCGGGTTTCGTCGTCGGTTCTTATGGCGATCTGCTGCAAAGTGCTGCTGGCGACCAGGAGAAAAGTGTCCGGGTGGATCCAAGAGTGGATCGGAGTTCTGAAGAACCTGAAAGCAGAGGGGACAGAGTCTGGGTCACTAGCCAGTGACCAGGGAGGTGATGGACGGATGCCCACCGATGTCGAGTGCTTCAGGTGCGTTGACGGTCGTCTCGTTTCTGCAGCCACGAGGTCCAGGAGGCGTTGTCGGCGACCAGGAGCAGGATTCGGGCTGGTACACGATGTCTGTCGAGTGCTGCGGTGTCGGCGACCAGATTGGACCCAACAAGCCTTGGCAACGGCAAGTCTCGATGTAGCTGAAGATCGTCGATGGTGCAGACCAGCAAGGTCTGGGGAACTCACCCAGCAAGGGTAAGTGAGGGCAGACCTGGAGCAACCAGACTGCCAAGTAAAGAAAAGATTGGCCTTCGGTAAGGGCTACTAGCCAACGGGCTAGTGACCGCAAAGGAGCCTCGTGACGCCGCACGTGGAGCTGGCTTACAGGACACTCGTGGAGTGGGGGCCAGTGATCTTCGGTGCAGGTGGTGCTGGAGGCTAGGGCTACTCGGAGCCCAAAGCACGACTTCTTGGGAGACCCAGAAGATGGTGCACTTGCAAGTGTGCTTGGTGTCCAGGGGTCACGGTCTCACGTTACCCACGATAGCCATGGGCCTCAGCTTTGCTGGGGACTCAGGGTAGCCTCGGGGAAGTCTGAGAATCCACCTCTGGTGATGCGATGACTTCGGCGTCCGACGGGAGCTTCAGTGATGCGAACCGGACAGATGCTTCTTTGGTGCCTGCCAAGCAGGGGAGTCACTCCTTGACCCCAAGGGAGATTCTTCAGTCCTCTAATCGTGAGTAGAGCGTCGAAGGTCCAGGATTCTGTTTCAGAGTTTCGTCCAGGTATAATCTAAAGTCCTAAGGACTGGGTTCCTACCTTTATTCCAAAAATAGGGGATGGACTACTCTGTGGCCCCACCTATGGGTGGGTCAGGGCAGAGGGGTGGCTACACCCCTTTCCCTTTGTCCAGTTCGCGCCAAAGCAGGGGCTGCAAGCCCCTGATCCGGTTTGAACTGGGGTATGCACAGGGACACCAAATGTGCCCCCAGTGCAGGACTTCAAAGCACCCGAAAGTGCTACCGCCCAGCCCCAATACACTTTGTCCTGTCTGGGGAGGTGGTCACACCTCCCTGGGACAGGAAACCTATTGTCCAGGCCTCCCCTGCCGGAGTTTCGTCCAGCAGCAGGAGGCCAGACTCGTGTCTGTGGCAGTAGCATCCATTTTGTGATGCCAGGCTCTGGAAAGAAGTTACCTGACTCGTCAGAGTTAACATGCCTTTCCCTCTAGAAGGGTGGAATGCTACCCCCGCCGCCAGAATTGGCGGGGGGTAGTATTCCAAGATGTTTGACACCAAACACGACATGTTTCGGTGCAGCCAGTCCATAGTTAGCATTTTACCGCGAGGATATAATGCGTTTAAGAGTATATGGTCAGGCTGCACTACAAACAGCATCAGAGATGGTCTCCGAACGCTGCAGAGGGGCCCTGCTCATGCAGGGGCACCCTCTCACATAGAAACCATGCACTCTGCCTTTAAGATTGATAAGGCCTGCCTTAGGAGTGACTTATAGGTTTATATGTGTGTATGCATTTAGTGATATAGGTAACCTATACCACAGCAAGGGGTGCATGCACCACCTTACCCAGGCTGCAGTAGCAGACCTGTGGTGTCAGTTTGGATGGCCTACCAGGGGTGGCATAATATATGCTGCAGCCGCTGGCAGGCCTCTGAGGTACCTATGCCCTTGGTACATAGTATACCATATACTAGGGACTTACAAGGGCACTCCAGATCCCAATCAGAGATGTGCCTAAGGCACATGGATACCCTTTTAAAGAGGAAACAGCTAGGCTGGGGTTCTGAATAGCAGGGCCCCAGCCAGACTAATGTCGAAAACCAGTGAAGTATCAGCAAAAAGTGGGGGTACCCCTGTGAAGCAGATCCTACTCTCCTACACAACCCCCCCAAACGTAGGGACATTAAACTAACCTTGCCCAGTTAAGTCTTCATGTTCTAAGTGGAAATACCTAGAGAGTCCATCTGCATTCGCATGGTTACTCCCAGGCCTATGTTCCACTGTAAAGTCCATCCCCTGTAGGGAAATGGACCACCTAAGCAGTTTGGGGTTTTCACCCTTCATTTGTTTTAGCCATAAGAGGGGCTTATGGTCTGTCTGAACCAGGAAGTGTGTACCAAACAAGTATGGCCTCAACTTCTTCCGAGCCCAGACCACAGCAAAGGCCTCCCTCTCTATGGCTGACCAACGTTTCTCTCTAGGGGTCAGCCTTCTGCTAATAAAAGCTACTGGCTGATCCTGACCTTCTTCATTCAATTGTGACAGTACAACCCCTACCCCCAATTCAGATGCATCAGTTTGAACAATGAACTTCTTGGAGTAATCAGGACTCTGCAGAATTGGAGCAGTGCACATGGCCTGCTTGAGGTCATCAAATGCCTTTTGACAGCTAACTGTCCACTGAACCTTTTTGGGCATTTTTTTAGAAGTTAAGTCATTCAAGGGTGTCACTATTGATCCATACCCCTTGACAAATCTCCTATAGTACCCAGTCAGGCCTAAGAAGGCTCTCACCTGAGTCTGGGTAGTGGGAGCAGTCCAGTCCATGATGGTCTGGATCTTGCTCTGCAAAGGTTGAACCTGGCCTCCACCCACAAGGTGGCCCAGGTACACAACCTGACTCTGCCCTATCTGGCACTTAGTGGCCTTGATAGTCAGGCCTGCCTTTTGCAGGGCCTGTAAAACATTCCTGAGGTGGACCAGGTGATCCTCCCAGGTGGAGCTAAAGACAGCAATATCATCAAGATAAGCTGCACTATAGGCCTCCAGTCCTGTGAGAACTGTGTTCACCAACCTCTGGAAAGTGGCAGGTGCATTTTTCAGACCAAAGGGCATCACCACAAATTGATAATGCCCACTAGGGGTTGAAAATGCTGTTTTGGGCTTTGCAGCATCAGCTAGTCTGATCTGCCAGTAGCCAGCTGTTAGGTCAAATGTGCTGAGATATTTGGCAGAGGCCAAAGTATCTATGAGCTCATCTGCCCTGGGTATTGGATGGGCATCAGTCCTAGTGACTGCATTGAGGCCCCTGTAGTCTACACAAAACCTCATCTCTCTTTTCCCACCACTGGTGTGAGGTTTAGGTACTAGGACTACTGGACTAGCCCAAGGGCTATCTGAGGGCTCAATCACTCCCAATTCCAACATCTTCTGGACTTCAGTCCTGATACAGTCCCTGACATGGTCAGGTTGCCTATAAATCTTGTTTTTAATAGGCAGACTGTCCCCAGTGTCCACTTCATGAGTGCACCAGGTGGTCTGACTGGGTGTCAGAGAAAACATATGTCTAAACTGATTGAGGACTTGCCTGCAATCAGTTTGTTGCTGGGTAGTGAGGCTGCCTGCCAAGGCTACACCATCTACTGACCCATCGTCAGGGTTCTGTGAGAGCAGGTCAGGGAGTGGGTCACTCTCTTCCTCCTGCCCTTCATCAGTAGCCATGAGCAAGCCCATGTCTGCCCTGTCCACATATGGCTTAAGTCTGTTGACATGGAGAACCCTGTGGGGACTCCTGGGTGTTCCCAGGTCTACTAAGTAAGTGACCTCACCCTTCTGCTCAACAATAGTGTGGGGTCCACTCCATTTGTCTTGGAGAGCTGCTGGGGCCACTGGCTCCAACACCCACACCTTCTGTCCTGGCTGGTAAACAGTTAGGACAGCCTTTTGGTCATGCCAGGCCTTTTGAAGTTCCTGGCTAGCCTCAAGGTTTTTGGTTGCCTTTTTCATGTACTCAGCCATCCTGGAGCGGAGACCAAGTACATAGTCCACTATATCTTGCTTTGGGGGCTTGAGAGGTAACTCCCATCCTTCCTTCACCAAGCACAGTGGACCCCTCACAGGGTGGCCAAACAGAAGTTCAAAAGGGCTGTAACCAACCCCCTTCTGAGGCACCTCCCTATATGCGAATAAAAGGCAGGGCAAGAGTATGTCCCATCTACGCCTAAGCTTTTCTGGGAGCCCTTTAATCATGCCCTTCAAGGTTTTGTTGAATCTCTCAACTAAACCATTGCATTGTGGGTGATAGGGTGTGGTGAACTTATAAGTAACCCCACACTCCTTCCACATTGCCTTTAAGTACCCAGACATGAAGTTTGCACCCCTGTCTGATACCACCTCCTTAGGAAAGCCCACTCTTGAGAAAATTCCCAGGAGGGCCCTTGCCACCACAGGTGCTGTAGTGGTCCTAAGGGGTATAGCCTCTGGATACCTGGTGGCATGATCCACTACCACCAGTATAAATCTGTGCCCAGATGCTGTTTGGGGATCCATGGGACCAACAATGTCAATCCCTACCCTCTCAAAGGGCACCCCCACCACAGGTAGTGGTATCAGGGGGCCTTTGTAGTGCCACCTGCTTTGCCACTGGCTTGGCAGGTTACACAGGAGCGACAAAACTCCTTACTGTCTTCAGACATGTGGGGCCAGTGAAAGTGAGGGACAATTCTGTCCCAAGTCTTGTTCTGGCCCAGGTGTCCTGCTAAGGGAATATCATGGGCTAGGGTCAATAGGAAGCCCCTGAACTTCAAAGGTATTACCAACCTCCTGGTAGCACCAGGCTTGGGGTCTCTACTCTCTGAGTACAGGATTCCATCATCCCAATACACTGTATGGGGACCACTAGCTTTCCCAGCAGCCTCAGCAGCAGCTTGCTGTCTGAGGGGTTCAAGGGAGGGGCAGCTCTGCTGCTCCTGGCTCAGATCTGCCCTATAAGGTCCCCCTGTCCCCAAGAACTCAACCTGGTCAGGCTCAAGTTCCTCTGGGACAGTTCCTTCTTCAGGGCTGAGATCATCCCCCTCAAGGGACTGATCTTCTTCCTGAGCCAAGGGGAAGGCACTGCCTTAACCCTACTACTCCTCCTCTTGGAAGGCACTTGGTCCATTCTTTCAGAATCCAAGGCCTGTTCAGTTTTAGACAGTTTAGCTTGTGACCTGGTCACAGCAAACACATCTGCAGGGATCCCCAGCATTTCTGCATGGGTCCTGAGCTCCACTTCTGCCCAAGCAGAAGTCTCTAAGTCATTGCCAAGCAAGCATTCGACTGGTAGGTTTGCACTTACCACAACCTTCTTAAGGCCAGTTACCCCTCCCCAGGAGAAGTTAACAACTGCCAGAGTATGGTCTGTTCTGACATTGCTAGCATTGGTCACTTGGTACATTTCACCAAGTATAACTTGCCCAGGTAGCACAAGGTCTTGTGTCACCATGGTGACACTTGCCCCTGTGTCCCTAAATGCCAAAGCCTCTCGTCCATTGATTAAAGGCTGTTGTCTGTACTTGCCCAGATTACTGGGACTCACAGTGGAGGTCACATCCATGCCTCCATCACAGACTAACACAGCCTGAGTCAGCTCCCTGACTAAGTCAGAGCCCAACTCAGTTCCCAGGGTGAACCCTACTAAACCCTTTGCTGGAGCACTTCCACCAACTGTACTAGGGGGAACAGGTGCCTTAGGGGCATTGGTGGATGCTGGACTGGAGTCTTTGGACTTGGTGCAATCACTGGTCCAGTGGGTCTTTTGCTTACAGACCTTGCACCATGGTTTTCTTTGGCCTTTACCCTTGGTAGACTGGGAATCCCCACCAGAAGAAGATTTTTGGGGGCCTGATGAAGACTTTTGGTCTTTACCCTTCTCCCCACCCTTGTCAGAGTTCTTAGCATCTTGCTTCTTGGTTTCCCCACCTTGGTTCTGTACCTTCTGCTTCACCCTGGTTCTGACCCATTTGTCTGCCTTCTTTCCCAATTCTTGGGGAGAGGTCAGATCAGAGTCAACCAGGTACTGATGCAACAGCTGGTTTTGACAGTTATTAAGAATCTGCTCCCTCATTATCAGATTATACAATCCTGAGAAGTCACACACCTTACTGCCCATCAACCAGCCTTCCAGAGCCTTGGCAGAACAATCCACATAGTCTACCCAGTCTTGAGTCTGTGCCTTTTGGGTGTCTCTGAACTTCAACCTGTACTGTTCAGTGGTTAGGCCAAACCCATCAATAAGAGCACTCTTCAAGACCTTGTAATTGTCAGCATCCTCCTCTCTAACAGTGAGGAGCTTGTCTCTACCTTTGTCAGCAAAGGAGAGCCACAAGATTGCTGCCCACTGCTCCTGAGGGACCTTCTGTACCTTACAGGCCCTCTCTAAAGCAGTTATCCATTTGTGGATATCATCCCCACTCTGGTAGGGAGGGACAATCTTGCTCAGGTTCCTATGGTCATAGGACCTTTCCCTATCTCTAGGGATATGGCTGCCACCATGGGACTCTAGTCCCAACTTTCTTCTCTCTTTAAGGAGATCTAGGGATTCTCTATCCAAAGCCAATTGCTTCTTCCTGATCTCCAGTTGAGTTTCCTCATACTGGACCAGTCTCTTTCTTCTCTCATGAGAGGATTCCCTCCTGTGAGAAGAAACAGAGCTCCCTATTGAGGTGCCAGAGTGGTTAGACTCCTGAGAAGGAGACCTAGACTTTCTGAGCACACTCATAATCCTTCCTGGGGGGATGTCAGGACTCACGGGAGGTTTCCTCCTTCTAACTGTATGCTGGCTACCATTTTCCCCCTACAAACTTACCAAAAGTCAGATAATCCCTCAAGCTGGAGTGCTTGTTGGCACCGATGGAACTCCAAGATGGCTGCCAACATGCACATACTGCGACAGCACACCACTGTTAGCAGTCTAGTCTTTTAGGCTTCATGACATCAGGTGAAGTGTGCTTCAACATTCCACTGTGCACTTCACTGAAGAAATAATTTGAAGAGCACCTGTTTTCCCAGCGTCGTGGAAGTCAGTTAGGGTAGTTGCGATAAAATCGGGGTTAGCTTCGTCGGAACTACATTCCCTCACTAATCAGGTTAGTGTTAAACTTGTAGCTAATATAAAACATTCTGTGAGAAAAGGTTATTGTGTCAGAGGTAAATTTCTATTTAAAGAGAAAAAAGGAAACAAGTCAGAATATATTTTCCTTCGTTTGAAAACTGGAAATACTTTTTTCAGTAATTGCTTTCCTTAGCTGAGAAGATTAAATAAAAAGCTTTTTGAATCAGCTGTCTTTTTCAGCTGTTCCAGAATCTGTCAGACGCAGGCGTGACCTTTCAACACGCAGTGTCTTCTTAGACTGAAACTTGTTCACTCTTCTGAGAATTAATTAAAAGGTGAAGTCAGGGTCAAAGGCCCGGCATGTTTCTTTCTCATGCCATGTGTTAAAGAACTCCAGTAATGTTCTCCTCACGTATGGCAGTGCTTCCAGCAAACATTAAAACCAAAGGCCTGAATAAAAGGAACGCTTCCTTTTAACATTTAACCTAAGTTCTGAAGCATTGTTTAAAAAACTAATTAAAGAGAGAAAACCAGTCATCCTACTACAGAAACCCCAGTTCAAGGCCCACTCCAGTCTCTTAACAGTGAGTTAATAGAAAGAAAGAGAAACCCAAATAATACATAAATTAGGAATACAGAAATAAATACTTACCTTATCTTTCTTACATTAAGGAATAGCAGGATCAAGTGCAGATTGTACCTGAGAATGAAAAGGAAAGAGATCTGAGTGAAGACTTCTCATACAACCTAGCAAACAATACATGAGAAGTAGAAGAGAAGTAAGCTTCAGTAAACATTCTGGTAAGATAAGTTATTTATACACCATAGAAAAAACAGTAAGTTAAAAGGCACAATAAATAAAGGTTTTTTACATGTTAATGTTGCAGTCCAGTAAGAAGAAGAAGACGTAGCTGAACAGGCAGAATATTGGAGCAGTCTCTTCTCTGTCCCCAACCCCTTTTCCCCCTTAGAACTTACCTGCAATGGAATACTAAAAGACCTAGCAGGGTTGGTTCTGAGAAGGGTATTGGGACCTAGCGTCATTCTGCTCCTGTGTGGTTCAGACAGCAAAAGGGATTTAGACCCTGACAGAGTGAAGTGCCCACGTTGGTACAAGCACCTGAGCAGAATGGCAGAAGGACTTGATTTAAAAAATTTGGGCGAGATTTTGAGTAATATACAAAGGGACTTGGAGGCAGTCAGAGAGGAAAATAAAATACTAAGACAGGAGATAATAACCTTTAAAACGGGAACACCAGCTTTGGGATCTAGGCCAAGCACCGCATCCTTTGAAACCCAGAGTCCTAACATCAGCACTTCATCCTTTGCCCCCACACAAGTAATCCACTCATTATCCCCAGTAATTCCTCTTGCCCCTCCAGAGCGATTTAATGGAGACCCGCAGAAAGCGCAAATTTTTTTGACCCAATGCTCTCTGCATTTTATGTGCCGTCCAACGATCTTCCCCGATGCTCAATCCCGAGTGGCGTTTATCTTGTCCTACCTTAGTGGGGACGCCGCCTCATGGTCCATGCCACTAGTAACCAAGGATGACCCAATTTTGTACAGTTTAGATGACTTCAAGAAGGAATTTCTCCGAATTTTTGATAGAAGAACAGCATCTCAAGCTTCAGACAACGAACTGTTGGAATTAAAGCAAGGAAACCGAGAACTCGTGTCTTACCTAGCCCAATTTAATAAACTAGTGGTCGAGACCAACTGGCCCGAGGATAAAAGAGCAGCAGTATTCTATAGAGGATTGCGAGAGGAATTGAAGGACGCTCTATCTCAAATCCCTAATCGACCCACCGACATCTCTGCCTTAGTGGATTTAACCTTAGAGATCGATTATCGGCAAAGTGAGCGGAAAGGAGAACGGCGGAAGGAGCTTAGACCAAGTGTTCCTCGTTTTGACCGTGTCAAAACAGAATCCACACGGACAGTAGAGAGTTCTTCGGGAATTGAACCCATGCAAATCGGTGTAGTCAGAGGTCCACTCTCTAAAGAAGAAAAAGAAAAGAGAAGGCTGAACAAACTGTGCCTATATTGTGGAAGAAGTGGACATTTTGTCAAGAATTGCTTAAAAAGACCAAAGTTGCCTGCTAAGGAGAAGGAAAACTAGAGGCACCACAGGTAAGGGAGTTGGACCTGTGGATGCGAATGGAAAAACGACTCCAACAAATCACCAATTGGCAAACACACTACAAGTCTCCTCTCCCCATTTGGTTATGACTGTGACCTTAAGGTTTAGAGATGTGGTTTTGACAGGAATCATCGTCATGGTAGATTCTGGGGCAACAGGTAATTTCTCCGACCACAAATTTGCTAGCCTGATCGGTTTACAAGCTATCAAGAAGGAGAAAAGTGAGAAGGTCAGAGCGGTGGATGGTACGGATTTAACTTCAGGGCCCATAACCAGTCATACTGAATTGGTACACATGACTACTGTCGAAGGACACCAAGAGACCTTGCAATTTAATTTAATAGACGCCCCCAATTTCAACTGATTCTAGGTCTACCATGGCTAACGGAACACAACCCGTTAATTGATTGGGGAGCCCAAACTATTCAATTAAATTCAGACTACTGCACCAAAAATTGTTTCGACGACCAGACACATTCTTCTGTAATCTGCGCTGCCACCCAATTGTGTGAAGGTGGAGGTTCGGTATGTGCGATCCAAACTACCATGATACCAGATGAATACCAAGACTTTGCAGACGTCTTTGATGAGAAAAAGGCAGAGACGTTACCCCCCACAGGCCCTATGACTGCAAAATTGATCTAGAACCAGGGGCTAATCTACCATGCAGCAGAGTTTACGCATTAACGGAGAAGGAAAACATCCATTTGAAGGAATACCTAGCTAAGAATCTGGAGAACGGATTTATCCGACCGTCGCAGTCCCCTGTCTCTTCCCCACTTTTTTCGTGCCGAAAAAGGGGGAGATCTCAGGACTTGTATTGACTTTAGAGCGATTAACAGGATAACTGTGAAGAATCGTTATCCATTGCCTCTCATTTCAGTACTAATTGATCAAGTGAAGGAAGCAAAGATATACACTCGCCTAGACCTACGAGGAGCGTACCACTTGATTAGACTCCGGGAAGGCGACGAGTGGAAGACTGCGTTCAGGACCAAATTTGGCCTTTATGAGTATCTTGTGATGCCATATGGTCTCTGTAACGCACCAGCGGCCTTCCAGTACTTTATCAATGATGTTTTAAGTGAATTCATTGACCGATGCGCTATAGTATACATAGATGACATCCTGATTTATTCCAACACGGTTGAAGAACATCACAACCAGGTCAGAGCAGTTTTACAACGTCTACGAGAGAACTCTCTATACGTTAAATTGGAGAAATGCCTCTTCAACACAGATACAGTAGAATTCCTAGGTTTTGTGTTATCACCTGCAGGAGTTCGAATGGATGAGCAAAAAGTGAAGGCGATAACAGACTGGAAATCTCCTACCAGTATCAAAGAAGTTCAAAGCTTTATCGGATTCTCTAATTTTTACAGACGATTCATTAATGGATTCTCCAATAAGATACTTCCGCTGACTCGTCTTCTGAAGAAAGGAGTTCCGTTCCAATGGTCAGAAGAAGCAGAAGAAGCTTTTCAGTTGATGAAGGACAGTTTCACCACAGCACCGGTGCTGCTTCATGCAGATCCCTCTGAGCCTTTTTATTTGGAGACAGACGCATCGGACCTAGCCATCGGGGAATACTTTCTCAGAGGCACAAGGACACGGGACAGTTACACCCGGTGGCATATCGGTCCCGCAAACTCAACCCTGCGGAATGCAACTATACGATTACAGAAAAAGAACTCTTGGCAATCAAAGATGCCTTCAAAGATTGGAGGCATTACTTAATGGGGGCAAAACACACTGTAACGGTGTTTACGGACCACCGCAACCTAAAATTTTTGCGATCTGCTCGAACTCTCACACCACGTCAGCTGCGTTGGTCTCTTTACTTCGCAGACTTTGATTTTGTTATCACTTTTCGTCCCGGATCCAAGAATGGAAAGGCTGATGTCCTCTCTAGACTCGACACAGAAAATCAAACTTCAGTCATTGAAAACCAGCAAATCATACCTGATGGAAAATTCATTGGAACTATCTCCTTAGAACCTTTTGAACATCACGTTCGAAATTTGATGACCGACCTTGAAATGGAGAACTGGGCCACAGAAGATCCACAACGTTTCATTCGCAATGGCCTCCCTATTTAGGTACCACCCTGTATTTACCCACCAAGGAGCTTCAGCTGAAGGCAATGCAGGAATGTCACGACAACCCTCTGGCTGGCCACAAAGGTGTTGTGAAAACCGAAGAATTACTCAAACGTCGTTTCTGGTGGCCATACATGTGCCGAGACGTCCGTCAATATGTGTTAGGCTGTGAAATTTGTGCACGGGGAAAATCGGACAGACAAGCTCCTAAAGGTCTCCTACAACCCATGCCAACCCCCATATCCTTGGCACACAGTCTCCTTAGATTTGATTGTTGATCTACCTTCTTCCCATGGGTATGATACCATTCTTGTAGTTGTCGACACTTTTAGTAAGATGGCACATTATATACCCTTCAAAGGTACACCCACTGCTAAACAATTGTCCCAACTTTTCAATCAACATGTTATTCGCCTTCATGGGATTCCTAGGGTCCTCGTTTCAGACAGGGGCTCTCAGTTCCTATCACGATTTTGGAAGGCTTACATCAAAGGCCTTAATATTGACCATCGTTATTCCACCAGTTTTCACCCAGAAACTGATGGTCAGACTGAACGCATTAACCAAGACCTAGAACAACACCTCAGACTTTATTTGTTAGATGAGGAGGGTGACTGGCCTGACCACTTATGGACTGCGGAGTATGCTCACAATAATGCTCTAAATGTATCCACTGGCCACTCCCCTTTCTTTATAAACTCAGGCAGACATCCCAATTCTCATGCTAATTTTGATGATATTAATGTTCCTGCTGTTCAAGATATTGCCCGACAGTTAACTAAAATTCATCACTCAGTAACCCAGAATTTGTCGATCGCGAAGGATCGTTACAAACACTTCGCTGACCGAAAACGTAAAAAAGAACCTGAGCTTCATGTAGGAGACTTAGTCTGGTTGAGTACAAAAAATCTCAGACTCAAAGGTCCCCGTAAATTTCAGCCTCGTTTTATGGGTCCTTATCCAATTGAGAAGGTCATAAATCCAGTCACTTATCAACTATCTCTTCCTGGTTCTACCAAAATTCATCCAGTATTTCATGTTTCTCTCCTTAAACCAATTCAACCGGGGTTGCGTAGGGTTTCCCCTCCTGATCCTCTGATGGTTAATGGTGAGGCGGAGTACGAAGTTAAACGAATTTTGGATTCAAAACTCATCCGCAATGAAATTTTCTACCTCATTGATTGGCAAGGTTATGGACCTGATGAACGTTCCTGGGAAAAGAGTACTAATGTCCATGCCCCCGTTTAATTAGAGCCTTTCATGCCAAATTCCCTGCCAAACCACGACCGGAGGAAACCCCGTTGGGAGGGGGTACTGTCAGGACTCACGGGAGGTTTCCTCCTTCTAACTGTATGCTGGCTACCATTTTCCCCCTACAAACTTACCAAAAGTCAGATAATCCCTCAAGCTGGAGTGCTTGTTGGCACCGATGGAACTCCAAGATGGCTGCCAACATGCACATACTGCGACAGCACACCACTGTTAGCAGTCTAGTCTTTTAGGCTTCATGACATCAGGTGAAGTGTGCTTCAACATTCCACTGTGCACTTCACTGAAGAAATAATTTGAAGAGCACCTGTTTTCCCAGCGTCGTGGAAGTCAGTTAGGGTAGTTGCGATAAAATCGGGGTTAGCTTCGTCGGAACTACATTCCCTCACTAATCAGGTTAGTGTTAAACTTGTAGCTAATATAAAACATTCTGTGAGAAAAGGTTATTGTGTCAGAGGTAAATTTCTATTTAAAGAGAAAAAAGGAAACAAGTCAGAATATATTTTCCTTCGTTTGAAAACTGGAAATACTTTTTTCAGTAATTGCTTTCCTTAGCTGAGAAGATTAAATAAAAAGCTTTTTGAATCAGCTGTCTTTTTCAGCTGTTCCAGAATCTGTCAGACGCAGGCGTGACCTTTCAACACGCAGTGTCTTCTTAGACTGAAACTTGTTCACTCTTCTGAGAATTAATTAAAAGGTGAAGTCAGGGTCAAAGGCCCGGCATGTTTCTTTCTCATGCCATGTGTTAAAGAACTCCAGTAATGTTCTCCTCACGTATGGCAGTGCTTCCAGCAAACATTAAAACCAAAGGCCTGAATAAAAGGAACGCTTCCTTTTAACATTTAACCTAAGTTCTGAAGCATTGTTTAAAAAACTAATTAAAGAGAGAAAACCAGTCATCCTACTACAGAAACCCCAGTTCAAGGCCCACTCCAGTCTCTTAACAGTGAGTTAATAGAAAGAAAGAGAAACCCAAATAATACATAAATTAGGAATACAGAAATAAATACTTACCTTATCTTTCTTACATTAAGGAATAGCAGGATCAAGTGCAGATTGTACCTGAGAATGAAAAGGAAAGAGATCTGAGTGAAGACTTCTCATACAACCTAGCAAACAATACATGAGAAGTAGAAGAGAAGTAAGCTTCAGTAAACATTCTGGTAAGATAAGTTATTTATACACCATAGAAAAAACAGTAAGTTAAAAGGCACAATAAATAAAGGTTTTTTACATGTTAATGTTGCAGTCCAGTAAGAAGAAGAAGACGTAGCTGAACAGGCAGAATATTGGAGCAGTCTCTTCTCTGTCCCCAACCCCTTTTCCCCCTTAGAACTTACCTGCAATGGAATACTAAAAGACCTAGCAGGGTTGGTTCTGAGAAGGGTATTGGGACCTAGCGTCATTCTGCTCCTGTGTGGTTCAGACAGCAAAAGGGATTTAGACCCTGACAGGGGACAAAGGTGTGGTTCTCCAGATCCTCATCCTCATCTTCCCCAGAAGGGATTGGGTTTTCCAGGTCAGGGTCATTGTCACCCTCCTGGTCAGTTTCAGAGGGGGCTGGGGGTAGTGGTACCCCTGGTCCCTTCCTCATCTGCTGGCCCACCCTCTGCTCCTACCCCTTCAGTCTCTGAAGACTTACTAAGATCATAAGCCACCAACAACTCCTGGAGGTGTTGGGTGGTGGGACTTTGGCCTGTCCTTAATTTCCTCACGTTACACAAAGCTCTCAGTTCCAAGAATGGGAGTGTGTCATACTTGGAGGGGGAAGCTCAATGGCTTCCTGCAGGGCATCTTTGGATCCTGCTTTTAAAGACATTACTAGTGTGGTGTGGTGTATGCACTACCTACTCTAGTGTGGCCTACTAAACTCTCTTGAGTTGTAGAAAGGGTTGTGCTATCCCTTAACACACAACTCTAAGTTCAGTAGAACTTACTGATATTCTAAGCTTAAATTATATGTACCTTTAGTGGTTTTCAGTTGATCAATTCAATTGAGATTATCTGGTAAAACAATAGCAAGCTGGAATCCCACACGCTGCACACCAATGTGAGAAGTTGGCCTGGCATATGCTGTCCACTAATTATAGTGGGCACCTTGCACCAGTCCAAATCGACTCTTATGGTAGGTAGGTTAAAGACAACCTTATTGAAAGCTATCCTAGTGGTAGCTATGGAGAGCAGCCTTCAGGCTAAGTCTTGAAGGAATGTAAAGCAGCTTGTTTTACCAGTCTATAATCTCTTGAGTGACCAAATGAAAGAGCACCACACCAGGTATATATTCAAAATATATGTATTTATTACTAAACACACCCCTCTAGTCTCTTTATGAGGCTAGAGTTCGAAGTACATAGGTTATAAGATCTTAAATCACAGTAATAGCACAAATACACGTTTGGGCCCTAGGGGCGTACCAAACCATATACCAATAAAGTGGTATGCGAACCACGACTGAACTAGACACTAGGCCTAGAGCCTCTAGAAGTGCTTGGACCACAAGGAACCACCCAAGGTAGTGACACAGGGGACCCACGGGAGACGCGTGCAGTGTAAATACACAACCGCGATACGCCGTTAACTTCTATGGAGAAAGTCGGGATCGGAAAAATAGAGGAAAGGGACACTTTAAAGAGGACTAGGACAAAACCCTTTGAGATCTAGGACTTTGAAGAGTCTCTACCCACGGGAGCACCGGAGTACTCGTGTTACCTCACCCAGGGAAGCCGGGTGCATAGGTGCCTTTCGGGGTCGGGTTTCGTCGTCGGTTCTTATGGCGATCTGCTGCAAAGTGCTGCTGGCGACCAGGAGAAAAGTGTCCGGGTGGATCCAAGAGTGGATCGGAGTTCTGAAGAACCTGAAAGCAGAGGGGACAAAGTCTGGGTCACTAGCCAGTGACCAGGGAGGTGATGGACGGATGCCCACCGATGTCGAGTGCTTCAGGTGCGTTGACGGTTGTCTCGTTTCTGCAGCCACGAGGTCCAGGAGGCGTTGTCGGTGACCAGGAGCAGGATTCGGGCTGGTACACGATGTCTGTCGAGTGCTGCGGTGTCGGCGACCAGATTGGACCCAACAAGCCTTGGCAACGGCAAGTCTCGATGTAGCTGAAGATCGTCGATGGTGCAGACCAGCAAGGTCTGGGGAACTCACCCAGCAAAGGTAAGTGAGGGCAGGCCTGGAGCAACCAGACTGCCAAGTAAAGAAAAGATTGGCCTTCGGTAAGGGCTACTAGCCAACGGGCTAGCGACCGCGAAGGAGCCTCGTGACGCCGCACGTGGAGCTGGCTTACAGGACACTCGTGGAGTGGGGGCCAGTGATCTTCGGTGCAGGTGGTGCTGGAGGCTAGGGCTACTCGGAGCCCAAAGCACGACTTCTTGGGAGACCCAGAAGATGGTGCACTTGCAAGTGTGCTCGGTGTCCAGGGGTCACGGTCTCACATTACCCACGATAGCCACGGGCCTCAGCTTTGCTGGGGACTCAGGGTAGCCTCGGGGAAGTCTGAGAATCCACCTCTGGTGATGCGATGACTTCGGCGTCCGACGGGAGCTTCAGTGATGCGAACCGGACAGATGCTTCTTTGGTGCCTGCCAAGCAGGGGAGTCACTCCTTGACCCCAAGGGAGATTCTTCAGTCCTCTAATCGTGAGTAGAGCGTCGAAGGTCCAGGATTCTGTTTCAGAGTTTCGTCCAGGTATAATCTAAAGTCCTAAGGACTGGGTTCCTACCTTTATTCCAAAAATAGGGGATGGACTACTCTGTGGCCCCACCTATGGGTGGGTCAGGGCAGAGGGGTGGCTACACCCCTTTCCCTTTGTCCAGTTTGCGCCAAAGCAGGGGCTGCAAGCCCCTGATCCGGTTTGAACTGGGGTATGCACAGGGACACCAAATGTGCCCCCAGTGCAGGACTTCAAAGCACCCGAAAGTGCTCCCGCCCAGCCCCAATACACTTTGTCCTGTCTGGGGAGGTGGTCACACCTCCCTGGGACAGGAAACCTATTGTCCAGGCCTCCCCTGCCGGAGTTTCGTCCAGCAGCAGGAGGCCAGACTCGTGTCTGTGGCAGTAGCATCCATTTTGTGATGCCAGGCTCTGGAAAGAAGTTACCGGACTCGTCAGAGTTAACATGCCTTTCCCTCTAGAAGGGTGGAATGCTACCCCCGCCGCCAGAATTGGCGGGGGGTAGTATTCCAAGATGTTTGACACCAAACACGACATGTTTCGGTGCAGCCAGTCCATAGTTAGCATTTTACCGCGAGGATATAATGCGTTTAAGAGTATATGGTCAGGCTGCACTACAAACAGCATCAGAGATGGTCTCCGAACGCTGCAGAGGGGCCCTGCTCATGCAGGGGCACCCTCTCACATAGAAACCATGCACTCTGCCTTTAAGATTGATAAGGCCTGCCTTAGGAGTGACTTATAGGTTTATATGTGTGTATGCATTTAGTGATATAGGTAACCTATACCACAGCAAGGGGTGCATGCACCACCTTACCCAGGCTGCAGTAGCAGACCTGTGGTGTCAGTTTGGATGGCCTACCAGGGGTGGCATAATATATGCTGCAGCCCCTGGCAGGCCTCTGAGGTACCTATGCCCTTGGTACATAGTATACCATATACTAGGGACTTACAAGGGCACTCCAGATCCCAATCAGAGATGTGCCTAAGGCACATGGATACCCTTTTAAAGAGGAAACAGCTAGGCTGGGGTTCTGAATAGCAGGGCCCCAGCCAGACTAATGTCGAAAACCAGTGAAGTATCAGCAAAAAGTGGGGGTACCCCTGTGAAGCAGATCCTACTCTCCTACACCGAACACCACTGCACTACCCTAAACCCTGAAACACCAGCCCCAGCAAGACCCTATACACTGCCCAAACACCACTGCACTGCCCTAAACCCTGAAACACCACCCCCTGCACGACCCCCTACACTACCCGAACACCACTGCACTGCCCTAAACCCTGAAACACCACCCCCCAGCACGACACCCTACACTGCCCGAAAACCACTGCACTGCCCTAAACCCTGAAACACCACGCCCAGCACGACCCCCTACACTGCCCGAAAACCACTGCACTGCCCTAAACCCTGAAACACCACCCCCTGCACGACCCCCTAGACTGCCGGAACATCACTGCACTACCCTAAACCCTGAAACACCACCCCAGCACGACCCCCTACACTGCCCGAACACCACTGCACTGCCCTAAACCCTGTAACACCACCCCCAGTACGACCCCCTACACTGCCCAAACACCACTGCACTGCCCTAAACCCTGAAACACTACCCTCAGCAAGACCCCTACACTGCCCGAACACCACTGCACTGCCCTAAACCCTGAAACATCACCCCCAGCAAGACCCCCTACACTGCCTGAACACCACTGCCCTAAACCCTGAAACACCACCCCCAGCAAGACCCCCTACACTGCCCGAACACCACTGCACTGCCCTAAAGCCTGAAACACCACCTCCAGCACAACCCCCTACACTGCCTGAACACCATTGCTCTGCCCTAAACCCTGAAACACTAGCCCCAGCACGACCCCTACACTGCCCAAACACCACTGCACTGCCCTAAACCCTGAAACACCAGCCCCAGCACGACCCTACACTGCCCGAACACCACTGCACTGCCCTAAACCCTGAAACACCACCCCTGCACGACCCCCTACACTGCCCGAACACCACTGCACTGCCCTAAACCCTGAAACACTACCCCCAGCAGGACCCCCTACACTGCCCGAACACCACTGCACTGCCCTAAACCCTGAAACATCACCCCCAGCAAGACCCCCTACACTGCCCGAACACCACTGCCCTAATCCCTGAAACACCACCCCCAGCACGACCCCCTACACTGCCCGAACACCACTGCACTGCCCTAAACCCTGAAACACCACCCCCAGCAAGACCCCCTACACTGCCCGAACACCACTGCCCTAAACCCTGAAACACCACCCCCAGCACGACCCCCTACACTGCCCGAACACCACTGCACTTCCCTAAACCCTGAAACACCACCCCCTGCACGACCCCCTACACTGCCCGAACACCACTGCACTGCCCTAAACCCTGAAACACCACCCCAGCACGACCCCCTACACTGTCTGAACACCACTGCACTCCCTAAACCCTGAAACACCACCCCCTGCACGACCCCCTACACTGCCCGAACACTACTGCACTGCCCTAAACCCTGAAACACCACCCCCAGCACGACCCCCTACACTGCATGAACACCACTGCACTGCCCTAAACCCTGAAACACTACCCCAAGCAAGACCCCCTACACTGCCCGAACACCACTGCACTGCCCTAAACCCTGAAACATCACCCTCAGCAAGACCCCTACACTGCCCGAACACCACTGCCCTAAACCCTGAAACACCACCCCCAGCAAGACCCCCTACACTGCCCGAACACCACTGCACTGCCCTAAACCCTGAAACACCACCCCCAGCACGACCCCCTACACTGCCCGAACACCACTGCTCTGCCCAAAACCCTGAAACACCAGCCCCAGCACGACCTCCTACACTGCCCGAACACCACTGCACTGCCCTAAACCCTGAAACACCAGCCCCAGCACGACCCCCTACACTGCCCGAACACCACTGCACTGCCCTAAACCCTGAAACACCAGCCCCAGCACGACCGCCTACACTGCCCGAAAACCACTGCACTGCCCTAAACCCTGAAACACCAGCCCCAGCACGACCCCCTACACTGGCCGAACACCACTGCACTGCCCTAAACCCTGAAACACCAGCCCCAGCACGACCCCCTACACTGCCCGAACACCACTGCACTACCCTAAACCCTGAAACACCAGCCCCAGCAAGACCCCCTACACTGCCCGAACACCACTGCACTGCCCTAAACCCTGAAACACCAGCCCCAGCAAGACCCCCTACACTGCCCGAACACCACTGCACTGCCCTAAACCCTGAAACACCATCCCCAGCAAGACCCCCTACACTGCCCGAACACCACTGCACTAAACCCTGAAACACCACCCCCAGCAAGACCACCTACACTGGCCGAACACCACTGCACTGCCCTAAACCCTGAAACACCACCCCCTGCATGACCCCCTACACTGCCCAAACACCACTGCACTGCCCTAAACCCTGAAACACCACCCCCAGCACGACACCCTACACTGCCCGAACACCACTGCACTGCCCTAAACCCTGAAACACCACACCCAGCACGACCCCCTACACTGCCCGAACACCACTGCACTGCCCTAAACCCTGAAACACCACCCCTCTGCACGACCACCTACACTGCCCGAACACCACTGCACTGCCCTAAACCCTGAAACACCACCCCCAGCACGACTCCCTACACTGCCCAAACACCACTGCACTGCCCTAAACCCTGAAACACTACCCTCAGCAAGAACCCCTACACTGCCCGAACACCACTGCATTGCCCTAAACCCTGAAACATCACCCCCAGCAAGACCCCCTACACTGCCTGAACACCACTGCCCTAAACCCTGAAACACCACCCCCAGCAAGACCCCCTACACTGCCCGAACACCACTGCACTGCCCTAAAGCCTGAAACACCACCTCCAGCACAACCCCCTACACTGCCTGAACACCATTGCTCTGCCCTAAACCCTGAAACACTAGCCCCAGCACGACCCCCTACACTGCCCGAACACTCCTGCACTACCCTAAACCCTGAAACACCACCCCCAGCACGACCCCCTACACTGCCCGAACACCACTGCACTGCCCTAAACCCTGAAACACCAGCCCCAGCACGACCCTACACTGCCCGAACACCACTGCACTGCCCTAAACCCTGAAACACCACCCCCTGCATGACCCCCTACACTGCCCGAACACCACTGCACTGCCCTAAACCCTGAAACACCACCCCTGCACCACCCCCTACACTGCCCAAACACCACTGCACTGCCCTAAAGCCTGAAACACCACCCCCTGCACCACCCCCTACAGTGCCCGAACACCACTGCACTGCCCTAAACCCTGAAACACCACCCCCAGCACGACCCCCTACACTGCCCGAACACCACTGCACTTCCCTAAACCCTGAAACACCACAACCCTGCACGACCCCCTACACTGCCCGAACACCACTGCACTGCCCTAAACCCTGAAACACCACCCCCGCACGACCCCCTACACTGCCCAAACACCACTGCACTGCCCAAAACCCTGAAACACCACCCCCGGCACGACCCCCTTTACTGTCCGAACACCACTGCACTGCCCCAAACCCTGAAACACCACCCCCAGTACGACCCCCTACACTGCCCGAACACCACTGCCCTAAACCCTGAAACACCACCCCCTGCACGACCCCCTACACTGCCCGAACACCACTGCACTGCCCTAAACCCTGAAACACCACCCCCTGCACGACCCCCTACACTGCCCGAACACCACTGCACTGCCCTAAACCCTGAAACACCACCCCCAGCATGACCCCCTACACTGCCCGAACACCACTGCACTGCCCTAAACCCTAAAACACCACCCCCAGCACGACCCCCTACACTGCCCGAACACCACTGCACTGCCCTAAACCCTAAAACACTACCCCCAGCATGACCCCCACACTACCCGAACACCACTGCACTGCCCTAAACCCTAAAACACTCCCCCAGCACGACCCCTACACTACCCGAACACCACTGCACTGCCCTAAACCCTGAAACATCACCCCCAGCAAGACCCCCTACACTGCCCGAACACCACTGCCCTAATCCCTGAAACACCACCCCCAGCACGACCCCCTACACTGCCCGAACACCACTGCACTGCCCTAAACCCTGAAACACCACCCCCAGCAAGACCCCCTACACTGCCCGAACACCACTGCCCTAAACCCTGAAACACCACCCCCAGCAAGACCCCCTACACTGCCCGAACACCACTGCACTTCCCTAAACCCTGAAACACCACCCCCTGCACGACCCCCTACACTGCCCGAACACCACTGCACTGCCCTAAACCCTGAAACACCACCCCCAGCACGACCCCCTACACTGTCTGAACACCACTGCACTCCCTAAACCCTGAAACACCACCCCTGCACGACCCCCTACACTGCCCGAACACTACTGCATTGCCCTAAACCCTGAAACACCACCCCCAGCACGACCCCCTACACTGCATGAACACCACTGCACTGCCCTAAACCCTGAAACACTACCCCAAGCAAGACCCCCTACACTGCCCGAACACCACTGCACTGCCCTAAACCCTGAAACATCACCCTCAGCAAGACCCCTACACTGCCCGAACACCACTGCCCTAAACCCTGAAACACCACCCCCAGCAAGACCCCCTACACTGCCCGAACACCACTGCACTGCCCTAAACCCTGAAACACCACCCCCAGCACGACCCCCTACACTGCCCGAACACCACTGCTCTGCCCAAAACCCTGAAACACCAGCCCCAGCACGACCTCCTACACTGCCCGAACACCACTGCACTGCCCTAAACCCTGAAACACCAGCCCCAGCACGACCCCCTACACTGCCCGAACACCACTGCACTGCCCTAAACCCTGAAACACCAGCCCCAGCACGACCGCCTACACTGCCCGAAAACCACTGCACTGCCCTAAACCCTGAAACACCAGCCCCAGCACGACCCCCTACACTGGCCGAACACCACTGCACTGCCCTAAACCCTGAAACACCAGCCCCAGCACGACCCCCTACACTGCCCGAACACCACTGCACTACCCTAAACCCTGAAACACCAGCCCCAGCAAGACCCCTACACTGCCCGAACACCACTGCACTGCCCTAAACCCTGAAACACCAGCCCCAGCAAGACCCCCTACACTGCCCGAACACCACTGCACTGCCCTAAACCCTGAAACACCATCCCCAGCAAGACCCCCTACACTGCCCGAACACCACTGCACTAAACCCTGAAACACCACCCCCAGCAAGACCACCTACACTGGCCGAACACCACTGCACTGCCCTAAACCCTGAAACACCACCCCCTGCATGACCCCCTACACTGCCCAAACACCACTGCACTGCCCTAAACCCTGAAACACCACCCCCAGCACGACACCCTACACTGCCCGAACACCACTGCACTGCCCTAAACCCTGAAACACCACACCCAGCACGACCCCCTACACTGCCCGAACACCACTGCACTGCCCTAAACCCTGAAACACCACCCCTCTGCACGACCACCTACACTGCCGGAACACCACTGCACTGCCCTAAACCCTGAAACACCACCCCCAGCATGACCCCCTACACTGCCCGAACACCACTGCACTGCCCTAAACCCTGAAACACCACCCCCAGCACGACTCCCTACACTGCCCAAACACCACTGCACTGCCCTAAACCCTGAAACACTACCCTCAGCAAGAACCCCTACACTGCCCGAACACCACTGCATTGCCCTAAACCCTGAAACATCACCCCCAGCAAGACCCCCTACACTGCCTGAACACCACTGCCCTAAACCCTGAAACACCACCCCCAGCAAGACCCCCTACACTGCCCGAACACCACTGCACTGCCCTAAAGCCTGAAACACCACCTCCAGCACAACCCCCTACACTGCCTGAACACCATTGCTCTGCCCTAAACCCTGAAACACTAGCCCCAGCACGACCCCCTACACTGCCCGAACACTCCTGCACTACCCTAAACCCTGAAACACCACCCCCAGCACGACCCCCTACACTGCCCGAACACCACTGCACTGCCCTAAACCCTGAAACACCAGCCCCAGCACGACCCTACACTGCCCGAACACCACTGCACTGCCCTAAACCCTGAAACACCACCCCCTGCATGACCCCCTACACTGCCCGAACACCACTGCACTGCCCTAAACCCTGAAACACCACCCCTGCACCACCCCCTACACTGCCCAAACACCACTGCACTGCCCTAAAGCCTGAAACACCACCCCCTGCACCACCCCCTACAGTGCCCGAACACCACTGCACTGCCCTAAACCCTGAAACACCACCCCCAGCACGACCCCTACATTGCCCGAACACCACTGCACTTCCCTAAACCCTGAAACACCACAACCCTGCACGACCCCCTACACTGCCCGAACACCACTGCACTGCCCTAAACCCTGAAACACCACCCCCGCACGACCCCCTACACTGCCCAAACACCACTGCACTGCCCAAAACCCTGAAACACCACCCCGGCACGACCCCCTTTACTGTCCGAACACCACTGCACTGCCCCAAACCCTGAAACACCACCCCCAGTACGACCCCCTACACTGCCCGAACACCACTGCCCTAAACCCTGAAACACCACCCCTGCACGACCCCCTACACTGCCCGAACACCACTGCACTGCCCTAAACCCTGAAACACCACCCCTGCACGACCCCCTACACTGCCCGAACACCACTGCACTGCCCTAAACCCTGAAACACCACCCCCAGCATGACCCCCTACACTGCCCGAACACCACTGCACTGCCCTAAACCCTAAAACACCACCCCCAGCACGACCCCCTACACTGCCCGAACACCACTGCACTGCCCTAAACCCTAAAACACTACCCCCAGCATGACCCCCACACTACCCGAACACCACTGCACTGCCCTAAACCCTAAAACACTCCCCCCAGCACGACCCCCTACACTACCCGAACACCACTGCACTGCCCTAAACCCTAAACCACTCCCCCCAGCACGACCCCCTACACTACCCAAACACCACTGCACTGCCCTAAACCCTAAAACACTACCCCCGCATGACCCCCTACACTACCCAAAGACCACTGCACTACCCTATACCCTAAAACACTACCCCCCGAACGACTCCCTACACTACCCAAACACCACTGCACTACCCTAAACCCTAAAACACGACCTCCTACACTACACAAACACCACTGCACTACCCTAAACCCTAAAACACTACCCCCAGCACGACCCCCTACACTACACAAACACCACTGCACTACCCAAAACCCTAAAACACTAACCCCTACACTACACAAACACCACTGCACTACCCTAAACCCTAAAACTACCCCCAGCACGAACCCCTACACTACCCAAACACCACTGCACTACCCTAAACCCTAAAACACTACCCCCAGCAGTACCCCTACACTACCCAAACACCACTGCACTACCCTAAACCCTAAAACACTACCCCCAGCAGTACCCCCTACACTACCCAAACACCATTGCACTACCCTAAACCCTAAAACACTACCCCCAGCAGTACCCCCTACACTACCCAAACACCACTGCACTACCCTAAACCCTAAACCACTACCCCCAGCACGACCCCCTACACTACCCAAACACCACTGCACTACCCTAAACCCTAAAACACTACCCCCAGCATGACCCCCTACACTACCCAAACACCACTGCACTACCCTAAACCCTAAAACACTCCCCCCAGCACGACTCCCTACACTACCCAAACACCACTGCACTACCCTAAACCCTAAATCTATCCCCAGCATTACCCCCTACACTACACAAACACCACTGCACTACCCTAAACCCTAAAACACTACCCCCAGCACGACCCCCTTCACTACCTAAACACAACTGCACAATTTGTTACAGGCGTTGCAACGCAGGCCTGTGGTGCTTACTGGAAGTACCTGGTGGGCTAGTTGGGCCCCAGGGACCCTCAGGATTCAAGGTGACCGAATCCCCCAACTTAAAACGCGCCACGGGGTGCGTTTTCACGGTGGTGAAGGGAGGGGGCGGGGCCTCAGGTGACATGTGCGCAAACACGCCCTGTGGTGCGTTTTAAGTTGGGGAATTAATTCCCCTTGAATCCTGAGGGACCCTGGGGGCCAACTAGCCCACCAGGTACCTTCAGTAAGCACAACAGAGTTGCATTGCAGAGAGGTGAAAAAAGGTGCGTGGCCTCGGAACGCCTCTCTGCAACTCAGCTCTGTGGTCCTAACTGTAGCTACCTGGGGGGCTAGTTGGGCCCCAGGGACCCTCAGGATTCAAGGGGACTTAATCCCGCAGCTTAAAACGCGCCACGGGGCGCGTTTGCACACATGTCAGCTCAGGCCCCCCCCTTCACCACTGTGCAAACGCGCCCTGGAGCGCGTTTTAAGAGGTAGTTTTAATCCCCCTGCCCTATTATGTACTAGGGACTTACAGAGGAGGTCATGCTAATCACAGGGGTACCCCAACGCATAGTGTTCCCTAGTTTATGTAGGTGTTTTCACTGTATTCTAAGTGTCTTTTAGCATAGCAGTGGCTCTGGTTAGTCAGAGTCAGTTACCACCAGTACCCGTCTGAAAAAGTTGTGGGCACAGGATGATTTTGCAACAAGGCCTCTTTCTGCTCCTCTGTTGGTTCTTTCTGCACATCTTTTGCTTCTTCCTGCACTTTTCTTCGTCTTTGTGGACTTCTGTTGCTTCTTTCTGCATTTCTTTTGCTTCTTTCTGTGCGTTTTTCTTCTTTCTTCACATGTCCTACCTCTGTAGGCATAGTTAGAAACTAGCATTTAAAAAACCTTTGAAATTCACTTAAAAATCATAGGTTTCAGGCACGTTATAGTTAGAAATTAGCATTTAAAAAACCTTTGAAATTCACTGAAAAAACCATAGGTTTCAGACACATTATAGTTAGAAATTAGCATTTAAAAAACCTTTGAAATTCACTGAAAAAACCATAGGTTTTAGGGACAGTTATAGTTAGTTGGACATTTCACTCGAACAAAACCATAGAAATTCCCCGTTATAGTTAGTTCAGCTAACTATAACTCGCGCCCAGCAATGCACTGCTGATGACGTCACATATTACATCACTCATGACATGGTCAGTGACATCACTGATGACATCACTGATGACATCTCAAATGACATCACTGATGACATCACTGATGACATCATCCATGTGATAATTTCATGCATCTTCTCACACCCTAATATAACTTTTGATACACCCACTCTAAATTACAGATTGCCATTCTCAAAACCATACACACTCCAATACCAATAACTACATACCCACTCACTGATTCTTAGGTCTACACACACACATCTACTCACTCACCCGTACAGTCACTCATACTTACAGTCACTCAGTACAGGACTATCATATGCACTCATACACCTATATAAACACTCACACACCGCCACTCATCCATAGAGGTACTCACACACCTAGTCAGTCATGCAAAAAATTAATCACACACCCATTTACTCACCTATACAGTTATACACACACCAGCTCACTTACTCATTCAAATACTAGCACATTCTTACGCTCTTATACAATAACTGATACAAGCACACATGCATCCATACAGCCACTCTCACTCTCACAATCACACACTCTCACTTATAGCCATTTAAATACTCTAACACACATATATACTGCCTTTTACATATGTAGTTACTCGCACATGTACCACTGAGATATACATTCACTCACTAACACACCCATACACACACTCACCCACCCAAGCAGTCCATCACAGATGCACTCTTGAAATCATGCACCCAGTGAATCACCCACTCACACATCTATGTACAGAGTCACACACACCCCACCCACACAAACACTCAGGCACCCATACAGATACTCAGAGAACCAATCAATAACCCATATACACACTCATGTAGCTATTCGCAAATCCATGCATCCACTTACAAACCAACAGATAGACGGATACAGACATTCACCCAGTTTAGTCACTAACCCATGCATTCAGTAAGATACGTTTAATCACTCACTTATAGAGTTAGTCACGCACCTACTAAATCATCCATTCAGACACTTATACACCCACTCATTCTTCAATACGCCTTTGCCTATATATATTAAACATATTTAAACTTTACAGAAACACACAGTCACTGGATGATGTCATCAGTGATGTCATCAGTGATGTCACTGACCATGTCATGAGTGATGTATTATGTGACGTCATCAGCAGTGCATTGCGGGGGCGCGAGTTATAGTTAGCTGAACTAACTATAACGGGGGAATTTCTATGGTTTTGTACAAGTGAAATGTCCAACTAACTATAACTGTCCCTAAAACCTATGGTTTTTTCAGTGAATATATATATATATATTATCTACTGGCGGTCGCCAGTAGATAGTTATAGTTAGGACCTATTATCCATAGGAAATTTGTAACATTCTTTTCCAAATAACTTTGGCGCCGGATGACGAATCATCGTGAAATTTTCAAAACTAGTGGGCGCTCCGGTCAGCTCCTATCTTGAAAGTTTCGGGGTGATTCATCAAGCGGGGGCCGAGAAAAAAGGGGGGTCCCAAAACGTGTTTTCTCCATGTTAATTCCCATAGGAAATTTTAGACACGGCTACAGCCCGAACTGCTGAACGGAATTACACCAAATTTGGCAAAAAGGTAGCGCTTGGTTCAGAAAGCACCCTTTTTAAAAATGGTGTAAATCCGTTCAGTGGTTGCTGAGAAAATCAAAAATAAAGGTTTCGATATTTATGGCCGCGGTGGATCCGCGCACCCTCCCGACCACGAGCTGCATGCTAATTGGCTGTCAACACTCCAAACCAGGAAGTGTTGGCAGCCATCTTGTGACTCGGTAGAACCCAGTCACAAGAAAAGAGTAAAACAAACGCGAAAAAAAAGGAAAGGGGGCAGGGTAGAAACCCCCTGACCCCCTAGGCCTGCTTAGGGGGTCCCACAAGGACCCCCAGGGCCCAAAAAAGCATTTTTTTAAAAATTAAAAAAAAATTGGCAAAATGCGCGCCGGATCCGCGGATCTGGCCGCAAAACAAACAAAAAAAGAAGCGCGGGCTCCCGCGCTTCTTTACTAATTAGCCCCCGGGTTAGCCAAGTCCCGGAGTCAGTGAAAAAAAAAGTGTGGGGGGGCCCCCAATTCCCCCACACTGCCCCAGGGACCGCCACCTCCCCGGGGCTTGAATAATGAGTTGCGGGGGGCACGCAGCCCCCCCGCAGCCCCGGGGACCGGCAGCCCCCGGGGCTTGTTTTTTTAAAGTTTGGGGGGCCTCTAAGGCCCCCCAAGCCCCGGGGACCACCACCCCCCGGGGCTTTCATTATTTATAATAGTTGGGGGGCACACTGCCCCCCCGCAGCCCCGGGGACCGCCACCCCCGGGGCTTCAAAAAATACATGTGTGGGGGGCTCGAGCCCCCCCACACGCCCCGGGAACCACCACCTCCCCGGGGCACTTCAAATGTAAATTTGGGGGTCCATTACGGACCCCCGAGCCCTGGGGACCACCACCTCCCCGGGGCTGTGCAGATGTTGGGAGGGGGGCCGCGCGACCCCCTCCTGGAGCCCTTGATGGCCCTGGGGACCGCCACCCCCAGGGCCGGCTCCTGCAGTGTCCCGGGGTGCCCACCCCGGGACACTGCTGTTTGCAATTACAGGGCGGGAGCCTCGCGGCTCCCGCCCTGTCATTGCAAACTCTGCTGCTTCATTGAAGCGAGAGCAGGGAAACCTGCTCTCGCTTCAATGAAGCAAAGCAGAATTGCTTTTCCATAAGGGGAGCTGCATGTCAGCAGCTCCCCTTGTGGAAAAGCAATGCCGGCTCCCACAGGACGCGGGGAGCCGGCGGGACCGTGGGGGGATTGGGGACCCCCCCACGGTCCCCAACGAGAGGCCAGGCCCCGGGGGATGGGGTCCCCGGGGCCATGAGTGGCCCGGGAGGGGGCCCCCTCCCCTATAATATATATATATTTTTTTTAAACGCAAAGGCCGGCCCCGGGGGATGGGGTCCCCGGGGTCATAAATGGCCTGAGGAGGGGGGGCACGCAGCCCCCCTCCAATTATTATTATTATTTTTTTAAAACAATGGCCCTGCCCCGGGGGATGGGGTCCCCGGGGCCGAAAATGGCCTCAGTAGGTGGGCCACGTGGCCCCTCTTCAGTTTTTTTTTAAAAGGAACCAAATAGGGGTCAGGCCCTGGGGGATGGGGTCCCCAGGGCCCAAAAATAGGAAAAGAAGGGGGGCCACACAGCCCCCTTCTAAAAAAATAAATTTAAAAAAGACCGGCATCACGCCGGAGGCCCGCCCCTCCCTGCAGCACTCTGCAAACGCGCCCCCTGGCGCGTTGTAAGATGGGGAACTAATTCCCCTTGAATACTGGGGTCCCTGGGGCCAACTAGCCCACCAGGAATCTCCAGTATGCGCCAGGGAGCTGCGTTGCAGAGAGGTGTTCAGCGGCCATGCCCCTTTTTACCCCTCTCTGCAACGCAGCTCTGTGGCGCTTACTGGAGGTACCTGGTGGGCTAGTTGGACCCCAGGGACCCTCAGGAATCAAGGAGACTTAATCACCCAACTTAAAACACGCCACGGGCGCGTTTGCACAGTGGTGAAGGGAGGGTGCGGGGCCTGAGGTGACATGTGTGCAAACACGCCATGTGGAGCGTTTTAAGTTGGCAAATTAAGTCCCCTTGAATCCTGAGGGTCCCAGGGGTCCAACTAGCCCACTAAGTACCTCCAGTAAGCGCCACAGAGCTGCGTTGCAGAAAGGTGTAAAAAGGGGCGTGGCCTCTGAACACCTCTCTGCAAGGCAGCTCCCTGGCGCATACTGGAGGTACCTGGTGGGCTAGTTGGCCCCAGGGACCCTCAGGATTGAAGAGGAATTAATTCCCCAACTTAAAACGCGCCACAGGGCGTGTTTGCACACATGTCACCTCAGGCCCCGCCCCTTCCTTCACCACTGTGCAAACGTGCCCCCTGGCGAGTTGTAAGTTGGGGAATTAATTGCCCTTGAATACTGAGGGTCCCTGGGGGCCAACTAGCCCACCAGGTACCTCCAGTATGCGCCAGGGAGCTGCGTTGCAGAGAGGTGTTCAGAGGCCACGCCCCTTTTTACACCTTTCTGCAACGCAGCTCTGTGGCGCTTACTGGAGGTACTTAGTGGGGTAGTTGGACCCCTGGGACCCTCAGTATTCAAGGGGACTTAATTTGCCAACTTAAAACGGCCACAGGGCGTGTTTACACAGTGGTGAAGGGAGGGGACGGGGCCTGAGGTGACGTGTGCAAACATGCCCTGTGGCGCGTTTTAAGTTGGGGAATTAATTCCCCTTCAATCATGAGGGCCCCTGTGGGCCAACTAGCCCACCAGGTGCTTCCAGTAAGCGCCACTGCGCTGCGTTGCAGAGAGGTGGTCCAGGCCATGCCCCTTTTTACACCTCTCTGCAACGCAACTCTGTGGCGCTTACTGGAGGTACCTGGTGGGCTAGTTGGCCCCAGGGACCCTTAGGATTCAAGGGGACTTTATCCCCCAACTTAAAACGGCCAGAGGGCGTGTTTGCACACATGTAACCTCAGGCCCCCCTCCCTACACCAGTGTGCAAACGCGCCCCATGGCGCGTTTTAAGAGGTAGTTTTAATCCCCCTGCCCTATTATGTACTAGGGAGTTACAGAGGAGGTCATGCTAATCACAGGGGTACCCCAACGCATAGTGTTCCCTAGTGTATGTAGGTGTTTTAACTGTATTCTAAGTGTCTTTTACCATAGCACTGGCTCTAGGCCTGGTTAGTCAGAATCAGTTACCACCAGTACCCGTCTGGAAAAGGTGTGGGCACAGGATGATTTTGCAACAAGGCCTCTTTCTGCTCCTCTGTTGGTTCTTTCTGCACATGTCTTGCTTCTTCCTGCATTTTTCTTCGTCTTTGTGGACTTCTGTTTCTTTCTACATTTCTTTTGCTTCTTTCTGTGCGTTTTTTCTTCTTTCTTCACATGTCCTACTTCTGTAGGCATAGTTACAAACTAGCATTTGAAAAACCTTTGAAATTCACTGAAAAAACCATAGGTTTCAGGCACGTTATAGTTAGAAATTAGCATTTAAAAAACCTTTGAAATTCACTGAAAAAACCATAGGTTTCAGGCACGTTATAGTTAGAAATTAGCATTTAAAAAACCTTAGAAATTCACTGAAAAAACCATAGGTTTTAGGGAAAGTTATAGTTAGTTGGACATTGCACTCGTACAAAACCCGTGAAATTCCCCCGTTATAGTTAGTTCAGCTAACTATAACTCGCGCCCGCAATGCACTGCTGATGACGTCACATATTACATCACTCATGACATGGTCAGTGACATCACTGATGACATCACTGATGACATCTCAAATGACATCACTGATGACATCCCTGATGACATCATCCATGTGATAATTTCATGCATCTTCTCACACCCTAACATAACTTTAGATACACCCACTCTAAATTACAGACTGCCATTCTCAAAACCATAGACACTCCAACACCAATAACTACATAACCACTCACTGATTCTTAGGTCTACACACACATCCACTCACTCACCCGTACAGTCACTCATACTTATGGTCACTCAGTACAGAACTATCATATTCACTCATACACCTATATAGACACTCACACACCGCCACTCATCCATAGAGGTACTCACACACCTAGTCAGTCATAGAAATAATTATTCAAACTACCCTTTACTCACCTATACAGTTATACACACACCAGCTCACTTAGTCATACAAATACTAGCACATTCTTACGTTCTTATACAATCACTGATACAAGCAAACACTCATCCATGCAGCCACTCTCACAATCACACACTCTCACTTATAGACATTTATATACTCTAACACACATATATACTGCCTGTTATATATGTAGTTACTTACACATGTACAAATAAGATATACATTCACTCACTAACACACCCATACACACACTCACCCACCCATACAGTCCATCACAGATGCACACTTCAAACTATGCACCCAGTGAATCACCCACTCACACATCTATGCACAGAGTCACACACACCCCACCCACACAAACACTCAGGCACCCATACAGATACTCAGACAACCAATCAATAACTCATATAGACACTTATGTAGTTATTCACAAACCCATGCAGTCACTTACACACCAACAGACAGACGGATACAGAGATTCACACAGTTTAGTCACTAACCCATGCATTCACTAACATATGTTTAACCACTCACTTATAGAGTCAGTCACGCACCTAGTAAAACATCCATTCAGACACTTATACACCCATTCATTCTTCAATACGCCTTTACCTATATATATTAAACATATTTAAACTTTACAGAACCACACACTCACAGGATGATGTCATCAGTGATGTCATTTGAGATGTCATCAGTGATGTCATCAGTGATGTCACTGACCATGTCATGAGTGATGTAATATGTGACGTCATCAGCAGTGCATTGCGGGGCGCGAGTTACAGTTAGCTGAACTAACTATAACGGGGGAATTTCACTGGTTTTGTACGAGTGCAATGTCCAACTAACGATAACTTTCCCTAAAACCTATGGTTTTTTCAGTGAATTTCTAAGGTTTTTTTTATGCTAATTTCTAACTATAACGTACCTGAAACCTATGTTTTTTTTCAGTGAATATATATATGTGTATATTTTTACATAATTTTAAAATTATAAAATAAATTAAAATTAATAGTTCATTAATTGTTTTAAAGTAAATATGTATATATATATATAAATATATATATCCAACCCCTCGCCACTTCAATCTCCTCCAGGAGAGAAACGAGTGCAGACCCAATTTTCGTGCAAATTTCTTTATTTTTGCTCACACCTTTCGGCCATAACACCTTTCGGCCGTGACCGGCCTTGATCACATGACAACGCTGGCTTGCTTGTTCGCCCTTTTTAAAGTGACAGTGCTCGTGAACCGAATCATAGATATAGACAACATATTGCATATCCGCGCAAATGCATACTTAAATTACAGTATAAATACTTTCATAAAACAGCCATTTTGTATTAAAATCACCTAACATGGTAATTTTATATGCAGATCAATATTTCAATATATTCGGATTTAATAATTGCTTCAATGCTTTTATCATCCTGATACTTGCTGCCTATTTCCTCATTCGGTTTTACTAAAATCTACAGTGCCCGCAGACCATAATTTCTACCCCCTAATCAATACATAGTATGCATTTGCCCCTGCTATAACAACGTTGTTGAATACACCTCCAACATTGCTATACATAAAGTGACTAGTGCAAATAATTTATTTCATTCCTTATAAACTTGAGTTCGGCCATCATTGTAATTGTCAGTACCAATACACTTAAACTCCATCCACCAATTCCTGTCCGTCCTCCACTCTGTAAGGTTCACTTTAATGTGCAAAATTGCAAATACTTAAAAAAGTGACTAAGTGCTCAACCCCTTCCTTGTACCCAATTGGGTTACAGTGCAAAATAGAACTAAAGTGCTATGTGCTGTAAACTAATGGTCACCAGTAGCCACAGTGTAGACATAGTGCCATTAAGGCCTACCGGCAACCAATCCTAAAGTGCATGGAGCATGATCATACAGAAATATATCGAAGTGCAATGCGATCATATTTGTTAAAACACATAATACCACATTTATATACAAATTCATAAAGGCTCTCATAAATGGGGTTGTCAAATCAAAAGCCATTAATCTAGGCCACCTTCATAGTAAAGTGCATTTATATAGATAAATAATAAAATATCCATATATAATTCATTATGATGTACATTTGCCTAAAATCAAAAAAATATACTAAAACCAATAATGATGTTAAATGGCATACTCTCATGATAAATCCTCAACATTTATCGGGCCGTCTAAAACCCCTGGGTCTGACACATAAGCTTACCTACCCTAATATTAAAGGTATGTATACAAATCCTCACTTGTGTTCAGACCACCCGGGTGTTTGGTATCCAGCTCTAGTATATACCGTGTTTCTAGGCGTCTTAGTGTGACCTCCCGGTTACCTCCTCTTTTCTGGGCTGGTACTGGATCAATAACAAAATATTTTAAATCCTTAAGATTACTATTGTGCCACTCTCTAAAATGCCTCGCCACCGGGTAACTTGCATCGTTGTTTACTATGGCCCTTATGTGCTGCAGAATCCTCTTGTGTGATGCTAACTTTGTGCTTCCAATATACTTAAGATTACAGCTACACTCCAATAGGTAGACCGCATACTCTGTTTTACAGGTTAGGTGTTTGTCTATCACCCGTGTTTTTCCATTGAATGCTGTTTGAAAGGAAGTCTTGTTAATGCCAAATTGGCAGGCCTTACAGCTTGTACATTTGTAAAAGCCTTTTCTGGCTGTTAGCCAGCTCCCTGAATCCTGATCTTCCGGGCTACTCCTAACCAACGCATTACCCATAGACTGGGTCTTCCTATATGTAATCGCTGGCATTTTGGGTAAGAGACAGCCTATTATGGGATCATCCAACACAATGGGCCAGTTACGCCTAATGATGCCCCTAAGTTATTTCTCTTGCCTTGAGTATGTAAGAATTAATCTGGTAGGCTCTTTAGTTGAATCCAACTCCTCAGTTTCTGTTCCCTGTTGTTTAGTATTGTATTGGAGCAGGTCATTCCTAGCTCGCTTTCTGGAATTAGGTATAGCTGCATCGATAACCTCTGTTTTGTACCCTCTTGCTAGAAAGCGTTCCTTACTTTCCAGCTGTTTGACAGATAAATCCACCGCATCACTACAAATCCGTCTTATCCTGAGCATTTCCCCATACGGGATGCTCTGAATGAGGTGCGGGGGGTGCGAGCTTGATGCATGCAACACTGTGTTGCCAGCTGTTTGCTTGCGGTATAAAGACGTTGTAAGTTTATTATCAACTATCTGGATTTGTACATCTAAAAATGTTACCCTTTCTTTGCTGATGGATGAGGTAAAGTTCAGATTTACATAATTAATATTGATCTGCGCAATAAATTCAATTGCACTCTGCTCTGTACCTTGCCACACAATAAACAAATCATCTATAAACCTTAACCAGGTAATGATCTTATCTTGGTAGACTTGCTCAAATTGCCTTCTGAGGACCAGCTCCTCCCACCAGCCCATGAATAAACATGCATAGCTGGGAGAGAAGCTGGCCCCCATTGCTACCCCCTGTATTTGCTGATACATTTGATTTTTAAAACGAAACAAATTATTTTCAAGATAGAATAACAACATATTGATTATCATCTTGCTGTGTTGAGCATATATCAACGGTCTATTGGCTAGAAAATGCTCCACAGCCCTGATACCATCATTATTTCTTATTGATGTATAAAGTGATGTAACATCAAGGGCTACTAACAGATAATCAGAT
This sequence comes from Calotriton arnoldi, assembly GCA_963921515.1. Lineage (NCBI taxonomy): Eukaryota > Metazoa > Chordata > Amphibia > Caudata > Salamandridae > Calotriton > Calotriton arnoldi. Next base: position 725,308 of record CAWUFW010004398.1, on the reverse strand, counting down.
TTCCACTGTATGTCAGCTATTTTCCGCAGGAAGTCGCTTGTATCCTGCACATAGGATCTCAAGTTTTTTACATGATTTTGCAAGAAATAGTCAATATATCTTGACATATTTTCAAGAGGCCCATCGCAGGCGGCTATTATGGGTCTGCCAGGTGGCTTGTGCATGTTCTTGTGAATTTTTGGGATGAAGTAGATCACCGGAATGATCGGGTGCTCCTTCTTCAAATACTTATATTCCTCCAAAGTTAAGCAACCCAAGGCTCTTCCACACTAGTAGCTTTGCAAAATAGTCATCCTGTGTAGCTTTGAATTTCTGGAGAGTACATTTCCTATAACATTCTAGATCTGTGAGCTGTGAATGTGCTTCCTTCATATAGTCCTGTAAGGGCCACAGCACAATGTTCCCGCCCTTGTCAGAATTTCTGACTACTACTTGTTTCTCTTTCTTTAGTTTATCAATGAGTTGGAAGTATTTCCTTTCCTGGTAGGTGACTCTCCTCTTTGTGTTGTTGATGCGAGTGTTCAACTTTTTGACTTGCGACACCACCTGCTCGTTAAAAACATCAAGGGAATCATGTGGCATAATGGGTACAAATTTAGATTTGATTTTAAAAGGAGTGGCTGGTTTGACACATGTCTCCTGTGTTGGAGACCTGGCCTCTTGGCCCATGCCTTCAATCCCTTGTCCGATGGCTCCTTCCTCGCAAACCCCATTTTCATTCTCCAAATCATGTAAGCCCCGGAGGAGACCATAATACGCTACTGTCAGATTAGAGGTCCTGGGGTTGTTTATTATCGATGCAGTATTGCCCATTTGCCTTGAATGAGATTGAAGCTGATGATATTTTTTTAAATTTTAACTTTCGTATGAATTTGTATATATTTGTTCGAGTCTGTGTGTAATTAAAATTGCTCTCCGGGCAATAAGAAAGTCCCAGGGAAAGCAGTTGCTGTTCGGCTACATTAAGATCAATTTGGGCCAGATTAATGATTGTATTGACTCCGGCCGGAGGTGTAGAAGACTGTTGTGTCACTTCTACTTCCGTTTCCAATACCCCCGTCCTCGTGCTGGCTTCTTGTTTCCTGCGCTGTCTGCAGGCCTTCCTTCTTTCCCTTCTTCTCTGAGTACCTCGCTTCTTGCTGGCCTGTTCCTTGGGCGCAGCGTTTCCCTTCTGCTGATTCTTAAAAAATCAAGCTCCTCCCCCAAGGACAGCTTAATGGCACTTTGATTTGGCCTGTTACCTGTTGCCTCCGATTCAGATTCACTTTCGAGTGCCGAACTTACATCGGATGCCGATGTAGCATCTGCCTGTTGATAACCCTTAACCATTGAATGAGGCAATTGCTTGCGTTTGCTTGCCGTAGCGTTTCTCAGAGAGTCATATTTACGCGCAAATGTGAAAATCTGCCCTTGTCTCTTTTAAATTTGTACGTTTTTCTTTCTTTAATTCTCTCCTCTTCTTTATGCAGCTTGTTCACCATTTCCTCATGCATCTTCTTTTTCTGTTGGGGGTCACCCTGCGCCTTAATTTCCTCATTGAGAGCATCTATTTTCAGTTGGAGATCAGCTCTATCGCTTTCCGCGTATTTGACTAATATTTGAACCAACTTGCGGGACGAGTCCAAGTTGCAATCCGCCCATTCGGCCATCATCCTAGTGTTCGGCATCTCATAACTTGGGACAATCATAGTCCGCAAGCCCCGAGGGATTCTTCCCACATCCAAGTATTTTTGGAGTGACTTGGACTTCCACCATTTCTACTGCTCTTGATGCATAAGTTTCTCTAGCATGCGATAATTGTCCTTTAAGCTTTTGACCCCTCCATTTGTCTCTCCATTCACACTTTTGTTGATATCCCGCTGTTCGGGGGAGAGTCCGAAAACATCTCCTCTGCAGCGGTTTCGCGATCTCTCAGCATGTCGGTGGACATCGTGAGCTTGATCATTATTACGTGCACTTAGGACCCTCCTTGCTTGCTGAATGCTGCCGGGGATCCCTCTTGCGCACACCTCCCCACCTGTTATGTAGTACAAAGTTTCCGCGTACCTCTTTGCATAGGGGTTGTTGCAGTGCGGTCACTCCTCACAGTCCTGCTACCGCAAAGTAGCCGCCGGAAGTCCAGCTCTGCACCGCTCCGTTCCCTTCGCCGAGGCTTCGCCTTGTATGTCCACAGGGGGCTTCTGTGCTTTCCGTTGCCGAAATACTCCTTGTGCTTCCGGGTTCCACAGCCATGCCGAACACCCAGGTGCTGCTGACTGTGTCTGCCGGGAGCGTGACTTGCCAATCACGGAGCCAACTTTTAGGGAGGGGGTCCGCAACACCGAAGGAAGTCAATCCGGTAAATATCCAACCCCTCGCCACTTCAATCTCTTCCAGGAGAGAAACGAGTGCAGACCCAATTTTCGTGCAAATTTCTTTATTTTTGCTCACACCATTCCGCCATAACGCGTTTCGGCCGTGACCGGCCTTGATCACATGACAACGCTGGCTTGCTTGTTCGCCCTTTTTAAAGTGAGAGTGCTCGTGAACCGAATCATAGATATAGACAACATATTGCATATCAGCGCATATCCTATTGTTGCACTCACTGGAGTGGGAATAGTAATCTTTACCCCTCCGCTATCCAACCCTTTCCCTACTGTTGCAGTGACTGGAGTGGTAAATTTAAGTTTAAAGAGTTTTTAATAGTTTAATATTTTAATTTATAATAGAATGTTGTTTTTAATAGATTTTATGTTATTGGTATATATATATATGTATACACATACATAATGTATATATTTATATATATTTATATATATATATATATGTGTATATTTTTATACAATTTTAAAATTATAAAATAAATTAAAATTAATAGTTCATTAATTGTTTTAAAGTAAATATGTATATATATATATATATATATATATATATATATATATATATATATATATATATATATATATATATAATATATGTTTTAAACGTCCTCCATTTTACCAAAGACCCCCGACCCTGCAGGGCGGGCTCTGTAAACAGGAACGGAGAATCCTGTTGTAATGGGTTTCACCAGGAAAGAAAGTTCAGAGCCCAACTCCGACTTAAATCCAAACTCGACCTTTATTTGTCTGCGCTGCAGCATTTAAACCACTCTTCGCTTCCTTACATGTTTCAGCATTATCACAGCCTTGTTCACAGGTGAGTGGCTTAGTATACTCCCAGTGGTCACATGGCCCACAGTATCCACTACACGCACCAGAATGCACCATATTTACATATTTTCACAACGTGACATTCTGCTTAATTTCATTATACTTAATAGCGTGTTTCTGCAAAGTCACGAAAAGTAATGTCATTTCTTGGGGTGCACACTGTTAAAATTCATTCATGATGCAAAGTGCCTCCTTATGCTGCAAGCTGTAAATTGATATGGATTGCAGAGTTACCAGAGGGAGGGCATCACCTCTCTCATCTCCCTTTCTCGACGCCACTCACCAAATAGCCACGGAAATCCTTCTGGCTGGGGTGGTCGTAAAAGCGGGTCATGCCTTTTCCATCAAATGTTTTAAATGTCCTCCATTTTACCAAAGGCCCCCGACCCTGCAGGGCAGGCTCTGTAAACAGGAACGGAGAATCCTGTTGTAATGGGTTTCACCAGGAAAGAAAGTTCAGAGCCCAACTCTGACTTAAATCCAAACTCGACCTTTATTTGTCTGCGCTGCAGCATTTAAACCACTCTTCGCTTCCTTACATGTTTCAGCATTATCACAGCCTTGTTCACAGGTGAGTGGCTTAGTATACTCCCAGTGGTCACATGGACCACAGTATCCACTACACGCCCCAGAATGCACCATATTTACATATTTTCACAACGTGACATTCTGCTTAATTTCATTATACTTAATAGCGTGTTTCTGCAATGTCACGAAAAGTAATGTCATTTCTTGGGGTGCACACTGTTAAAATTCATTCATGATGCAAAGTGCCTCCTTATGCTGCGCGCTGTAAATTGATATGGATTGCAGAGTTACCAGAGGGAGGGCATCACCTCTCTCATCTCCCTTTCTCGATGCCACTCACCAAATAGCCACGGAAATCCTTCTGGCTGGGGTGGTCGTAAAAGCGGGTCATGCCTTTTCCATCAAATGTTTTAAACGTCCTCCATTTTACCAAAGGCCCCCGACCCTGCAGGGCAGGCTCTGTAAACAGGAACTGAGAATCCTGTTGTAATGGGTTTCACCAGGAAAGAAAGTTCAGAGCCCAACTCCGACTTAAATCCAAACTCAACCTTTATTTGTCTGCACTGCAGCATTTAAACCACTCTTCGCTTCTGTAGTATCCTGGTTCTACTGTGGTTCATGCTATGCTAGTGGAATTCTCCCTGAATGATGTAATATGGAATGTTGGGAGTGAGAGGCTGCAGTTGAGAATGGCTGAGCAGCATGCTGGCTGCTCCTGGTGGGGCTGAACTACTGGAATTGTAACTACTACAATAAATACTCCTGAAACACTTCAACCAGTCTGGAGTCAGTTACTACAATTTTATGGCGACGAGTTGACTCAAAAACCTGCGTCTGCTACCTCTCAAGTTCAACTGGGAGTAGCTGGTAACCTACTGTCAAAGAAGCAACCTCTGCATCTACAGCTGCATTTCCTCAACTAACTGGCACACCTCAGCCCCACCAGTGACCTCTACATCGGTCGCCCTCTACGCAACTGTGCCAGCTTCTGTCTCAACTGCAGCTCAAGTCTCTGCATGCTGTCCCTACAGCGTCTGTTTCAACTGCAGCTCAATTCTGTTCCTGCTGTCCCTACAGCGTCTGTTTCAGCTGCAGCCCAAGCCAGTTCCTGCTGTCTACAGAGCCTTGACGCGGAAGGCAATCAGCTGCTGCCTGTTTGTGTCTCCAGTGAGGTACTTCTGTTTCTGCGCAAACCCGTTTTCTGCATGTGCCTCACAAAATCAAGTTGGCTTGGGTTTTCGTTTGCGCACTATTTGGCTCGCATCTACATGCTGTCTACTACCAGCCTTTATACAATACGTCTACGCTGTCACTACATACATTTTCAGTGCCTCTACCTGTGTTTTTACCCCACCAGGAGGCACTTTGGTTCAAGTTTTTCATTTGTGACTGTGCGCTTGGATTCTGATGAATTTTCCTACTCTGTGTGCCTCTGTCAGCGCAGCACCGCTAGAAACTCTACTTGTGCCTAATTACTTTCATGTATTGGCGTTGTTTTAAAAAAAAAAAGTTACACTGCTGGATGTTACTTCTTTGGCCAGGTCTGCCTGCCTGCTGCATGTGATGGCCGTTGTGGTGAGATTTGTTCAGTTTTTTTTTTATTTGTTAAAGTGTCTATTTTCACTTATCTACTATGAGACCAGTAAAAAAGAACAGTTGTGCTGCGATTCAAAATTCAATTATGGCTCGCTCACCTTACCTTGCGCAGGGTGTCGCGCGGAGCAGCTTCAGAATTTTTCTTCACGTCAGGCCAGTCTTCAATCCTGCTGTCAGAGGTTTTGCTGCAGGAGCGTGCCGGGAGCCACCCGGAGTGCGTCTCCTGTGCATGCCGCCATCTTGTGGCTGGAGGTTCCAGCCACTCTACATACAGTTTCATATGGTCCCAGCAAGTTTTTATGCCAACCACGTTGATGGACCTAATAAAGTTTTTATTGCTGTGGAAAGCCAGCACCAGCGTCGCAGTGTGAGGTTAGTTTAGTTCCACATGATTTCCGTTGTTCGCTCAACATCGTCTTCGCTGCAACAATTTACCAGAACTATGTCAGGGATCGTCGTCGTGGGATCGGGTTATTTTCGGAGTAAGTCAACTGTTACAATGTCCGTGGTTGCAAAACCATCGGCACTATTAGATGGACGCTCTGCAGTATAAACATGTGTTGACCCGTGACTCTTTGGTAGTATCTTTATATTTTTTTTGCACGATACGCAACATTTGAGGTCACCAACATCTCCTTTAGTGTCTTTCAAAAAGAAGTCTCTCTCACGTTTCTAGCGCTATTTAAAAGAAATGTTTTTACCTGACATGCAGTTTCTTAAATTTGCCATTCTTACTCTGCGCTCCAATGTTTCATTATGTATTGTGGGGTGTTACATGCCATGCTGTTTCTTATCCTTCCCATATCTACTCTGCGCTTCTATGTTTCATAATGTATTGTGAGGCGCGCACCTGCAAGGTTTTATATGGTGTTTATTGCTTAAGCATGGTTTGTCCAGAGTTTAATTGGACTATTGTTACATTTACACCACTTTATGTTTTATTTGCTGCATTTTTGTTATATATCTTAAGGAACCTTGTTGCATAGTTCATTACTTTACCTTTGGGGTACAATGCACAATATTTATTGTTCCTATAGCTACAGTGCACAACGACAGACCTTCACACAAGGTCGTCGTTTCTCGTTCTGTTACCCTACACAAGGTGTGCCTATCGGGCTCTACGCCCATTCTTACAGTGCACAATGTTTCACCTCAAAATACACGAGGTGTGTTGCTTGGACTGTAGTCCCGCTCTTACAATGCACAACTCTTGACCTCTCCGTGAGGTGTGTCTGTTGGGTCTTCTCCCATCGTTATGTGCATAACACATGACCTCCATTCAAGGTGCGTCCTTACACAGGGTTTTAATCCCGTCGCTACAGTGCATTACTTGTGCACAACGTTTTACCTCCACTCGAGGTGTCTCGCATGGGTTCTATTCCCATTGCTCAGTGCACATTGTTCTCCACGAGGTGCGTCCTTACACATGGTGCACAACATGAGACCTCAATTCGAGGTGTTTCCGTTGACATACTTACTCACACTCATTCATACTTTCTTTTCTCAGTGCACATATTACCTTACTTAAGGTGTGTAGTGTGAGTTGTTCTCTGTTTCTAACAGTGCACAACGTCTTACCTCCTCTCGAGGTTATCCCTGCACAAGCGTGTTGTTACCCTTAATGGGTGTATGGTTTGGGTTCCAGTCCCATTACCATAGTGCATGGTTTACGTTAATCTGGGCGTTTGTTTTTACTCTTAATGTTACGCTTTGTTTCATTTTAACACTATAGCCCAGTGCTGTTCTCTATTTATTATTCAGTCTTCATTACATGATGGAGAAGTGTGAGTAATCTATTGTATTTCTCTTCTTCTCTGTCTCCTTGTTTCTTCCTGCTCTGACTTGCCTCCCCGCACACCTGTCTGGCCAGTTGGTGTGCAGGTGGTAGTCATTGGTGGTTTCTCCTTCTATTCTGTTTCATTCTTCTCTTTGTTTATATATAGGAAGGAGGATGGGTAATGGTTTATGTTTTTCTTTTTTATCACATTTCTCTTGTTGTTTCCATTTTTATCCCACTGCTCTTCATAGTCTCTGGTTCTCTCTTCTCTCTTCCGTTCGTCTAGCTTCTGGATTTTGTTTCTGCTCTTTTGGGTTCTCTCTTTCGTTCATCTAGCTTCTCCATCTTGTTTCTGCTTTGCTCCTTTTCTCTTCACCTGTTACAGTGTTCTTTTCTGTTTTTCTTTGGAAGAAAGGAGGATATGTAGTATCCTGGTTCTACTGTGGTTCATGCTATGCTAGTGGAATTCTCCCTGAATGATGTAATATGGAATGTTGGGAGTGAGAGGCTGCAGTTGAGAATGGCTGAGCAGCATGCTGGCTGCTCCTGGTGGGACTGAACTACTGGAATTGTAACTACTACAATAAATACTCCTGAAACACTTCAACCAGTCTGGAGTTAGTTACTACAGCTTCCTTACATGTTATTGGTATATATATATATGTATACACATACATAATGTATATATTTATATATATTTATATATATATATGTGTATATTTTTATACAATTTTAAACTATAAAATAAATTAAAATTAATAGTTCATTAATTGTTTTAAAGTAAATATGTATATATATATATATATTTTACACCAACTCCGGTTACGGGATCCGCCTGGCAAATTCACGGGCGGTCCGAGTTAGGGCTACCGGAAGCCCAATACATATATTCCCTCCGTTCTGCTCCTCCAACAGACGTACTCGGACTCGACACGTATGCTTGTGAAATAATTTAATTGCAGGAAACAACGCGTTTCGGCTTCCGCCTTGATCACGTTTCAAAGTTGCAACAAACAGTGATTGAATTTAAACTATGCCTAACATAGACATAGACATAGGACTAACACCTCATACGTGTAGCACCCACTAGAAAATGGCATCCATTTTGGAAGTTCTTGATACAATCAATATATATATACAATTTAAGCTACCCTCATTGTTTGATAATTTACAAAGAGAATTATAACTCCCATAAGTGTTACATGTAAAAACATACAAAATTAATTTTTAAAATATTTTTTCTGAAATAATGTTTGCATTTTTATTCGTCACTATGCAGGTGTCCACGCAAATGGAAGAATTTGAGAACAATGTGGTCCTGTTGCTGCGGTACATCAATCGATCAAGTCACTTGAGAAAGGCTAACGCCGAAACGCGTCGTCCTTCACGTAGTGCACAATAAATTATTGTGCCTTCTCCTGGTGTGCCGCCTCTTTTGTTCTCGCCGATTTGGGGCGTTTACTTGGACATTCTGCGAAAATTTGAAGCAGCTGCTGCTGCCGCTGGCAGGCACCAACGCCGAAGGCAGGGAACCGCGAACTGCAGCATCAGGTGGAAGCTATATATATATATATATATATATATATCACACACACCAGTTCCGGTTGGAATCACAGTCAGACTGTCACGGGCGGTCCGAGTACGGGCTACCGGAGGCCCCAAATATTTGCTTCACGATGTCTTCGCTTGCTGGCAGAAAACACTCGGACACTCCCGCATGCTGAATAAAGTTATTTAATAGCAGGAAAACTTTTCCTGCTATTAAATAACTTTATTCAGCATGCGGGAGTGTCCGAGTGTTTTCTGCCAGCAAGCGAAGACATCGTGAAGCAATATATATATATATATATATATATTTTTTTAAAGAAATATGGCAACTCAATGCCATAAAAGTAAACATATCAAGCAAAAATACATTCCATCGACAGATTTTAAAACCAGAATTGGGATAAAAACATTCTTAATATCAGTCAGAGGGCCGAATTCTAAATACATGATAAAGCAAAAACATTGTATAAAGTGCAAAGATCAGATACAGTCAAATGCAATAAACAAGTATAAAACACCCCATTGATGACACGGAGTGGGCCCTAGGATAAAAACATGTAAAAGCTAATGACAGTTAAAAAAACAGTTTTTCCTGCACCTAATGGCTCCTGTTAAAAAACTTGCAACCCCAAAACAGACCATGGGGGAAGATAGCATTTGAAGGTACAGTAGGGCGGGGCTGACTTGAGAAAAATGACAATCTCTGAGTAATGGTAATATAAACCTCTTACGTAAAGAAACATAATAATCACAAAAGAAAAGAAAATGAAGAGTATCCTACTCAGAGAAATTGTCACAAGGACAGGGTTTTAAAGTGCCAGGTTTTGAAAAACCTTGGGGAACAGCCAAGAGCCAGGGAACCAATTGCAGACGAAATCTAGTTAATATAAAGCGATGGAAGGGGTTGCCAACGATGAGTAGATATGGTTGAACTTGGTTATACAAAGATAATGTGACATATCTCCTCACCGTTGGTTTTACCAACTCCTTTTCTTCCCTGAGTCTCTGGCGCTTGACCATGAACTGCTGTTTAATAGTTCTGATTTTAAGTTTATCCAAGGGTTTAGGGCTACAAAATAAGTCAGGACAACCTAACCATTTCGTCAAATCCATTAAATACTTTAGCCAGGGGATATGCTCAGCTCTATCTAACGCTAGACAGTCAGTAATTATTATTTGATTTAGGTTAATAATAGGGCTTGCCCAGACTCTCAACCAGCGCAGCAGGGGGGCTACCGCTATCTGATCCGATATATATCCCACCCCTACTTCTTCATGTAGTATGTATGTAGGTGGAGGGCGGGACTGCCAAGAGCTTACGTAAAAACTTGTCTTCAGCATCCTGAATGACCTTTCCTTCCTTATATTCCCAAATGTCGCAACCGTAAGTTGCCATAGGGATGCATTTTTCTTTGTAGATGCATTTTTCTTTGTATATCTTCATCAGGGCCGGAATGGGTTTGGACCCTAGTCTCTTAGCAAAATTTAATGTTGCCCCCGTCGCTCTAATGAGAGTATTCTTTTTTTGCGTAATTTGTGGACACCATGACCCACGCTCATCAAAATGTACCCCCAAATAGGGGAATGTTGGAACCTTTGTTAGTTCGACCCCTTTACAATAAAATGTAGTCTTTTTTTGGGACTTTCGAGGACTGATAGACATGGTATGTGATTTCTTAAAATTTGTTGAGAGGTCTAAAGAGTCCATAAAAACTATAAAACCATCTAGAAGTGATTGGAGGTCCACTGCAGTTCTGGCTAATAGAACTGTGTCATCTGCATATAAAAGTGCGGGGATCATCTTGTCACCAAACCTAGGGATGTCTTTACAGCTGGCTATTAGAAAAGCCCCTAACTTATTTATATATAGTGTCAATAAGAGGGGGGCCAGGATACAGCCCTGTAGTACCCCTCTTTTCACATCCCAGGGGGTTGTCAGATCACCGTTACTGTTATATCTGACAGCAGCTGTATTATTTTCATGGATAGTGTGTAAAAAGGCCACAAGCTCTGATTCGAGTCCCATATCACTTAAAATTAACCATAACTTTGATCTGTTGACACAGTCGAATGCTTGCGTCAAATCCATGAACGCCAAATGTAATATACCCTTTTTAGCAATGGTATACTTTCCTACCACTAGATGTAAATTTAAACATTGGTCCAAAGTCCCTTTACCTGGCCTGAAACCATATTGCAGACTGGAAATGACATTTTGGTGGTCCAGCCATGCCGTTAGTCGCTCAAGTATGACTTTGCCCATTATTTTAGCAGCAGAAACTAGGAGTGAGATCGGACTATAGCATGTAGGCTCGTCCCTCGCACCCTTTTTAAAAATGGGAACAATGACTGCCTTTCCCCAGGATACTGGGAATCCATGTAAACACGCAGCATTAAAAACATGTGCTAAAATACTAGCCCAAACATTAGGATCAGCCTTGTATAAATCTGCCGGGACCCCGTCGGGGCCCGGGGCCTTTCCACCAGATGTGGATATAATTGCATTATGGACCTCCTCTACACTAAAGTGGAGTGGCATACTAATTTGCCCACCTTCTCTGTACTCATTAAATTCTCCTAGGTTTGCATCACTAAATATATGGTGAAAATGCAATACCCATTTGTCGACTGGAATTAGGCAATCAGTGATAGAGTTTGGAGTTTCGGAAAGGAAAGGAATGTTGACTACCGACCAAAAATTGGAGCTATCTTTCAGCACACTAGCTTGCCCCAGGGCATCCCATGCCTGCTCCCTTAGCTGCTTCTTCCTATTCTGAATTGCTAGCTTATAAGCCTTTCTTTTGTCCCTGATTTCGGCTTCGTCTCTAGGGATAGATTTTAGGCCTGCACAAGCTCTGTATGGGTCATTGAACATGCACCATTGAACCATCTTACGGCCTTCGGGCGTCTGGACCCACCCACAACCGTGAGGTCAGATTGTATTTGTTTTATTAGTTTCCCGAAGGCTGTTAAGATAGAACTACCCTGTATATCGGGGTCTAGACAAGACTCGATTTCAGGGGCACAAACGGTATACAAATTATTCAGAAAGTTATCTGGGACAACCCTTTCCCACTTTAGCCTACGAGCCTGGTCTTTGGTACTAATATCTTTGTTTGTTAAACAAGTGGTAGGTTCTTCAGTTTCGATAACAGGAAGTGATATAGCAACAGTAAGGGGATTATGGTCGCTAAAACATGACCAGGTGACAATTAATTCCTCAGTGAACAAAACTAATGGAGCAGACAGTAAAATATAATCGATAGTGCTTGGCCTTCCATTTCCTACATAAGTGGGTACTGAAGCCAAACTGTCTGCTTGCTGAAAGCAACATAAGTTTTGATTTGAAAGAATGCCTTCAGGCAAGATACCTGGGGGTGTGTGCTCAAAATGAGTGGGTGAGGAAAAAAACTCCCCCTGGTCCTGGGTTGTGAAACAGTTTAAATAACATTGATGAATATTAAAATCCCCTAAGATTATCACATCATAATAAGAAGATTTGGACTCCTCATAATATTCCAAAAACTCCTTTAAGTCTTGCAAATGTTCTAACTCATGCCCTCTGGAAAAGGAAATATAAAAATTTACCACTAACACGATGGCACGATTCTTAAAAGACAGTTCTACTGCCAAGACATGGTGTGATTTACATTCAACCAAACGTGTCCTACAAGAGAGCTTGAGTGAAAACATTAGGAGCAAACTCCCTCTAGCTCTACCCATATTCGATGGAATAGCATGTTTATAAAACGAAATGAAACCATCTAAATAAAAACAGTCATTTGTTTCCCAAGTTTCCTGGAGGGCAATGATATGGTACATAGAAAGAAAATTTTCCCAATGTAGGTTACCTCTTTTAGACCTTAATCCTGCTATGTTCCATGAGAGGACCTTTTAGTGGGCAGCCATGGAGGGAATTGAGATAGGAGGAGTTCCAAGGGATTTATTAGTTGTTTCAACAGGGTCCGAGACTGATGATATATGGGTGTTTTGGATCATGTTAGCTAGAAATGTACCCTGACCTCTTTTGTCTTCTAGCCCTAGTCAATCATTTTCATCCAGACTCTGGAGACTAGCTAGGGGTTGAAAACGGTTACTTGTTGGTATAGTATTATCTGTATTGGTTTTGTTGACAAACCTACCTGGGTTTAAGGGTAGCTGCCATTGCCATTGCGTAGGGCATATGCGCTGGCTAGGAGGATAAAAATATTGTAGCGAGACTACTCTGATTGAGGAATTTTAGCTACTCTTATATGCGCAGCCCGTTAGCAACTTAGCTTTCTCGGGGTTCTGAAAATGGACAACTCTGCAGTCTCCCACACCAGTCTTTTTTCTTTGATGGCCTATCCACCCCACTCTTCTAGCCATAATGATGTATATATATATGTATAAATCGATATTTTGTACAACTAGATTTTTAACATCAATATTTTTATTCCAATATAGTTGTACTTACCTTTTTAAAAGTATAGGGAGTCGATATTTTTGCATTCTATATTTTTTCATCGATATTTTTTACTGCTATATTTTTTACATCGATATTCTGTCAGTGAACCCTTGTATGAGATAATGTTCCATTAAATAATTTTGCTTACATTTACACATCTTTGTAGGCATATTATCAGAGTCTTGAACATTCTGTACAAAAGCTAAAGTTCACTGCGCAAAATATTGTTGTTTGTTATTATGTGCTTGGAGACAGCTTTGTCAGGATAGAATCAATAATGATATCCTGACTGGGACTTCGGCATGACAACATGGGTGAATGTTATTATATAAACAACATCACTTCTTTGTTTAGTCAGAGGAGCATTTCACTGACCCTGTCAAAGTCGCCCCATTCTGGATTTCCAGCCCAGCTGAATCCTGTTTACCTCCAGCTCTACACCAAGATGGGCTCCCAGATGAAACACACCCACAGGTAATTGGGAAGTTAGATCACCCGCAGGAATTCTGGCAGATTCACCCAGCTTAATCACACTAGGATAGAGAGCGATAACAAGGAGCATAACTATTACTATATTCATATGCAAGCATATATTCTATGTACCAGCACAATGGTTGAACTGTTCATTTTCTTTACCATTCTTGTGATGCTGATTACCCTTTTCTGTTTCCTTCTACTGATAATTGCAGCACACATATTTTACACAGAAATCTTATTGCTTCAAAAAATATTTGAAATGCCACTTCAAGTATTTCTTGTGTCTCCCTTTGGGCATGCGTGAGTCACCAACGAAAGGGCTTTAGATCTGTTTCCACGATTTCCTTGGGGAGTCACAGTTGTCATGGTCTGAGGTTGCAAATACCTCCTGGTACCTTGTAGGTTAGGGGTTCAGATGGTGCACTGTGAGCTAGCCAGGACTCAGGCCAAGATATCTTGATGGTGTGCATGTACTCAGTCTCGTATAGGTTTGACATTTATGTTGTCCAACAAAAACACAGTTTTACCAAGAACGAATGAACCGTACTTGGCACCATCAAAGTTCCAGCTTGGGTACTTTTTTAACGCGTCTCCCGAGACGTTTTTCTTTTGTGTGCCCCAAGACCCCACTCACCAACAACCCCTATTTCTAGCTGTAGGTTGTCCTAGCTTGAACCTTTAAAAGGATCACCCCACAGAGGTACCCTCTCTGAATTTCATATATTCCAAATACTTCAATGGCTAATCCAGAACAGGTGATTTTATCACTTAATTGCAGACATGCACTAACACAAATGTTTTTACAACATGGCCTCCCACAAACGGGGAGGGGGTGTTACCCTTTTGGTAGAGGCCCGTGAAGCATACAAAACAGAGGTATTCTATTCATGGGTCATATTCCCAGCAGTAAATGCCAACTCTGGGAATTTTCACACATACACTGAAGTAGCAGTTACAAATCAATATAGAGCATATGAGGATTTAGAAATCTCACTCACTTATCAGGAACACATGAAGTGGTACCTAGGCGCCCTACCACATACATTGGGCATATGGGAAGACTTTATGAGACAGGGTCAAGTATGGTAGTGAGATCAGAACAAATTGAATTGAACCAACTGGTGCTGTGCTATAGACTAGGCCTGGGGGGAGTTTGCGGAGTTCCGCTGTGAGGAACTCCATGAAGTAAGCCTAAAAACTCAGCCGCGCCACGCGGAATTCCGCAAATGGTATAGTGCCTTAGGGTGCGCCGTTAGCGCAAATTTTTAGCGCCTGGTGTTTGTCCTTCGCTGGAAAATAAGCATGAATTGCACCATGCACAGCGCAAGAGGGTGCTGCTTCCTTCTGCCACTCGAGTAGATGTTCTACACGAGCAGCAGCTTCCTCAACGCAAAGTGAAGGTTTCTCAATGTGAGCGATAGCAACCATCCACGACTGCCCACATTGAGAAATCTCGCCGGGAGGTGGTCTAAAGTAAAATTGTGTTTTGTGTAACTCCGTGCACTACTCAGAGCACGGAGTGGGAAAACATCTGCAAACTCCGCGAGCGGAGGAGAATTTCACACCCAGGCCTACTAAAGACTCTGCAGATGAGTGAGTGAGTTCATGAATGGATGAACGACTGAGTGAACAGATTACTGGATGCATGGAGGAATGAATAAGTTAATAGGATAATGACTGACTGAATGCATGGCAGAGAATGTGCAAGTGGTTTGGTGAATAGAAGAATGAATCGATGAGTGAGTGAATAATGTTGTCTTGAATTGTAGTTTAGGGACAAAGTGATAATTTAGCCTTCATTTCAAGTGCACTAAGGTACATGGGAGTGGTCTAGCTTCTTTTAGCCTTAGGCACCTCTAGCTAATGTGAGCTTTCTCAAACACACAAAAGGGGATGCGAGGAATGCTTCAAATTAGTTAAACCACTGGCAATTGCTCAGGGTAACGATGTAGGATGTAACTCCCTAAGTGGCTAAGGGTATGATCAGACGTGGGTTCCATGCTCAGTGGAACCAAACTGCATCCGATTGAAGATCCCCAATTAGGGTAAAACCGGTTTTGGGTTGCTTCTGTTCCAGTTCAGGGAGGACCTGGCCTGGAAATTCGGGCTATACTGTTCCTATTGTAGCAGTATCAAGGTTGATTTGCATATAGCTTGGTCCAGACTGAGGTGGCATTGTTTTGGGATGCTTCCCAGATCAATTGCCAGTGGTTAGACTTATTGCAAGCATGCCTCCTATCATCTTCTATGTGTTTAACGTGTTCCTTATGTCACCCCTTAAAATAGTATTCGCTCCATTTGTCACCATCTATGGTCCTTACAGTGGCATTTTCTCATGGCAGAGCTCTATTTCTTTGGGGTTTCTGCTAACTACCTTCTGATGGGTAGTTACATTGGCGTAAATATGAACAGCAAAGCGAAGACATGAGTAATAGGCTTCCAACCACTTTTTAGATCACAGCTGTCTTCTTGGTCTGGTCTAACCAGGTGGAACACCACCTGGTCAGACTGAAAAGGTAGCTGTGTTGTAAAAGTAGTCTACCTTCCAACAAGGCAGACCAGTTGCAGCCACCGGTCCTTGAAAAACAAATTACAAAGGGTCTCCTCTTACCCACTCTTCACTTATCTCACCTTCTTCTCCTCTTTCTCAACCGTCCCATTACTTACTATTGCTCTCCGCATAGACCAATTGGGGATCCTGCTGAATTGACCTGATTGTCTCCCTCTGCTTCTACGTTGCTTTCTAGCAGTCATGCAGCAGTATTGGGAGCTGATAATAAGTATCTGAACGTGTTGTTGGGGACCTAAGACCACAAGAATCTGTTGCGTTTAGCAGTATCATGAGCACCAGCAGCTCAGGCTGGGTGGGGTACAAAAGCTTGAGACACTATGGACCATAGAAATGGAAACATGGAAGCCACAGGGAGAGCACATATTTTTGTTCATTGCTCGGGTGTATCCTCCATGGAACAGAAACACAATCAGTGTGTGGTTTCTATTTTGCTGCACTCACTCGATCTCCTTATATTGACTGACAATCAAGGACCTGAGTTCACATGTCTCTATGTGGAATCATTGGTCTGCTGCACCACTGAAATGGCCACATGCAGGCACAATGCGCAGGGAGAACCTTTTGCACCTCTCTATTTTTTGGCTTGGTACCTCTCTCACTATAGATCATGAGAGTTCCTAGACCGAAAATACCCTCATCAAATAGAGCATCCAATGATACATAAACAATCCAGAAATGATCACTCGTTGAAGCATAGCCTTTCATACAAAATCCCTTTGTTATATTTTTCAGATTTTCTTTAGCGCAAGTTTAACACATAGACAAAGAATAAAAACTTTGCATTCAGTGCTTTGGTAACAATTTCAAATTTGGTCATTGTGGATTTGTTGCCCCCTCATAATTTCTTTTTATCATCCATAGGTGTCAAGTGTATATATTTAGGTTTTAACCATTGTGCCTCTTCCAAATGTTATGATTATTTCTTTTTCTGATACCCTTCCCTCATATGCCTCCCCGAGCTGGTCCCCAAGTGACATCTACAGCAAAGACTGACATGTACATGCCCAATATTTTCCCAAACTTTAATGGGGTAACCCCAAATTTCACAGACTCCTTTTCAATTTTCATAGATGAGTATAACTTGTAACCAGGTTAACATTTCCTTAGTAAATACTCTATTATGTTCCTTTGCCATGGCTCTCATTGCCACTGATGGAGCAAGGACTTGTAAATGAGACTTGCTCGGAAGCAATCCATTCGTTTTAACTCACTAACGAATTACTAACGACGTGTTTGTAATTAATAAATCGCATTTGGAAAAAGACACGCGGGACAAGGAAGCTTGCCTATGTGTTTACTAACGGCAATAACATGAACGAAGGACTAAAACGCACTTTAACAAGGGATCTTTACTGCGCATGCGTCTTCTACATCTACGTAGTATGACGTACTAATGCTTGGAGGGAAAATCTTGTGCCTGCGCAATAGACGATAAAATGGCCGCTTGAAAGCTCACATGCATGGCATCTGCTTAGCTGAAATAGAATATAAGTTTTATACTAACGCAAATGCAGAAAGGGTAATAATACATGAAGTGGGTTAGAGTAGAGGTTGGTGGTGAACAGTGAAACCATTTATTTTTTAAAATAACATTTCTTCTTTTGACTTTATTATTAGTGCGCATTTGGGCCCTCTACACTTGTCAGAATCAAGCTGACTGACTTGGCCCTGCGCATGCGTACTAGAGAGAGAATACGAAAAGATGAGTAAGGACTTGTCACACGTCCAAGGCCAGCGAAGATGTGCCCCTGGGAACATAAGGGTGAAGAGTTCATATGAAGGAGCTTTATTCATAACGTTGCAACATTTTGTATTAATAAAGTTTGGAGATGTATGGGAAAGGAAATGATTTAATAAAGTTTGAGGGGAGGGATTTGAATACAATGGTTTAAAGAAATAAGTGAAATGTAAGCATGGTGTGACGATCATCCCCCCTCGCCTGTCCAATCAGAGTTAGTATTTTGTAAAATTGAAACATTAATGGGTGGTACATGGCTATGGAAAGGTATAATTGAGGTAGTTTAGTTAGTTAGTTTAGCTTTTAGCGGAGGCGATGCAGAGCTCGGGATGCTGTCGGCGTTGAGGGTGGTGCTGATGCAGTGAGACGCTGATGAAGAAATCGAATGCAGAACCATCTTTTAACTTAATTGGGTTAGAAAGAAGATCGTGGAAGAACCACGAGGAGGAAGAGAGTGTCAGAGAGGGGTGCGACGCAGTCGTCGGTATTTAGAGAGGTGAAGTATCCTGTCCTGATTCCTGTCCTGAGGTCTTTGTCTCCTGATCTATCCCGGGGGACCCTTACCAGCCCTTTGGCCAGGGGGTTGGTCTTCACACCATACTTGGTAAATATAAATATATTGTATTGGTAGATGTTCTTCTCTCTCTGTCCTCTTCTTTCTGAGCATAGTTATTGTGTGGATCTGAATTGCTAATGCCTATTTGAAACTTGATTGAATTGACATTCTTGCGAATGAGGGTGTTTGTACTGAAACGTTTGAGATGGTTCACACGCAATTAATTTAGATAAAGTTTTAAAACTTCCCGAGTCTTTGATTATTTCATTTAATCGAGAAATGTTTAATAAGTTATGTTAATTATCACCATCAACTAGTTCCAACTAATGGTCCATTGACCAGAGGAAAGAACTAATTGATCAGTGAAAGGTTTGGTTAGGGAAAGAAATAACTAGATCTTGAATTATGAAAATCATAAACTAAGTTCCAGCAGTCTACTTGCTGTTTAGTGGAAGTAGTTATATGGGCCCAGGTGTGTATATGGTAGTGGAGTATCTGCTGTTAGGACACCGCTGGATCAGTTTTCTGGTAGCAGAGTTATGGTTATTATTGACTAGTTTGGTGATAAGTATAGATTATTGATTATTTGATTTATGTTTAACAAAAAGAGTTAGCGTCTTTGTTTTATGTCGTCTGGAAAATTCCCGGGGAATGAATAGCGGATGGCGATAGAAACCACACTGCAGTGAGGTTACTCGTCTGTTGGAATAACACTGAGAAGCTAGGTAGGGCTGGCAGTGTTAAAGTAGGGACTATTTTCTGTGTAAAAGTGAGAGTGATTGATAGCAAAGAGTTCGCTAGTGAAACTTTAGGCATTATATCACCTAGAAAGGGTAACCCTGAAGGAGTAGCAGGTTCTTCTAAGCTAGATTGACAGCAAAAGGAGTTCGCTGGTGAAACTTTGGTCTCAAATTTCCCAAAACGGGTGACATCGGAGGAGTAGCAGGTTCTCTGGAGCTTATGTGAAGAGTAAGCAGAAGGTTTTACTCGCAGTAGAAAGAAATAAACTATCCTTTGATTTAGCGAAACAGACAGAGCAGCGAATGTTTTTATGTCGTTAATAACAAAGAATTTTTAAGAAAATATTGAGAAATAAAGTTTTCGCATTACCTTGTGAAGGGAGGGTCAGTTGCTGGAGTGGTACTGACGTCACAGTGAGCCACGCTGGGATTGGTAGAAACAGCGGGCGTGTGACAGGAGCAGCTTTGTAAAGGAAGGGTCAGTAGTAAGGAGCAGAACTGACCTCAAGAAATGGCCGCGCTGGCATTGGTCAGATCACAGGCGTGAGCCTGATTTGATTGGATAGCTAGTTAGAAGCCGCGCTAGGTTTGGTGAAGAGAAGGATTGTATGCTGGATTTTGATTTGACTGTTAGTGCAAGACGTACAGGTAGAAGATTTCAAGGGTTTGCAGAATACAATTTCCTACATTGTTTTTCAAGGATGTATGGAGAGAAAAGAAAAATGTCATTTTTAAAGAAAATTAAGAATTTCTTTGTAAAGGATAAGCCTGTGTTGACTAGAGAGGGAATTCCTATTCCGCCACCAAAGACACCAGCATCTTTTATGATGATGGAAAGAGGATATCATACTTGCGTGTGGTTGGAAAACTGGATAGAATATACGAAGGATGATGGTGTGTTAGCATTTCCTAAGGATGGTACCTTTAATGGGAGGATTCTTCTGAATTTGAGATTGAAAATGAATGATTTGGAACCTTGACCTAGGTTAACTCAATATGAGGCTTTGGAAGAATGGGAGACTGAGTCATATGAACGAGAGAAATGCAGAGGTGGAAGGTATAGAGGATTTTTCCAAGACATTTGCATGAGTCACGCGAAGGGCAGGTGAAACAATGGAGGAGAGCTATGGTATCAGAAGGGTTATATCCAGTGTTAATGGCTGAAGAACAGTCTGGATGAAAGTGTAAGGAGAAAACGAAACATATGAATTCGGCAGAATATGGTGAATCAGATGACGAGTTGTTAGAGGATATTTTAATAAAAATCCACCACCGTATCAAGAAGCAGCTAGTAAGGTTACCCCAAGTGCACCGGTAATGGGAATGCCATTAACCCCACAGATTTTACATGAAACGTCATATAACAGAGTGTTGCAGGATAATGAAAGAGAAGCTTTGAATAAAACTAGAGAAGAACTAGTTCAAAAGATAAGTCAGTTAAATTTGAATACTGAAGCTTTGACAGTACCAGTGACCATTGGTCCGGTAATCCCATTGTATGGAGATAATAAGATTTGCCAGAAACCACAACTTGTGACAGTTCCATTAAATAGTCCTAGAAAAGAAATAATAATTACAGATGATCAGGTTAGCGAAAGTGAGTCAATTATTTCATTAATGGATCTCCCTAATGTGGAACCTCTGACGGAAACTCCAAAGAGAGTTACGCCTATGAATTTGAGAGAAAGAAGACCTTTGGTTCCTGCTGGAACTGGAGGCGGAACAGTAGTCACCTCTGAAGAAATAGAAAGGTGGGCTCAGGAAAGAGATAATCAGAACCCAACACCAAGGACTTTAGATATCAGCAGATTAAAAGTGGAATTGGAAGAGATGATGACAGGATGTGTGGGTACAGAAAGATTGAACGCTTACAATGATGAGGAATTATTATTTTTATGTAAGAGTATAACCAGGAGAGCAAGAATATTTCATGAGAGATTGACTGAAGTTGCTTCAGAGATTGGAATAGACATAGGGAAATCAAAGTTGTTACAGAAACCATATCGGGTGGACTTTACTGATAAAGATTTAGAAAGTGTAAATGCTTCTGGAAAGAGACTACAGATAAAAGAATTAATGAACATCCTGCGAAAATGGGGAGACATTGATAAATGGAGAATTAGATGGATAAGAAAGAAAGAGGAAGTACAAGCGAGAGAAGCAGCAGCTGCATTTCCAGTAAGAGAATCAAGCAAAGTGGAACAATTGTGTCCAATGAGAGAGATTCCTGGAGGTGGATATGTTCATGTTCCTTGGAGTAGACAAGATATTCTGTCATTTACAAATGATTTTCCAAAACTGAGAGAAAAACCAGTTGAGTGGTACAAACAGGTACAGAGATTTGTGAAGGTTTTAAAGGTTTTATTGAAAGACTTGGATGGTCTATTTGATATAGTAGTACCTGCTGATTTATGGACAGAATGTAAAATTACAATTGACTGGCCTAATGAGGAGTATGCTAGAGATGCAAAGACAGGAGCACCCTCGGAGGAGGTGATGAAAATGTATCACCAAGTGATTACGTATTTGAAAGGGAAAATTCCTCCTAAAGAAACAGATTGGGTAAAAATAGATAGAACAACACAAGAACCAAATGAATCTGTACATGCGTATTATGAAAGGTTGTTACAGGTGTTTAAGCAGAATAGTGGTTTTGAGAATATCGGTGACAAGGATATGGGACATTTTGTGTATCGGTTTGTATAAGGTTTGAAACCAGAAATCAGTCAGATGATACAGCAGCACATGTTGTGTTGGCAAAGCAAGCCAGTGGATGAGATTTTAAAGTACGCAAAATATTGCGGAGATGACATTGAGGCCAGGCGTAGGAAGCTAAAGGAGAAAATGATGTGGGCACAAGTTAAATTGGCAGAACAGCAAGAAGAGAAAACAAATGACCAAAATAATAATCAAGTGAAAGAACAGAGTCAGAATAATCAAGGAGCGAATGGTAATAAATATAGGGGACGAATGGACAGAGAAGAAGCGAAAAAGAAGTTTCCTTGTCATGCGTGCGGAAAGCTTGGACATTGGAAGAACGAGTGTAAGAGTACTCAGAATAATAAGAATAATAATGGGCCAAATGAAAATGTAATCCCACAGATGCAGAATGAAGTACTTATGAATCAGCAGCAGCAGGTATTTTCTCCACAATATCAGGTGCCACCAGCTCTTATGCCAAATTTTGTGAACCATCAAAGTTTCAGTGCGAACACCGGATTTCAAGGAGAAAGTGGTAAGAATAATAGAACAATTACACAATATTTTTTACAGAATGATGAAGAACATTCAGATGTCACACAATGACGGTGCCTGAGGGGGGAGGAAGAGGAGTGCGTGCTTGGCGCATCCTTGCCGGTAGATCAGTCAGGTCCATTTGTTGATGGGAGAGTAGAAGGTAAAGACATTACTTTCCTATTGGATACTGGTGCTACCAGGTCTACTGTGAGAACAGCAGACATCCCAAACCTACCCCTCTCGGGAGAATCAATCCAAGTTGTAGGCGTGTCTAACCAGCAGATTAGAACCCCAATCACAAAACCAATGGAAGTGCACATTGGAAACTTCAAAGAAATGCATCGGTTTGTAGTTTGCGATTCCAGTCCAGTAAATCTGTTGAGAAGAGATCTTTTGTGCAAGATGAATTGCACGATCTATTGTACACCGGATGGTGTCGCTTTCCAAACCCCTGATGAAGACGTGGTATACAAGTAACCCTGGGCAAAGCACTACGCTACGCTCACGTAGTTTGCGAAGTTTGCGCTACTTCGCACAACGCGAATTGCACGTAGCACAGTGCAAACACGCATAGCGTAGCGTAGTGCAGCGGTCATTTTTTGCTTGCTCGCGGTCCTCAACGTCAAGTTGGCGACCGCAAGCAAGGAAAATGACATCCCGGCGAGACTTTTTCCTCGTTCGCGATCAGCAACATCAAGTTGCCGATCGCGAGCGTGGAAAATAAACCTCCCGGCGAGATTCTCAACGCGGGGAGGTCAGGTTTCTCATTGCGACTGGTCGCGTATGCTCGCGACCGCTCGCGATGAGAAACTACCAGTCCGCGTTGAGAAAGCTGCAGCTCGAGTAAAAATCTACTCGAGCGGCAGTAAAAGACAGCTCGCACTGTGCAAGATGCCGTTTTCAATGATTGCACAGTGCGGACAAGCATCCGGCACTGTGCAATCATTGCGAACAGTGCACTACGCAGTTTGCGTAGTGCTACGTGTAGCTCGCGTAGTGCGAACTGCACTTTGCGTAGCTTCGCGTAGCGCTACTTCGCGAACTACGCCCAGGCTTATATACAAGATGATGCTGGCCAAACAGGGAACAGAAGTAGATGAAATGTTTTCACTAATAACTGAGAATGAATTACCAGAAGAGTTGAAAACCACAGTTAATCCAGAAGTGTGGGATTTTACAGGAAAAGACATTGGGCTAATGACAAATATAGACCCAGTTAAAGTGACAGTGAAAGAAGGTGCAGTGTATCCAAATACCCGACAGTACAAAATGAGTCCAGAAGTAAAAGCAGGAATTATTCCAGAAATTGAACGAATGGTTAAACAAGGTATTTTAAAAGAAGTGATGGGTAGTCCCTGCAATTCGCCAATAATGGGACTGAAAAAGCCTAGCGGAAAGTACAGAATAGTGCAGGATTTACGGAAAATAAATAAAATTGTAGTGCCATGTTGCCCAATAGTGCCAAATCCAGCAGTGATCCTTTATCAGATACCCTGGAATGCAGGTTGGTTTACAGTAATTGATTTATGCTAAGCGTTCTTTTCTATTCCTTTGCACCCAGACAGCCAGTATCTTTTTACGTTTAAGTTTGAGGATCATATTTACGCATGGTGTCGAGTTCCTCAAGGGTACACAACGAGTCCTTAAATTTTTAATCAGATTTTTTAAAAGTGGCTAGAGTCATTGATTATGCCTGGAAAATCTGTTTTGGTCCAGTACATTGATGACCTACTGGTGGCATCAAAAACACGAGAAGATTGTGTCACAGACACAATTGCATTGCTGAATCATTTGGCAGAAGGAGGACACAAGGTGTCTCCAGAGAAATTACAATTCTGTCAACGAGAAGTTAGATATTTAGGGCATAAAATAGAAAGAGGAGTTAGAAAAGTGACACCGGAAAGAATAAAAATAATCAAAGAAATGCAATTGCCACAGACCCAAAGAGAAATGAGAATGTTTCTAGGAGTGGTTGGATACTGTAGTCAATGGATTAATGGTTTTTCGATGTTAGCAAAACCATTAATACAGATGATCCGGAAAAGAGCAAAAGATCCGATTGATTGGAATGATGACTGCATAGAGGCATTTGTGAAACTAAGAAACTGTTTGTGTGAGGCTCCTGCTTTGGGCATGCCTGATTATTCAAAAGAGTTTGCTTTGTTCTGTTGTGAGAGAGAAAATTGTGCACTTTCAGTCTTAACACAGAGACATGGATTGAGTCGACGTCCAGTGGCATATTTTTCAGCTACATTGGACCCAGTGGCTTCAGCATTGCCTGGCTGCTTAAAAGCAGTAGCTGCTACTTGTATGAGTCTGGAGCAAAGTGAGTCGATAGTGATGGGACATCCGGTAAAAGTTTTTGTTCCACACTCGGTTGAGATTCTTTTGACAAGAACAAGAACACAGCATCTCACCCCTAGTCGTTTGACAAAGTATGAAAGAGTAATTTTGGGAGTTGAGAACGTGACTGTGATAAGGTGTACGATCATGAACCAAGCTACCCTATTGCCAGACCCCTGCGATGAAGAAGTGAGAGATGAGAGTGATCATGATTGTTTGGACGTGACTGAGTTATGCACGAAGCCTCGGCCGGACATAAAAGAGACACCTTTGAAAGAGGCTGACCATGAGTTATTTGTAGACGGTTCCTGCCTCAGAACACAAGAAGGAGGACTAAGTGCTGCATATGCTGTTTGTAAAATATCTGGGGTAATTGAAGCATCCTATTTACCTGGGGTCAAGTCTGCACAAGTAGCTGAATTGGTTGCCTTAAAAATGGCATGTAAAAAGGGGAAAAATTGGAGAGTAACCATATTTACGGACAGTCAATATGGGTTCGGGGTTGTGCATGACTTTGGCCAGCTCTGGATGCAGAGGGGATTTCTGACTTCTTCAGGATCCCCTATCAGAAACAGCAAAAATGTGAAGGATCTGTTGGAAGCATTACAATTGCCAAAAGAGATAGCAGTTGTAAAATGCGCTGCACATCGGTCAGGAAATGACTATGTGACTGCTGGCAATAATTATGCTGACCAAGTGGCCAAATACTGTGCCAAAAATACAGTGGCCATAAACCGAAAAATTGAAACGGGTGAAACCAGATGCCAACTTATGTTTTTCTCAGTACCAGAAACATGGGATGAGATTAGACAATTGCAGGAAGAAGTTGAGGAAAAGGAAAAGGAAATTTGGATAAAGGTAGCTTGTACAAAAAGACCACATGATGAGGTATGGGTGTATTTAGATGGAAGACCAGTCATGCCAGATTGTTTACTTTAAAAATGGCAAGAGTGTATCATGGAGCAACACACATAGGGAGAGATTCAATGATCAGGCTATTCAGACAGAGTTGGTACAATCCGAAATTCAGGGTAGTCGCAGAAAGCCTTTGCCAAAGATGCTTAACGTGTCAGCAGCAAAATCCAGGTAGAAAGACAGTGGTAAACTGGGGAAAGATTGGAAAGGCAGAAGGACCCTTCACTAGATTACAGTTAGATTTTATTGAATTGCCCCCATGCAATGGACTGAAATATATACTTGTCATAGTATGCCTTTTCTCAAGATGGGTGGAAGCCTATCCCACTCGAAGAAATGACAGTCTTACAGTTGCAAAATTATTGTTGAGGGAGTTAGTTCCGCAATTTGGTTTCCCAGTCACTTTGGAATCAGATAGAGGCCCTCATTTTAATAATGAAATAATTCGATTAATCTGTGCTGCATTTAACATTGAACAAAAACTGCACTGTGCTTATCGTCCAGAGGCTTCTGGAATTGTTGAGCAAATGAATGGCACAATCAAGTCAAGATTGGGAAAGGTGTGTGCATCCACAATGCTGAAATGGCCAGATGCATTACCTCTGGTATTGATGGGTCTCAGAAGTATTCCAGACAGAAAAACAGGAATGAGCCCACATGAGATTCTCATGGGAAGAGCCATGAGACAGGCATTTATTCCTGGAAATAAACTAATGAGTATAACTGATGATCTGGTATTGGACTATTGCAAAGGATTGGCTGAAATGATGTGTTCTATCTCTCACCAGGTTGAAGAAGACGCAGTTGAAAGTCAGCCAGACCAAGCACATGATTTGAATCCTGGAGATTGGGTGCTAGTGAAGAAACACGCAAGAAAGTCGTGCCTAGCACCAAGGTGGGACAAACCGCGGCAAGTCATACTAGTCACTACCACAGCAGTGAAGTGTGCAGGTTTGCCCAACTGGATTCATGCCAGCCATACCAGAAGAGTTCCGAGCCCATCAGATCAACAAGAGAAGCCACTGACTGAACAGGCTGAAGCGTCAGGAGTTGTAAACTGTGAAATTGAAGAATCTAGAGTAATAGATTCTGAAAGACAACCATATGACGAACAGCCAAGTACAAGTCAGGAAGACTGGATACCAGTGATTGAAATAATTGATGATGTCATTGAAACCAGAAGAAGAACAGAACTGAAAAGACAGCAAAGTAGTCAGGAAGAGACAGGGGAAGAAGAACACACTCAGGTGGAAAATAAAAAAGACTCATACGAGCCTGATGAGGGAAAAATAGAAGAACACGTTCAGGCGGAAGAAGAAAAGTTTGAATTAAGACCTGAACAGGATCAGATAGAGTTAGAAGAACAGGTTCAGGCAGAAGAAGAAAGGTTTGAAGTAAGACCTGAACAGGGTCAGATAGAATGAGAAGAACAAGCTCAGGAAGAAGAGGAACAAAATACGGTAAGACCTGAGCAGGTGGAAGTAAAAGAAGGTACAAGCACAGAAAACAGAGAAACAGAACAGATTGTGCCTAGAATAAATGAAATGAAAAGAACTTTACAAGGAGATAAGGAAGGTGAAAACGCAGTGCAAATCAAAAGAATCAGAAAGGGAGACAATTGGCCAACTGGAGTAAAGAAACTAAAATATCACTTGAGTAAATCTAAAAAGAGACCAGAACAAGTAAACGAAGTTACAAGTCAAACACAATCTAAACAAACTTTGGCAAAGATAACTCGAAGAAGTCCAAGATTGAGAAATTTAAACAGGAGATACAAGGCTCTTGAATGTACGTACTCCATACTCGAGGAATTTGAATCCTTAGACCTGACTGATGAAACAGAAGAAATTCATATTGTACAGATTGATGAAAGCAAATTGAGGCCTCCTTAAAAACGAAAGGGAAAATCAAACTGACAAAGAAAAGATAAGAGAAAAGAAATTTTCTCAGGAGTAAAATGGCAGAAATTGAAGTTACGGGGAAACCAAAACGTGGATTAAAAAGAAAGTGTTTTAGATTTTGTTTTTGTAGTATTTTACTAGCAGCATTAGTATGGTTATTCCTAACAGTAGGAGTACCTTTGTTAATGAAAACAAGTGACAAGAATAATACAGATACTAATGTTAAGGTGGAAAGAATAAAAGAAACTGAATTAGAAATAGGGGTAGAAGATGAAGCAAACTATCATAATGAATCAGACTATAATACGTCATCTAATGTGTTTATTAAATTGTTATTTCAATATGTTAGCACTATGGAGATTAATAATTGCTACGTGTGTATGAAGTTACCCTCATCAGTATCAGAAGGGGTGACGTATCACCATATACCTTTAACATATGCTGTGTCATGTAGTATTTTGTCAAGTTTATTTTATGCTACAGGGAAACTACAATATTTTTATTCAGATATAGATGTAGTATTTCCTGAATTACCTATTAGAAAGAATATGAATCCAGTAGCTAGTAGTAAAAACGCAGTTTATGGGTGAAGTTTTCATAACAATGAGTTCAATAAATGGCACCTGCTTAGCTGAAATAGAATAGAAGTTTTATACTAAGCAAATGCAGAAAGGGTAATAATAAATGAAGTGGGTTAGAGTAGAGGTTGGTGGTGTACAGTGAAACCATTTATTTTTGAAAATAACATTTCTTCTTTTGACTTTATTATTAGTGCGCATTTGGGCCCTCTACCCTTGTCTGAATCAAGCTGACTGACTTGACCCTACGCATGCGTACTAGAGAGAGAATACGAAAAGATGAGTAAGGACTTGTCACGCGTCCAAGGCCAGCGAAGATGTGCCCTGGGAACATAAGGGTGAAGAGTTCATATGAAGGAGCTTTATTCATAACGTTGCAACATTTTGTATTAATAAAGTTTGGAGCTGTATGGGAAAGGAAATGATTTAATAAAGTTTGAGGGGAGGGATTTGAATACAATAGTTTAAAGAAATAAGTGAAATGTAAGCATGGTGTGACGATCATCCCCCCTCGCCTGTCCAATCAGAGTTAGTATTTTGTAAAATTGAAACATTAATGGGTGGTACATGGCTATGGAAAGGTATAATTGAGGTAGTTTAGTTAGTTAGTTTAGCTTTTAGCGGAGGCGATGCAGAGCTCGGGATGCTGTCGGCGTTGAGGGTGGTGCTGATGCATTGAGACGCTGATGAAGAAATCGAATGCAGAACCATCTTTTAACTTAATTGGGTTAGAAAGAAGATCGCGGAAGAATCACGAGGAGGAAGAGAGTGTCAGAGAGGGGTGCGACGCAGTCGTCGGTATTTAGAGAGGTGAAGTATCCTGTCCTGATTCCTGTCCTGAGGTCTTTGTCTCCTGATCTATCCAGGGGGACCCTTACCAGCCCTTTGGCCAGGGGGTTGGTCTTCACACCATATTTGGTAAATATAAATATATTGTATTGATAGATGTTCTTCTCTCTCTGTCCTCTTCTTTCTGAGCATAGTTATTGTGTGGATCTGAATTGCTAATGCCTATTTGAAACTTGATTGAATTGACACTCTTGCGAATGAGGGTGTTTGTACTGAAACGTTTGAGATGGTTCACACGCAATTCATTTAAATAAAGTTTTAAAACTTCCTGAGTCTGTGATTATTTAATTTAATCGAGAAATGTTTAATAAGTTATGTTAATTATCACCATCAACTAGTTCCAACTAATGGTCCATTGACCAGAGGAAAGAACTAATTGATCAGTGAAAGGTTTAGTTAGGGAAAGAAATAACTAGATCTTGAATTATGAAAATCATAAACTAAGTTCCAGCGGTCTTCTTGCTGTTTAGTGGAAGTAGTTATATGGGCCCAGGTGTGTATATGGTAGTGGAGTATCTGCTGTTAGTACACCACTGGATCACCACCATTAAACCAAATAGCAGCAGAACTTTGCCATATCTGTGGTCTACATCTCTACTGGCACCTCAGTAGTGCTTGCTTTGGGTCAAGGACTCTTCTTCGTCCCTGTGCCCTTGACCTTACACTGCACAATTATCTTTGGATTTACAGCATCTCCATATGGTAGTTAGAAAGTCTTCCTTTTCTTATCCACATTTTGGACAGCTGGTTGTCTCAACCCAACCCATTTGTCATTACTATAGTGAATTCTGTGGCTAAACCATAAGAAAGTCTATCTTATTTGCCTCAATCAATCAATCAGGGAATTGTAAGCACGCTACTCACCCGTGAGGGTCTCAAGGCGCTGAGGGGGGAGAGGGGTCCGCAGATCTGTTTAGCAAAAGAGCCAGGTGTTGAGGGTCTTCCTGAAGGTGTTCAGGGAGGGGGCGCGTCTGATGTCTGCCGGTAACTCGTTCCAGGTCTTGGCTGCAATGTGAGAGAAGGATCTTCCGCCTGCTCTGGCTCTGTGGATGCACGGGGTTTTGGTCAATGTGAGGTTGGAAGATCGGAGGTTTCTTTTGGGTACGTGGAAGTTGATTCTGTCGTTGAGGTATTTGGGTCCGTTGTTGTGTAGGCATTTGTAGGCGTGAGTGAGGATTTTGAAAGTGACTCTTTTCTCCACGGGGAGCCAGTGGAGACTTTGTAGGTGTTGGCTGATGTGTTCGTGTCAGGGGATGCCGAGGACGAGTCGGGCGGCGGTGTTCTGTATTGTCTGGAGTTTGCGGAGTAGGGACTTGTTGATGCCGGCGTAGAGTGCGTTTCCATAGTCCAGTCTGCTGGTGATGAGTGCGTGGGTGACTGTCTTCCTTGACTCAGGGGGATCCACTTGAAGGTCTTGCGGAGGATGCGGAGGGTGTTGAAGCAGCTGGAGGTGACGGCGTTGACCTGTCGATTCATGGTGAGTGATGAGTCGAGTACGATGCCGAGGTTCTTGGCGTGGTCTGAGGGGGTAGGTGGGCTTCCGAGGGCGGTCGGCCACCAGGTGCTGTCCCATGCAGAAGGGGTGATACAGAGGACGAGGACTTCTGTCTTCTCGGCGTTGAGCTTCAGGCAGCTGTTGGTCATCCAGACTGCGACGGCTTGCATTCCTTTCTGGAAGTTGAGTTTGGCAGTGGTGGGGTCTTTGGTGAGGTAGAGGATGAGCTGGGTGTCGTCGGCGTAGGATACGATGTTGAGGCCGTGTTGTCGGACGATGGCTGCGAGGGGGGCCATGTAGATGTTGAAGAGGGTGGGGCTCAGTGATGAACCCTGTGGGACTCCGCAGGTGATTTTCGTGGGGTCAGAGAGGAAGGGAGGGAGTCTGATCCTTTGGCTTCTTCCGGTGAGGAATGATCAGATCCAGTCCAGGGCTGTTCCTTGTATGCCTGCGTCGTGTAGTCTGGTGACTAGTGTGCAGTGGGAGACGGTGTTGAATGCCGCTGATAGGTTGAGTAGGATGAGGGCTGCGGAGTGGCCTTGGTCCAGGAGGGTGCAGATGTTGTCTGTGGCGGTGAGTAGGGTGGTCTCTGTGCTGTGGTTGCTTCGGAATCCGGATTGGGACGGGTCGAGGATGGCGTTCTCTTCAATGAATCGTGTCAGTTTCCTGTTGACTGTTTTCTCTGCAACTTTGGCTGCGAAGGGGAGGAGCGAGATGGGCTGATAGTTCTTGAGGTCGGTGGGGTCAGCTGTGGGCTTCTTGTGCAGGGGTCTGACTTCTGCGCGCTTCCAGTCATCTGGGAAGGTGCCTGTTTTGAAGGTGGTGTTGATGGTGCGTTGTAGTTCCGGTGCGATGGCGGTCGCGGCCCTGTGGTAGATGTGGTAGATGTGAGAGGGGCAGGGGTCGGTGGGGGCCCCGAGTGGATGCTTTTCATGGTCGAGGCGGTGTCTTCGGCCGTGATCGGTGTCCAGTTGGAGCTGGTGGGCTGACTGGTTTTTCTGGGGGGTGGGGAGCCGTCTGTGGCACCTGGTGGATGGTCGATGAAGTTGTCGTAGAGGTTTTTGATCTTGAGTTGGAAATAGGTTCCAAGCTTGTCGCAGAGGTCTTGGGATGGGGTGATGTCTGTGACTTCGCTGCGTGGGTTTGTGAATTCTTGAATGACACTGAAAAGTTCCTTGGAGTTGGTGGGGTTGGCCAGGATTTTGTTGTGGATGAAGTTCCTCTTGGTGGCTCTGATCTGGTTGTGGTAGTCCTTCATGGCATCCTTGTAGGTGGTGTGGTTTTCGGTTGTCTTGGTGTTTCTCCAGTTCTTCTCCAGGCGTCTGCAGGTGTGTCTGGCTTCTTGGAGAGGGGTGGTGAACCAGGCGGCTTTCCTGGGGCGTTGTCTGTCGGGGTTGCGTAGTGGGGCGAGCTCATCTGCGCAGTTGGAGATCCAGGTGTAGAGTTCTCTGGCTGCGTTGTTTGCGTCGGGTGCCCAGGTGTGGTTGTCTCAGGTGAGGGTGGAGTTAAGTTGCTCATCGGTAACCTTGCTCCAGTTCCTTCGAGGTGGGCGTGGGGCTGGTTTGGGTGCCATGTGTTTGTTGATGGCGAAGTGTACGCAGTGGTGGTCGGTCCATGGCAGCTGCGTTGTGTGGCTGAATTGGACGCTGTTTCCTGCCGCGAAGATGGGGTTGAGGGTGTGTCCTGCTCTGTGGGTCGGTGTGTTGACGAGTTGTTTAAGTCCGATGCTGGCGAGGTTGTCACGAAGGATAGTGGAGTTGGGGTCGCTGGGGTTGTCGAGGTGGAAGTTCAGGTCTCCAATGAGTATGTAGTTTGTTGAGGCGATGGCGTGGGGTGCGATGAAGTCGGTGATGGTGGCGGCGAAGGGTGTTCGGGGGACAGGGGGACTGTAGATGAGGGTTCCTCGGCCTTCACTGAAGGGTCAAGATCCGCAGCTCCCTTTAAGCTTTCCGTAATTCCATCTTAAGAGTTTTTACCTACAGTGAGGTTTCTCTAGTTGCTCTGTTATTTTCCACATTAACTCTTTTGTAGCATGATTCCCTCTTACCCACTGCTTATACCTTTGGTACAATGTATGAGCAAGCTCCCCCATATTAGAATCTAATACTTTAAGTTTCCTCTGTGAGTTGCCTCTGTAATTGGATCAATGATTTTGTACTACAAATGTGCATGCAATTGCTGAAAAGCATTTGTTATGGGTCAGCAACACTTCTGGACATTTGGAAGACTTAATCCCACATTGGAGACCTTTCTAGAGAGCTATATTGCTGCATCTGTTGGAATTCTATAATTTCTTTCTAATTTTCACATTCCAGTCATATTTTGAAAGTAGGATATATAAATCTAAGAAGACAAATCAATTTGCACCAACTACGTTTACCATAATCGATCCTGGTATCCTCTTCCAATGCTTTCTATTTTCTCCAAACATACTCAGTATTGAACCAAAGTTAAGGTGTAACCACTTTTGTTATCCTTACAATATGTCTACCCAGGTACCATAATGTCTCTCTCTCCACTCATAGATGACATCCCGTAAGTCTAGCTGCCTTCCACCTTGCACAGTATCAGTTAATGACAATTTATTTTAAACGTCAGTTGACCGCAATGAAAGGTCAACAGGTTCTTGGCATGCCAAGAGACATGGGGTTTATCACCACCCTAAGAATTATTTTTATAACCAGGTCTGAATCAACTCTGCAGGGGGCACCAGGGTAATATTAGAACTTAAGCAGAATTAATGAGAACCCCTTTTGAGTCCTTCTTCGTGATGGGAATGAGTCTGAATGTACGGACTGTTATCTAACCTACTGGCTTGCAGTCAATGCCTTACTATAAAGTGCAGATGCAGTTGAAGGAGGAGACACCAATCTCCTTGTAAAAAACACAGGTACAATCCCATGTCAGACCTTCTTATATTTACCAAGTTAGTAGTAAAATTATTGGCTGGATATTTCTAGGGTATGACTCATCATAGGGATGGCCAACGTTTGACCCATCATGAAGATGTCCAATGTATGACCATGGTTCAGCTGCCAGTTGCAAGTAAAATTGGTTCAAATTTTAAAGCAAAATTAAATGTGTATGCTTAATTCACAAAGCCATTTACAGTCTACCTCCACAATTCCTTTAGAATAAAGGTGTCTTTCCCCAACGGATCCACTCCTTAGGATTCTTGCAAAAAAACCTTAAGTAATTGGTGTCATGCTTTTCAGTTTTTCGTTTCTCACCCCTAAATTTATATAAACAACATCCATTGTGAGTGAGCTCCCCCTAAAAGTAGTGCAGTTTTCAGCCTAGGACAAGTGGCACCGCAGTGTCTGCAGTGTCCGCAGATAACCTTGATCAATATATGTGAACTTACTGCCTCAAACATCTCAAACATCTTGGCCTATGTTCAGCCTCTAGAAATCTACAAACATATAATCTCATTCCAGAGAATCAAAGGCATTCAATTTGTCAATGGGGAGTATGGCCAAAGGGTTCTCAACTTAATCCTCCATGTCCAAAATGTTTTGCTGTGCAGCCTTTTCTCCTCACACCTGTCTGTGGTCATAGCATGCCAGACTGCTCAGGTGCATCATTTAATGACATGTTTTGGGAGCATTTGCCAAAGATTAATAATAAATGTATTATCCATCGATTTAAAAAAAAAAAACACAATACCTCGTTATGTTTCAGCTATATTATACACTTGACTGTGATAACTTCTGTAGGTGGTTTCTTATAGGCCCAAATTGCAGCATGGCCCTTGGAAAATGATTTTAACAAATTTCTTTTGCGCTTTAAAGCAGTTGAAAGCACCGCAATGTCATTGTTTTTGTTTGAGTGGAGTAGTAATGGTCATATGCTTTTCTCACTTGAAAAAGGTAGGTCCATAATATTTGGTTGTATCTCCTGCTTTGAACTAGATCACCACAGGCACAAAAATCACTGGGAGATACAACGGGTCACATTATGAAGCTGCAAAGTTAGCAATGTTTACCAACATTGTAATATTGTGTTTTACGACCAGCTGATGTGAAAACTTTGGGAGCCTCCTATCTCACATGACTGGGAACGTGCCTGCAAGAATTTCCATCTTATCCCAAAAGATCCACAGTATTTGCTCATCAGAGTGGTGCAACTTGCTAAGGCACTAGTGGAGCTCACATTTTCCCACAGACTGCTCTTATGCTCTTCTCCAGTGGACTTAAAGAAGGAGCTTTAGATGAATGAGCCTGTAATTTTACCACAGAATGCAGAAGTCTACTTCTGTCACACCATGGCAATAGGAACATCTAATTTCTAAGAAATCTAGCATTAAGGGTACATTGTTCTTAGATGTTGTTGCAGGATCCAATGTCTCAAAAAAGTCAGAAGTCAATAATGGAGTTGAGCCAACTGGAATGTTGGAATGTCTTGAGCAATTTCTGCGAAACAAATGGTCTAAGATCTAAAATAATGACATGCAATACCTGTCATCTGCATCAAGAGACAAAAGCCACAGAAATGTTCTTCTTACATATCAAATGGCATATCCAAACCTGCAGAAACAGAACGTCTAATGTTAACTGAGAGCCTAGGCAAAGACAGAGCACTCACACAGTAGGGATCCTTTGAGGGGGATGGTGACATCCTGTATGGGACTCTTCATGGTGAAGGAGACTGTCTACATTCTGGTCCAATAAAGGAAGAGGCGTGATCCCTTTTGTGCTGATATGGAATAATAGGGCCTCTCCGCAGTATACTGATACATGGTCTGCAGGTCCAAAGCCTCTCAGGAGTCTTCAAAATCTTTTCAGGAGGCACAGGAGAAAGTGTGGTAGTAGCATGCAATATGTCTGGTTCTTTGGTGTCAATATCTTGTTGCCATTCCCTGCCTCATAGCTATAAATATTACCGATATGTCAGGTGTCTCAGGGATCAGTGCCTCAACGTCAACAACTTCCAAAAAGAGGTTATTGGCCCCAGAAATCTGCTTAACATCAAAAGCATCATTGATGATGGTATCACTATTGTAAGTGGCCTAAATTCCAATAGATTTCTCAATAGTGAATTGAGCTAACATTAAAGATAAATGGTTATCATGTTAGGAAGGCGCTGATGGTTGTCTGAGATGGTCTTAGAACTTAGAATACGGCATCCCTTGGTTTCCTTGAAAGAGCACATGATGTATACTTGCTTCCTTTCCAAATTTCTTCCCCATTAAATAGTCTTGATGAGCGCCTTCCTAAAGATTGTGTTCCATGAGGTAGTGAGCTTACATAGATGATTTCCACCTCTCTCCTTCAAAGTTTTTAAATACATGTTTCTACAACCCTTTCACGCTCGTCAGGATGTAAAAAAATGCCATTTATGCCATATCAAACTGGCAAAGAACGAGTTGAAGCAAGAAATTAGGACAGGTAAAAATCTTTGACAGCTAAAAGAGCATAGTGACAGTGTTGAAAAATAATAGCATTTTTGTTCTGGGATCTTCTCTGCGCAAGCAGAAAGACTGGGTCAGTGCAGGGCATCGTATCTTCTAATATTCTCAAATGCGTAGCACCCAATGCTGTGTTTAACTTTTGCTCCCGTTTTGTTAAAAAAAGAAAACAGAATTTGTATTCGTTTTATTTTAAAGTTTAAAACAATCTTTGATTCTAAATAACAACTTTATAAGTGTCCTAGGATTCACTAATGGGAACCTCTGCTTCCGTAGGTGTATATATGTAACATTTGGAACTTGAAGGATAGATTTACCTTCAATGGTGCCTGCATGTATAATCCATATATCACAAAGAATAGCTCTGCTGTCTGAGATATCTGCTTGTATCATCTGTCCAGCCTGAGGGAGATGTTTGTGGTTTGAGGTGCATACTTTCAGCATCTTTGTAACCTGAAGGATTAGGGATATCGAAGACGCACATCAGAAACATATTTGTGAGTAAGCTTTGCTGCCTGAAGCGCTTGCCTTCGATATCTATGCAATCCGAGTGACAGCAGCTTTGCCGTTCAGTCAACACTAAGGGGCATATTTACAAGCCCCTATCGCCACCACAACATCACTTTCAGTGACGCTGTGACGGTGATGGGGGCCTCGCCTTATGTACAATGCAGCGTTACGCCGCTTAACATCGCTTAACGCTGCCTTGTAAATAAGGCACCCTTTCATGCTGTATATAGCGTGAAAGGGGTGGGCAGTGGGTGTTGCTGTGGGCGTTCCACTGCAACACCCATTGATTTTGACTCTGCCTCCTATTTACAAGGGCAGCGTAAATAGGAGGCAGCGCCAAAATTAAGACCAGGGAAAGCCTCGTCTTAAACAGGCGAAAAGAGGAGAAATGCTTTATCTCTCCTCGTTTTTGCTGTTTCCATGTGTGCTGCCTTGTGCAGCACACATAGAAACAGCAAATTGCCCATGATTGTTTATGTGCAGGAAGGTCCCCATTCAGATATTCTGTCAGGGTAATGTTTGAATAACACAATTTGTCTGTCCCAGTGCATGACC
This sequence comes from Calotriton arnoldi, assembly GCA_963921515.1. Classification (NCBI taxonomy): domain Eukaryota; kingdom Metazoa; phylum Chordata; class Amphibia; order Caudata; family Salamandridae; genus Calotriton; species Calotriton arnoldi. Next base: position 688,345 of record CAWUFW010004398.1, on the reverse strand, counting down.
TAAAACGTAAAAGTATTTTCTTTATGTTTATGTGTGTCTTTAGTGGGAAGGGCTATATATACTTACTTGTATTTGGCGCCAATTAGATTGACAAAGGCTTCTGCGAAGCCGAAACCAGTATCTCTGGTCGCAGGGTCGAGGGAGACCCAAGAAAATAAATAATGCCGTATCCCTACAGCCTTGTGTACGTGCCTTCTTCAGTTGGAGTAGGAGTGTATGTTCATTCAAATTCAGCGTTAGCGGTCTAAACGCTGTCCACGTAACACCAGTTGTTTGTGGCTCTCCCCTTTGACCGTATATATATATATATATACTGAAAAAACCATAGGTTTTAGGGACAGTTATAGTTAGTTGGATATTGCACTCGTACAAAACCCGTGAAATTCCCCCGTTATAGTTAGTTTAGCTAACTATAACTCGCGCCCCCGCAATGCACTGCTGATGATGTCACACATTACATCACTCATGACATGGTCAGTGACATCACTGATGACATCACTTATGACATCTCAAATGACATCACTGATGACATCATCCAGTGACTGTGTGTTTCTGTAAAGTTTAAATATGTTTAATATATATAGGGAAAGGCGTATTGAAGAATGAGTGGGTGTATAAGTGTCTGAATGGATGATTTAGTAGGTGCGGGACTGACTCTATAAGTGAGTGATTAAACGTATCTTACTGAATGCATGGGTTAGTGACTAAACTGTGTGAATGTCTGTATCCGTCTGTCTGTTGGTGTGTAAGCGGCTGCATGGTTTTGCGAATAGCTACATGAGTGTCTATATGGGTTATTGATTGGTTGTCTGAGTATCTGTATGGGTGCCTGAGTGCTTGTGTGGGTGGGGTGTGTGTGACTCTGTACATAGATGTGTGAGTGGGTGATTCACTGGGTGCATGGTTTCAAGAGTGCATCTGTGATGGACTGTATGGGTGGGTGAGTGTGTGTATGGGTGTGTTGGTGAGTGAATGTATATCTCAGTGGTACATGTGTGAGTAGGCAGTGTGAAAGGCAGTATATATGTGTGTTGGAGTATATAAATGGCTATAAGTGAGAGTGTGTGATTGTGAGAGTGGCTGTATGGATGAGTGTGTGCTTGTATCAGTGATTGTATAAGAGCGTAAGAATGTGCTAGTATTTGTATGAGTAATTGAGCTGGTGTGTGTATAACTGTATAGGTGAGTAAATGGCAGTGTGATTAATTATTTGCATGACTGACTAGGTGTGTGAGTACCTCTATGGATGAGTGGCGGTGTGTGAGTGTCTATATAGCTGTATGAGTGCATATGATAGTCCTGTACTGAGTGACCATAAGTATGAGTGACTGTACGGGTGAGTGAGTGGATGTGTGTGTAAACCTAAGAATCAGTGAGTGGGTATGTAGTTATTGGTGTTGGAGTGTCTATGGTTTTGAGAATGGCAGTCTGTAATTTAGAGTGGGTGTATCAAAGGTTATATTAGGGTGTGAGAAGATGCATCAAATTATTACATGGATGATGTCATCATGTGATGTAATCAGTGATGTCATTTGAGATGTCATCAGTGATGTCATCAGTGATGTCACTGACCATGTCATGAGTGATGTAATATGTGACGTCATCAGCAGTGCATTGTGGGGCGCGAGTTATAGTTAGCTGAACTAACTATAACGGGGGAATTTCACGGGTTTTGTACGAGTGCAATGTCCAACTAACTATAACTGTCCCTAAAACCTATGGTTTTTTCAGTGAATTTCAAAGGTTTTTTAAATGCTAATTTCTAACTATAACGTGTCTGAAACCTATGGTTTTTTCAGTGAATTTCAAAGGTTTTTTAAATGCTTATTTCTAACTATAACTGTCCCTAAAACCTATGGTTTTTTCAGTGATTTTCAAAGGTTTTTAAATGCTAATTCCTAACTATAACATGTCTGAAACCTATGTTTTTTTCAGTGAATTTCAAAGGTTTTGTAAATGACAATTTTTAAATGTATTAATTGTTATATTTATTTTTTGGATACTGATTTACTACATTTTTTTAAACTATTTATTTTTACATATTTGTTTTTAAATTACATTGTAATTACATTATACATTACATTACAAAATATACTTTCTCTGAATGAATTACTTTAGTTTAAATACTTTGCAAATAGGCAATAGACTTTTAAGTACAGTAGTTACAGTTGTTGCAATGGGCAACACAATTTCAAACACAATGCAACATTGAGCTCAATGTGAATTTCTAGTTAAATGCAATTAGTTACTTTATGGATTACTTTTTCTAACCACAGGACTGGATCCTAGATTCAGTCCTGGGACATCTCCTGTAAACAGTTGAGTAAAAGCGTTTTGGTTACAGTAGTGATTTTTAAGGAATATTATTGTATTTTAAAAGTTGACACTTAGAAACTTTTTCACATAGAATCACCAATGTTATCCTACGGGAGGAAATTCACTTAGCAGGTAAGTAGTGTTATCGTTACTTTTTCTTACTCAGTGTTGGATCCTAGATCCAGCAATGGTGCATCTCCTGTAAACAGTTGAAAGCATGCGTTTAAGTCATACAGGCGATTTTTAAGGAATATTTGTAGTTTGTGAAAATCGACACTTTGAAACTTTTCTGCTGAAAACCAGACAATGGATTCCTATGGAAGGAAATATAAGTTACTGGTAAGTACGGTTAGAATTACTTTTCAGGGTCAGTGCTGGGCTAAAAGATGCAGCACTGGGTTCTCTCCTGATAACAGGTGAGTAAATCGGAATTCGTAGTTCGGTTGATTTTAGAGGAATATTATAAAGTTCCAAAACTCCACACAGAAGAATTTCCAAGTGAAACCAGTCAATGTTAGCCTAACGAAGGAAATTCAAGTTGCTGGTTAGTACGGTTAAAATTACTTTTCAGGATCAGTACTGGGCTGAAAGATGCAGCACTGAGGTCTCTCCTGATAACAGGTGAGTAAATCGGAATTCGTATTTCGGCTGATTTTAGAGGAATATTATAAAGTTCCAAAACTGCACACTTAGAAGAATTTCCAAGTGAAAACAGTCAATGTTAGCCTATGGAAGGAAATTCAAGTTACTGGTAAGTACGGTTAGAATTACTTTTCAGGATCAGTACTGGGCTGAAAGATGCAGCACTGAGGTCTCTCCTGATAACAGGTGAGTAAATCGGAATTCGTATTTCGGCTGATTTTAGAGGAATATTTGTATGTTTCAAAAATCGACACTTAGAAACTTTTTCAGCAAAAAGCAGGCAATGATATCCTATGGAAGGAAATTCAAGTTACTGGTAAGTACGGTTAAAATTACTTTTCAGGATCAGTACTGGGCTGAAAGATGCAGCACTGAGGTCTCTCCTGATAACAGGTGAGTAAATCGGAATTCGTATTTCGGCTGATTTTAGAGGAATATTATAAAGTTCCAAAACTGCACACTTAGAAGAATTTCCAAGTGAAACCAGTCAATGATATCCTATGGAAGGAAATTCAAGTTACTGGTAAGTACGGTTAAAATTACTTTTCAGGATCAGTACTGGGCTGAAAGATGCAGCACTGAGGTCTCTCCTGATAACAGGTGAGTAAATCGGAATTCGTAGTTCGGCTGATTTTAGAGGAATATTATAAAGTTCCAAAACTGCACACTTAGAAGAATTTCCAAGTGAAACCAGTCAATGTTAGCCTATGGAAGGAAATTCAAGTTACTGGTAAGTACGGTTAAAATTACTTTTCAGGATCAGTACTGGGCTCAAAGATGCAGCACTGAGGTCTCTCCTGATAACAGGTGAGTAAATCGGAATTCGTAGTTCGGCTGATTTTAGAGGAATATTATAAAGTTCCAAAACTGCACACTTAGAAGAATTTCCAAGTGAAACCAGTCAATGATATCCTATGGAAGGAAATTCAAGTTACTGGTAAGTACGGTTAAAATTACTTTTCAGGATCAGTACTGGGCTGAAAGATGCAGCACTGAGGTCTCTCCTGATAACAGGTGAGTAAATCGGAATTCGTAGTTCGGCTGATTTTAGAGGAATATTATAAAGTTCCAAAACTGCACACTTAGAAGAATTTCCAAGTGAAACCAGTCAATGTTAGCCTATGGAAGGAAATTCAAGTTACTGGTAAGTACGGTTAAAATTACTTTTCAGGATCAGTACTGGGCTCAAAGATGCAGCACTGAGGTCTCTCCTGATAACAGGTGAGTAATCGGAATTCGTAGTTCGGCTGATTTTAGAGGAATATTTGCACAATGGTGAAGGAAGGGGGTGGGGCCTGAGGTGACATGTCTGCAAACACGCCCTGTGGCGCGTTTTAAGTTGGAGAATTAATTCCTCCTCAATCCTGAGGGTCCCTAGGGGCCAACTAGCCCACCAGGAACCTCCAGTATGCCCCAGGGGCTGCGTTGCAGAGAGGTGTACAGAGGCCACGCCCCTTTTACAACACTCTGCAACGCAGCTCCGTGGCGCTTACTGGAGGTACCTGGTGGGCTAGTTGGCCCCAGGGACCCTCAGGATTGAAGGGATTTAATTCCCCATCTTAAAACGCGCCACGGGGCCTGTTTGCACACATGTCACCTGAAGCCCCGCCCCCTCCCTTCACCACTGTGCAAACGCGCCCCGTGGCGCGTTTTAAGTTGGGGGATTAAGTCCCCTTGAATACTGAGGGTCCCTGGGGGCCAACTAGCCCACCAGCTACCTCCAAAAAGCGCCACAGAGCTGCGTTGCAGAGAGGTGTAAAAGGGGCGTGGCCTCTGTACACCTCTCTGCAACGCAGCCCCTGGCGCATACTGGAAGGTTCCTGGTGGGCTAGTTGGCCCCAGGGACCCCAGTATTGAAGGGGAATTCGTTCCCCATCTGCAAACACGCCAGGGGGCGCGTTTGCAGAGTGGTTAAACGGGAAGGGGGCCGCGTGGCCCCCTCCCTTGGCCGAATCCGGCCCCGGGGACCCCATCCCCCGGGGCATGGCCACACTTTTAAATACATTTTTAAGGAGGGGGGCTGCGTGGCTCCCCTCCTCAGGCCTCCGTTTGCCCCGGGGGCCCCATCCCCCGGGTCAGGCCTTTATTTTATTATTATTATTTTTTTAAATGATTCTTTTTGGGGAGGGGGGCCGCGTGGCCCCCCTCCCGGGCCACCACTTACCCCGGGGACCCCATCCCCCGGGGCTGGCCCTCTTTGTTGAGGACTGTGGCGGGGTCCCCAATCCCCCCACAGTCCCAGCCGGCTCCCCGCCTCCTGCGTGAGCCGGCATTGCTTTTCCACATGGGGAGCAGCTAACATGCTGCTCCCCATGTGGAAAAGCAATTGGGTTTGCATTTTGAAAGAGAGAGCAGGTTTCCTGCTCTCTCTTTCAAAATACAAACCAAGTTTGCTTTGACAGGGCGAGAGCCGCGAGGCTCCCGTCCTGTCATAGCAAACTACAGTGTCCCTGGGGTAGGCACCCCGGGACACTGCAGGAGCCGGCCCTGGGGGGTGGCGGTCCCCAGGGCCATTACTGGCTCCAGGAGGGGGCCGCACGGCCCCCTCCCTCCATTGACAAAGCCCCGGGGAGGTGGTGGTCCCCGGGGCTCTGGGAGTCCGTAATGGACCCCCATATTGACATTTTTAGTGCCCCGGGAGGTGGCGGTCCCGGGGCGTGTGGGGGCTCGAGCCCCCCACACAGGTAAATTTATAAAAAAAATATTACGAGAAGCCCCGGGGAGGTGGCGGTCCCCGGGGCTGCGGAAGGGCCGATAGCCCTCCCGCACCATTTATTTTTAAAGCCCCGGGGGGTGGTGGTCCCCGGGGCTTGGGGGGCCTTAGAGGCCCCCCCACATATTATAAATACCCCCCCCCCCATGCCCCCGGGGCTTGGCCCACCCGGGGGCCAATTAACAACGAAGCGCGGGAGACCGCGCACCCTGAGCGCATCCCGCCGATTTTTTTTTTTTTAAATGCTTTTTTCTGCCCAGGGGGTCCTTGTGGGACCCCCTGAGCAGACCTAGGGGGTCAGGGTGTTTCTACCCTGCCCCCTTTGTGCGTTTTGCGCACTTGTTTCTTCTGGGTTTTTTTTCTAATCGGCAGGATCCGCGCACCCTGAGCGCATCCTGCCGATTTAAAAAAAAAAAAAAATGCTTTTTTCTGCCCAGGGGGTCAGGGTGTTTCTACCCTGCCCCCTTTTTGCGCTTTGCGCACTTGTTTCTGTCCCTCGGTTGGACAAAATGGCTGCCAACACTTCCTGATTTGGAGTGTTGACAGCCACTTGACAGCCAATTAGCATGCAGCTCGTGATCGGGAGGGTGCGCGAATCCGACGCGGCCATAGATATATATGTGATTTTCCTTTTGATTTTCACAGGAACTACTGAACGGATTTACACCATTTAACAAAAGGGTTCTTTCTGAACTAAGAACTACCTCTTTGCCAAATTTGGTGTAATTCCGTTCAGCAGTTCGGGCTGTAGCCGTGTCTAAAGTTTCCTATGGGAAAATGAATGGGGAAAACACGTTTTGGGACCCCCTTTTTCTCGGCCCCCGCTTGACGAATCACCCCGAGACTTTCAGGGTAGGAGCGGACCGTAGCGGGCCATAAAGTTTGAAAATTTCGCGAAGATTCGTCAACCGGCAAGAGAGTTATTTCAGATAGAATGTCGCGGATTTCCTATGGAAAATAGGTCCTAACTATAACTATCTACTGGCGACCGCCAGTAGATAATATATATATATATATATATATATATATATATATATATATATGTATATATATATATATATATATATATATATAAAACAGATATTAGTTCATCCTCTGTAAACTTCTTGGACCTATAAGTCTGTGTGATAAGTGGCAAATTGAGTACCAAACTATATCGAAAGCCCACTGCGGGCAATTCGATATTACATGCCCGAAGTAGTCACCCCCCAAGACTGATTAGTAGTATCCCCTATGGGGAACTACTACGTATAAAAAGGAATAACACTAGGGAAATTGACTTCCAGGAGAATGCATATGATTGTATGTAGAGATTTAGAGCGCGAGGTTATGGTGAACAAATCCTAAAAAATGCATTATGTAAAGTTAACTCTGTTCCCAGAAAGAAATTGTTGGAAGAAAGAATTGTTAAGAAGTCGGAAGATTGTAAATTTCGGATGATCACAACATTTTCAGAAGAGGCAGGGGAATTAAGAACCATTTTGCGTAAAAATTGGAACCTTTTAAAATTGGATCCAGTTATAGGAATGGACATTCCCACTCATCCATTGTTAACTTTTAGGAAAACTAGATCTTTAAGAGATTCCCTTACCAGTAGCCACATGAGTAAAGATGTACCGAATGTGTTAGGGAATAAGTTACGGGGGTTCTTTCCTTGCGGAAGATGCAAAGCGTGCGCAGGTAGTAAAAGAGTCCTATCGTATCAAGTACCAGGAGTAAAGAAACCCAAAACTATCAATACATTTCTGACATGCAGTACACCTTAAACTGTATACTGTCTTAATTGCCCTTGTGGACTCCAGTATATTGGAAGTACTATACATCAAATCAAGATGCGTATCTTGGAACACACAAGGGCAATTAAGAATTGTGACATGTCATACCCAGTGGCTCGCCATTTTAAGGCTAAACATAACAGCAATAGGGATCTTTTAACTTTTTTTGCCCTGGATCATGTCCCGTTACATCCGAGAGGTGGTGATAGGATAACCAGTCTAAGAAGACTGGAATCTCGGTATATAATTGACCTTCAAACAAAAGTCCCTGAGGGTCTGAATACCAATGAGGAACTTGTGGTACATCTGGGTATTTAAATTTGATGCCACTTTCTTTGCTTTAATATTCTTAGTGAGGACTGTCTGTTGAGTGTTTGTAAACTATATTTAAAAAGAATACATAAGATGATGTTACATTTAATGATATGAAGCAGGTTCAAAAATAATGTTGCATTTGAAGATCTAATGTAAGATGTTCTCTAATGCGAAGTTTGCACTCTTAATGATGGCGCATTGTAGTAGATGGGAAGTAAGGTCTTAAGTAAAGGAATTGTTTGGACTTACGGTGAGAGCGTAATTCCAATAATTATGTGCGTTGCAGCCCATCTGTGGGCAGAATTGCTAACTAGCGTCAAGAGGATGCACATGGTTGTATATATGTATACTTAAATTTGTATATACATGTTTATTTGAATGAATTTAGACCAATGTCAATATGAATTTTGCAAGTTCCAAGATGGCGCCACGTTTTTAGATAAGTTTGTCTGTTTACTATGTTGATTAATGTCGGTGAAAGTAAATGAAATAAATGAAGGCTGTTTCAGGCACGCCGACATACCATCGAAAAAGGCGACTGCCGAAACGCGTCTGGTTGCGTTGCTGTGAGTCCGTGAATAAAAGACCTGGACTCGTCCCCGTGAGTGCTTTTCCTTCTTGTTATGCGTAAATAAACAAGGTTGGGAGCGTTTATATATATATATATATTCACTGAAAAAACCATAGGTTTCAGACACGTTATAGTTACAAATTAGCATTTAAAAAACCTTTGAAATTCACTGAAAAAACCATAGGTTTTAGGGACAGTTATAGTTACTTGGACATTGCACTCGTACAAAACCCGTGAAATTCCCCCGTTATAGTTAGTTCAGCTAACTATAACTCGCGCCCCGCAATGCACTGCTGATGACGTCACATATTACATCACTCATGACATGGTCAGTGACATCACTGATGACATCACTGATGACATCTCAAATGACATCACTGATGACATCATCCAGTGACTGTGTGTTTCTCTAAAGTTTAAATATTTTTAATATATATAGGAAAAGTCGTATTGAAGAATGAGTGGGTGTGTAAGTGTCTGTATGGATGATTTAGTAGGTGCGTGACTGACTGTATAAGTGAGTGATTTAACGTATCTTACTGAATGCATGGGTTAGTGACTAAACTGGGTGAATGTCTGTATCCGTCTGTCTGTTGCTGTGTAAGTGGCTGCATGTGTTTGTGAATAGCTACATGAGTGTCTATTTGAGTTATTGAATGCTTGTGTGAGTATCTGTATGGGTGCCTGAGTGTTTGTGTGGGAGGGGTGTGTGCGACTCTGTGCATAGATGTGTGAGTGGGTGATTCACTGGGTGGATGGTTTCAAGAGTGCATCTGTGATAGACTTTATGGGTGGGTAAGTGTGTGTAAGAGTGTGTTAGTGAGTGAATGTATGTCCCAGTGGTACATGTGTGAGTAACTACATATGTGAAAGGCAGTATATATGTGTGTTGGAGTATATAAATAGCTATAAGCGAGAGTGACTGATTGTGATAGTGGCTGTATGGATGAGTGTGTGCTTGTATCAGTGATTGTATAAGAGCGTAAGAATGTGCTAGTATTTGTATGAGTAAGTGAGCTGGTGTGTGTATAACTGTATAGGTGAGTAAATGGTAGTGTGTTTAATTATTTGCATGACTGACTAGGTGTGTGAGTATCTCTATGGATGAGTGGCGTTGTTGAGTGTCTATATAGGAGTAAGAGTGCATATGATAGTCCTGTACTGAGTGACCGTAAGTATGAGTGACTGTACGGGTGAGTGAGTGGATGCGTGTGTGTAGACCTAAGAATCAGTGAGTGGGTATGTAGTTATTGGTGTTGGAGTGTCTATGGTTTTGCGAATGGCAGTCTGTAATTTAGAGTGGGTGTATCAAAGGTTATATTAGGGTGTGAGGAGGTGCATCAGATTATCACGTGGTCAATGTTAGCCTATGAAGGAAATTCAAGTTACCGGTAAGTACGGTTAAAATTACTTTTGAGGATCAGTACTGGGCTGAAACATGCAGCACTGAGGTCTCTCCTGATAACAGGTGAGTAAATCAGAATTCGGATTTCGGCTGATTTTAGAGGAATATTTGTATGTTTCAAAAATCAACACTTAGAAGAATTTCCAAGTGAAACCAGTCAATGTTAGCCTATGAAGGAAATTCAAGTTACCGGTAAGTACGGTTAAAATTACTTTTCAGGATCAGTACTGGGCTGAAAGATGCAGCACTGAGGTCTCTCCTGATAACAGGTGAGTAAATCGGAATTCGTATTTCGGCTGATTTTAGAGGAATATTTTAAAGTTCCAAAACTCCACACTTAGAAGAATTTCCAAGTGAAACCAGTCAATGTTAGCCTATGAAGGAAATTCAAGTTACCGGTAAGTACGGTTAAAATTACTTTTCAGGATCAGTACTGGGCTGAAAGATGCAGCACTGAGGTCTCTCCTGATAACAGGTGAGTAAATCGGAATTCCTATTTCGGCTGATTTTAGAGGAATATTTGCACAATGGTGAAGGGAGGGGGCGGGGCCTGAGGTGACATCTTTGCAAACGCGCCCCGTGGCGCGTTTTAAGTTGGGGGAATAAGTCCCCTTGAATCCTGAGGGTCCCTAGGGGCCAACTAGACCACCAGGAACCTCCAATATGCGCCAGGGGCTGCGTTGCAGAGACGTGTAGAGAGGCCACACCCCTTTTACACCTCACTGCAACGCAGCTCTGTGGCGCATTCTGGATGTACCTGTTGGGCTAGTTGGCCCCCAGGGACCCTCAGGATTGAAGGGGATTTAATTCCCCATCTTAAAACGCGCCACGGGGCCTGTTTGCACACATGTCACCTGAAGCCCCGCCCCCTCCCTTCACCACTGTGCAAACGCGCCCCGTGGCGCGTTTTAAGTTGGGGGATTAAGTCCCCTTGAATCCTGAGGGTCCCCGGAGTCCAACTAGCCCACCATATACCTCCAAAAAGCGCCACAGAGCTGCGTTGCAGAGAGGTGTAAAAAGGGGCATGGCCTCTGTACACCTCTCTGCAAGGCAGCCCCCTGGCGCATACTGGAGGTACCTGGTGGGCTAGTTGGCCCCCAGGGACCCCCAGTATTCAAGGGGAATTCGTTCCCCCTCTGCAAACGCGCCAGGGGGCGCGTTTGCAGAGTGGTGAAGGAAGGGGGCGGGGCCTGCGGGCCCGATCGTTTTTTTTTCTCCCTGAAGGGGGGCTGTGTGGCCCCCTTCCTTTTTTCTTTTTGGGCCCTGGGGACCCCATCCCCCAGGGCCTTACACCTTTTTTTAAATTACCTTTAAAAAAAAAACGGGAAGGGGGCCGCGTGGCCCCCCTTCCCTGGGCCTGTATTGGCCCCGGGGACCCCATCCCCCGGGGCATGGCCTCTATATTTATTTTTTGAGGGGGCAGCGTGGCCCCCCTCCTCTGGCCATTTTAAGGCCCCGGGGACCCCATCTCCCGGGGCCGGCCTTTCCATTTTTTTTTTTTTTAATTTTTTCCTCTTTTTTGGGGAGGGGGGCCGCGTGGCCCCCCTCCCGGGCCACTACTTGCCCCGGGGACCCCATCCCCCGGGGCTGGCCCTCTCCGTTGGGGACTGTGGGGGTCCCCAATCCCCCACAGTCCCGCCGGCTCCCTACGTCCCTTGGGAGCCGGCATTGCTGTTCCACATGGGGAGCAGCTGACATGCTGCTCCCCATGTGGAAAAGCAATCGCTTTGGATATTGGAAGAGAGAGCAGGTTTCCCTGCTCTCTCTTCCAATATCCAAAGCAGTTTGCTATGGCAGGACGGGAGCCGCGAGGCTCCCGTCCTGCCATAGCAAACTACAGTGTCCCGGGGGTAGGCACCCCGGGACACTGCAGGAGCCGGCCCTGGGGGGTGGTGGTCCCCAGGGCCATCAAGGGCTCCAGGAGGGGGCCGCGCGGCCCCCCTCCCATTCAGTACACAGCCCCGGGAGGTGATGGTCCCCGGGGCTCTGGAGGTCCGTAACGGACCCCCATATTAAAATGTTTAGTGCCCCGGGGAGGTGGTGGTCCCCGGGGCGTGTGGGGGCTGGAGCCCCCCCACACAGGTTTAATAATGTATTTTAAAAAGCCCCGGGAGGTGGTGGTCCCCGGGGCTGCGGAGGGCTCAGAGCCCTCCCGCACCATTTTTAAAAAAGCCCCGGGGGTGGCGGTCCCCGGGGCTTGGGGGCCCTTTGAGGCCCCCACACATTAAATTATCCCCCCACCATGCCCCCGGGACTTGGGCCACCCGGGGGCCAGTTAACATCGAAGCGCGGAGACCGCGCTTCGATTTTTTTTCGGCAGGATTCGCGCACCCTGAGCGTATCCTGCCGATTTTTAAAAAAATCTTTTTTTGCCCAGGGGGTCCTTGTGGGACCCCCTGAGCAAACCTAGGGGGTCAGGGTGTTTCTACCCTGCCCCCTTTGTGCGCTTTGCGCACTTGTTTCTTTCCTCGGTTCTACCGAGGGACAAAATGGCTGCCAACATTTCCTGAATCGGAATGTTGACAGCCAGCTGACAGCCAATTAACATGCAGCTCGTGATCGGGAGGGTACGCGGACCCTACTCGTCCCTAGATATCACTAACTTTTTACTTTTCATTTTCTCAGCAACTACTGAACGGATTTACACCATTTAACAAAAGGGTTCTTTCTGAACCAAGAACTACCTCTTTGCCAAATTTGGTGTAATTCCGTTCAGCAGTTCAGGCTGTAGCCGTGTCTAAAGTTTCCTATGGGAAAATGCATGGGGAAAACGCGTTTGGGACCCCCTTTTTCTCGGCCCCCGCTTGACGTATCACCCCGAGACTTTCAGGGTAGGAGCGGACCGGAGCGCCCCACGAAGTTTGAAAATTTCGCGAAGATACGTCAACCGGCAAGAGAGTTATTTCAAATAGAATGTCGCGGATTTCCTATGGATAATAGGTTGTAACTATAACTATCTACTGGCGACCGCCAGTAGATAATATATATAAAACATTAGGGGGCCAATTCCGATCTGGGTGGGAAAACTCTCCGACTGAGCCGGATCCGGAGAGTTTTCCGACCGAGCCGGACTCCTGCAGTCCGACCGAGCGAGTACGATGCAGCCGCATGCTGCCGGACTCGATTCGGTCGGACTCCCATTGAAGTCAATGGGAGCCGGTCATACGACGCGTACATGGGCTCCCATTGACTGAATGGGTACGTCTCGAACAAGGGCGCCCCCTACAGTGTGTACGCATCGGTGCGACTCGCACCGTACATGCATGTTTAGGGGGGACCCTTGGGTCCCCCCTGTGTTCGACTCATACGGCTACGGGTGCAGGGGGGTCCAACACGGACCCCCCAAGTCCGGCTCCGGGAGCTTTTTCGAGCCGGACACTCCGACTCGATCCGGCTGTCCGACGCGTCCATCGTACTCGCTCGGTCGGATAACGTCTCCATTGCGTGGTGCGAATCGTTTCCGTACGAGTCGGTCGGAGCGGTTCGGACCCAGGAACGAGTCGGTCGGCGATTTCGCGTACACTCGCATCGTACTTGCTCGCTCGGACGACTGTATGAATCGGTCGGAAACAAGGCCTCCGACTCGGATCCGGTAAAGCCGAATCCGATTCGGAGCCCTACCGACCGAGATCGGAATCGACCCCTAGGTAACATAATAAAATTACATATTTTACAAAACATGTTAGAATTTTGTATTTGATAACAAAATACTGATAAACTAACACCCACTGCAAAACTGCCCAAACCCCTTTACTAAACAGACGTATGTGGGATTTGTTAACTCGCTGCAGACCGCCCGTGAAGTACATGTCCCAGAATCTACTCAAATGATGCTGCCGCCTTCTAAACACGCTATGTGGTTCAATGATAAACTGAAAGCGGCAAAGCTCTGGCTACACCAACTGGAAGGCAGTGGCGTAAGAGCCATAGTACTTTGAAAAGAAAATATTTTGGAGAGGGTTTGAGGAACTATAAAAGCTTGCTCCTCACCAAAATCCTCTTATTATTCAAACTGCATTAATTTAACAGCAAATAAACAAAAGAAAACTTTAAAAAGCTATTAAACAAACTCCCTTGTCCAAAGTGAGTTAACTGAGAGATAGCACCCTCCCAAACTCTGTGCAGCGCATTCAGCACTTTTTTCCAGTGAGAAGATTAAAGGCCAGATGTACGACCATTTCATTTAGCGCCTTTCAATTTGCGACACATTGCGAGTTGCAAATTGCGAGGTGCTAAATGAAATGTACAGCAGTGTGTTTAACACTGTTTGCGATTCCCAATGGGGTCGCAAATTGCGAGGCTCATTAATATTAATGAGCCTCTCGCAATTTGCGAGCCTATTGGGAATGCCAGCCCTCCCAGGGATGGTGGCCTGCTGGGCTCAGCAGACCACCATGTCTGGGACTGCTTTTAAATAAAGCAGTTTTTTTATTTTAAATGCAGCCCGTTTTCCTTAAAGGAAAACAGGATGCATTTAAAAAAAAAAAAAAGAAACGTTTTCGTTTCATTTTTTAAGGGCAGGCAGTAGTCACTGGGACCACTGCCTGCCCTTAAAAAATAATTTTGCATGCATTTGCAAAGGGTAAGGGGTCCCTTGGGGACCCCTTCCCATTTGCGAATGCATTACCACCTACTTGAAGTAGGTGGTAATTGCGAGTATTTTGCGACCGCAATTGCGGTTGCAAAACATTTGTACAAGGTTTTGAGACTTGATAACCCATTTGCGCATGCAAAAACGGGTCGTACATCTGGCCCTAAATCAATTAAGAATAGCATTATGACCACTTGTCTGTCTTAACAACCTGGGGAGAATGTGGACTGTGGCACCATTAATTCTCACTCCTTGGTTCAGACTTGCCAGCTCCAGCATGAGACTCTAATTTCTCTCATACATTACATGAAATCTGCCCCCCCCCCACTATGCAAGCTCTGTCTGTCATAATAGCCAACCCTCAGTTAGACCTTTTGAATAAGTTACTCACTCAGGTCATTTTCCCTGGCAGGTTTAAAGCTGCAGAAGAAGCCAGGTAACAATCCTAAACTGCTGAAAAATTATTACCCCTTTTCACTTCTCCCCTACGCAGCCAAGTTTTGTTACTCAGGAGCTAAGTAGGTTCCTTTATTTTTCCAACATTGCAGGCTTGTTTCCACCCAGCCCACAGTACAGAAACAGTGATGTTTTCTGTCCTTGATGATCTAAAATGGGAGTTGGATTCGGGGCATATGACCATGCTACTTCTCCTAGATCTATGAGCAGCTGTCGATATGGTTGACTAGGCAATTCCAGTGAATTGTCTGAAAACGCACTGTCTATCAGGTCAGGCTCTGAGCTGGATATCCTTGGGTGTACCTGCATAGGTTTACACAAACTACAAATAATTCAAAATGCAGCAACAAGGATAATCTGTAAACAGCATAGACATGTGCATATCTCTTCTGCCCTAGTTCCACTGGCTCCCCGTCAAAAGGAGAACTCTTTTTTAAACTGCTTGTATAATTTCAAATCCATTCATGGCCAGGCTCCAGCATTTTAACAAGCAGAATTAAGGGATATGTTCCTACACGAGAGCTCAGATCCTCTCCTGTCAACCAGGTGAGGATCCTACAAGTGACAGAGAGCACAAGGCAGAGCTTCTATTTCCTCGCCAACATCTCATTGAGCTCTCTACCTTTCTCGGTCAGGCTGGAACCTAATTTCCCGAAGTTCAGGAAGCTTTTGATGAACAGGCTTTTTAAGCAAGCTTTTGATTAGCCTAAGCCTTCTCTCTTTTCCCTCCTGGTTGTCACAGTACCAAGAAACCCTTATGATTACTTGTGCTCTATACGTTTCCCTAACATAACAATATTATGCAATGGGATAATACTCGCCACAGTGCTTTTAATAAAATTACAGCTTTCCATAATTAACACTTGGAAAATTCACTTTTTGTAACAAGGCCAGATGCTTTATATTCTATTATTTTAAAGCATATTCACCACAGATAAAAAGAGGTGAGCAATAAGTTTGTGATAAAACGTTTTGACTGGGGAAGATAAAGACCAATCAGCCACTTTTAAAATATCTTTCAATCTGGCTCCAGCAAAAAAAAGCTTTAAAAAGTCATGGCTCCTCTGGAAAAATGGGCACCTAAATCAGAAATATTAATACCTGCTTTAGACATGACCCATTTGACCCATCTTGCTAAAGTAGCAGACGAAATAGGAGCCTGGGGTTTGACAATGGAGATTAGAAAGATTAGAAAGATTAGAGAGGAGAAGGAGATCTTAAAGCTGCAGTTCGATTCTCATATTCCTTAAAACACAGAGCTGAGGATGAAGTGGAAAGAAAGGATACTCCAGAAAAGATGTGCAAGTTTTAGTTTTTCTTGAAATGGAGAAATACACACCAGAAGGAGTATACTGCCTGGCAGACATATGTAGAGCTCTGAAGTCTAATACTCTTTTGCAAGAAATTTTAAAAAGCAGGACAGTAAGCTGTGCTTAGAGTCTTTAAAGAGACAGTAAGGTATTGTCAGGGCAATTGATAAGAAATTGCAAAACGCCACTGACATCCCAAATGTATGAATATTTAGGAATAGGCGGTATACTCATACTAATTCATGGAGTAATATGCATATTATTGGATGTTCTCCTACGGGTTTGACATCAATATATTTATGCTTTAGAAGATATTGCTATTCAATGTGTATTCATAGTTCTGTAAGACTGAAGTAACCAACAAACTTAAAAAGTTTGCTATTAAAGAGATATTGGAAGAAAGGGGTTTGGAATTTGATTGCAGACACCAGCCAACCCAAGCTTATATGTAAACTTTAGCTGTTTTTGGTGCCCATGCCAAATTCATGAATTTAACAAAGTCTTGTGAAAGGCTTTCTCAAATTAAATAATGCCTGAAACCTTCCAAACCATTAACTGAAGATGGCCTGAAATGACAAGATAGTGATGTTGGTGTAAATGATTGAGAAGAAAATAACTGACATGAGGTAATAGATGTAGAACGTCCACTGATATTTGTAAGAGATCCGGTATCCATACTTTTGATGGCCAAAAAGGTGTTACAGACGGTGCACAGTCAAAATATCGACTTTTAAATATCGACCTACATTAATATCGAGTTATAAATATCGTAGGGACAGAATGCCGACATCAAGAATATCGGTGACCAGAATATCGACCTAAAGGTAAGAAATATCGTTTTTGTTAATATCGAAGTTGTTAATATCGATAGTAAAAATATCGATGTTAATAATATCGATGTTTATGTTAGTGTTATGTATTTTATATGTATGTGTTCCACATGTTTTGTTATGTTTTGTATTATTTTTTTTAATATGTGTATTAATTGTTTAGAAGTTAGTAATTTTTTTTAAAGTAAATCTTGCGTTTTAGTACCATAGCGGGTTGTGGGTTTATAGGGGAATAGGGTGGGAAGTAATTTAATTATAGTAAATTAATTCATAATTTTTAGAAATTATTAATTATTTGTAATTAAATTTTGCATTTTAGTTCTGTAGCGGGTTGTAGGTTTATAGGGGAATAGGGTGGGAAGTAATTTAATTGTAATTAAGTAATTATTAATTTTTATTTATTGATATTTAATTGATTGTTAATTAATTATGGTAATAGCTTTTTATTAATTGATTAATTGATAATTATATTAATTGTATACATTTTTTAGTGGAGTCGGTTCTGGCTTAATAGGGGAATAGGGTTGGAAGTAAATTAATTATAATAAAGTAATTAATAATAATAATTTTTTGGTATTGATAATTAATTTATTGTTTATTAATTATTAATTGGTAATTAATTTTTATTAATTAATTGATAAATATATTAATTGTGTTAATTTAGTTTAGAAGTGGGTTGTGTATTTATAGGGGAATAGGGTGGGAAGTAATTTATTATAATTAAGTAATTATTTATTAATAATTATTGGTATTGATAATTAATGTATCGTTCATTAATTATTAATTGGTAATTAATTTTTATTAACTATTATTTATTGGTATTGATTATTATTTTATTGTTAATTAATTATTAATTGTTAATTAATTTTTATTAATTGATTAATTGATTAATTGATTAATTGGTAATTATATTAATTGTGTTAAATTTTATGTGGAGTGGGTTTTGTGTTTATTGGGGAATAGGGTGGGAAGAAATTTAATGTTATTAAAGTAATTATTAATTTTCATTTATTGCTATTTATAAATAATTTATTGTTAATTTATTAATAAATCATTATTTAATTAAAACAATTATTTAATTGATAAGTATGTTATTTTTAACCCCTACGCTATCCAACACTTTCCCTACTGTTGCACTCTCTGGAGTGGGAATAGTAATTTTTACCCCTACGCTATCCAGCACTTTTCCTAATGTTGCACTCTCTGGAGTTGGAATAGTAATTTTTACCCCTACGCTATCCAACACTTTCCCTACTGTTGCACTCTGGAGTGGAAATAGTAATTTTTACCCCTACGCTATCCAACACTTTCCCTACTGTTGCACTCTCTGGAGTTGGAATAGTAATTTTTACCCCTACGCTATCCAACACTTTCGCTACTGTTGCACTCTCTGGAGTGGGAATAGTAATTTTTACCCCTACGCTATCCAACACTTTCCCTACTGTTGCACTCTCTGGAGTTGGAATAGTAATTTTTAACCCTACGCTATCCAACACTTTCCCTACTGTTGCACTCTCTGGAGTTGGAATAGTAATTTTTACCCCTACGCTATCCAACACTTTCCCTACTGTTGCACTCTCTGGAGTTGGAATAGTAATTTTTACCCCTACGCTATCCAACACTTTCCCTACTGTTGCACTCTCTGGAGTGGGAATAGTAATTTTTACCCCTACGGTATCCAACACTTTCCCTACTGTTGCACTCTCTGGAGTTGGAATAGTAATTTTTACCCCTACTCTATCCAATACTTTCTTTACTGTTGTACTTTCTTGAGTTAGAATAGCAATTATAACCCCTACGCTATCCAACACTTTCCCTAATGTTGCACTCTCTGGAGTGGGAATAGTAATTTTTACCTCTACGCTATCCAACACTTTCCCTACTGTTGCACTCACTGGAGTGGGAATAGTAATTTTGCCCCTACGCTATCCAACACTTTCCCTACTGTTGCAATTACTGGAGTGGGAATAGTAATTTTAATCCTTTCGCTATCCAACACTTTCCCTACTGTTGCACTCTCTGGAGTGGGAATAGTAATTTTTACCCCTACGCTAGCCAACACTTTCCCTACTGTTGCACTCACTGGAGTGGGAATAGTAATTTTTACCCTTACGCTATCCAACAATTTCCCTACTGTTGCACTCACTGGAGTGGGAATAGCAATTTTAATCCTTTCGCTATCCAACACTTTCCCTACTGTTGCACTCTCTGGAGTGGGAATTGTAATTTTTAGCCCTACGCTATCCAACACTTTCCCTACTGTTGCATTCTCTGGAGTGGGAATAGCAATTTTTACCCCTACGCTATCCAACACTTTCCCTACTGTTGCACCCTCTGGAGTTGGAATAGTAATTTCTACCCCTACGCTATCCAATATAACTACGGTTGCACTCTTTGAAGTGGGAATAGTAATTTTTACTCCTATGCTATCCAACACTTTCCCTACTGTTGCACTCTTTGGAGTGGGAATAGTAATTTTTTTCCCTTCGCTATCCAATATTTTTCTGTATTGTTTTACTTAATGTTGTGGATAATTTATTTTACAAAAATTAAAAATATTGTAATTTTTTTAATTTGTTAAATATATTTTTAAATTTTTTAATAATAATATTGTTGTATGTGTATGTCTGTATTTATAATTGATAAAATATTTTTAACAATTTATAAGTTATTAAAATAATTATTTATGAATATTATTAAGTAAGTATATATATTATATTTTATATGTATATGTTTAATTTATTTTAACATTATATGTATCAGTTTTTATTTTTAAACATTTTTAAATAATTGTAACTATATTTCTTTTAATTATATGTATTATTTACTTTATTTTAGACATTTTAAAAAAATGATATTTTTTACGATTTTTTTTTTTTTTTTATAAATCTTTTTATTAACATAGCTCAAGAGACCATACAGTACAATAAGCATTTCCATCAGTGCACAGGAAGGCATGCATAGTGCTTCACCAATAGTATGTTTACAGGGTGCTTTCAGGCAGTGGAGGCCCCCCATACCGTTCAGTCCCCCAAACTCATTCCTCTGTACTTTTTCCAGGGTGCCCATATCTTTTCCCACTTCTTAGCACACCCCCTGCTTTTGTAGACCATTTCTTCTGCGCGCTGGCACCAATGAAGGTCCCGTCTCCAGTCCTCCAGTGTCGGAGGTAGCGGCGCTCCCCATCCCCTGGCGATGTTTCTCTTCGCTATTCCAGCAGCCAAGGCCAACCATATTCCCTCGTATCTGGACCAGTCCAAGTCTCCTTTTATCATCAGGAGCAACCATTTCGCATCCAGAGGAACCACCCTCCCCACAATCCTGGACATAGTGTCCGTGACTTTTTGCCAGTATCTAGC
Organism: Calotriton arnoldi; assembly: GCA_963921515.1. NCBI lineage: Eukaryota > Metazoa > Chordata > Amphibia > Caudata > Salamandridae > Calotriton > Calotriton arnoldi. The sequence goes on along the minus strand of CAWUFW010004398.1, from coordinate 668,062 downwards.
TATCTCTGGGCATTCCCACAAAATGTGCATGAAGGTTCCCTCGCCCTGGCATCCCCGCACACATAGCGCTGTAGGGGTCCTGCCCCATGTGTATAGGTGGGTCCTTGGGTAGTAGGTGCGATGTAATATCTTAAGTTGCACTAATCTAAATCTGGAACGGACTGCTATTTCTCTTGGACTCTGAATTGCTTCCTGCCAGTCCTCGTCATCTATGGGTCCCAGGTCTTTTTCCCATGTGTCGCGGAGGGCCCTCAAGGGATCAGGCACATTGTTTATCAATTTGCGATAGACCGTAGAGGTTGGCTTCTCCTTGATCGGGTCCAGTAACAACCTATCCTCTAGTGGGGAATATTCTGGAATAGAGGTGTCACTGTGAATGTGGGCACGGAGTGCGTGTACTAGCCTCAGGTGGTTATATCTTTGGGTTTGATGCAAGTTATATTCCTGCTGGAGTTTCTCAAAAGTAAGGGGGGAGTCTCCCTTCCACACGTCACCCAAATATTCAATCCCTATCAGCCTCCACCCTTGAAGACCCGATAGGGCCACTACCTGCCTCAGGGTATCACCCACTCACAACAGGGTTTTCCCAGTCAGCCTCCCCTTCCAGCCTAGTAGTTTATTGGCCTCTCTCCAACACTGAATCACCACTTTGGTGTGCTCTGGTCACTCTGCTTGTGTCTTTCGGGAGTATAGAAGAGGCTCACAGTTTCGTCCCGGCATGGCGGCTCTATCTGACCTGTAAGCTGGTTCGTCCATGTCTGCGTATACCCAGTCATTGATGACCTGAAGCTGCGAGGCCCAGTAGTATAGACGAATGTCGGGAACTGCCAACCCAACATCATACACCCCCTTCTGTAGCTTGTGCAGCGCTATTCTAGGCTCGCCACCCTGCCACAGCAACGTTCTCACTTCCTGGGCCACCCATTGAAAAACTGTCGGAGGGACCGGATACGGGGTGTTTTGGAGTACATATAGGATGCGAGGTAATGTCATAATTTTAAATAAAGCTGCCCTACCCATGAGTGAAAGCGGAAGAGTGCGCCAATGACCGACATCCGCGCCAAGGCGGCTCATTTGGGGCCCGAAATTCCTGTCAAGGAACTCCTTTGGATTCCGCGTGACATAGATCCCCAAATACTTAAAGCCCTCCGACACCACCGAGGCCGAACATTGCGCTGGAACCCTGGGTGGGGAGACCCGACAGTGGAAAAATCACCGACTTAGATCAGTTAATGGTATATCCCGAGTAGCTGCCAAAGAGATAAAAAATATGTAGCACACGAGCGATCGAGTAGTACGGCCTTGCTAGGTATAAGGCGATGTCATCGGCATAGAGCGAAATTCGCTCTTCCCACCACCCTGGTGACACTACACCCCAAATCGCTGGGTCCCTCCAGATCCAGTGTGCCAGCGGCTCCAATGCCAGGGCGAACAACAGCGGAGACAAGGGGCACCCCTGCCGAGTCCCCCTTCTCAGCTGGAAAGATCTTGATACCGCCCCATTAACACGTAGCCTGGCTGTGGGCGTCTCGTATAGCAATCGCACCCAGCCACAGAAGTTAGGGCCGAAGCCCAGCCTTTGGAGCACCATGAACAAGTAGGGCCATTCAATGCTATCGAACGCCATTGAGGCGTCCAGCGCCATCAATGCCGTCTGCTGGGCCTCGGGGCCGCTAGTCATGTGAAGTACTCCATAGAGCCTTCGAAGATTGTGTCGGGTGCTTCTGGAGGGCATGAATCCCGACTGGTCGACATGAACCAATTCTGTAATGACGGACACCAGCCTATCTGCCAAAGCTTTAGCCAAGACCTTTGCCTCAACGTTGATGAGGGATATAGGGCGGTAGGAGCTACACTGCTCCGGCGGCTTTCCATCTTTGTATATCACCACTATCGTGGCCCCGCGCTGGTCTGGCGGAAATTGCCCCCGCTCGCGCGCCTCCATCAACATGTTTCGGAGTGGGGGTACTATAATCGAGGCCTGCACCTTATAGATCTCCACTGGTAGCCCATTCGGGCCCGGTGCTTTCCCCGATCTCAAGGAACCCAGGGCCCCGCTCAGTTCCCCCTCCGTAAGGTCCGCCTCAAGGAGTTTGCGTGTCTCTTCCGACTCCAAGGTGTAGGCAAGGCAAAGTCACTTAGGAACTCCGCACAATCTTCCTCCGACCTGGTGCACACTGGCGCATAAACGCCTTAAAAATGCTTGGCAAAGGCTTCTGCTATTTCATTGCTTGTGGTGCAGTGTCCCAGTTGCGTCCCTTACCCCGGTTACCCACGATCTCTCCCTATCTCGTCTCTCCAGCCACGCTAGAAGCTTCAGGGCCTTATTCCCTACGTCGTACAAGCAGTGCTGCATCGCTATCGCATATGCCCGAGCCTCACTATCTGACAGAGCCCGCAGATCCCGTTGTCTCAGCGCCAGCTCGTGACGCCGGTCTGCACTCATCAGCGTCGCCGCTTCCCCTTCCATCTGGTGAATTTCTTGCTCAAGTGACTGGATTTGCAGGGATTTCTCTTTTTTCTGGGCTCCGATCAGCGCCTGTGCCTGACCCCGTAAAACCGTCATGTAGGCCTCCCACAGGGTAATATGGGAGTCCACTGACCCTTTATTTTCTTTAAAATAGAGTTCCGAGCCCTCTCGCAATTTGTCTCTTAGCCCTGAGTCTCGCAGTCGCCAGGGGTCGATTCTCGGGTAAATCGCTCTGTCTAGGGGTGGACCTACAAGGATAACACACACCGGAGAATGGTCCGAGATGCCCCTAGCCCTGTGTTCAGGGTTGCGGAAGTCGCACACCTTGTCGCCATGTGTAAAGAAGTGGTAAATTCTAGAGAAGGAGTCATGTCGTGCGGAATAGTACGTGTACTGTCGTGCAAGAGGGTTGTGTTCCCGCCACAAATCTACCATCCCCATGGCCATGGCAAAGTCTGCCAGGCCGCGTTCTCCCTGATGATGCACTGAGGATCCAGACCAGTCAAGCGCTGGGTTCATGACTGCGTTCGTATCCCCACCTATCAGAAGAGTGCCCAGTGGGAGGTCAGTGAGGAATGAACTGAACTTCGGGAAAATCACTGCGTGCAGACCTGGGGGTATGTAACAAGAGCACAGCACGATCAGGCGCCCCTCCCATTTTCCAGCCGCCGCCACGAGGCAGGCGGCTTCATCCGCCCAGGTCCCTGTGATGACTAGTGGCAACGTGTTACGCACCAGGATCCCCACCCCCTGAGCCCTGGACGAGAATCCGGAGTGGGCTACCATTTTGTATCCAAACCTATCTAGCGCCTTACACTTATTTCCTCTCAGGTGTGATTCCTAGATCAAAACAACATCGGGGGAGTGCCTCTTAATATGCTGCATTACAAGTGTGCGTTTAATTTTATTTCCCAGACCGTTCACATTCCAGGTCCATATCCGCATTGTAGCTAGGTCACCCATGGCTGTTTATGAGGTATACAACATGTGAGTGTCCCCCCACCCACCCCCTCTCGTTTCCTGCACTTCTCCTGTTTCTGCTGAATCTCTTGGTCTTGAGCAAGGTTCTCAAACTTCTTGAACATATCAAACAATAAACCCAACACCCCCCTCCCTGCAACCCTGCTGGGTGAGCCCCAAACCACCCACCTCCGAAACGTGCACAGTGCCTGTCGCCCGAACAGTGTAGAAAGAAACATTCGTGAGGAGCCGTGGGCTAGCCTCCAGCATGAAGTATTATCTGTCTGCTAAATGAATCTTAACAAGCCCAAGCAGAGCAATGCAGGGCCTCCCCACTTAGCGCACTGCCCAGACTGTCCGGCTTTATAATCAGTAAGGCAAATTAGAAAGAAAGGCCGAGGGGGGGCCGCATGCCTCATGCTTCTGTTAAGTCACACAGGTCCATCGAGCCCTTGTGCCCCCCTCTCTCAACCCCCTTGTCCTGCCCCAGAATATGTCCCTGTACATTTACAGAAAAAGTAGAGCAGTCTCGGTGCCACAAGACGTGACCCACAAATCACTTATCTGGCCGCCGCCGCTGCCCCTGTCCATCGGATGTCTTCTCCGCCTCCTGCACAGTATCAGCACAGCCATTGTCCGCTGCCGTACGGTTATGCCCTCCTCTCCGACCAACCGTGCGCCATCCCTCCAGCCAGTCGCTGGCCTCCGCTGGAGAGTCAAAGAAATATGTTTTCCCCCCGTCGATTATCTTGAGTCTGGCTGGGTAAAGCATCATGTACTTTACTTGCTGCTCCTGGAATGCTCTTTTGATGACATCGAAGGACCGCCTCTGTCTCTGGACATGGAGCGTGAAATCCGGGAAGAAACGGATGGTGGCGTTCTCGTGCCGAAGGTCGCCATGCACGCGCGCCGCTTGTAAGATGGCATCCCTGTCCCGAAAGTTCAGGATGTGTGCGATGATCGTGCGTGGGGGCACCCCCGGTCGGGCCTGCCACCCAGCGCCCGGTGTGAACGTTCTATTGTAAAGAATTTCGATAGGCGTTTGGGCTTCAGGTGGTTCAGAATCAGATCTTCTAAGAACAGGTCCATGGACTGTCCCTCCATGCCTTCCGGCACATCCACGACGCAAATGTTATTGCGCCGGGCCCTTCCCTCCTGGTCCTCGAGTCGGGCGTAGATGTCTGACTGGTTCTTGGTAAGGGTGGCCACCTGGTCTTCGAGGTGTTTAGTTTTCACCTGCAGGCCCCCAATTCCCGCCTCCGCCGTGGACACCTTCTCGGAGATTTTCCGTAGGTCTGCGCGTAGTAGGTTCACCTCCTCATGACAGATTCTAGTTTCGGCTCCAGGGTACCCTTCAAATCTCTGATCGCCCTCATAATGTCCTTCAGAGAGGGGTCCGGGGTCTGGGCGTCCGGTTCCTCCTGCGAGCCCCCTCCTGTTGCACCCTCGTCACGTCCCATGGCCACCGTGTATTTTTCGATGTGGTTGGCTTGGCCAGGCCCCATTAGTCTATTGCGACCCATGGCTGGGTCTGTTGGCTCTTCACTAGGATTCCCTGCAGTCTCCGGTGAGCCTCCGGCTGCCAGCGCGCCTGGGTCTCCGCGATCACCTCCCAGGAGTTGCTCTCGCCCCTGCTTGCGTCCCTTCAGAACCAAGGGCCCCACACTTCTCACTGGCCCCTACGGGTGATGGTTGACCTCTAGACCAGGGGGCCCAGTGCCCACTCTATTGTTCCTGCAGCGTACTGTTGCCCCAGCTCCCGGCTGAATTTCAGGTGCACTTATGGGCCCCAAAGCGAACCGCTACCCCCGTATCTTCTTGGGACTCCCCACCTGTGGAGACAGAGGAGGGGGGGCACCGTCACCAGCTCTCAGGCCTTAAAATCAGCAGTTTTGCACCATCAGCCCCAGCGGGAGCTCCGTCAAGCCTCCTGTGTTCCTTGTGGATTGTGGCTGTGTAGTGCAGTCAGCCGGGGCTCCAGGGCCGTGCTGTGTCTCCCGGCTGCATCGGCACTCTCTGGATGTTTCCCGCTTAGCGGGGCTGCTGCGGGCGCCTCCCGCACTCTTCAGATGCGCCGAGACTAAAACCGGAGCTCCGGTGCCCCGATAGAGCCGCGAGTTATCCCGTCGCATGTGCGGCTGCCTCACTCACCGCTCCGCACTCCGACCAACGGGTCCCTCTCAGCTCAGACGCTACCGGGAGGCGCCATCTTGCCTCCGCCGGCCGCTCCCTCCGTCCCTCTCTCGCTCGGTCTTCAGAGCACCGCCATAGGATTGAAAGGCACCGCTAGGATGCCCCCACGCTCCTGCTTCACTATCTGCGCCGGGGGGCCCTCCACATTACGGATTGTGCCGGATATTACGGGCTGGTATGCTGTCGGCTAGCGCAGCGCAATTAGATGGCAGCCATCTTCATCAGCTGCTAGCCACACCCCCTACAACGATATTTTTTTACATCGATATTTAATTTTCAATATTTTTGTACTTACCATGATGTAGATAGGATGTCGATATTCTTGACTTCCATATTTTTGTCACGATATTTTTGTACCTCGATATTTTTGAGGTCGATATTTTGTCAGTGATCCATTACAGACACTATGGAATTTGTTCCTTTCTAATTTTTACCAGAGTTTTGTATATCATCGAGCAGAAAAAAGATGTAAGGAGGAACGATGTGCCAGAGTTGGAGAAAGGCATCCAATGCTTGAGCTACTGCATCTGCCCTCGAACTGTAGAATTGAGAAAGTTGATTATTGATGCGAGAGGCGAAGAGGTCTATGGAAAGAGAACCCCAGAGTGATTGTATAATCTCAAAGAAGGGAGGATGAAGTTTCCAATTGCTGTAATCTTTCAACTGGTGTGAATTCCAAAATTCCACTTAGCTTTAATGATCCATTAAATATTCCACCTTGACTGACATTTAGTGAGCTAGACTGAAATCCCAGAACTGTTTAGCTAGAGTCGCTAAGATCTTTGATCGTGTCCCTTCTAAATGATTTATGTAGTGGACTGCTGTGAAGTTGTTCATATGAAGGAGAACGGAACATCTGAAGTGTTCCCTTGTGAATATTTGAATGACGAAGTAGCCTGCAAGAAGCTCTAAATAATCTATATGCAGAGTTGGTTCCTTCATGGACCATGCACCGCCAGTCGAGAATTTTACGCATTGAGCCCCCAACCAGATGTGTTTTTGGATTCCTATGGTAGATCTGGGACAGAACTAAAGATTGGCTTTCCATTACACTTCTTTAGGTATTCTAACCACCAAATGGCTTCTTCTTTCGTTTTGATATCCAGAGGAATTAAATCGTAGAAACTGAGCCCTTGTCTCAGATGACGTATTTTGAGTCTTTGTTGTAGGAAGGTGGAATCTGACTATATGGTTGCCCCCACTTTTTTTATGGTGTTTTGCTGGTTTATGACTTAGTTGGACTGGGATCCTGCTATTCAGGGCCCCAGTCTATCTGCTTTCTCTGTAAAAAGGTTTCCATGTGCCTTAGGCACAACTCTGATTGGAATCTGGAGTGCCCTTATAAGTCCCTAGTATATGGTATACTATGTACCAAGGGCCTAGGTACTTCAGAGGCCTACCCGGGGCTGCAGCATGTATTATGCCACCCCTGGAAGGCCATCCAAACTGACACCACAGGTCTGCTACTGCAGCCTGGGTAAGGTGGTGCATGCACTCCTTACTGTGATATAGGTTACCTATATCACTAAATACATACACACATATAAACCTATAAGTCACTCCTATGGCAGGCCTTATCAATCCTGAAGGCAGAGTGCGTGGTTCCTATGTGAGAGGGTGCCCCTGCATGAGCAGGGCCCCTCTGCAGCATTCGGAGACCCTTCTCTGATGCTGTTTGTAGTGCAGCCTGACCATATACTCTTAAGCGCATTATAACCTCGCGTTAAATGCTAACTTTGGAATGGCTGCACCTAAACATGTCGTGTTTGGTGTCAAACATCTTGGAATACTACCCCCCGCCAATTCTGGCGGCGGGGTAGCATTCCACCCTTCTAGAGGGAAAGACATGTTAACTCTGGCTTGCCCGGTAACTTCTTTCCAAAGCCCTGGCATCACAAAATGGATGCTGCTGCCACAGACACGAGTCTGGCCTCCTGCTGCTGGACGAAACTCCGGCAGGGGAGGCCTGGACAATAGGGTTCCTGTCTCAGGGAGGTGTGACCACCTCCCCAGACAGGATAATGTGTATTGGGGCTGGGCGGGAGCACTTTCGGGTGCTTTGAAGTCCTGCACTGGGGGCACATTTGGTGTCCCTAGTGCATACCCCAGTTCAAACCGGATCAGGGGCTTGCAGCCCCTGCTTTGGCGCGAACTGGACAAAGGGAAAGGGGTGTAGCCACCCCTCTGCCCTGACCCACCCATAGGTGGGGCCACAGAGTAGTCCAACCCCTAAACTTAGTATAAGTATAGGAACCCAGTCCTTAGGACTTTAGATATACCTGGACGAAACTCTGAAACTGAATCCTGGACCTTCGACGCTCTACTCACGATTAGAGGACAGAAGAATCTCCCTTGGGGTCAAGGAGTGACTCCCCTGCTTGGCAGGCACCAAAGAAGCATCTGTCCAGTTCGCATTTCTGAAGCTCCCATCGGACGCCGAAGTCATCGCATCACCAGAGGTAGTTTCTCAGACTTCCCGAGGCTACCCTGAGTCCCCAGCAAAGCTGAGGCCCGTGGCTATCGTGGGTGACTTGAGACCGTGACCCCTGGACACCGAGCACATTTGCAAGTGCATCCTCTTCTGGGTCTCCCAAGAAGTCGTGCTTTGGGCTCCGAGTAGCCCCAGCCTCCAGCACCACCTGCACCGAAGATCACTGGCCCCCACTCCACGAGTGTCCTGTAAGCCAGATCCACGTGCGGCGTCACGAGGCTCCTTTGCGGTCGCTAGCCCGTTGGCTAGTAGCCCTTAACGAAGGCCAATCCTTTTCTTACTTGGCATCCTGGTTGCTACAGGCCTGCCCTCACTTACCCTCGCTGGGTGAGTTTCACAGACCTTGCTGGTCTGCACCATTGACGATCTACATCTTCACTGAGACTTGCCGTTGCCAAGGCTTGTTGGGTCCAATCCGGTCGCCGACACCTCAGCACTCGACAGACATTGTGTACCAGCCCGAATCCTGCTCCTGGTTGCCAACAACGCCTCCTGGACCTCGTGGCTGAAGAGTCAAGACGACCGTCAACGCACCTGAAGCACTCGACATCGGTGGGCATCTGTCCATCGCCCTCCTGGTCACTGGCTAGTGACCCAGACTCTGTCCCCTCTGCTTTCAGGTTCTTCAGAACTCCGATCCACTCTTGGATCCACCCGGACACTTTTCTCTTGGCCGCCAGCAGCACTTTGCAGCAGATCGCCATTCGAATCGACGACGAAACCCGACCCCGAAAGGCACCTATGCACCCGGCTTCCCTGGGTGAGGTAACACGAGTACTCCGGTGCTCCCGTGGGTAGAGACTCTTCAAAGTCCTAGATCTCAAAGGGTTTTGTCCTAGTCCTCTTTTAAGTGTCCCTTTTCTCTAATTTCCCGATCCCGACTTTCTCCATAGAAGTCAACGGCGTATCGCGGTTGTGTATTTACACTGCACGCGTCTCCCGTGGGTCCCCTGTGTCACTACCTTGGGTGGTTCCTTGTGGTCCAAGCACTTCTAGAGGCTCTAGGCCTAGTGTCTAGTTCAGTCGTGGTTCGCATACCACTTTATTGGTATATGGTTTGGTACGCCCCTAGGGCCCAAACGTGTATTTGTGCTATTACTGTGATGTAATAACCTCTAACTTATGTATTTCGAACTCTAGCCTCATAAAGAGACTAGAGGGGTGTGTTTAGCAATAAATACATATATTTTGAATATATACCTGGTGTGGTGCTCTTTTATTTGATCACTCAAGAGATTATAGACTGGTAAAACAAGCTGCTTTACATTCCTTCAAGACTTAGCCTGAAGGCTGCTCTCCATAGCTACCACTAGGATAGCTTTCAATAAGGTTGTCTTTAACCTATCTCCAATAAGGGGTTGTTTGGACTGGTGCAAGGTGCCCACTATAATTAGTGGACAGCATATACCAGGCCAACTTCTCACATTGGTGTGCAGCGTGTGGGATTCCAGCTTGCTATTGTTTTACCAGATAATCTCAATTGAATTGATCAACTGAAAACCACTAAAGGTACCTAAGGTACATATAATTTAAGCTTAGAATACAGTAAGTTCTACTGAACTTAGAGTTGTGTGTTAAGGGATAGCACACCCTTTCTACAACTCAAGAGAGTTTAGTAGGCCACACTAGAGTAGGTAGTGCATACACCACACCACACTAGTAATGTCTTTAAAGGTAGGATCTAGAGAATCCTTACCAGAAGCCACTGGGCTTCTTCCCTCCAAGTATGATACCCTCCCATTCTTGGAATTGAGAGCATTATGTAACTTGAGGAAATTAAGGACAGGCCAAAGTCCCACCACCCAACACCTTAAAGAGTTGTTGGTGGCTTATGACCTTAGTAAGCCCTTGGGGACTGAAGGGGTAAGAGCTGAGGGTGGGGCAGAAGATGAGGAAGGGGCCATGGGTACCAATACCCCCAGCCCCCCCTCTGAAACTGACCAGGAGGGTGACAATGACCCTGACCTGGATAACCCAATCCCCCCTGTGGAAGAAGAAGAGGATGATCAGGATGATGCCCTCTTTGTCCCCCCAGGAAGGATTATGAGTGTGCCCAGAAAGTCTAGATCTCCTTCTCAGGAGTCTAACCACTCTGGCACCTCAATAGGGAGCTCTGTCTCATCTCATAGGAGGGAATCCTCTCATGAGAGAAGAAAGAGGCTGATTCAATATGAGGAAGCTCAGCTTGAACTCAGAAGGAAGCAAGTAGCCTTAGACAGGGAGTCCCTAGATCTCTTTAGAGAGAAAAGAAAGTTGGGACTAGAGTCCCATGGTGGCAGCAATATCCCTAGAGATAGGGAAAGGTCTTATGACCATAGAAACCTAAACAAGATTGTCCCTCCCTACCAGAGTGGGGATGACATCCACAAATGGATAACTGCACTGGAGAGGGCCTGTAAAGTTCAGAAGGTCCCCCAGAAGCAGTTGGCAGCAATCTTGTGGCTCTCCTTTGCAGACAAAGGTAGAGACAAGCTCCTCACTGTAAGAGAAGAGGATGCTGACAATTACACAGTCTTGAAGAGTGCTCTGATAGATGGGTTTGGCCTAACCACTGAACAGTATAGGTTGAAGTTCAGAGACACCCAAAAAGCTCAGACTCAAGACTGGGTTGATTTTGTAGATTGTGCTACAAAGGCTCTGGAAGGTTGGATACATGGCAACAAAGTGCATGACTTTTTAGGATTGTACAATTTGATTATGAGGGAGCAGATCCTTAATAATTGTCAAAACCAGCTTTTGCACCAGTATCTGGTGGACTCTGATCTGACCTCTCCCCAAGAATTGGGAAAGAAGGCAGACAAATGGGTCAGAACCAGAGTAAAGACTAGAAATCAGGGTGGTGACCAGAAGAAAGATTCTACTAAGTCCCAAGAGAAAGGTGGGGATAAATCTAAGGATAATGCACTACAGGGCCCCAAAATTCCTCTTCTGGGGGTGGGTCCCAAACTCCTTCCTCTCCTGAAAAGAAACCCTATTGCCATGTCTGTAAAAAGCCTGGGCACTGGAAATCTGATCCCAGTTGCCCCAGGATTGGCAATAAAGAAAATGTTCCCCCAGCAACTACTACCCCCCCCTCCTGGTACTACCAGTAGTAATCCTCCAGTTGGGAGTAGTGCACCCAAAAAGTTAGGTGCTTTTGCAACAGGAACAAAGGTGGGCCCTGGTTCAGACAGGGACCCCTCAACAGACTCCTCTGACTCTGATGGTGGTGTAGGATTTGCCACCTTTACCATGGGTCCCACAGCAATGGGCAGGTACAGACTGGAGCCAATGATTAATGGTCAGAAAGCTGTGGCATTTAGGGACACAGGGGCTAGTGTCACCATGGTGGCAGGGAAACTAGTCCCCCTCACCAGCTTTTACCTGAGTTTAAATACCAGGTGACCAACATTGATGGTGTCCGAACAGATCACCCCATGGCCATAGTCAATCTCAGCTGGGAGGGGGTCACAGGCCCAAAGAGAGTGGCAGTGTCCCCCACCTTACCTGTAGATTGCCTGATGGGCAATGATCTGGAGATTTCAGCCTGGGCTGAAGTTGAACACCAAACCCACCTTAGGATGTTGGGCGTCCCTGTAAAGGTTAGTGGGGCTGTGATGGCCACAGCCCCAGCCCAAGAATTTGGAGAGATGGAGCCTGAAAGAATGGCCCACTCTCCCCCAAAAGAGAGCACAAGGGTTGAAGAAAAGTCTTCTTCCCTCCAGACAGTAGGTAAGGGTCAGCCTCCTCAGGGACCTGACCCTACCCCTAGTGAAGGAACTGCCCCAGAGGTAGTCAGGCCGGGCCTGGCCACACCCCTGATGGCAGAGGACCCTTCCAAGGTGGTACCCAGTCTGGAGCAGGTAACCTGCCCCTCTCTACCCTGCCTCAGTCAGGCCAGGGCTGCAGAGGTCAGGGAGGTCAGTGGACCCCCCAGGGACCCCTGTCCAGAGGAACCCCCCATCAGCAGATTAGGGGCACCCAGGCTAGTAGCCCTAGCCAGGTGAAAATTCCTCTACACACTGAGGGATCCCCCATACCTTTATGTAGGGACCTCCCCAGAAGGACTCTGGTAGGCAAGGGCAAACCTGGGACCAGAAGGTTCCAAACCTGCCATGTCCCCCAGTAGTCCATCCAAAGGGACCCAACCCTCAGCTGTAGGCAGCCAAAGGTTGACCCTTAGAGCAAAGTGCAACTCAGTCATGGAAAGACAGGCATACATGGTGACTAGTGATCTGAGGAAGCTGAGGCCAACATTCCTAGGGCCTCACTTCCCTACTCAGACACCTCACCAGCCTTGTACTTTACCTAAGCACACCACAGGTAGTGATTCCCCATGGTGGAGACCCTCTCATACCCTTAAGGTGAGGGATTGCTTAGTGGACCATAAGACAGGGGGCAACCATGCTAGTGCAGGTGCTTCCTTATATGGCCACTTAGTCAATGAAGGCTCAACTGGCCAAGGTTAGCCTTATCTCCTTTCGTTTGGGGGGTTATGTAGGAAGGTGGAATCTGACTATATGGTTGCCCCCACTTTTTTATGGTGTTTTGCTGGTTTATGACTTAGTTGGACTGGGATCCTGCTATTCAGGGCCCCAGTCTATCTGCTTTCTCTGTAAAAGGTTTCCATGTGCCTTAGGCACATCTCTGATTGGAATCTGGAGTGCCCTTATAAGTCCCTAGTATATGGTATACTATGTACCAAGGGCCTAGGTACCTCAGAGGCCTACCCGGGGCTGCAGCATGTATTATGCCACCCCTGGTGGGCCATCCAAACTGACACCACAGGTCTGCTACTGCAGCCTGGGTAAGGTGGTGCATGCACCCCTTACTGTGATATAGGTTACCTATATCACTAAATACATACACACATATAAACCTATAAGTCACTCCTATGGCAGGCCTTATCAATCCTGAAGGCAGAGTGCGTGGTTCCTATGTGAGAGGGTGCCCCTGCATGAGCAGGGCCCCTCTGCAGCATTCGGAGACCCTTCTCTGATGCTGTTTGTAGTGCAGCCTGACCATATACTCTTAAGCGCATTATAACCTCACGTTAAATGCTAACTTTGGAATGGCTGCACCTAAACATGTCGTGTTTGGTGTCAAACATCTTGGAATACTACCCCCTTGCCAATTCTGGCGGCGGGGGTAGCATTCCACCCTTCTAGAGGGAAAGACATGTTAACTCTGGCTTGCCCGGTAACTTCTTTCCAAAGCCCTGGCATCACAAAATGGATGCTGCTGCCACAGACACGAGTCTGGCCTCCTGCTGCTGGACGAAACTCCGGCAGGGGAGGCCTGGACAATAGGGTTCCTGTCCCAGGGAGGTGTGACCACCTCCCCAGACAGGATAATGTGTATTGGGGCTGGGCGGGAGCACTTTCGGGTGCTTTGAAGTCCTGCACTGGGGGCACATTTGGTGTCCCTGTGCATACCCCAGTTCAAACCGGATCAGGGGCTTGCAGCCCCTGCTTTGGCGCGAACTGGACAAAGGGAAAGGGGTGTAGCCACCCCTCTGCCCTGACCCACCCATAGGTGGGGCCACAGAGTAGGCCAACCCCTATACTTAGTATAAGTATAGGAACCCAGTCCTTAGGACTTTAGATATACCTGGACGAAACTCTGAAACTGAATCCTGGACCTTCGACGCTCTACTCATGATTAGAGGACAGAAGAATCTCCCTTGGGGTCAAGGAGTGACTCCCCTGCTTGGCAGGCACCAAAGAAGCATCTGTCCGGTTCGCATTTCTGAAGCTCCCGTCGGACACCGAAGTCATCACATCACCAGAGGTGGATTCTCAGACTTCCCCGAGGCTACCCTGAGTCCCCAGCAAAGCTGAGGCCCATGGCTATCGTGGGTGACTTGAGACTGTGACCCCTGGACACCAAGCACATTTGCAAGTGCATCCTCTTCTAGGTCTCCCAAGAAGTCGTGCTTTGGGCTCCGAGTAGCCCCAGCCTCCAGCACCACCTGCACCGAAGATCACTGGCCCCCACTCCACGAGTGTCCTGTAAGCCAGATCCATGTGCGGCGTCACGAGGCTCCTTCGTGGTCGCTAGCCCGTTGGCTAGTAGCCCTTAACGAAGGCCAATCCTTTTCTTACTTGGCATCCTGGTTGCTCCAGGCCTGCCCTCACTTACCCTTGCTGGGTGAGTTTCACAGACCTTGCTGGTCTGCACCATCGACGATCTACATCTTCACTGAGACTTGCCGTTGCCAAGGCTTGTTGGGTCCAATCCGGTCGCCGACACCTCAGCACTCGATAGACATTGTGTACCAGCCCGAATCCTGCTCCTGGTCGCCGACAACGCCTCCTGGACCTCGTGGCTGAAGAGTCAAGATGACCGTCAAGGCACCTGAAGCACTCGACATCGGTGGGCATCTGTCCATCGCCCTCCTGGTCACTGGCTAGTGACCCAGACTCTGTCCCCTCTGCTTTCAGGTTCTTCAGAACTCCGATCCACTCTTGGATCCACCCGGACACTTTTCTCTTGGCCGCCAGCAGCACTTTGCAGCAGATCGCCATTCGAATCGACGACGAAACCCGACCCCGAAAGGCACCTATGCACCCGGCTTCCCTGGGTGAGGTAACACGAGTACTCCGGTGCTCCCGTGGGTAGAGACTCTTCAAAGTCCTAGATCTCAAAGGGTTTTGTCCTAGTCCTCTTTTAAGTGTCCCTTTTCTCTAATTTCCCGATCCCGACTTTCTCCATAGAAGTCAACGGCGTATCGCGGTTGTGTATTTACACTGCACGCGTCTCCCGTGGGTCCCCTGTGTCACTACCTTGGGTGGTTCCTTGTGGTCCAAGCACTTCTAGAGGCTCTAGGCCTAGTGTCTAGTTCAGTCGTGGTTCGCATACCACTTTATTGGTATATGGTTTGGTACGCCCCTAGGGCCCAAACGTGTATTTGTGCTATTACTGTGATTTAATAACTTCTAACTTATGTACTTCGAACTCTAGCCTCATAAAGAGACTAGAGGGGTGTGTTTAGCAATAAATACATATATTTTGAATATATACCTGGTGTGGTGCTCTTTTATTTGATCACTCAAGAGATTATAGACTGGTAAAACAAGCTGCTTTACATTCCTTCAAGACTTAGCCTGAAGGCTGCTCTCCATAGCTACCACTAGGATAGCTTTCAATAAGGTTGTCTTTAACCTATCTCCAATAAGGGGTTGTTTGGACTGGTGCAAGGTGCCCACTATAATTAGTGGACAGCATATACCAGGCCAACTTCTCACATTTGTAATGCTCGATAATGGAGAGGTCGTAGGAATACCACTTAAGAAGGTAGGAGACCTACTTTTCTGGCTAGGTTTCAAAGAGATAGCTGAGAAAGAGTTAAGAAATCAGTGAAGTCTTTCCTTGCAAGGGTTATTTTGAACTCTGGAAGTTGAAATGTACATGATGTGGATTCTACTGTGAGACAGCCTGTGATAGGTCTTGAGGCATTATTAAAATGTCATCCAGGTATATTATTGAGATTACAACTTGGGAATCTCATTTTGGACATTACTGGTTACAGTAGCTTTTTAAAGCACCAAGGGGGTTGAAGAAAGATCAAAAGGAAGAGTTATGAACTGATATGTTGTCTCTAACCACATGTATGATAGATATTCCTGTGAGAATAATGAACAGGAATTGCTAAATAAGCATACTAGAGAGTCAAGTCAACCAATCTCCTGGTTAAAGACAGTTTCCAAGATGTTGAATAGTTTCTATTTTAAAATGGCGGTATGTTACAAAAGAATTTAAATGTCTCAAAATGATTACAGGTTGCAATTTCTTTATTTTTTTACTAGGAATATATTGCTCAAGAACTCTTGAGGATGTAGTATTGTTTGTTCTATAGCTCCTTTTATTAGTAAATCTTGTATTCCTTGTTGTACTATTTGATATCTGTTTGGCATAAATGAAATATTCTTTAGAAAATGTGTTGTACGGGATTGGAAAAAATTCTATCTGATAACCTGTGACAGTTTGTAGACCCCATGGACCGGTAGAGAGAGAGACCAATTTCTTAAGATAAGTGCAGTTCTGCCTGCAATCTATAAAGGTGGATGTGGCATTCCTACAGTTATTAAAGTAGGCTTTAGTTTGTCCTCTTTGAGTATGGTAACTACTTCTCTATTGAGGATAGAAGCTTGATGTGGACTGATAACCACCACTTCCTCGTGAAGGACAGAATTGAGGTCCACTGTTGTACTGAAAGCAACCAGCAGAACGACCCCCCTCTTCTGCTGGCCTTCGCAACAGCATTCTGGCAGAAGACTACATAACGACATTTTTGCCTTGTCAACAGTGGTGAAGGCATTGACAAGTTTAAAAATCTCCTTTATTAAGTGTTCTCCAAATGGAAGATGGCTAAAGCTTGGATAGAGTCATCTCCGTCATCTTAGGATCTAGCTTGATCAATAGACCCTTTCAGTGTTCTTGTGAGATGGCTGTAGTAGCATTGCATAATAGCATATGGCCCTTTGAGCCCAGTTGGAGAGATTGTTGGGGGTGAATGTCACCCTTTCCTTCCTTAGCCAGATCTGCCATCTCAAAAACTTTGGATAGGGGTCCCATAGGATCAAGGAGCTTGTCCTGACAGGTTGACCAGGTCTTGTCAATGGCTTTCTTGGGATCCTTCCCATATTTTGTCAAAAATGCAATTAGCTTTGGATCTAGGCAAGAGTTTGTAAACGTGGTCAGGAATATTGGTTCTAGGACATTCCAATTTTAATTTGTTTCTGGACGGTTTTTCCAGAGGAGAGCAGATATGTGCCTTTATGTAGTCTGATATGTAGGGCAGTAGTTGACCCTTCAGTAGAATTAGAGTGCTACAAAAGATTGTGCTCAAATAATGGTTTGCCAGACAATTCCAGGATGTCAGAAAAATGTGGTTTTTCCAGACATACATTTTGATTGTCTTAAAAGCTTTTGTTTCTTTGTTGCAAACCACATGAAATCTTAATATCTGTCTGAATTCTGTACGTTAAAAAATACATCTGAATAGTCAAAACAATTCGGTTCAAGAGATGTATGTCTGAGTATTCTTGATTCTTGTTTTACCTTCGATAAAGGAGGCTGGTTTGTCAGATGATAATTCTGATTCACATGGAGGTGGAGAACCCCCAGGTCTGGAGCTGACGATGTCTGCAATCGTATTTTGATTGGGAGTTGTATGTTTTGCTTTATGTTGTTTTTTAATGTGTAATTTGCAATCATATTTTGTGAGATGAATTTACTTTATATTGGACAACACCCCCTTCTTTATAGCAGTAGCCAGGGGAAGAGCTGCTTCCACCAGCAGCCTGGATCTTACTGTCAACCAAAGTTTAGTATTTTTCCCCCAAACTCTTTGCCTATATGTCCATGGAAAAATATACAGCCTTCTGTATATATGTCTTAATTAGTTTTTTAAATTGACTTTAAAGACTTCTTCAGAAGCAGTCATATCATTTTCATATTGATTAGTCTTCACTGTTTGCATTAGAATGCATTTGTTAAAATATACTGCGACTTTAAATATGAAACCAATCTTTGTTAAAAGAGTAAAGAATACGTTGCTATTGTCCTCTGTAGTGCGGTAGAGAGAAGCAGTGTCGGCAGAATTCCTGTTTGTGAGCCAGAGAGAAAAGGAATGCAGCTGGTAAGTGAAAAGCTGCAAAAGCTATAAATTAGTGAATTCAGTCAAGCATAGTTTAAATAAATGCAAGTTGTCTGAAAACTGCTTTGGAGGAAAAGCAAATGTTGATGTAGTATCAGCTGGACGTGTGTCGATTGAAAAATACCTCAGGGTTAAACTTATAATGCCGGAAGATATTTATCTTGTGAGAAGAGGGGTGCGCTCTAATTAAATTAAACTTCTGTGAAGAGGAGAAAGATGTCTATCTCTTGAGAGGACCTTGAGAAGAATGGAGACAGACCAGCAGTACCGAACAAATAAGACCACCACAGATAACATATGAACTAGATATTATAAAGTGAGAACGCTTGACCAAACATTAATGATACCAATTATAACACAGTGATACTTAACTGACTGCCAGCAGCAGCAAAGAGAGGAAGGTCTGAAGTTCAGCCTCACTATATATGGACAATTCTTGGAATGTTTTCATAACACAATGTAGCTCTACTCCCAGTGACTCCTGGTATTTGTGGGTCTTATACAGTTTTCGTTTTCACATATTTCCAACTTGTTTTATTACCTTTTGCTATGAGCAAGAAAGTAAGAAAGATAAATAAGTATAATACGAAGCTTCCGGTCTAGTCATAAATTAATATCATTATTTACTTCCAGCCAAATGTCTGTAAACGACCCTCGAACAGAAACATTAAAACATTATAAAGAAAGAGGCTGGCATTGCACATACAGCCCTTTCAAACTTTAATGTGCCTCTGAAGCCTAATTCTATGATCATGTTCTGTCATAGTGTGTGTAAGTAACAGAACTAGAGAGGGACAAAAAATATGGCACACATTAAGCCAGATTAGCTTTTGAAACCGCCCACATTAAAAGACAACCCCACCACCTTCAATCTGTTGTGCTTTAACCCTTTCAGCTGGGCAGAAGAAAAGTGTCTAGTCCCTGCAAACTAGAGAGGATTCTGTTGATGAATGTCGAAAAAAGATCAGCACTATCCTATTAGTAGAAAGGCAAGTCAAGGTAAAAACAAGATGTCTGTTCTGCACCTTTACTGATTTCAGAGTTGGCTTTGACTCATTTCACAGGATGGTCTTGCGATTACAATTTACGAAGGTGACTCTAGATCTGCTTTGCTTGGGGATCCATACACTTGGTTAGAGATCCAGAGCCCAGCTGTGGGTCATTTAATTAACCTCCACACTTGATTTAATCTTTTTGTAGCTGACATGCTCTTAATAGATGAGACTTTCCCAATACGTGTTAGTGATTTTGTTTTTTTGTTGTTTTTTTTTGTCCTTCTATCACCTCCAATCCAATAAGCACCAACCAAGATTCTAGTGCCCCTTATGTTCAAAATCGGGCTCTTCTTCAAGCAAATTTACTGGGCTACATCAGGGCTACCCGCCTCCACAGCCCACCTGCTTTAAGAGGGTGTAATCATCGGACAGAATAACATGTCATATCTTCAACAGTACCCAAAGGTCACCATCATCACTCCTGTTATTCCTCCATCTATCAATTACCTTGAAGTAAACCACCTATCTCTTCCAGGCTTGCCAGGAAGTGGCGGAGGCATGAATCCATAACTTGCATATTTCCATTCTTGCAATCAGAATTAAATAAAACATCAGGTTTCTGTGCTTTACATGTAGAAAAAGGCCTCCCAAATCCTGCTGCCTTATCCCAAACATGATTAAAGCAGTGCTTATCTCCATGGTGGTACCCAAAGTGTGAGAGGTGGTCTTACCCACGGCAATCCAGACTCTTCCAGATTTGGACAGGTGGAAAACATATGCGCATCGTCAGTCTCATTTCTTCCACACCGCTTACATTTGGAGTCACCGCTTCCCCTTATTTTTGCCAACTTTTTTGGAGTTCAACAGAATCTACGGAGGTTAAAAAAGTGATTTTTCCTTAAAGCAGCGGGTTTAACTATAGAGTAAAGTGTAGATAAAGATACTTGCCATATCTCTTCCAGCACCAGGCCCGAGAAGTATCCATCAGATGCAGAAAATGGCACTTTCATCTTGTCATCCGCTGCCGTGAGTAAATGCTGGTACCATCATGCTACTTCCCTCTTCATGACTCTTTATTTCCATTTGGCCAGATTCGGCTCCTGTCCACCCTGACTCTTGAGCCACGCGTTCACCTGGTAGATTTCAAACCTGGAAATTCTCTCCTCTGTCTTGCTATTCCAATGTTCCCAAGTTATCCTCTACCCATCGTCCACCAGCTGCACCCATCTAATAATACCACTCTGCTTCAGAGGATTTGTAAGACTGTCAAGCAAGCACTCCAGTATTCCTGGGAAGTCCCATGTCAGCCCCTGGAGCTCCCATATCCATACGGCTTCCTTATTGCCAGCTTCTATCACTCTCCGGTAACTCTTGCCGGACCTAACGAACCGTTCGCTATTATCGATACCCTATCCTATTTAAACAGGCTCCTTCTTATCTCGGGTTGAATCTGATCCTATGCATATGCTAAGCAGCCTTGCCCTGTCGGCCTGCCATCTACAGACCTTTATAGATCCCTTTTCCCCCCACTACACCCCGAACTAGCCCTGTGTGCTGGCTTGCTACATACTAAAAATACCGCTTGATGTGCCCATGCTTGGGCCTCCACGTTTCTTTTAAACTGCTCATTATACCTATCCTTCGCATAGTTGGAATGCATTTTGGACATCAGGCAACACACACCTCCTGATTGTTTGTAATAATTGTGTTTCTCCTGAAATTGATTGCTGATGTATTTAGACCAGGCACACCCCACCGTTTCTCTTTCTGTGTCTCTAACTTGGATGCCCTGAGGAAGGTGAAGCCCAATCTCGGGCAAACACCGAAACGCGCATCGGCGCTGGATTCCAATTGTTGGAATAGCATGAGACACTAGATAGCCCTACTCATTGATTTCATGTATTTAAATATTATGTTGGGCATATCCGGTGATGGATTCCAATTGTTGGAATAGCAGGAGACACTAGATAGCACTACTCATTGATTTTATGTATTTAAATATTATGTTGGGCATATCCTAGATGTTGACTCTGTTAACTCAATGTCCCTGATGTATATATTCCTATGTATTTGTCTATAGACACATGAGGCACTTTTTTCGTCACTTTATATTTTTGCTTGTTGTGTATGAATGGACTATATGGACTAGTCGTGTGAGAATATGTATATATGAATTGGTATGTATGAGTGTTTGGTGGGATGTGCTTTTGAAATTTTTGACCCATTGTGATATTATGTATTCAACCATTATATTTATCAAATAAACTTCTTTGATACTTTTCTATCCATATCTCTGGTTCACTTGTATCTCATATTCTTTGCACTGGCCCTTTTGCGGTTACATCATTGACTTATTGCATAATTGAAATTAAATAGGTAGAGAATTCTCCTTGCCGAGATTTCTATGGTCTGTTTCCCCTGTTATTCTCTACCTTTATTTATATCAGGGGCCCCCTTCTTTTGAGAGGTTTAAGTCCCATGTGGGAGACAGCATACAGGCAGTACTCAGAAATGATCTAACCTCAAACCAAGTACTTGCTGCTGCTTGGAGACATTTCAATCGAACCTACTTGAAAAATGTTGGTGCCCCATATTTATAGGAGAAACCTTCCCCAGGCAAGCCAGAGACTACTGCTCTTAACATTGCCCCAATCAGGGTCTCATCTGTACAAAGCAGTAGCATTATATTATTCTTAAGCTGAAAAGCCTGGCAGTGAAGTTGTAAATCTGGAAGCCCTAACCCTCCTACCCCATTTCTTTCCTCCTCAACTTCTTCCAATATTGCCTTGTTGGCCCAGACAAGTGATGTTATATTCCCATGCAAGTTTTGGATAGTCTTTTTATCAAAAGTTAGTGGAATGTTGTCAAACAGGAAGGTGACTTTGGGTAAAATAGAAATTTTTTACTAAGTGGGAGTGGGAGGTTCTGCCGTCTTTTAAGCAACTTTCCTATCTCATAACCCATCCTTTCAAGATTGACTGCCGCAATTTTCCCTATGTCTTGGATTATTTTTATCCCCAAATATATCATTTCACTGACACTCACTATTTCCCAGCCATGCTGGGTCCAGGCCATTATTTTAGTTTTTTTATTCATTAATCTCATATCTTGCAAACCTACCAAAGATCTTTGCCTATACCATAAGCTGCGGCAAAGCTGATGCTACATCTGAGATAAAAACCATTTAATCATTAGAATATAGCGCAATTGTCCTGGAATATGCCCTTACCTCAAATGGTTTATCTCTTCATTCAATCTTAGACTTTGGGCGAAAGGTCAATGTGAAGATCATAAAGAATAGGGGAAAGAGGACAGCCTTGCCTTGTCCCCCTTTCTATTCGCACAGGTGGTAATTAACTATCATTCATTAAAATTGGCGCAATTGGGGCGCTATAGATCCTATCCAGTGTGCCTATCAAATTTTTACCCATGCCAAATTGATCTAAAGCAGCCATAACATATTGCCAATTAAAGCGGTCAAATGCCTTAGCGGTATACACGGTCACAACCGCGAGTGTGGCACCTATAGTTGTGGCTAGGTCTATTGAGCCTATCAAAGTATGATTAAGATCTCCCATATTTCTCCCTGGCAAAAAACCCTTTTGATCACCATGTATCAGGTGTGCCACCACTTTATGCAAACGGGCTGCTAAAATACTAGTAAAAACTTTATAGTCACAGTTGAGTAATGAGATCGGGCGGAAGGATTGGCACTGTAAGAAATTCTTTCCGGGCTTCAGAATAAGCCATATTACTGCTTCATTCCACAACTCTGATATTGGCATACCATCTATCAGTATAGAGTTAAACAACCTAACTCATATTGGGATAATCCCATCAGCAATTATGGAATAAAGTTCACTAGGGAGCCCATCTGGCCCTGCAGCCTTTCCTCTTCTTAATTCTTTTATTGCCACCTGAATTTTGCTGCCAGTTATTTCTTGACACAAGTATCGTTGTTGGTCATGGGACAATATAGGAAAATGTTTTCTTTGAAGACAAAGGTCAGATTCTTCTTTATTTATTACAAGCTTTTCTGTGTATAATTCCTGAAAGAATGTATTAAAAGCCTCTCTTATCTTACTGCTCTCTTCTGTAATAGTCCCTGTATCCTCTGCAATAATCTTCCTAATATAGGGATCTATTACGATGGAGGGCGGACTTTTTCCACCCGCCACCGTAACGGTACACGGGACCGACCGCCAGAGGTGCGGCGGTCCCGCTGTGCCTATTAGGATGCGACTGCCACCCCGGCGGTCGCATTCCGCATATTTAACATTGTCGCGGGCGGTGCTGTAAGCAGCACCCGCCACAATGTTAAAAAGGTATGTTGTGCATTGGCATGCACAACGTGACAGGCACCGCGCGGTGCCTGCCACCTTGCGTATGCCAATGAAGGGGGGTACCATAGGTACCCCCCAAGTGCAGACCCCATCCCCCCACCCCCTCGGGGGCCTGTAACGGGCCCCCAAAGCAATTCCCGCATGCCTTTCCATTGCGGCATCGCCACAATGGAAAGGCCTTTGAAATTGCACATCCTAATATGGATGGCGGTGCCTGACAGGCACCGCCACCATATTGAGGTCCTTTTCCGCCCGGCCAGGGATCCGACCGGCGGAAAAGCGGCAGACGGTCTTACCATCCGCCGCGGTGCCCCCGCCATACTAATATGGCGGGGGTGAAACGGGAGCATCTGGCGGGCGGTGGCCACCGCCGGCCCGGCGGTGGCGATCCGACCAATATCATAATGGGCCCCTTAGTTCCGATTCATTCCTGGCCTTGATTTCCATGCTAGCAATTTCCCACAACATTCCCCATGTACTATATCCCTAGCTCTACTGACTTTCCACTGTTGTAACACCTTCTCCTCTACCTTCACTCTAAACTTTGATTGCAACTCCTCAAGTACTACTAATTTCTCCTTCCTTTCCTCCTTGCTCAGTAAGTCTGCTTTTAGCACCTCTTCTACTTTCAACATCCCTTCCTCCAATCGGGAGAATTCCGCTTTCTCTTCCCTTACCCAATTTAATGATACATTTTTAATGGTACCCCTTAACCAGGCTTTATACGCATCCCATACTACATACATGGGTGCAGATGTTTTATTCCAGGAGAAAAACTCCTCTGTACCAAGCAACAATTTTACCACTATCCAATCCTGGAGCAAAATTCTTCTATTAACTGTCCACCTCCTTGCACCATACATATCCTTCAACTCATCTTTTAAAAGCATTGCTGCATGATCTGACAAATGGATGGGGAAATGCTCTGTCCCTACCACTTTCACAACTTCCTTCCTATCCTTAAAAAAGTAGTCTAATCTAGAATAATGGCTTTTCTTTTTGCTATGAAAAGTGTAGTCCCTACAACCCCCTTTTATTCTACGTAGGACATCACACAAATTATAGTTTTCCAGCATATCCAACAAATAAATCCTCATCTTTGGGGAACTAATCTGGATCTGTGCCAAAGATCTATTGAGATTATTATCTAATAAAACATTAAAATCCCACCTAAAATGATGTGGGCATGAAATTCAACCAAACTAGAGAAGAGTTGCATCAGATAGGTGACATAATCAATATTAGGCAGACCCCCCAGGATATTACGGCCTGGATTAGCAAATTTAGCGGCATAAATATGGAAATTTAGCGGCACAAATATGGAAATTTTGCGGCATTTTTGCGGCACTTTATTTTGCAATTTTTTCAACACCAAACACAGAGATCTTATTTTTAGGAGGTATTTTACAACATGAAAGTTTACACCAAATCACTGTGTACAGTATTTAGGCTGCCAGGTTTATCTACTGTGTGTATCATGCACTATTTATGTTCACATTACTTTCAGCTTGAGTACTGTGCCATCATTACATAAATTGATTTGTATCTCCTTAGTACGCAGTGCTTAATTTGTAAAAAAAAAAAAGTGCCAGGGCTTTCATCAGGAGACCACTGCAGCTTGCACCACACATTGCCCCTGCCATGCTGCCAATGACAGTACCAACACAACTACTAACCATCACACTCCTACAAGTGTGGCAATTCCGACTATTTCAGGCCCCCAAAGCATTAAGAAAGGCTTGGGCGGCAGGTAATAGTCATTTTTAATGTATATTGAATTAATAATCAACTGTTGTTCTGGTCACCTCTACATTAGCCGGACAGCACCACCTTGTGGCAGACTGTCACACACGCCGGTGCTAACAATTAAGTGTTGGTGCCGAGCACTGGAAACCACCGGCTCAAATTAAGCACTGTCAGCATGTCAGGTTACATCAGTTGAACTAAGAGTTCAGTCAGTTGTTATGTGCATCCTCTAGGTGGCCTGGGTTCATATTATACATGAACAACATTATAATTTTTCAAATCAAACACAGGAGAGGATTTTGTAAAGCGCACATCCTGAAATCATATATTTCGAGGTCCTCTTATATGTGATCATTGAGAAAAAGGAGGGAAAGTGAAAACAATTGCCTAGGATCACACAATTTGGTAAAGAGGGGAACACAGGATTAATACCAGGTTTTCTGGTTTCACATTGTGCAGTTCAGTCACTAGATGTATATGCTTCGCTTCCCCTAAACCCACCATAGGGCAAACACCGCTCTGCCAACCCTCCTACCTTGACCACCACCCTGCTGGCATCAATGTGGCCCTCTGTCACATCACAGACCAAACATTTTGGCCCTTGGGAAGATGTTTGCGAATACCCATGATCTAAAGGCTGGCCAGTCACAGTTCTATTTCAGCAATATAACTGGCAAGTCTTCCAATAAATCAGGATATGTTTGTGAGTTAGGCCCATTCTGATTGGCTGCTGTCAGGCAGTCAGAACAGCCCTGGAACAACCTCAAACTAGCCCAATGCAAGCTGATAATTTTGCAGCAGTCTCTTGACTGCTGAGGGATTCCGCATGCTTTTTGTGTGTTTTTTGCTGGTAGGTGGAAGGGTTTTCTCCATGGGGAAAAATGTTTTACCCGAAAAGAAAGTAAACATGGTACCAAATTGTATAATTCAGCACAGGGAATGGCAGATGGCATGGCTTCCAGATGTCACATCTGTTTTGTGAACTGGGAAAAAGTGTAAAAATACATTCAGACGGAGTCATAGAACTCTGCCTGTACTTTTCTTTGTGAATCTAGGCTATTTGGCCGCTGCAAAACAGAACTTACTGGTGCATTTAGAAATGGTGCAAATCGCACACCCTACAGTATGAAATACGGTCCAAAATGAATCTTATGCGCTGGTGAAATTTCCGTTATGCTTAGAAGTGCACCAACCAGTCCTCCTACCCCTCCCATGGCCCCGGCCTCGCCCCTCCCTACACACGCTGGCTCAGAGCCAGCAGGTGAAAAATAAAACGATGATAGATCATCGTTTGATTTTTCAGCTGCTGGCTCTGAGCCAGTGGGGCAATACTTCTCCGCCATTGTGGAGGAGCAACCCCTGGATCATGCCACTGAAGGTGAAGCAGGATTGCTGGGAGTCAGGGCTTTAAGTGGGCCGGGTCTCACCGGTGCTGAGCACCGGCAGTTTTTTAAAGGAGGCCTCGAAACGGGTCTCTATCGGGCTCTGTTTTGTGCCCTGGCACAGGTGGTCTGATTTTTTCCGGACTGCAGTGACAGCAGGCACATCGATGTGCGCGTGCTCACACTGCTCACTTTTCACCAGTGGAGAAGTTACGGCATGAAGTCATGCCATGTGAGCATTGTAGGGGAAGGGAAATCCTTTAAAGAGAGTCATTTTCTCTCTGGATGTCCCTTCTCTTTTTGAAACGCAGGAGCAGCAACATTGTCGTGGTGTCGCCAGGGCTTTAAGTGGAAGCTTTTTCAATATTATATACAAGCCATAGTTGCTGCTTATTTATCTTATGCAGCTAACAACCATTGACAAACCCAATAGTCCTGACTGTTGCAGGTATGATGTTACTTGTTGTATCATATCTGGATGCAATTACAGAAACAGCAAAATACAAGTTGGGCGGACACTATGCTAAGCACAGATTTTTAGCTTACGCGTTTTTAAGCCACGCCCTTAATTTCATTGGCCACGCCCCTTTGAGAGACCCCCCAGTTTTGTCATCCCACTTAAAGCCCTGCTGGGAGTGATACAAAATTGTCAACCTTGTAGAAAACTGTGAATAGTTTTGTTTAAATAACGTGATTATTTCATTCATTCGCACAGGCTAACACACTATTCACAACAGTGTACACCCTCATTCCGAAAGAATTGTGAAACGAACAGCAGCTCTAATGATTATGTACAGCTAAGCCTCAACGGGCCAGACTTTCTTCACAGAACCATCCCCAGGTGATGTTTTGACTGTAGATTTTGTGAGCATGCCACAAGCTGAGTGCAGAGAAATGCTGAGGTTATTGGCAAGGGTACCACAGCATTGAAGGAATGCAGAGACAAACTAAAATGGCACTAGTCTAGTGCCGTTTTAGTTTGTCTCCGCATTCCTTCAATTTCGCGGGTACTTTTGTAAAAATCGCTGCATTTTTACAAACGTGCCGATTTCGCAGCAAATCACGAAATCGCGAAATCCTGGAGGGTCTGATTAGGACCATAATAGCTCACTAACGTGTAGAGACCATGATGCACATTTATTTCTGCAATGATCCAACACCCTCCCTCATCCGCTCTATACCAAACTAACTCCACTCTGGATTTTACTTTAAATAACAGGGTTATGCGTTTAGTGCAGTGCAATTGGTCTGTAACTACTATATTCTCCACCCATCTTTGTTTTAAAAAAAGATCCCTACATTCCTGTTTCATAAGATGGGTTTCCAGCAGCATGATTATTTGGGATATGTGCTCTTTTAAGTATTGCACTATTGTTTGCTGCCTTTTTTTACCCGTAGCCCATTTAAATTCCAACGAAGAATTGTAAGAACCTTTGTCCTACTTAAATTTACTTCCCCCTCCATACTCCATGCCAGAAAACAAATGTTCCCACTTGGTGTTTTCCTTATATATTTTTTTACCTGACTTGAGGACTCAAAACTTTCAATAATTTTTTCCCCGTGCTCCCCACCACATGTGCTCCTTCCCATGGGAACCCTCCCAACTCTGTAGTTATTCCTTTCTGGTGCCTATTTGAGTTCGTCCCCTAGGGAGTGTCAATAGCCTCTTCCCTTCATTTTTTAGGACTCCCCACCCCCTTCTTTGCTTGCACGATGAAATTATCCACATCTTCAGGGTCTAAAAAATAAGCTTATAACAAAGGATTTAATATCCATTCCTTTAGCCACCCCCACAATTCTGTGTTATTCCTCCTAGCATTATTCTCAATTTTTTCAAGTTTTCCAGACAGAACCTTCTCTCTGTTTCAAGCATACCACCTCTAGGTCTTGCATCCCACATTCTAAATCTTGTGTTCGCTGGGCTAAGCTCTCTATCTGTGCCTCTAGACTGGAGCAGGTCACCTGCATCTCTTTTTAGTTTGCCTTAAAAATTGAAAAACGTTCTTTGATTTCCTGCGTTAATTAACCTAACATTTCCTGGACTGCGTCCCACCCTTTAGGGTCATCACCCCACAGGTACTGAAGTCCCACCTAGGCCACTACTCTGCTCAATTATGGTTTCTCCTTCACCTAAGTTTGGCTCTTCTATTGTCAAAAATGAAATTTTATTTTGTGTGGGAACAGCAGGATGAACTACGGTAATGCCTTGATCCCCTGATTCCATGCTTCTTGCTTCACTTGTTGTCCCCACCCTACTCAGCTGACTCTTCAGGTCCAGGGTGATACCTCGTTCTTCCTCACGTTCCTCTGAGTCTCTCCTTAAATTCGATCTAACTTTAAAGTAAGATTTTAGTGAAGGGGTAATTTTGTGGAGTTTAGTGGCTAGGGATCCCCGTTTCTCTTTTTGGAGTGCTATGGTTTCCGCTTTTGTAAATGATTTCCTGAGAATGGGGTCTTTAGCTGAGCAGGCAATGCTTCGAGATGCTTCGAGTTAAAGAATGATGATGGATTCAACCCAGATCTGTGCTTGGGGATGAGTGTCTGAAAAGTTTGAGCACTCCGCCCATCATCTCCTTATGTTTGCTTTGTTCGCCCTAAGTTGGCAGGATATGCCCAGACGTAGGTCCCTTGCTCACTTTGCCACAGGATTCAAGTTAGTCTGGCTGATGAGGGGTGTTACCCCAAAACCAGTCCCAGGATGCTTGTTTCTGGTCCAGGGAAGACCTGGCTTGGCAGTTCGGACTGGACTGTTCCCATGAAGCACAGGGTCAAGACTGATTTGCATATGGCTGGGTCTGAACTGGGGTGGCGAAGTGAGCTAAAGAATGATGATGGATTCAACCCAAATCTGTAACTGGGGGTGAGTGTCTGAAAGGTTTCTGCACTCCGTCCATCATGTCCTTGTGTTTGCTTTGTTCGCCCTAAGTTGGCAAGGTATGCCCAGACGTGGGTCCCTTGCTCACTTTGCCACTGGATTCAAGTTAGCCTGGCTGATGAGGGGTGTTACCTTGAAACCGGGCCCAGGATGCTTGTTCCCGGTCCAGGGAAGACTTGGCTTGGCAATTCGAGCTGGACTGTTCTTATGAGGCACAGGGTCAAGACTGGTTTGCAAATGGCTGGGTCTTAACTGGGGTGGCCAAGTGAGCTAAAGAACGATGATGGATTCAACCCAGATCTGTGACTGGGGGTGAGTGTCTCAAAAGTTTCAGCACTCCGTCCGTCATCTCCTTGTGTTTGCTTGAATAAGAAACATTTCAGAGAAGTGGGCATCCCTTTGTGCTCCCTTTACAGCAATCTGTTCTGAACTTGCTTTGTCCCCAGCTCAAGTTAAAGATACACTCAGATATAGTTTTAATACTTTGTGTAATAAGGCAGGGCATCATAAGGACTGGCTGCCAATGGAGACTTGTGTGAACCAGGTGGGGATTAGTTACCAAATTTCTATTTTCCCCTGCTCACATTACAACTAATAATAATCAAAAGAAATCTCTGACTCTTTATAATAACCCGGCAGGTATAGTGAGAATGAAAGACGAGTTGAAATTTGTCATGTGCCTAAAAACACGACTGAAATGCGTGTCCATACCCTTGGGGTGGGTATTCTGGTGATAGCCAGAAAAGACTGTAAATGTATATATTTTTGAATGGATATTTATGGAGAACATAGAGTATGTGCTTTTTCCTATCCAAATGATCACAATCTAAGATCAAACATGGTTTTGCCGCTGCTGAAGGTATATTCGCTCCTATAGAAATCTGACATTGATGTTTCTGCTATCTGGGAAAAGTTTAGATGTTGTAGTGATATTCATAAGTTTTATATAAATATGTTGACAGATGGATAGATAAAGGTAGCAGTGACTAAAGAAAAGTTACTTTTAGAAATTAAAAGGCCCACGAGCACTGGCACTAGTTGTGTGACCTTGTGCTCTTAGGAGCCGGTGAATCCTTCCTTCATGCAGATTGTCACTTCCCCACCATGAAAGCTGGAGACTACAAGGAAACCTGCCCTCATATGTTAGGACTGGGTAGAATCATACAGTTTGTTTTCCACATGCACACGATATGCTCACACTCACACGTTGATGCTCAGGCCCTCAGCAGCCCAAGAAAAAGAGGCTCACACGGTCGTGATTTACAGCTGACGCTTTATGTGCTCATCACCTGTAAGGAGGTTACAGAGACACTCATGACCAGTCACTATTATTGCCATGCATGCCATGGTCTCTTCAGCATTCTAATAAAGTAACTGCGGTTTGAAGCCAGGATAGCATTCCTTAGTCTGGTCCTGAATGTATGACTGTACATTTTCTCTATCTGCTTTTATGTGGCAGCAGGCCTGGTTACAGACTGGAGATGTCCTAGATCATGCGAACAAAATGCAGCAGAATATTAGTTAGAAGAATGACAGACAGGTCACTAACGGAAAGTAAAAAAACAAAAGGGTTGTGATAGGGATAGGTTTTGTCTGATCGTTCATATTAGAAAAAGCTGTGCAGAATGAATATAGCAAACTCCAAACGTCTTGATTAGGCTCTAATCATAAGTGGTGCTTTTCCCTTGGGAGGCTCCTCTCTTCCTGTGTCATTGGGGAGCAAGTTGAGAAAGGGGTCCCTAGTGTTTACTGTAAAGGGACAAGGCATGTCTCTGATTGCTACATAGGCTTATCTGCTGTCACAGCTGCGAACTCCCAGGGGCTGCCACCGATGCTTGTATATCCTGCTAGGACTGAGCACCTCCCACCTTGAGCAATCAAGGAGAACACAAGGGCAGCCATTCACAGGAACTCAGAGAGACTTAGTCACTGAATGAACGTGCCCGTGAGTTACAAAATGGCGTCCAGTGATTACTGCAAAAAAGGCAATGGTTCTGCTTAACAACAGCTAAAGCATTTTAATTGGTGGCTGAGCTAGGGGAGAGATTCAACCCAAGAACCTGGTGAGTTTCAGAGTAAGTTTCAAAACACTGAGTTTACCTTTTAAAAACATGTTGTGGTTGCAACTGTTTATGCCATTTTCAATGGTGAACCTTTTTGGGATTGTCTATAAGGGAGTCCCACAGGCAAATGTCCCTCTCCCATAAAGTGTTACTCTCTCTTGAGTGAAGTCGAGTTCCGGATTGATTGTGTACATTTGGTTAATGATATTTCTGTATCCTTGTTAGGCACCTGAATTGACCCGGTGTGCCACAGTGTGCCAAATAAAAAGATGTAAGTCCCACTAAAATAGCATTTTGAGCACTCGTATGAGTCTTCCTGTGGCAGATTCGAAAAATGTAGCCACTTTTTTTGCCATAACGTCTGGAGATGTAGACTTGCAAAAAGTGTATTGTTGGGATCTGCTCAATTTATACAAGCAGAGGCGAGTTTATCACTGATGGTGTCCAGTGCAAAAATATTTTTTGCATGGCCCACCTAGTGGCCTCCTTCTCCATGGATTTCCTCAATACCATCTTCCAACAGTGCCCCTCATCTCTCCATAGCCACTCTAACATGCATTTCATTTGTTTTATCAATCAATCAATCAGAATTCTTATAGCGTGTGGCTAATCACCCGTTAGGGTCTCAAGGTGCTGGGGGGGGTGGGGGGGTCTGCAGTTCAGTCGAAGAGCCAGGTCTTGAGGTTCTTCCTGAATTGAGGCAGTGAGGGTGATTGCCTGAGATGTAGAGGAAGAGAGTTCCAGAACTTTGCGGGAAGGTAGGAGAAGGATCTTCCTCCGGCCGTGGTCTTGCAGATCTATGGGATAGTGACCAAGGCAAGGTAGGCGGAGTGGAGGTGTCTGATGGGAGTGTAGAAGGAGAAGCAGTGATGGAGATATGCAGGTCCGATGTTGTGGAGCGTCATGTAGGCATACATGAGGAGCTTGAATGTGATTTTTTTGTTGATCAGGAGCAAGTGGAGGTTCTCAAGAGACATAATAGAATGAGGATTACAATGTGTAGGAATCATGTCATCCATATTAGTAGGCAGTATATCTTAGAGTTTTTGGTCTAGAGAAGCACAAACTCAGGATTTAAAACATACCACAGTGGTTGGGGTTAGCTTTACTAATAAGAATGTGTTTCTACCCAAACAAACTCTTTTTAGTAAAATTAGTCAAATAAAAAAACTAAAGAAAAAGCATGACATATACCATACAGTTTGCATGCAACTCTTTGATGATAGTTCATAGGTCACTGTGCTCTATCAGGATTGTAAGTAATGAACTGCAAATAATAAAATAATCTCTGTGACAAAAGCAGCAACCTACTGAGCGATCCACATAAAATACAATTCTTTGATCTGCATGGTAAAAGTTCTTTGCAGCAGGCATAATAATTCTCTGCACTACTTTATGATAAGTGAAAACTGCCACTAGACAAAACCCAATCTCTCTCCAGCACAAACAGTAATGAGGAGAGTTATCTTGACATTTTTATTGTTGCCTGAAAACTGCTGGACACACAAGGAACTCTGCAGCATGTACTTTTAAACCTGTAAGTTATTTCTAAACACAGCACCCCCTAGCTCAGCACCAGATGCGGCTGCATCAGTCGCACCATCCTAAAGCCAATCCTGTATATGGATGCTGGTATCAGTGGATCAAGGGAGGGTTGCAATGGAGAGGGGTATTTTTTATCGACAATGCACTTGACGGTTGTTGACATTGTCAACCGCAGTGTTTCTAGAAGTCACATGAGTGCAGAAGAGGAGATCAAAAATAAGTTTGTCTGTGTGGAATATGATTCGTGCTCAAGATTATAATCTCGGTTTTTAACTTGTTAACCAGAAGCCAATGTTATGTCTGGTGTTAGCCAAGACCTTTTGATTGAATTAAAATTGCATGTAATATAGACTTACAGGGGCTTTCAGCCAACGGTCTTCATCCTTTGGTCTGTCATTTAGTCCTCCACACTTGCCTTTCTACTGCAGCATACAGTACAGGGCAACGGGTCAGTTCCAATTAAACCATTGGCTAATTTCCCTGTGAGTGACAGCATTCTGCTTTTCACAAGGAGCACATTCACTCACAAAGTAGATCCACAAAGTGCCAGGAACTACTATGGATATGTGTGCTTTTTGAGACCAAATAAATATTTTTGCTTTTTGCCAGTGTTTTTTAATGATAAGATTGGGAAGGCCAAACAGCTTCCACAAGAATAACATTTTACAAAAACCATTACAAAACAGAAAAAACATTGACAAAGCCAAAAAACTGGCCACCAACGTCAGAACTATTGGCTTTGCCAGTGCTTGTTGTATGCACTATTGCATCTAGTTCCGCCACTTCATATAAGGTTTGATAGCATTCCCTGAGCAGGAAGATCTTATCTTCGTCTGTCACTCTTACTCCCTCTTCCCTCACCGATTCCCTGATCCAATAAGGCACCATTGTAAACATGAGTTTGCTTGCTAAGAGTCTCCCTTTCTTATTTCCTTTTTAAAAAAAAAAAAATCTCTGGTCTGCCCTAAGGAGAGATAAGTTAATCTTTTTCTATGTGTGTCCTCTCTGCAATTCCATTCCTCCTTATAGTTTGAGAATTTGTTTCTTTATGTTGAAGATCAAGAGCTAATAATTCTCTGTCACACTTTTATTGTCAGCAAGCAGATCTGTAATATACTGTCCCCTGATCACTGCTTTGACGCTTCCCAAAGCACCCACTGCATACTTGCACAATATTGCCTGGATACCCTCTCGGGGGATTAGGGCACTATGCAAATCAACATACAATAACATCACCGAATATTGTTGTCCTACGGGAACTTCAAGATTTCCTTTCTTGCCTTTGCAATCACTACCAGATCTTTTAGAATGATGACGTTCAACATCCATGAATACCTGGATCTTTGTGGTAAGTCACAGTATGTCAAATATCAATGGGGCAATTATGTTATTTTCCCTATTGGTTCTTTTGCACCCCTTCTTTCAGTTTGTCACTCACTATGAAAAGAACCTCCCAGCCTAGGTTTTATCATATAAAGGTAAACTCTTTCCCTGCTTCATGAATCTTCCTGCAAGTATCTGTAAGATACACAGCATCAAGTCATGATCTCCTTTTCTGCACCATATTCTGTTACATCAGCTGTATGGAACATGTGGTTGCTAAACACCTCCATTATCAAGTTTAATGTCCCCTTGATAATCAAGGACGAAAGGCACAAACTCCCTATTGGCAGCTGGTGGCTTTAGAGTCAGTCAGACAGTGCTGTAGTGCTAGAGGCCCTTTCCCCTCTTAAATAAGATCCATAGACACATGGATACATATATACAGACACACACTGACACACATATGAGACTCACACACATACAGGGAAACCCTCACAAACACAAGAACAATTGCACACACAAAGTCACACCTCAACACATACGCATGCACACATATATCAGCACCAGTTAGCCCCCTGTTAATCTGCTACTGGCAAGCTCTCGTCTCCAAAATGACATAGATTGCGATGCCATGGGTGTCACTGACCTGCCATGGCCACTAAGCAGCGTCCCCAGTGTCATTGCGCTCCATACTAAAGTTATTTGGGAGGATAAAGAATGTGCCTGGAACAGAGTAAAAGAGGACTGGTGGAGATGACTGTCAGGCCAAGGGTAAAAAGCACTGAAGCAGGTGTGATGGTGAAACTAAGAGCACTCACCTGAACCACAGGTGTGACTCCTGTCATCCTGTGATTTAGTCATACTTCCAGATGTGTGCACAATATCCAGCAAGTTTACACCAGTAATATCCCTTCCCTAGTCCCTCATAACTTCAATCACTAAGGAAAACATAAGGAAGGGTGGAGCCCACTGCCCCCACCTATACTATAATCCCACCCTCTCTCACCTTGACTCAGTCAGTACACGCTGCCCCTAGATATTGACACTAGATGCTTCTCTGCTGAGCCAGCCCTAGACCACATCAGCGAGTGGCCCCAGTCAGACCATGTAAAGTGACCAAAACCAGGCCATGCCCTAAACATGATGTAACTACCATGGAGTGTGACTCAAGACAACAGAGACCCTCACCTGACACATGCATAGTTGTGCCTCACCTACAGATTGGTGACTTGCAGTCTTAACTTTGAAACTCTTTGTAACCTGCAAGGAAAAAAGGGAATGAAGGTGGCATCTCCCTCTACCTTTGAACTCACAAGGATATTTATCAATGATTTGGGACCTCTATTGTGGTTGCAAACCATTGATGGCACACCAAACCCAGATGGGGGTGATATCAACTCTCAAAGTGGAAGCTGCCAATGAGTAATAGCACACACTTTATAAGCATGTGCAGTGGACATTTAGGAGGATGTAGTACGTACTGCAGCTCTGGGGACAGCTGCATGCTTCCTCCTTGTTCCTTGTATCATGCCAATTGTTTATTCTGATTGCAGACCCTATGCCTGGATTGACATTACAAACTGTGAGGGACACTAGAGTGAGTTGTTACAAGAGCATTTTGTTTTTTGGCATGGGATAAAAGTCCAGAAACAAGGGAAAATAGTGCCAAGATGCACTTCAGGGAGTGAATGTTGCGCTCTACAAATACTATATTCAATTCAATTCAAAATGCAGAAATTAGTCCACATGCATACTTTTTCATAATTCTCAAATGCACAACTCATAAAGGCTGGGTATTACCCACAATTACCGTACCCCACAGTATCAGTAATTCCAGGTAAAATAATACATGATGCTGTTTCTCTGCATCACCATCGGTGTCACTCGCATCATTCCTAACAAGATCTTATGTGTTCTATCTATCCTCATAGGAAACAGATCAGGATTGTTTTGTTGGCAGCAATACTCACACATATTCTTGAATATTTTTGTCTTGCATGGCTCTTAGAATTCTTCTTATACAGATGTGATTACAAGAATATGTTGAACCTATTTTGTAGGCCCTCTTGATTTTCATGTGGTTATATGCTTTGATCTTCCAGAACTAACAATCTGTCCCGAATCTGTTTCTAGTCTGTTGCATGTTTGTATACTTGTCTTTTCTTATTCATTCTTTGGGTGAGTTCTTTAATCTATCAATATCTCTTGAGGGCTTTTCTTCAAATCTGAACTTGTGCATATGGATCCTGTTTTGAATCTCCCTTAGAGAACTGCCTCTGGTAAATGAATCATTCTGTTTCATTGAGCAAGATCTTTGAGGTGACCTTGATGGACTTTATATTATGGCTTCTTGCGTTTCTTGTCTTGATGTTGCCATTGATAAAATGCTTTGGCCAACGATTCTCTTACAATTCTGTGCAGAGATAGATGCTCACTTTGAGACATGCCTATGCTTTCTTCCTTAGCGCTGCCTGGTGTCATGTCCTTTAGGCTACTCTTGTCATGTATACCCCTATTTACATACATTGTCCCATCCACATGACAATAACAGTTCTGAACAGGTGACCTTTTACCTAGTAGCTTGCTCCTGCCTCTTCGACACCAGGCTCCTAGTATGCTATCTAATCCCTGTACCTGACGTACATAAACATGTCCTGAGGCATGGCATAGTTATTCTGTGTAAGGGTCACCACTTTTTTTCATCCTTGGCCAACAGCCCGCTGTGTATGATCGCATTTGTTTGGAAAAACATTTATGATTGTTTTAAAAAAATATCAATTCTAGAAGAAACCCTGGAGTGACCACTCTAGTATATAAGACCCTTATTTCCCCCTACAAATTAGAGGAGAATTCCTTCCAAGCTGACACAGGGTCCTGCATGCTGAATCTTCGACACGCAGCGGTCTGACATCCCTTGCTGGGTATCATCCTCGAAGCAGAGATGGGGGTCCTTCGTTCTCTACCATCAGGTGAGGGGGATGGTTCTTCCCTAGGGGTTTCTTGGCTACATACATACATATACTCATCTACATGCTACACATACAGACCTAGGCTAGGTACATTTAGGCAAATTACTTAGGGCGTGCATTTTATGAATATGCAAGTCCTACTGTTTTTATCTGAACTGCTTATGTTCATCTTATTAGTACTATGTTAGAAATGTATCTACTATTTACTATATTGGTACTAGCAATCTCTTTCGTATGCTTCTGTCTCCTGATTGTCGCAGCAAATATGTTTTACACAAGATTGACGCTGGACCAATAAATACTTATTGAAATGTCCTAATCGCCATCCTGTGTATTTTCTGAGAATAAGTGAGCACGAGTGACTGAGCGAAAAGTACTGTACTGTTTTCCACAATCCCTGAGGAATCAGGGTTGTCATGTTCAGTGGTTGCCAGAAACTACCTACACCACTGTAAGATATAGGGGGGGTGGTAGTGGCACTGTAGAGCTAGCTGGTCTAACGGCTGACATATCCTGTGGAGGTGTCTAGAAGCGGTTTGGACACCAAGCCCCCAGTTTAGGTCATCCAAAACGCGCAGATCCTGGGGATTCCTAGGAACTACACGACATGGCGCCCAACATTGGTTTGGTTCTTATATTAACAGTTAAAATCTGAGTAGTTTAGTCGTGCTTTCTCAGAAAGCCTTACTCACACCTTTCAGGTCAGAAGTGCGAAGGGAAATCCGCCTCAGCTGAGCAGATATACCCTATGTATTGGCTGAAGGTTTAAACAAGCTTGTAAGGATAAAAGGTTCCCCACATTGTGCAAAACCCCTAAATTTCAAAAAAAAAATGTATTCTTCTCCTCTTTAGAATGACTGAATCCACGAGTAGTGGTTCAGGCACGGGGGAAGAAGAATTTCCAAACACTCTTAACATTACAAAGAACTGCAGAAAGGCAGTAACAATTAAATTAATAGAACAAGGCGTACCTGCAACAGGTGGCTGTGCTACCTTCGTGATTGAGGCACACGAGGTGTTCGGATCAGAGGTATTCTATTCTTGGGTTCAGTTCCTGCCTGCAGATCCACAGACTAAATAGTTTCACACATACATTGTAGTTGAACCACTGGAAGAATACATTCCATACGAAGACATTGAAGTCCCGTTAACTTACCAGCAACACAAAAACTGGTTTAAAGGTGCCCTCCCACACACAACATCTGTCGTAAGACTCGGTCCAGGCAGCATAGAAAGAGCGACCTAGCCGGTCTTAGCGACATACACTCCACATCCAGAGATAGATACACTACCAGTGGATGAAGTCTGTACCATATACAAAGACATAGTAAGGCTATACAGACACATTGTTCAGTTCGTCATGCGAACATTAACAGTCCAACCTGCGAGAAATGCTTCAGTTGGTCCACATCAGACCATACCCACCATTAACCCACAGACACTAAAATCAGTGATGGGAACAATACCTTCCAAACAGGAGCAAATTCAGTTCTGGATAGCACAAAAAATTGCACAGCTGGAAGCAGTATTTCCACATACGGGTCCGCAGGAAAAACATAGAAGGCTAACTATTTGCTTGCCAATGGGGATGGTTCTCTCGATTGAAGATTGTACCACTTGGGGAACAATCTTTGCTGCCGTATACATTAGAATACATGGTCCCCTTTCCATAGCAGTTGTTCCAGAGGTATTGAAACAGATACAGATAAGTTCAGGGCAGGACCTGCCCTGGACTTGGGACTAAAACTGATGGGTAACTTTGCCCAAGTCTCTGCAATCATACTGAGCAACATAAAAGGGGAGGCAGAAGCCGTGGCTATAAACCACCGCTTAAGGGAATTAGCTCCTATAAATAAGGAGCAGGAATTACCAAAATTTATCAAAGAAACCTATGCTGAATTAGGTAGGGATAGTTTGGGAGCCAAACCAGGGAAGCCACAAATGGTGGGTAGTCCCGACAAGGACAACTCAAAGCAAGCACCTTCTTCTTCTAAAAAGAAATGGGAAAATAAAAACTCTAAAAATAGCAATTCAGAAAAGAATTCACAATCAAGGGGTGGGTCTCCCCAACAGGAATCCTCTGAGAAAAAGTATAACCTTAGGAATCGTGATAACATTAGGAAACCTGACAGGTATCTGGACACTGATACATGTTCCTTTCAGGGTTCATCAAAAAGCTCGGAGAGGGACAGGCGATCAGAACGAAAAGCAGGAAGATCGACCAAAAACAAAAAGGGAAACAGGAAGAGCAAACTAAAGTAAAACCTCAATTCAAAAAGAAGAAAGTAGCTGGCTTGAAAATTAGACATGCCCAGGTTTCTGAGGACTCAGCTTCTGAACGGAGAATGGGCTCTGACGATGCTAGACAGAGCGGCAGAAGTCACAATAGCTCGCCAGAACCTGAAGGATTTTCTGATGACAGCAGTATTGAATGAACACATCACGGTGGAAACACCTGATACAAGAGATAGTGTCCCACATCGATTACACAAAATTACACTCCAAATAGAGGGGGACATCTCAAGAAAGGTTAAAGGCCTCTTTTGGGAGAACTTAACATATGGATATGACATACTGCTAGCAGAAAAAGAGTGGCTGCCTGAGTTTGTGATGGATTGGCCATGAGGGAAAATCGTAATTTTGCCTGCTTTCTCCGACCTCGTTCAAGAATCTTTAAAACATTCATACGTGTGGGAGTGGGCACTAGTGCTAGCTCCGGCATTATACCGCAACCATGTAGGGTGGGACGTTGAGTCACCTCACCATGAAATCCCATTAAAATCTACTCCAAATCCACAGAGACAGTACCCTATTAAAAATGATGCAAAAAGATAGGTCAAAGAAGTCTTAGACCAACTTGAATACCAAGGTGTGATTGAGACTTGCACCTCCTCAATGAACAATCCTTTGTTTCCAGTAATGAAACCTGACAACACATATCGTCTAGTTTTAGATTGCCGACATTTAAACACATGCATACAAACATTTGCAGTTCAAAACATACATAGTGCCGCATTAATGAATGACATTGTGCGCAAGAAATACAAAACAACATTAGATATCTCAAAGGGATTCTTCTGCCAAAATATAGCTCCAGAAAGCAGATCTTTGACAGCATTTTCTGCCCTTCGCACTCAGCGTCACTTCTGTTGTTTGCCCCAGGGGTATAAGAACAGCCCGGGGCTATTCTCGGCAAGAGTGTCAGAAT
The DNA here is from genome assembly GCA_963921515.1 of Calotriton arnoldi. NCBI lineage: Eukaryota > Metazoa > Chordata > Amphibia > Caudata > Salamandridae > Calotriton > Calotriton arnoldi. The sequence goes on along the minus strand of CAWUFW010004398.1, from coordinate 627,859 downwards.
TATTACAAACATGCGGCGAGGATGCAGTGTCCTATGTAGATGATATCTATCTGACAGACGATGAATTACTTGAACACTTGAGTAGGGTGAACAACATAATTGTGGGTTTCGCCAACTTGGGCTACAAATTTAATTTTAAGAAATCGAAAATTGCCCATCTCTATAACCTATTTTTAGGATATGAACTATCAAGTGAAGGCAAGAGCCTGGCAGCCAACTTTTTAGAAAAGTGTGCGCTGCTCTAACCTCCGAAGACTCTGAAGGGTTTGCAATCCATATTAGATTTTCTAAATTTTGGCAGAACATACATTCTAGATTATGCATAAAGAGTAAAACCTTTCTACGACTTAATCAGACCTGATTTCACAGCACATCAGTGGATACAGCAACATACAGACACTCCAGTCTGTTCAGGATGACAAGATAGCATCAAAACATTGCATTGAATTCTACCGACTTGGTAATCTGAGTGGTCCTGGGTTTATCAGGATATACATACATCACTTTCAATGAAGGTGAGACAGTCCCAATTGCATACAAATCACATTTATATACAATTGCTGAAATGCAATTTGCAGCAACAGAAAAAATACTGACAGCAGTACAGACTGCTGTAGTGAGAGAGAGAGCACTAGCACAGGGGAAACGCATAATCGTTGTTACCCCAGTACCAACTTTAGAAGCTGTTACCAAAGCGAGCATTCCAAATGCAAAAGCACTGCACACGCGATGGATACAATGGGCTAATTCTCTCACTGCAACAGATGTAGAATACAAATACGAACCTACACTAAAAACGCAAGGGTGCCTGCAGTACGAACAAGAATACCCTCTCCTGAATGAAATCTTGCCTCTTGAAAAATATGAATACATCATTTATGCTGATGGATCTGCTCAGCCTGTCATTGGAAGTAAACAGCAGTATAGCGCAGCATGTGCTATAGTAAAAGGACGTTTGCGGGACGGTAAGTTCCATCCCAGCAATACAACTAAGCAATCTCTAGGAGATTGTACGACACAGCTGGCAGAGCTGAAAGCCTTGATACTAGCACTACAGTATACAGATCGGATTTCCCCACACTGATAGTGTGCAATTTGAATTTACTGTGTGCAGTCCTATAATGAATATCTTGATTACTGGGGCCAGAATGGGTTTAGAGATTCCAAGGGTTGCACAATTAAATATAAATTGTTATGGAAACAAGTGGCAAAGCTGAAAGCATGCCTGCCCACGGGCTCAAGTTATTCACACCTTGAGTCATCAGCGTGTTGGCGTACATGTTGAAGGAAACTCACTGGCTGATGAAGCAGCCAAGGTGACAGTGCGAACTGATGCCGTTGCTGCAATCACTCGTTCTCGCACGAGGATAGACAGAGACATACTGATAGCTGTCAACGCCTCAAAGAATGGCTCTGCTGTCCGGAAGGGCTTTCCACCCAAATATTCCTATAAATTAGATGCGCAAAATCCACCGTATGCTCAAATTCCAGGAGTGAGGGGTTAGAGTTATACCAAACATAGATCACAGATTAGGTTTAATTGTAGCTGCACACAAGGGTCTGGGCTCGGCACATGCAGGAGTCACTGCTACAATTTCATTACTGAAGCGGCGATACTGGTGGCCAAGTTTGTCTAAACAAACAAAGGCTTATGTCTTAAAGTGCTACATCTGTCAGCAGATGAAGGGTTCCACTGTAGCACGGCCACCGCAAACACCATTTCAGACAGACCTCTCGCATGTGTCTATTTGGACCACTGCGGCCCCTTAAATTCGGACGGGGCATACAAGTACATCTTGGTGGCAGTGGATTCATGCTCTACATTTCTATGGGTTTGGCCTCAGCGCTCGGCAGACGCTCAAACTGTTATAAAGGATTTACGAGGCTTCATTGGGACATACGCAATGAGCACGTTACATTCCGAAAGTGGCCCTGTGTTTAGCTCTCTGGTTTCCAAGGAAGCCATGGAAAGTATGGGCGTGGCCTTGCGGTACTCCTCCCCCTACCATCCTGAGGGAAATTCGGTAGTGGAGAGGAAAAACCAGGACCTAATGCAATGCTTAACAGCAAGGGTGTTAGGTGCGGGCGATAGTTGCGTCAATCACCTATATGGGGTCCAGAGGGCACTAAACAATATGCCAAGAAAATCCTTGGGAGGACGTACCCCCTATGAGATCCTGTTTGGGACAAGAATGTGGGTACCTGACCTCGATTGTGCCAGCACAGTGGCAGATGTAACACCATTTGAATCGAATAATCTTTCTGTTCCCACCTCTACTTGGTTTCGATGGCCTACCTGCTTTATTTTTACTATGAGATCGTCTTGAAGCACATCAACGTTGGTCAAGCACTCTACCATTAACAAGGGCTGCTCTGGGGAGCGTTTCATTGAGGTCAGTTCAGATACCTCATGCATTAGCAGTTTGCATCCCCTCACTCTGCCAGCGGCTTATATCCATCACTGCTCCTCCCACCCAACATTGCCAGAGTGTGAAGAGATCAGGATCAGATAAAGGTTTGTCACATCTTCTATAGAACTCCTCATGCTCATGCCACCTTCACGCCACTCTTCTCCAGCAGTTCAGTGGAGTGGAGCACCCAGGACCCGCTCAGTACTCCATGCTCAGCAAAGCCATACCTCTTATCAAACTGGGCCTAAGTAAGTCTTTTGTGTTCATATAGTACTCTTGCAGACATAGATGGCCTCCAGAAATCAGCCACATGATTATTTACCCCAATTGGGTCTCTAAGGCACAGATTTCACATCTGTGTGATGTCATATTTAATCTTATTTTATAAGGAACAAAGGTCGCTAAACAGAAGCAGAAAAAACGAGTGATAAAAAATACACAGAATTGAAATCACAACTGCGTAAAACACAACACTGCTGCACCCATTTATTAATTGTACATAATCAGACGGCTCAGAGTGATTAGGTCGACGATGTTTCGATCCACTCAAATCGAGGAATCATCAACAGGACAATACAATGTTTGCCTGGATACATAAACCAATATGAGAAGAAAATAAATCAATATGAGAACCGTGGAAAATTCCTCATGTATCATACAATGGCAGTATGCCAAGGTGTCACATCGCCCAATGCAGGTTTGCAGACTCCAGCGAAGTGTACTCCCCTTCGCCAATTAAGTTCCTACACAGTCGATATCGGGAAACTATATAAAAGTAATTTGTTCTGAATGTGAAAAACCAATATGAATCACTGAAAAAGAAGCTCACAGCAGTGTTGTGTTTTATGGAGTTGTGACACTGGGTATCATTTGAGACATTGTCCCTGTTTAGGATAAATTCATCCTTCTCATCATTTGCACACTGAGGACTGTATCCTACTTTATAGTAATTATTTAATTGAGAAGAAAATGGTTGTTATCTCCTTTAATTGATGAATTGCAATCAATATAATGATTTATTCTCCTTTATCACAGTGTATAAGCATAATTGGAATTTTATTACTGTATTTTTTATAGACAGTTTGCTTTTTTTGTTATGATTAATTTTGGAAGAAAATGTAACACTAGAGCTACTCTAGATCTCAACAAATCTTGTTCTCACTAGCAATGATGTTTGTTCTTACTGATAAGTCATACTGCCTAAAAACTGTAAAAACAAATTTAAATAGTTTTTGCTTTACCATAAAGGGATTAACTTTAGTTAATGAGTCAAAATTCAGGCCTTGTTAAAAAAGCTACAAATATATTTCAATAGATTAGTGACTGGTCTGTGAAAGATGTCTGTATTAATGTGCCATTATGTCTCATCATTTGCAACGAGTGAAGAAGATGTGGTTAAGGTCTCTTCGATTGCACTCGCTGGACATTTGCTGGAACATTTTGAAGAGTCACTTGTTTTAGAAATTGAAGGTTGTGTATCCCTATTCTTTTTATCACTTGAATTGCCATTCGTGTTACTCAGAGAACTTCATACTGGGGGCAGCGCCCCCTAGAGAGCCTCAATTGTTTTCAGAGGGACGCCAGACTATGATCCTGGGAAAAAATGATAGGAAACACCATGATGAAAACAGAGATGTGCTTTTTGAGAAAGAAAGCAGAGTGGCAGTGACCCACTCTGTAATTGGCTACCACTAGCATCTTTTGTCACTCATGTCAGGCTGGGAGTAGGTGTCATGCTGAGGAGGGGGTGGGGGCTCCATATAGCCCTTAAAGTCAATTTCCCATATTTCTGATAAAGTATCACATTGGATACTTTTACATTTTTAAGGAGACCTGGGTGCAAATAAAATGTTGACAATCATATATTTGAGTTTTCACAAGCGATAACAGAACATAATTGTAATGTTTGACTTGCTCAATATGTTCAGAGCTGTCAATTTTGTAGACTTGTGAGGCGGGAGGCGGGGCTGGTTTTTACAGAAGGGTCCGCCACATTAAAAAGTTTGAATAACATTGGTGTAACTGGAAAAATCCCAGAAAGACATATATGTTTTTCAAAGAACAGCTTAATCTCCTTTCTGTGATATGATTGATTTTCTCTTTCATTAAATGCTTATTTTAGATGTAAGTACAGAGGTCTTTTCGCTCGTTGCTGGCCTTTATTTTGTCTCTTTCTACTAGTTTCTGACCACCATTTTGCCTCTTTCTGCTCGTTTCCTGACCTCTATTTGACTTCTTTCTGCTCCTTTCTGATCTCTATTTTGCCTTTTTCTGCTTGATGTTGGCCTTTATTTTGCCTCTTTCTGCTCTTTTCTGAACTCTATTTTGCCTCTTTCTGCTTGTTTCTGGCCTTTATTTTGCCTCTTTCTACTTGTTGCTGGCCTTCATTTTGCCCCTGCAAAAAGAACAATTGATGGACAGAATGCTGAACAATGCCATACATTCAGCCCAGTACAAAGATCTAGGTCTGAATCCATCGTTTTTTTGCACGCCATGCCATTCCAGTTTAGACCCAGCCATATGCAAATCAGCCGTGACCCTGTTCCCCATGGGAACAGTCCAGCCCAAACTGCCATGTCTGGTCCTCCCTGGACTGGAAACAAGCATCCTAGGACCGGTTTTGGAATATCACCCCTCACCAGCAAGGCTAGCTTGACTCCAGTGGCATGGAGAGCACGGGACCCACGTCTGGGCAGACCCGTCCTACTCGGGGTGATAATTGCAAAAGAACAATTGATGGACAGAATGCTGAAAATGTCATACATTTACCCCAGTACAGAGATCTGGGCCTAAATCCATTGTTTTTTTACTCCCCATGTGTAGTATCCTGTTATCATCTCCCTCCCTGCTCAGCCCAGTGGGAATGTGCTGTGTGCTGTGTGGAATGTTGGTGTGATGATCCAGATTGGAATGTTGAGGTGCCTGTGAGGTGAAGTGTGACAGTGGGAACAGGCAGGCAGGCTGCTCCTGGTGGGGCTGCTTCACAAGAACTCATCTACCTGTAACTGAACTCAATAAGTCCTCTGATGAAAGAGCAGGAGCTCTGAAACGCGTTAGGCTATGGAAAATGTTTGGAATGAAATGCCGGTTTGAAAGTAAAGTTTCTGATGAAACATCCTTTGCTGAGTGCATCTTCAATGAAGCGAAGCAAATTGCTTTTGGACAAGGGGAGCTGCTTGTTAGCAGCTCCCCTTGTCCAAAAGCAATGCCGGCAGGGATGGCGCGGCATTTGGGCTCCCCCTGCGGTCCCCAACGTGAGGGCTTGCCCCGGATGATGGGGTCCCTGGGCCAGAAATGGCCCGGGAGGGGAGGCCACTTGGCTCCATCCCTGTTTTAATTATTTATTGAAAAAAAAATAAGGCCGGGCCCCGGGGGATGGGGTCCCTGGGGCCTAAATTGTCCACAGGAGGGGAACCACACAACCCCCCTCCAAAACTAATAATAAAAAAAGCAGGACAGGCCTCGGGGGATGGGGTCCCGAAGGCCAAAAGAGGCCCAGGGAAGGGGGGCCACGCGGCCCTCCTCCCATCAAAAAATATTTTTTTTAAAAATAAACGAGGACAGGCCCCGGGGGATGGGGTCTACCGGCCCAAAAGTGGCTGGGGGATGAAGTCCCCTTGCCTCCTGAGGGTCCCTGGGGGCCAACTAGCCCTCCTGTTACCTCCAGTAAGCCCCACACAGCTGGATTGCTGAGAGTGGTCCGAGGCCATGCCCCCTTTATACGGCACTCTGCAAACATGCCGCTTCGCGCACTGCTGCTCGGGAGATGAAGTCCACTTCAGTCCTGAGGTCCTCAGGATACAAGAGGACCTCATCACCCCACCAGCAGTGCTCCAAGAGGCGCGTTTGCAGAGTGGTGTAAAAAGGGGCGTGGCCTCGAACCACCTCTCAGCAATCCCACTGTGTGGGGCTTACTGGAAGTACCTCGTGGGCTATTATTATTACCAATTTAATACCCATATTTAGCAATAAGTAACAGGTGACCTGGGGGCCAACTAGCCCTCCTGTTACCTCCAGTAAGCCCCACACAGCTGGATTGCTGAGAGTGGTCCGAGGCCATGCCCCCTTTTTACACCACTCTGCAAACGCGCCGCCTCGCACATTGCTGCTCGGGAGATGAAGTTCACTTCAGTCCTGAGGTCCTCATATGGGTATTAAATTGGTAATAATGGTGTGCAAACCACTCTTGCTTCTTTCTGCACCTTTCTTTCTGTTTTTGCTCTTCTTTTGCCTCTTTCTGCTCATCTCTTCCACTTTCTGCACCTCTCTTGCCTCTTGCTCCACCTATGTTGCCTCTTTCTGCACCTCACTTGCTTCTTTCTGTACCCCTCTTGCCTCTTTCTGCATCCTTCTTCCCTCTTTCTGCACCTCTTTTGCCTCTTCCTGCACCCGTGTTCCTACTTGCTGTACCTCTCCTGCCTGTTTCTGCATCTCTCTTGCCTCTTTCTGCACTTCTCTTGCCTCTTTCTGCCCCTCTGTTGCTTCTTTCTGTACTTCTGTTGCCTCTTTCTGCACCCCTCTTGCCTCTTTCTGCACCTCTGTTGCTTCTTTCTGCACTTCTCTTGCTTCTTTCTGCACCTCTGTTGCTTCTTTCTGCACCCCTCTTGCCTCTTTCTGCACTCTTCTTCCCTCTTTGTGCAACTCTCTTGCCTCTTTCTACGCCTCTCTTCCCTCTTTCTGCACCCCTCTTGCCTCTTTGTGCACCTCTGTTTCTTCCTTCTGTACATCTCTTGCTTCTTTCTGCACCCTTCTTGCATCTTTCTGAACTTCTGTTGGTTCTTTTGCACTGCTCTTGCTTCTTTCTGCACCTCTGTTGCTTCTTTCTGCACTTCTGTTGCCTCTTTCTGCACCCCTCTTGCCTCTTTCTGCACCTCTATTGCTTCTTTGTGCACTTCTCTTGCTTCTCTCTGCACCTTTCTTGCTTTTTTCTGCACCCCTCTTGCCTCTTTCTGCACCCTTCTTCCCTCTTTCTGCAACTCTCTCGCCTCTTTCTACGCCTCTCTTCCTTCTTTCTGCACCCGTTGCCTCTTTGTGCACCTCTGTTTCTTCTCTCTGTACTTCTCCTGCTTCTTTCTGCACCCTTCCTGCCTCTTTCTGCACTTCTGTTGGTTCTTTTGCACTGTTCTTGCTTCTTTCTGCACTTCTGTTGCTTCTTTCTGCACTTCTCCTGCTTCTTTCTGCACCTCTGTTGCTTTTTTCTGCACCCTTCTTCCCTTTTTTGCATTCCTCTTGCCTCTTCCTGCAGTTCTCTTGCCATTTTCTGCACCTCTCTTGCCTCTTTCTACACCTCACTTGGCTCTTTCTGCACTTCTCTTGCTTCTTTCTACACCTCTGTTGCTTCTTTCAGCAATTCTCTTGCCTCTTTCTGCACCTCACTTGCTTCTTTCTGTACCCCTCTTGCCTTCTTATGCATCCTTCTTCCCTCTTTCTGCACCTCTTTTGCCACTTTCTGCACCCGTGTTCCTACTTTCTGCACCTCTCCTGCCTGTTTCTGCACCTCTCTTGCCTCTTTCTGCACTTCTCTTGCCTCTTTCTGCACCTCTGTTGCTTCTTTCTGCACCTCTCTTGCTTCTTTCTGCACCTCTGTTGCTTCTTTCTGCACCCTCTTGCCTCTTTCTGCATCTCTCTTGCCTCTTTCTGCACTTCTTTTGCTTCTTTCAGCACCCTTCTTCCCTCTTTCTGCACTTCTCTTTCCTCTTTCTGCACCCCTCTTGCCTCTTTCTGCACCTCTGTTGCTTCTTTCTGCACCGCTCTTGCTTCTTTCTGTACCTCTCTTGCCTCTTTCTGCATCCCTCTTACCTCTTTCTGTAATTCTCTTGCCTCTGTCTGCAACCCTGTTCCCTCTTTCTGTACCTCTTTTGTCTGTTTCTGCAACTCTCTTGCCTCTTTGTGCAGTTCTCTTGCCTCCTTCTGCACCTCTGTTGCCTCTTTCTGCACCCTCTTGCCTCTTTCTGCACCCCTGTTGCTTCATTCTGCACTTCTCTTGTTTCTTTCTGCACCCTTCTTGCCTCTTTATGCACCCTTCTTCCCTCTTTGTGCATCTCTCTTGCCTCTTTCTGCACTTCTCTTTCCTCTTTCTGCACCCCTCTTGCCTCTTTCTGCACCTCCGTTGGTTCTTTGTGAACTTCTCTTGCTTTTTTCTGCATCTCTCTTGCTTTTTTCTGCACCCCTCTAGCCTTTCTGCACATCTGTTGCTTCTTTCTGCACTTCTCTTCAGTCTACCTTTTTGTACACAAATTTACAGTTATGCTGTTTGAAACACAGGTATTCAAGTATTTGTATGTTTATTTTTATGTAACGTGTCACTAGGGAAAAGCAGAGACACACGCATGCATACCTTCACATCTTGGTCAGACTTAGAACAGTGATATGCTTAGGATTGCTGTTTTAGATTTGGTAGGCCTCACATTCTGAGCAGTCGATGAATATTGAACCTTCAAGAGAAAAGTGAGGTTTAAGACATCTTGGGAGACGGATTAGTGATTAGGCTACTTTGTATGAGTCTGTTGTAAGTTACAGTCAAAGTAGGCCTCTTTCTGCACCTCTGTTGGTTCTTTCTCCACATCTCTTGCTTCTTTCTGCACCTATCATCCTCTTTCTGGACTTCTCTTGCCTCTTTCTGCACTTCTTTTGCTTTTTTCTGCACCTTTCTTTCTCTTTTTGCACTTCTCTTGCCTCTTTCTGCACTTCTCTTGCTTCTTTCTGCACCTTTCTTCCTCTTTCTGCACATGTCCTACCTATGTAGGCATAGTTAGAAATTAGCATTTAAAAAACCTTAGAAATTCACTGCAAAAACCACAGGTTTCAGGGACGTTAGTTGGACATTTCACTCGTACAAAACCAGAGAAATGTGGGTGTTATAGTTAGTTGAGCTAACTGTAACTCGCACCCCTGCAATGCACTGCTGATGATGTCACATATTACATCACTCATGACATGGTCAGTGACATCACTGATGACATCACTGATGACATCTCAAATGACATCACTGGTGACATCACGGATGACATCATCCAGTGACTGTGTGTTTCTGTAAAGTTTAAATATGTTTTATATATATATGCGAAGGTGTATTGAAGAATCAGTGGGTGTATGAGTGTCTGAATGGATGATTTAGTAGGTGCATGACTGACTGTATAAGTGAGTGATTAAACATGTCTTACTGAATGCATGGGTTAGCGACTAAACTGTGTGAATGTCTATATCAGTCTGTCAGTTGGTGTGTAAGCGGCTGCATGAGTTAGTGAGTAGCTACATGACTGTCTATATGGGTTATTAATTCATTGTCTGTATATCTGTATGGGTGCCTGAGTGTCTGTGTGGGTGGGTGGCTCCGTGCATAGATGTGTGAGTGGGTGATTCACAGGGTGTATTAGTTCAACAGTGCATCTGTGAAGGGCTGAATGTGTGTAAAGGTATGTTAGTGAGTGAATGGATCTCTTAGTGGTATATGTGTGAGCAACTACATATGTGACAGGCAGTTTATGTGAGTGTTGGACTAAATAAATGACTATATGTGAGAGTGAGTGATTGTGAGAGTGGCTGTATGGATGAGTAGGTGCTAAAAGAACAATTGATGGACAGAATGCAGAACAATGTCATACATTCACCCCAGTACAGAGATCTGGGCCTAAATCCATCGTTTTTTTGCTCACCATGCCATTCCAGTTTGGACCCAGCCATATGCAAATCAGTCTTGACCCTGCGCCCAATGGGAGCAGTCCAGCCCGAACTGCCAGGCCCTCCCTGGACTGGAAACTAGCATCCTAGGACCGGTTTCGGGCTTTCAGCCCTCATCAGCCAGGATAGCTTGACTCCAGTGGCATGGAGAGCAAGGGACCCACGTCTGGGCATACCCGTCCCACTCGGGGTGACAAATGCAAAAAGAACAATTGCTGGACAGAATGCAGAACAATGTCATACATTCACCCCAGTACAGAGATCTGGCCCTAAATCCATCGTTTTTTTGCTCACCATGCCATTCCAGTTTGGACCCAGCCATATGCAAATCAGTCTTGACCCTGCGCCCAATGGGAGCAGTCCAGCCCGAACTGCCAGGTCCTCCCTGGACTGGAAACAAGCATCCTAGGACCGGTTTCGGAATTTCAGCCCTCATCAGCCAGGATAGCTTGACTGCAGTGGCATGGAGAGCACGGGACCCACGTCTGGGCATAGCCGTCCCACTCGGGGTGACAAATGCAAAAAGAACAATTGATGGACAAAATGCAGAACAATGTCATACATTCACCCCAGTACAGAGATCTGGGCCTAAATCCATCGTTTTTTTGCTCACCATGCCATTCCAGTTTGGACCCAGCCATATGCAAATCAGTCTTGACACTGCGCCCAATGGGAGCAGTCCAGCCCGAACTGCCAGGCCAGGTCCTCCCTGGACTGGAAACAAGCATCCTAGGACCGGTTTCGGGCTTTCAGCCCTCATCAGCCAGGATAGCTTGACTCCAGTGGCATGGAGAGCACGGGACCCACGTCTGAGCATACCCGTCCCACTCGGGGTGACAAATGAAAATGTCAATGTCAGTGTTTGTATATGAGAGTAAGTATGTGTTAGTATCTGTATGAATAAGTGAGGTGGTGTGTGTATAACTATGTAGGTGAGTAAATGGGAGTGTGGTTGATTCTTTGCATGACTGACTATGTGTGTGAGTAACTCTATGGGTGAGTGGCGGTGTGTCAGTGTAGGTGTATGAGTATATATGATAGTGCTCTATTGATGAGTGACTACATGTATGAGTGACTGTATGGCTCAATGAGTGGATGTGTGTGTAGACCTAGGAATCAGTGAGTGGGTATGTAGTAACTGGTATTGGTGTGTCTATGGTTTCGAGAATGGCAGTATGTATTTTAGAGTGGGTGTATCAAAGGTTATATTAGGGTGTGAGGAGGTGCACCAGATTATCACGTAGATGATGTCATCAGTGATGTCATTTGAGATGTCATCAGTGATGTCACTGACCATGTCATGAGTGATGTAATATGAGATGTCATCAGCAGTGCATTGCGGGGGCGCGAGTTATAGTTAGCTCAAATAACTATAACAGCCGAATTTCTCTGGTTTTGTACGAGTGAAATGTCCAACTACCTATAACGTCCCTGAAACCTGTGGTTTTTTCAGTGAATATATATATATATATAGCGACAACTCCGTCAAACACCTTGGATTCCTTCCCAATAAAACGGAGCATGGACCACGAAATAGTGCAGCAAGTATTCTTTATTGCTCACCGACCTCTACAGCCATGACGCGTTTCAGCCCGTCAAGGGCCTTGATCACATGACACGCTCTGTCAGGTAGGTAGTTTTTTTATACCGTTTTTTCCCCATTTTTTTGTTGCTCAACCAGTGTTTACTTAAAGTGACAGGTGTATTAGGCTCAAAAATCATGGACATGGATAACAGATTTAGTGGTTGTTCCAAGAACTTAGCAATACAGCTCTGTTAAAATACATTGTGTCCAGGTAAAATACCATAACGGGTTGCTTTACTTAAAATTCCATTATGTTGATGGTAAAATTGTCACAACCATTAAAATCAGTACTGAAATTTGCTAAAAACCTCTAAAAACTGATAGTTAAAACTGGGGTATTAATGAAAACAGTAAAAACCATTGACGTGGTACAACCCGGTATAAATACCTTGATGCTGAAAACCTCAAATATCAGTCATATTACATATCAGATGGGTGCAAATTTCGCAATACAGTACTATTGATGTAAACAATCCCATGTAAACCTAATGACTTAAAGTGCATGTGCTGGTGCAAAATCCTGTATTAGTGCTTAAAATTCTAAAACTATGTGTGAAAAAAACTACTAACTAACCCTGTGTATAAAAATTTGTATAGCGGTGGCAGACAAAATAATTTGACAAATGTCAAAAAATATTGTTTAGTTCGTGAGTTTTAGTTTTCAGCAGGCCTGCTAGGATTATAACTTTACGAGGTTTTTTGTCTTAAAGTGTTATAAACAAGTGTAAAGTTCTTCTGTGGCATTCAGACCCCTTGGTTGTTTAGTATCGAGGTTGATGATGTAGTTAGCCTCTAGTAGTCTGAGTGCTCTTTCTCTGTCGCCCCCTCTTTTGCTTGGTGGGACAGAGTCTATTAAAAAGTAGCTCAGGCCTTTCTTGTCTGCCTCATGCACCTCACTAAAGTGTCTGGCTACTGGATAAGTTTGGTCTCGGTTTTTTATCGCTCTTATGTGCTGGAGTACCCTTTTTTGTCCCTGTAGTATAGTACTACCGATGTAACGCAACCCACAAGGGCACTCCAGCACATAGACGACATATTCAGATTTGCAGCTGAGGGATTTGTTGATGGGGCTTTCTGTGTCACTGAATGGGGTTTTGTATGTAGTCCTGTTGCTGCCATACTGGCACGCCTTACATACTTTGCACTTAAAGAAACCCTTTCTTTGGGCCAGCCAGGTGCTCTTACTAAGACCACTGGGATCATTTTGGACCAGGATGTCTTTCATGGACATTGCCCTGCTGTAGGTGATCGCTGCTCTTCTTGGGAGCAGATGGCCAATCGTGGGGTCACTTAGAAGTAGGAGCCAGTTTTTGGTTATAAGCTTTCTGACCCGTTTTTCATCTTTATTGAATTTTAAGATGAATCTAAAGTTGTCCCCTTCTATTTTATGTTTGCTGTTGTCTTTTATTGGTTCACAGTTTCCCTCAATGTCTTTTCTGAGAAGGGTTTCCCTGGATTTTTACCTACTTTTTTGAATGGCTGCGTCATATATATGTGTGTGTGTGTGTGTGTGTATATTTTACCTACTGGCGGTCACCAGTAGGTAGTTATAGTTAGGACCATGTTTCCATAGGAAAAGCATTTTTTACTTGCCTATATCTTTGGTTCCACTTAACGAGTCATCACAAAATTTTCCCCTAAAAAGAGCCACGTCAATCTTGTTGTGCATGGAAAATTTCGAGGCGGTCTGTGAAGTGGGGGCTGAGAAAAATGGGGGGTCAAAAAAGTGCATTTCCCATGTTAATTCCCATCGGACCTTTAATCAAAGCTGCAGCCCGAATCACTCGACGGAATTACACCAAATTCACCAGAAAGGAAGATATGGTTTTGCAGATCACGCTTTCAGTTATTTGGTGTGAATTCGTTCAGTAGTTGTTGGGGAATTTCAGGAAATAAAGTTAGTGATATCTGTGGCCGTGGATATTTTGCAACAATTTCACAATTATACGCGAATGCGCATGCCAACAGGAATGCTGTGATTGGCTGGTCAAAACCTGAGCAGAAAGTTGCAGCCGCTATTTTAGAAAATCAGACACGGTCCTCGGGGTGAAAATTCACTACAAAAGTGGTATAAGCGGTCAGAGTGGAGGTACCCTGACCTCATATTTGACATATGTGGGTGTTAGTAAGGCAACCTATGTGTCAAAAATGGTTTACCAATATCTTAGCATCGACCGCCGTTGCCACAAAATCGGAAAATAGAACGCAAAAGTAGTTTTTTTATAAAATAAGTACAAAAACACAAGTGTAAACATTATACTAAAATACACCTATTGTCCAACATACTGTAGAATGTGTGTATATATATATATATATATATATATATACAAAGCAGATCCCTGCAGTCCTGGCAGGAAAAAACGAGCCACTCCAGTTTCAAGGCTTCAAAGTATTCCAGGTTTATTTACGGCAACAGAAACGACGCGTTTCGATCTCTAGCGAGATCTTGGTCACATGACCTCTTAGTCAGTTCCACATATATTTAAAGACATACTGACATGCACGGCACAGCGTGCAGTGAGACATAAAGAAAATACTACAGTGATACAGTGATTTCTAAAGTTGTTTAAAATTAAAAACAAAAGGCATTGTTAATTAGCACAAATGTGTTTCAAAGTTAATATATAAATGAAAGTATAAATCTAAATTTTACCTTATACAATTAGTCATCAATTAATGATATATAATTCATACCATAACATTGACATCATATTGTGCTGTTGCTGAACATTGACTGATGGGTCTAGTGCCCCTTGAAGTGTCTCAAACATTTTTTACTCGAGTATAGTACCCTTACATTAATGATTACTCGCATAGACCTTATTGTAATGACCGTTATGCTTGCGGTAAGGGAATTTTTATATACATATGTATGAGTATAGGGACTCGTGCATAACGTGGCTACTAACAGAGGGAGGTAGGTGAACTGTAATTGTTACATATATTATAGTCCAAAATAGTCTTGCACCTAGGTGTATTTACATTAATTGTTATAACTAAACTATCATGCAAGGAATTTTGAAATACCAAAATTTCTAGTGCAGTGCAGTTGACGATATTGACTATAACATGACCAGAGGTTCTGTAGAGATAGCAGTTACTGTGAACATACTGACTCTCTTGTGCTCTTAACAATATTTTTTAGTGGCTATCCTCCTCTCGTGTGGTGAAGCCGATCTGTTGGAGATAGATAAGACAGAAACTGTTAGTATCACTTATATAATTTGCCCCATAATCATAACATCATAGTTGCAAAACCTAGCTTGGGCATCATAATTTCAAGAACAGACAAACCATCAAGAGTTAATTTATATCCACATGTTCTACTTAATGCAACATGTATATATATGTGTGTGTTTTACACAGTGTGTAAACACTCCTCATTCACGGCGGCTTAGCAAACATCGCGAAGACGTCGTGAAGCAGAAAAAAACTCTAAGTCACTAATAAACTAAAGCAAATGAAAAGGACTCACACACACAAATGCATGAAATAGTGGACCATTAAACACCTCTAATCTATAATATCGAATTTTTCAATGAAAAAGGAAAAGTCTTAAAAATACACTCAAAAACTGAAGGTTACAAGCATGTTATAGTTACAAAATAGAATGAAAAAAAACCTTAGAAATTCACTGAAACAACCAAAGGTTACAGGGATGTTATAGTTATCAAATGGAATTTTAAAACCTTAGAAATCCACACAAAAAAGGATACAGGGATGTTATAGTTAGGAAATAGAATTTTTAAAACCTTAGAAATTTACTGAAAAAAACAAATGTTACAGGGGCATTATAGTTAGGCTCATATTTCACTTGTACAACACCAGAGAAATTTAGCATTTATAGTTACCCAAGCTAACATTAACTTATGCCCCAACAATGCACTGCGGATGACCTCACATAATACATCACAGCAAGCATTGCGAAAGGCTTTTATTTGGTTCTAGAGATAATAGATTATTCAAGGGCCCCATGAGTGCCTGTCTGTCGTTGTAAGGGATTTGAGCCATGAGTCCACCCTCACGAGCGGAGCACCTGTCAACTGTTTGTAGTGTATATATATATATATATATATATATATATATATTCACTGAAAACACCATAGGTTTTAGGGACAGTTATAGTTAGTTGGACATTGCACTCGTACAAAACCCGTAAAATTCCCCCGTTATAGTTAGTTCAGCTAACTATAACTCGCGCCTCACAATGCACTGCTGATGACGTCACATATTACATCACTCATGACATGGTCAGTGACATCACTGATGACATCTCAAATGACATCACTGATGACATCATCCATGTGATAATTTCATGCATCTTCTCACACCCTAATATAACTTTTGATACACCCACTCTAAATTACAGACTGCCATTCTCAACACCATAGACACTCCAACACCAAAAACTACATACCCACTCACTGATTCTTAGGTCTACACACACATCCACTCACTCACCCGTACAGTCACTCATACTTAGTCACTCAGTACAGGACTATCATATGCACTCATACACCTATATAAACACTCACACACCGCCACTCATCCATAGAGGTACTCACACACCTAGTCAGTCATGCAAAAAACTTAATCAATCACCCATTTACTCACCTATACAGTTATACACACACCAGCTCACTTACTCATACAAATACTAGCACATTCTTACGCTCTTATACAATCACTGATACAAGTACACACTCATCCATACAGCCACTCTCACAATCACACACTCTCACTTATAGCCATTTATATACTCCAACACACATATATACTGCCTTTCACATATGTAGTTACTCACACATGTACCACTGAGATATACATTCAATCACTAACACACCCATACACACACTCAGCCACCCATACAGTCCATCACAGATGCACTCTTTAAACCATGCACCCAGTGAATCACCAACTCACACATCTATGCATAGCCACACACACCCCACCCACACAAACACTCAGGCACCCATACAGATACTCAGACAACCAATCAATAACCCATGTAGACACTCATGTAGCTATTCAGAAAGCCATGCAGCCGCTTACAAACCAACAGACAGACGGATACAGACATTCACACAGTTTAGTCACTAACCCATGCATTCAGTAAGATACATTTAATCACTCACTTGTAGAGTCAGTCACTCACGTACTAAATCATCCATTCAGACACTTATACACCCACTCATTCATCAATATGCCTTTCCCTATATATATTAAACATATTCAAACTTTACAGAAACACACAGTCACTGGATGATGTCATCAGTGATGTCATCAGTGATGTCATTTGAGATGTCATCAGTGATGTCATCAGTGATGTCACTGACCATGTCATGAGTGATGTAATATGTGACGTCATCAGCAGTGCATTGCGGGGCGCGAGTTATAGTTAGCTGAACTAACTATAACGGGGAATTTTACGGGTTTTGTACGAGTGCAATGTCCAACTAACTATAACTGTCCCTAAAACCTATGGTTTTTTCAGTGAATTTCAAAGGTTTTTAAATGCTAATTTGTAACTATAACGTCCCTGAAACCTATGGTTTTTTCAGTGAATATATATATATATATATATATATATATATATATATATATATATATATTCACTGAAAAAACCAGAGGTTTTAGGGACAGTTATAGTTAGTTGGACATTGCACTCGTAGAAAACCCGTGAAATTCCCCGTTATAGTCAGTTCAGCTAACTATAACTCGCGCCCCCGCAATGCACTGCTGATGACGTCACATATTACATCACTCATGACATGGTCAGTGACATCACTGATGACATCACTGATGACATCTCAAATGACATCACTGATGACATCATCCAGTGACTGTGTGTTTCTGTAAAGTTTAAATATGTTTAATATATATAGGGAAAGGCGTATTGAAGAATGAGTGGGTGTATAAGTGTCTGAATGGATGATTTAGTACGTGCGTGACTGACTCTACAAGTGAGTGATTAAACGTATCTTACTGAATGCATGGGTTAGTGACTAAACTGTGTGAATGTCTGTATCCGTCTGTTGGTGTGTAAGTGGATGCATGGATTTGCGAATAGCTACATGAGTGTCTATATGGGTTATTTATTGGTTCTATGAGTATCTGTATGGGTGCCTGAGTGTTTGTGTGGATGGGGTGTGTGCGACTGTGCATAGATGTGTGAGTGGGTGATTCACTGGGTGGATGGTTTCAAGAGTGCATCTGTGATAGACTGTATGGGTGGGTAAGTGTGTGTAAGAGTGTGTTAGTGAGTGAATGTATGTCCCAGTGGTACATGTGTGAGTAACTAAATATGTGAAAGGCAGTATATATGTGTATTGGAGTATATAAATAGCTATAAGCGAGAGTGAGTGATTGTGATAGTGGCTGTATGGATGAGTGTGTGCTTGTATCAGTGATTGTATAAGAGCGTAACAATGTGCTAGTATTTGTATGATTAAGTGAGCTGGTGTGTGTATAACTGTATAGGTGAGTAAATGGCAGTGTGTTTAATTATTTGCATGACTGACTAGGTGTGTGAGTACCTCTATGGATGAGTGGCGGTGTTTGAGTGTCTATATAGGAGTAAGAGTGCATATGATAGTCCTGTACTGAGTGACCATAAGTATGAGTGACTGTACGGGTGAGTGAGTGGATGTGTGTGTGTAGACCTAAGAATCAGTGAGTGGGTATGTAGTTATTGGTGTTGGAGTGTCTATGGTTTTGCGAATGGCACTCTGTAATTTAGATTGGGTGTATCAAAGGTTATATTAGGGTGTGAGGAGCTGCATCAGATTATCACGTGGATGATGTCATCAGTGATGTCATTTGAGATGTCATCAGTGATGTCATGAGTGATGTCACTGACCATGTCATGAGTGATGTAATATGTGACGTCATCAGCAGTGCATTGCGGGGCGCGAGTTATAGTTAGCTGAACTAACTATAACGGGGAATTTCACGGGTTTTCTACGAGTGCAATGTCCAACTAACTATAACTGTCCCTAAAACCTCTGGTTTTTTCAGTGAATTTCAAAGGTTTTTTAAATGCTAATTTCTAACTATAACGTGTCTGAAACCTATGGTTTTTTCAGTGAATTTCAAAGGTTTTTAAAATGCTAATTTGTAACTATAACGTGCCTGAAACCTACGGTTTTTCAGTGAATTTCAAAGGTTTTTTAAAGGACAATTTTTAAATGTATTAATTTTTATATTAATTTTTTTCATACTGATTTACTACATTTTTAGAAACAATTTCTTTTACATATTTTATTTTTTAAATTACATTGTAATTACATTATACATTACATTACAAAAATACTTTCTCAGAATGAATTACTTTAGTTTAAATACTTTGCACATAGGCAATAGACTTTTAAGTACAGTAGTTACAGTTGTTGCAATGGGCAACACATTTTCAAACACAATGCAACATTCAGCTCAATGTGAATTTCTAGTTAAATGCAATTAGTTACTTTATGGATTACTTTTCTAACCACAGGACTGGATCCTAGATTCAGTCCTGGTACATCTCCTGTAAACAGTTGAGTAAAAGCGTTTTGGTTACAGTAGTGATTTTTAAGGAATATTATTGTATTTTAAAAGTTGGGAGGTGGTGGTCCCCGGGGCGTGTGGGGGGGCTGGAGCCCCCCCACACAGGTTTTTAATTTAAAAAAGAAGCCCCGGGGAGGTGGTGGTCCTCGGGGCTGCGGGAGGGCTCAGAGCCCTCCCGCACCATTCCTACATAAAGCCCCGGGGGTGGTGGTCCCCGGGCTTGGGGGGCCCTTAGAGGCCCCCACACATAAAATTAACCCCCCAGCATGCCCCCGGGACTTGGCCCACCCGGGGCCAATTAACATCGAGCGCGGAGACCGCGCTTCGATTTTTGTTCGGCAGGGTTTGCGCTCCCTGAGCGCATCCTGCCGATTTTTTTTTTTTTACATTTTTGCCCAGGGGGTCCTTGTGGGACCCCCTGAACAGACCTAGGGGTCAGGGTGTTTCTACCCTGCCCCCTTTGTGCGCTTTGCGCACTTGTTTCTGTCCCTCGGTTCTACCGAGGACAAAATGGCTGCCAACACTTCCTGATTTGGAGTGTTGACAGCCAATTAACATAAAGCTCGTGCTCGGGAGGATCCGCGGCCCTAGATATATCTATCTTTTTTACTTTTCATTTTCTCAGCAACTAGTGAACGGATTTACACCATTTAACAAAAGGGTTCTTTCTGAACCAAGAACTACCTCTTTGCCAAATTTGGTGTAATTCCGTTCAGCAGTTCGGGCTGTAGCCGTGTCTAAAGTTTCCTATGGAAAATTGCATGGGGAAAACGCGTTTTGGGACCCCCTTTTTCTCGGCCCCCGCTTGACGAATCCCCGAGACTTTCAGGGTAGGAGCGGACCGGAGCGGGCCACAAAGTTTGAAAATTTTGCGAAGATACGTCAACCGGCAAGAGAGTTATTTCAAATAGAATGTCGCGGATTTCCTATGGATAATAGGTTGTAACTATAACTATCTACTGGCGACCGCCAGTAGATAATATATATATATATATATATATATATTCACTGAAAAAACCATAGGTTTCAGGGATGTTATGGTTAGAAATTAGTATTTAAAAAACCATAGAAATTCACTCAAAAAACCATAGGTTTCAGGGACGTTATAGTTAGTTGGACATTTCACTCGTATAAAACCAGAGAAACTCGGCTGTTATAGTTAGTTGAGCTAACTATAACTCGCGCCCCCGCAATGCACTGCTGATGACGTCACATATTACATCATTCATGACATGGTCAGTGACATCACTGATGACATCACTGATGACATCTCAAATTACATCACTGATGACATCACTGATGACA
The DNA here is from genome assembly GCA_963921515.1 of Calotriton arnoldi. NCBI lineage: Eukaryota > Metazoa > Chordata > Amphibia > Caudata > Salamandridae > Calotriton > Calotriton arnoldi. The sequence continues at coordinate 607,333 of CAWUFW010004398.1, read as the reverse complement.
TCATCCAGTGAATGTGTGTTTCTGTAAAGTTTAAATATGTTTTATATATATATAAATGCCAAGGTGTATTGAAGAATGAGTGGGTGTATAAGTGTCTGAATGGATGATTTAGTAGGTGCGTGACTGACTGTATAAGTGAGTGATTAATCGTGTCTTACTGAATGCATGGGTTAGTGAATAAACTGTGTGAATGTCTGTATTAGTCTGTCAGTTGGTGTGTAAGCAGCTGCATGGGATGGAGAGTAGCTACATGATTGTCTATATGGGATATTGATTGGTTGTCTGAGTATCTGTATGGGTGCCCGAGTGTCTGTGTTGGTGGGTGGGGGGTGTGTGACTCTGTGAATAGATGTGTGAGTGGGTAAATCACTGGGTGTTTGGGATCAAGAGTGCATCTGTGAAGGGCTGTAGGGGTAGGTGAGTGTGTGTATGGGTGTGTTGGTGAGTGAATGGTTGTCTCAGTAGAACATGTGTGAGTAATTATATATGTGAAAGGCAGTATATGTGAGTGTTGGGGTATATAAATCACTACATGTGAGAGTGAGTTATTGTGAGAGTGGCTGTATGGATGAGTGTGTGCTTGTATCAGTGATTGTATAAGAGAGTAAGTATGTGTTAGTATCTGTATGAATAAGTGAGGTGGTGTGTGAATAACTGTATAGGTGAGTAAATGGGAGTGTGAATGATTCTTTGCATGATTGACTAGGTGAGAGGGTAACTCTATGGATTAGTGGCGATGTGTGAGTGTCTGTATAGGTGTATGAGTGCAAATGATAGTGTTGTATTGATAAGTGACTGCATGTATGAGTGACTGTATGGGTGAATGAGTGGATGTGTGTGTAGACCTAGGAATCTGTGAGTGGGTATGTAGTAACTGGTATTGGTATGTCTATGGTTTCAAAAATGGTAGTCTGTATTTTAGAGTGGGTGTATCAAAGGTTATATTAGGGTGTGAGGAGGTGCATCAGATTATCACGTGGAAGATGTCATCAGTGATGTCATCAGTGATGTCATTTGAGATGTCATCAGTGATGTCATCAGTGATATCACTGACCATGTCATGAATGATGTAATATGTGATGTCATCAGCAGTGCATTGCGGGGGCGCGAGTTATAGTTAGCTCAACTAACTATAACGGCCGAATTTCTCTGGTTTTGTACGAGTGAAATGTCCAACTAACTATAACGTCCCTGAAACCTATGGTTTTTTCAGTGAATTTCTATGGTTTTTTAAATGCTAATTTCTAACTATAACGTCCCTGAAACCTATGGTTTTTTCAGTGAATTTCAAAGGTTTTTTAAATGATAATTTCTAACTATAATGTCCCTGAAACCTATGGTTTTTTCAGTGAATTTCAAATGTTTTTTAAATGATAATTTCTAACTATTCCTACAGAGGTAGGACATGTGCAGAAAGAGGAAGAAACGCTCAGAAAGAAGCAAAAGAAATGCAGAAAGACGCAACAGAAGTCCAGAAAGACGAAGAAAGGTGCAGACAGAAGCAAGAGATATGCACAAAGAGCCAACAGAGGTGCAGAAAGAGGCCTTGTTGCAACGACATCCTGTGCCCACAACGTTTTGCTGACTGGTACTGGTGGTAACTGACTCTGACTAACCAGGCCCGGAGCCAGTGCTATCCTGAAAGACACTTAGAATACAGTGAAAACACCAACATACACTAGGGTACACTATGGGTTGGGGTACCCCTGTGATTGGCAAGACTTCCCTGTAAGGCCCTAGTACATAATAGGGCAGGGGGATTAAAACTACCTCTAAGTCAGAGGTACAGAAAGAGACAAGAGAAGTGCAGAAAGAAGCAACAGAGGTGCCGAAAGAGGCAAGAGAGGCGCAGAAACAGGCAAGAAAGGTGCAGAAAGAGGGTACAGGGGTGCAGAAAGAGGCAAGAGGGATACAGAAATTTGCAAAAGAGGTGCAGAAACAAGTAAGAGAAGTGCAGAAAGAGGTAAGAGAATTGCTGAAAGAAGCAACAGAGGTGTAGAAAGAAGCAAGAGAAGTGCAGAAAGAGGTAAGAGGCTTGCTGAAAGAAGCAACAACAGTGTTGAAAGAAGCAAGAGCAGTGCAGAAAGAAGCAAGAGAAGTGCAGAAAGAAGCAAAGGAGGTGGAGAAATAGGGAAGAGGGTGCAGAAAGAGGCAAGAGGTATACAGAAATTTGCAAAAGAGGTGCAGAGACAAGCAAGAGAAGTGCAGAAAGAGGCAAGAGAATTGCTGAAAGAAGCAACAGAGGTGTAGAAAGAAGCAAGAGAAGTGCAGAAAGAGGTAAGAGAATCGCTGAACGAAGCAAAAGAGGTGTAGAAAGAAGCAAGAGCAGTGCAGAAAGAAGCAAGAGAAGTGCTGAAAAAAGCAAAAGAGGTGGAGACATAGGGAAGAGGATGCAGAAAGAGGCAAGAGGGATACAGAAATTTGCAAAAGAGGTGCAGAAACAAGCAAGAGAAGTGCAGAAAGAGGCAAGAGAATTGCTGAAAGAAGCAACAGAGGTGTAGAAAGAAGCAAGAGAAGTGCAGAAAGAGGCAAGTGAGGTGCAGAAAGAAGCAAGAGTAGTGCAGAATGAACCAAGAGAGGTGCAAAAAGAGGCAAGAGGGGTACAAAAAGAAGGAAGAGAAGTGCAGAAAGAGGCAAGAGAATTGCTGAAAGAAGCAACAGAGGAGTAGAAAGAAGCAAGAGATGTGCAGAAAGAGACAAGTGAGGTGCAGAAAGAAGCAAGAGCAGTGCAGAAAGAACCAACAGAGGTGCAAAAAGAGGCAAGAGAGGTGCAGAAACAGGCAAGAAAGGTGCAGAAAAAGGTTACAGGGGTGCAGAAAGAGGCAAGAGGGATACAGAAATTTGTAACAGAGGTACAGAAAGAAGCAAGAGCAGTGCAGAAAGAAGCAAGAGAAGTGCAGAAAGAAGCAAAAGAGGTAGAGAAATAGGGAAGAGGGTGCAGAAAGAGGCAAGAGGGATACAGAAATTTGCAAAAGAGGTGCAGAAACAAGCAAGGGAAGTGCAGAAAGAGGCAAGAGAATTGCTGAAAGAAGCAACAGAGGTGTAGAAAGAAGCAAGAGAAGTGCAGAAAGAGGCAAGAGAATTGCTGAAAGAAGCAACAGAGGTGTAGAAAGAAGCAAGAGAAGTGCAGAAAGAGGCAAGTGAGGTGCAGAAAGAAGCAAGAGCAGTGCAGAATGAACCAACAGAGGTACTAAAAGAGGCAAGAGGGGTGCAAAAAGAAGGAAGAGAAGTGCAGAAAGAGGCAAGAGAATTGCCGAAAGAAGCAACAGAGGTGTAGAAAGAAGCAAGAGAAGTGCAGTGAGAGACAAGTGAGGTGCAGAAAGAAGCAAGAGCAGTGCAGAAAGAACCAACTGAGGTGCAAAAAGAGGCAATAGAGGTGCAGAAACAGGCAAGAAAGGTGCAGAAAGAGGGTACGGGGTGCAGAAAGAGGCAAGAGGGATACAGAAATTTACAACAGAGGTACAGAAAGAAGCAAGAGCAGTGCAGAAAGAAGCAAGAGAAGTGCAGAAAAAAGCAAATGAGGCGGAGAAATAGGGAAGAAGGTACAGGAAGAGGCAAGAGGGATACAGAAATTTGCAAAAGAGGTGCAGAAACAAGCAAGAGAAGTGCAGAAAGAGGCAAGAGAATTGCTGAAAGAAGCAACAGAGGTGTAGAAAGAAGCAAGAGAAGTGCAGAAAGAGGTAAGAGAATCGCTGAACGAAGCAAAAGAGGTGTAGAAAGAAGCAAGAGCAGTGCAGAAAGAAGCAAGAGAAGTGCTGAAAAAAGCAAAAGAGGTGGAGACATAGGGAAGAGGATGCAGAAAGAGGCAAGAGGGATACAGAAATTTGCAAAAGAGGTGCAGAAACAAGCAAAAGAAGTGCAGAAAGAGGCAAGAGAATTGCTGAAAGAAGCAACAGAGGTGTAGAAAGAAGCAAGAGAAGTGCAGAAAGAGGCAAGTGAGGTGCAGAAAGAAGCAAGAGTAGTGCAGAATGAACCAAGAGAGGTGCAAAAAGAGGCAAGAGGGGTACAAAAAGAAGGAAGAGAAGTGCAGAAAGAGGCAAGAGAATTGCTGAAAGAAGCAACAGAGGAGTAGAAAGAAGCAAGAGAAGTGCAGAAAGAGGCACGTGAGGTGCAGAAAGAAGCAAGAGCAGTGCAGAATGAACCAACAGAGGTGCAAAAAGAGGCAAGAGGGGTGCAAAAAGAAGGAAGAGAAGTGCAGAAAGAGGCAAGAGAATTGCTGAAAGAAGCAACAGAGGAGTAGAAAGAAGCAAGAGAAGTGCAGAAAGAGACAAGTGAGGTGCAGAAAGAAGCAAGAGCAGTGTAGAAAGAAGCAACAGAAGTGCAGAAAGAGGGAAGAGGGGTGGAGAGAGAGGCAAGTGGGGTACAGAAAGAAGCAAATCAGGTGCATAAAGAAACAAAAGAAGTGCAGAAAGAAGGAACAGAAGTGCAGAAAGAGGCAAGAGAGGTGCAAAAAGAAGGAAGAGTAGTGCAGAAAGAGGCAAGAGAATTGCTGAAAGAAGCAACAGAGGAGTAGAAAGAAGCAAGAGCAGTGCAGAAAGAACCAACAGAGGTGCAAAAAGAGGCAAGAGGGGTGCAAAAAGAAGGAAGAGCAGTGCAGAAAGTGGCAAGAGAATTGCTGAAAGAAGCAACAGAGGAGTAGAATGAAGCAAGAGAAGTGCAGAAAGAGACAAGTGAGGTGCAGAAAGAAGCAAGAGCAGTGCAGAAAGAACCAACAGAGGTGCAAAAAGAGGCAAGAGAGGTGCAGAAACAGGCAAGAAAGGTGCAGAAAGAGGCTGCAGGGGTGCAGAAAGAGGCAAGAGAATTGCTGAAAGAAGCAACAGAGGTGTAGAAAGAAGCAAGAGAAGTGCAGAAAGAGGCAAGTGAGGTGCATAAAGAATTAAAAGCAGTGCAGAAAGAACCAACAGAGGTGCAAAAAGAGGCAAGAGAGGTGCAAAAAGAAGGAAGAGAAGTGCAGAAAGAGGCAAGAGAATTGCTGAAAGAAGCTACAGAGGAGTAGAAAGAAGCAAGAGAAGTGCAGAAAGAGACAAGTGAGGTGCAGAAAGAAGCAATAGCAGTGCAGAAAGAAGCAAGAGAAGTACAGAAAGAAGCAAAAGATGTGGAAAGATAGGGAAGAGGGTGCAGAAAGAGGCAAGAGGGATACAGAAATTTGCAAAAGAGGTGCAGAAACAAGCAAGAGAATTGCAGAAAGAGGCAAGTGAGGTGCAGAAAGAAGCAAGAGCAGTGCAGAATGAACCAACAGAGGTGCAAAAAGAGGCAAGAGGGGTGCAAAAAGAAGGAAGAGAAGTGCAGTAACAGGCAAGCGAAGTGCAGAAAGAAGCAAGAGAGGTGCAGAAACAGGCAAGAGAAGTGCAAAAAGAGTCAATAGAATTGCTGAAAGAAGCAACAGAGGTGTAGAAAGAAGCAAGAGAAGTGCAGAAAGAGGCAAGTGAGATGCAGAAACAGGCAAGAAATGTACAGAAAGAGGGAAGACGAATGCAGATAGAGGCAACGGGGGGCAGAAAGAAGCAACAAAGGTGCAGAAGGAAGCAAGAGAACTGCAGAAAGAGACAAGAGAGTTGCGGAAACAGGCAAAAGAGGTCCAGAAAGATGTAACAGAGGTGCAGACAGAGGTAAGAGAGGTGCAAAACAGGTAAAAGGGGTACAGAAAGAGGCAAGAGGGGTGCAGAAATTTGCAAGAGAGGTGCAGAAAGAAGCAAGAGCAGTGCAAAAGAACCAACAGAGGTGCAAAAAGAGGCAAGTGAGGAGCAGAAGGAGGCAAGAGAACTACAGAAAGATGCAAGAGAGTTGCTGAAACAGGCAAAGGGTGCAGAAAGAGGAAACAGGTGGGCAGACTGAGGCAAGAGAGGTGTAGAAAGAGGCAATAGGGGTACAGAAAGAAGCAAGTCAGGTGCAGAAAGAAACAAAAGAAGTGCAGAAAGAAGGAACAGAAGTGCAGAAAGAGGCAAAAAAGTGCAGAAAGACATAAGAGGGGTATAGAAAAAGGCAAGAGAGGTGCAGAAAGAGGGAAGAAAGGTACAGAAAGAGGCAAGAGGGTACAGAAAGAAGCAAATGAGGTGCAGAACGAGGCAACAGACATGCAGAAAGAGGCAAGAGAGATGCTGAACGTAGAAGAGATTTGCAGAAAGAGGCAAGAGAAGTGCAGAAAAAGAAAGAAATGTGCAGAAAGAAGCAACAGAAATGCAGAAAGAGGCAAGAGAGGCGCAGAGAGAAGCAAGAGTGGCTTGCACACCATTAGTACCAATTTAACACCCACATTTAGTAATTCTAGGTTTGCAAAGGGCCTTCCAACACGTTGTAACACTTGTCGCTACATTTTTGGTAACGTTTGAGCCGTTGGAGCTAGAAACAAGGCTTTTTTTGTTCAAATCTACAGATTAGGGAGCAGATGATGAATTATGTGGCTAATGCGGAAAATGTATATTTGTGCGAAAGTCGGTGCAGCCAAACAGTCGCATAATTCCAGTGGCCCTACTCATACCTCTGACTAGGTCCAGAAGTGCTCTTCAGTGATTCCTTCTTTTTTTTCGTCTCATTGAGTTCATAGTTGACCTTCTATGGAAATGAGGAAGACTAAACCTGACATTACCACTCCACAACACAGACTACCATACCACATAATTACTCTCCATAACACATAATCCCTCTCTACATAATTCCTATAAAATAAATACCACATACTTTCTATCCACATAATTTCACTGCACAATTTACCACATAATTCCACCACACACAACATACATCAACTCCACTCCGCAAAACATTAAAAAACTTTTACATTTACATTGCCAATAGCTCTAACTCTCGCAAATGTGAAACCTATAACATTGCAAACACTTCTTTAACTAGTAGTCGCATTTGCAGAGTGGTGGAGAAAGGGTGCTGGGCCTCCGACCAGCGCTCAGGAATTCCGCTGCATAGGACTTACAGGAGGTACCAGGAGGGCTTCTTGGCCCCCAAAGTCCCTCAGGAGTAAATTGGACTTCTTCCCCCATCCTGTAGTCTGCCAGGAGGTGCGTTTGCAGAGTGGTGTAGAAAGGACGGCATGGCCTCCTAAGATGTCTTAGCAATCCCACTCTGCGGGACTTACTGGAGGTAACAAGAGGGGTAGTTGGCCCCCAAGGACATCCTTGGGGGCCAACTACCCCTCCTATTACCTCCAGTAAGTCCCACACAGCAGGATTGCTAAGTTCTCAGAGCAGGCAACGCCCCCTTTGCCCACCACTCTATAAACGCGCTCCCTGGCGCGCTCTTGGATGGGGATTGAAGTCCCCTTCGCTGCGAGGCGTCCTTTAGGGGCCAACTAGCCTACCTCTTACCTCCAGTAAGCCCCACACAGTGGGATTGCTGAGAGGTGGACAAAGGCCACGCCCCCTTTCTCCACCACTCTGCAAACGCGTCCCCTGGTGCGTTCTAAGTTGGGGGATTAAGTCCCCTTGAATACTGAGGGTTCCTGGAGGCCAACTAGCCCACCAGGTACCTCCAGTAAGCGCCACACAGCTGGATTTCAGAGAGGTGGTCTGAGGCCATGCCCCCTTTTTACACTACTCTGCAAACGGGCCTCTTGGTGCACTGCTGCTCGGGGGATGAAGTCCACTTGTGTCCTGAGGTCCTCAGGACACAAGAGGACCTCATCGTCCCACCACCAGTGCGCCAAGAGGCGCATTTGCAGAGTGGTGTAAAAAGGGGCGTAGCCTCGGACCACCTCTCTGCAACGCAGCTCTGTGGTGCATACTGGAGGTACCCGGTGAGCTAGTTGGCCCCCAGGGACCCCCAGTATTCAAGGGGAATTAATTCCCCAACTTATAAAGCTCCACGGGGTGCGTTTGCAGAGTGGTGCAGGGAGGGGGCGGGGCCTCCGGAAAGATGCCGCTTTTCATTTTTATTTTATTTTTTAGAAGGGGGGCTGTGTGGCCCCCCTTCTTTCACTATTTTTTGGGCCCTGGGGACCCCATCCCCCAGGGCCTGACCCCTATTTATAATTTTATTTTTTTTAACGGGAAGGGGGCTGCGTGGCCCCCCTCCCGAGGCCAATTTAGGCCCCGGGGACCCCATCCCCCGGGGCATGGCCAGTCTTTTTAATTAAATTATTTGGAGTGGGGCCGCGTGGCCCCCCTCCTCAGGCCAATTATGGCCCGGGGACCCAATCCCCCGGGGCCGGCCTTTCCGTTTTTTAAAATGTTTATTTTCCAGGGGAGGGGGGCCGCGTGCCTCCCTGGGCCACTTATGGCCCTGGGGACCCCATCCCCCGGGGCCTGGCCTCTCCGTTGGGGACCGTGGGGGGAGCCCCAATGCCCCCACGGTCCCACCGGCTCCCCACCTCCTGCGGCATCCGGCATTGCTTTTGCACAAGGGGAGATTCTGATATGCAGCTCCCCTTGTGCAAAAGCAACCTGCTTTGCTTGATTGAAGCGAGAGCAGGTTTACCTGCTCTCGCTTCAATCAAGCAAACCAGAGGTTGCTATGGCAGGGCGGGAGCCGTGCTCCCGCCCTGCCACAGCAAACAGCAATGTCCCGTGGGTGTGCACCCCGGGACATTGCAGGAGCTGGCCCTGGAGGGTGGCGGTCCCCAGGGCCATCAAGGGCTCTAGGAGGGGGGGCGCGCGGCCCCCCTCCTTCATTTCTAAAGCCCCGGGGAGGTGGTGGTCCCCGGGGGTCCGTAACAGACCCCCGAATTTAAATATAGAGTGCCCCGGAGAGGTGGTGGTCCCCGGGGTGTGTGGGGGGCTGGAGCCTCCCACACACATATTTTTATAAAAAAACAGAGCCCCGGGGAAGTGGTGGTCCCCAGGGCTGCGGGGGGGACTGCGTGCCCCCCACATTTAATTTGCAAAGTCCTGGGGAGGTGGTGGTCCCCGGGGCATGTGGGGGGGCTCGAGCCCCCCCCACACACATTTTATTTTTAAAAATATGAGAGCCCCTGGGAGGTGGTGGTCATTACTACGCATTTTTTTAGAACGCATGGTCATTTACCACGCATGCCTTTACAACGAATTTTGTTGTAAAGGTATGTATGGTAAATGACTATGCGTTCTAAAAAACATGTAGACGATCCAAGTCGTTGTAAGGAAACAGAGGCTGTTCCGTTTCCTCACAACGACGTGCACCGCCCCTCAGAGATGATGTGAAGCAGGAACCATGAGGAGAGAGGAACCATGAGGAGTGAGAGGTAAGGGGGATTGGGCATGGGGTGGGGGGTTTCTTTTCTAGGGTTTAGGGTAGTGCAGTGGTGTTTGGGTGGTGTAGGGGATCGTGCTGGGGGTAGTGTTTATGGGTTTAGGGTAATGCAGTGGTGTTTGGGTAGTGTAGGGGGTCGTGCTGGGGGTAGTGTTTTAGGGTTTAGGGTAGTGCAGTAGTGTAGGGGTCGTGCTGGGGGTAGTGTTTTAGGGTTTAGGGTAGAGCAGGGGTGTATGGGTAGTGTAGGGGGTCGTGCTGGGGTAGTGTTTTAGGGTTTAGGGTAGTGCAGTGGTGTTTGTGTAGTGTAGGGGGTCATGCTGGGGGTAGTGTTTTATGGTTTAGGGTAGTGCAGTGGTGTTTGGGTAGTGTAGGGGGTCGTGCTGGGGGTAGATTTAGGGTTTAGGGTAGTGCAGTGGTGTTTGGGTAGTGTAGGGAGTCGTGCTGGGGGTAGTGTTTTAGGGTTTAGGGTAGTGCAGTGGTGTTTGTGTAGACTAGGGGTTGTGCTGGGGGTAGTGTTTTAGGGTTTATGTTAGTGCAGTGGTGTTTGGGTAGTGTAGGGGGTAGTGCTGGGGTAGTGTTTTAGGGTTTAGGGCAGTGAGGTGGTGTTTGTGTAGTGAAGTGGGTCATGCTGTGGGTAGTGTTTTAGGGTTTAGGGTAGTGCAGTCGTGTTTGTGTAGTGTAGGGGGTCGTGTTTTAGGGTATAGGGTAGTGCAGTGGTGTTTGGGTAGTGTAGGGGGTCATGCTGGGGTTAGTGTTTTAGGGTTTAGGCGAGTGCAGTGGTGTTTGGGTAGTGTAGGGGGTCGTGCTGGGGGTAGTGTTTTAGGGTTTAGGGTAGTGCAGTGGTGTTTGTGTAGTGTGGGAGGTCATGCTGGGGGTATATTTAGGGTTTAGTATAGTGCAGTGGTGTTTGGGTAGTGTAGGGAGTCGTGCTGGTGGTAGTGTTTTAGGGTTTAGGGTAGTGCAGTTATGTTTGGGTAGTGTAGGGTGTCGTGCTGGGGGTAGTGTTTTAGGGTTTAGGGTAGTGCAGTGGTGTTTGGGTAGTGGAGGGGGTAGTGTTTTAGGGGTTAGGGTAGTGCGCCCAACCAGCCACAATATCCGTGGACAAAGGGGATCCTGACTCTTTGGAATGCTCCGTCAATTGAATAATTTGGGTCAAGGGCCCTACCACGTCCAGACCTATCAATTCCTTTCTTGGGATCCCTCATATACTTGGAGAAAAAGGTACATAGTTTCTCATCAATTTCAGGCGTGTGTGCCAACTTCCCCTTCAGTGAGGGCCTGGGGCATTCTCCCCTCATCCTATTCCTGACCTCCCTTTCAAGGGGTTGATGGATTTTCCCCACCACATACTCTGCCACTTTGGTGTCAGGTGTCCACTCTGCCGACCTAGGATGGTAAATTTGGGTAGGCTCGAACATGTCCGAGTGGACCCCGTCCCCAACCGGGGACTGAGAGGAGTGGGACTCTGGACGCCAGGGACGCCCCGAGTCCTTATCCTCATCAGAGGAGAAATCGTCCTCCGATACACCCTCTCCCTCTAAGGGAAACCCGCCGTCGGGGTCTACAATAGTGGTGACAGTGTCGCAATTTTCTCCGGGCCCCTCCTCCTCCCGGCAGGGTGCACGTTTTAGCGTTCGCGCACTCTTGAGGAAGGTCTCCGTAAGTTTATCAAATCCTTCCAAGTGCCCCGCGTTATGCTTAACGGCCCTTTTATTCCCCATCTGGGAGCTACTTGGACCCGCCACCACCAGATCTGGGTCACTGAACACCCCTGGGATGCTTTTCGCCAGCTTATCAACCTGATCCCTAAGAGGAGCCAGCGCCCTAGAAATAGCCAGAGAGAGGGCTTGGTCCACTGCTGGAGGGAGAAGTTGGGGGCCATTCCTCCTCCACTTCCTGGTAGGAGGAGTAAAAATGGTCTTCTGGAGAAGACATGATAGCAGAGGGTGTGAGCACAGAACAAATGCCCTTAAAATCCTTAAGTCAGCCCCCTCGCCGGTGCTCCAACAGCTGGGCTTTCCCCGAAGCTGTTATAAGAATAAACTGAGGCGCAATACCAATTACCACCACCAGGTGGCGCTGGTCACTAACGTGGCCATGTGGGGAAATCACCGCGTAGCGGTGTCAAAATTAGGCGAGGGTTGGTCGGGAATCAAGCGGACACTAAAGGAGTGACCGGATTCCTAAATGCGCGTAAAGACCAGCGGCAGCGCTCGACGGAGCTGCCTCGCTCGGACCAGACGCACCTGACAGGATCTCACCGCGCGCAGAGCACACAGCGGGAGAAACTGCGAGGGGAGAACGCGCTCGGGCAAGAGCCTGCTGTGCAGGGAATATGAAACAATACCAAGGCAATAATGCTAATAATGTGCACAAGAAACCGCTATACAAACAGCAACAACGTCAGATTAAGCCAAGAATGTAAGGAATGCACTTAACTGACGAGCAGTGAAGAAAGAGGAAGCGGAAGGGACGTCACGATATTATATACGATGGACTGTGATATGATTGGACTATAGTTGCCTTGGAGACTACCCCCTAATGGTTCATGGGTTGTGTAGTCTTTTGTTTAATGATTGTTGTGTTACGTTTTCTTTGAACTGCTATGCAAATAAAGTGAGGAAAGATATGCATAATCCTCGCCTCCGTCCTGCCATAGAATTCATTAAACTTTATTTGATCTGATTTAGAAACATAGATCATAAAAGTGTACATAAAAACAGTAAATCCTCTTTCCTAATACAATACAGTGAGAATTAATTAAAACCAGTAGGTAAAAACGGGTGTTACAAAGCCCGGTTCAGAGCAACTTCAGGTTAACAGAATCGTAAAGTTCAATGTTTCGCAAGATCAATCTCATGTACTTCGTGCAAAATACGCAATAAGGGGTCCAAGTAAGATGTAACGCTCCAATACCTGACCAGTTTGCACTATATAAAACTGCAGAAAAAATAAAAATAAAAAGTGTTTTGCACACTTCTTTCATTGGGCTATATGTGGGCTACATCTGGGTGATATTTGTGCTACATTTGGGCTCTTTTTTCTCTGGTGGCCATCTTGGGAGACTTATTTGTTATGAAGTTTCCTAATTTCGTCATTTACTGCAGTCTCCTCAGTAGGAAATGCTTTCAGTTTTTTACTTTGATTCCATCAAGAAGGCATTCAGATGTGTCACACATTTGCCATAAATTCAGAATGTTAGCACTCTAGTTGTTCATTAGATCACTGTAGTAAAGCTACTGCTCACCAGGGAGTTAACTGGAAGTCTACTGCTGGTATTGAAAGTGATTGTTTCAGTCTGCATGTCAGAATTTTCTAATGAAATAGAAGAGGATTTGAGATCTCACTTAAAACATGCCCTACATTTTCTTTCTGCAGCACTAACCATAATTTCTATGGCAAAATGAACCCCTCATTTTGTTCCTTTTTAAATTAAATGTTTTAAGTGTTACCAGTTTATTCCAATCAAGATGGCTTCAGGTGTGCCATACTTTTGTCATAAGTAAGACTGTTAGCGCTCTAGTTGTTCTTTAGAACACTCTGGGAAGCTGCAGTAGAACACAAAGGCATCAACTGACAGGCTGCTCCTGCTGAAATATAACAGGAAGATATTTGAGATCTCACTTAAAACATGTCCTAATTTTTCTTTCTACAGCACTAACCATAATTTCTATGACAAAATGAACCCCCTCATTTTGTTCCTTTTTAAATTAAATGTTTTAAGAGTTACCAGTTTATTCCAATTAAGATGGCTTCAGGTGTGCCATAATTTTGTCATAAGTAAGACTGTTAGCGCTCTAGTTGTTCTTTAGAACACTCTGGGAAGCTGCAGTAGAACACAAAGGCATCAACTGACAGGCTGCTCCTGTTGAAATATAACAGGAAGATATTTGAGATCACACTTGAAACATGTCCTAATTTTTCTTTCTACAGCACTAACCATAATTTCTATGACAAAATGAACCCCATCATTTTGTTCCTTTTTAAATTAAATGTTTTAAGTGTTACCAGTTTATTCTAATCAAGATGGCTTCAGGTGTGCCATACTTTTGTCATAAGTAAGGCTGTTAGCACTCTAGTTGTTCTTTAGAACACTCTGGGAAGCTGCAGTAGAACACAAAGGCATCAACTGACAGGCTGCTCCTGTTGAAATATAACAGGAAGATATTTGAGATCTCACTTAAAACATGTCCTAATTTTTCTTTCTACAGCACTAACCATAATTTCTATGACAAAATGAACCCCCTCATTTTGTTCCTTTTTAAATTAAATGTTTTAAGAGTTACCAGTTTATTCCAATCAAGATGGCTTCAGGTGTGCCATCATTTTGTCATAAGTAAGACTGTTAGCGCTCTAGTTGTTCTTTAGAACACTCTGAGAAGCTGCAGTAGAACACAAAGGCATCAACTGACAGGCTGCTCCTGTTGAAATATAACAGGAAGATATTTGAGATCACACTTGAAACATATCCTAATTTTTCTTTCTACAGCCCTAGCCATAATTTCTATGACAAAATGAACCCCATCATTTTGTTCCTTTTTAAATTAAATGTTTTAAGTGTTACCAGTTTATTCCAATCAAGATGGCTTCAGGTGTGCCATACTTTTGTCATAAGTAAGGCTGTTAGCACTCTAGTTGTTCTTTAGAACACTCTGGGAAGCTGCAGTAGAACACAAAGGAATCAACTGACAGTCTCTGCCCTTGTTGGATGTACATGTTTTACTGAGAATGTCAGACTTCATTCTCACATGACTGAGAAAGATAATGTGAATTTTCAGAAAATATGCTCTCATTTTAGCTTCTAGATCACCTTCCAAACCTCAATGGGAAAAGTATGAGAAAATAGTTTTCTCTCAAACATGATTCATGATATCCCAGCAGAAGGATTTTTCACAGGGTAAAATCCCTTAGAACACACCACAATTCCTAAAATTAGTATGGTACCATCAACAAATGAATTCTAATGTAACTAAAGTCTGTTATCACCCTTTATAGTTCTCCTTTTGGTAACCCTCAAAATCTTCGATTCACTACAATGCATTTCAATGGGGTACTATCATTTATATTGGTCCCAAGATGGCTGCCAGCAATTCCAGGATGAAGTGCTGACAGCCAATCAGATCTCACGATGACATGTGTGGTTAGGCTCCGCCCAGATATATATGTGTTTTCTTTTTCAAATTTCTCAGGAACTACTGAACGGATTTACACCATTTAAGCAAAAGGCATGACTCTGAACCAAGGGCTACCTTTTTGCCAGATTTGGTGTAATTCCGTTCAGCAGTTCGGGCTGTAGCCGCGATGAAAGGTTCCTATGGAAAATTGCATGGGGAAAACACGTTTTGGGACCCCCCTTTTTTCTCGGCCCCCACTTGACGAATCACCCCGAGACTTTCAGGATAGGAGCGGACCGGAGCGGGCCACGAGTTTTGAAAATTGCGCAAAGATTCGTCAACCGGCGCCAAAGTTATTTCAAATAGAATGTTGTGAATTTCCTATGGAAAATAGGTCCTAACTATAACTATCTACTGGCGACCGCCAGTAGATAATATATATTACATCACACATGATATGTTCTATGTCATAATTTATGGCATCACTAATGACATCTCAAATTACATCATTGATAAGATCACTGATAACATCACTGATGACATCATCCAATGCGTGTGGTAGTTTGTTGTATAGTTTACATAGTGGGGGGTAACTACCATATTACTTTTCTACCTAATTTTGTACAGCCTGTGTCCAGCTAATGGGTGTAAGTGTTTACAAAACCCATGTGCTTCTAATGCATCTTAAGTTTGTAACGGTATTGAACACATTATAAATCTTTGAATTGAAGAGTAACTCTGTGTGTAGAAGACAGATGATGACTTGTTCCACAAACGTTTTGGTGCTGCAGAAAATGTTTCTAATAAAGCAAATATTCAACATAAACACTAAGTATTGTAAGCAGCCTTGAGCCATTAGACAGAATCCTCTCAGCATCATAAACATATCATAGAATACTGTGTGCGCCAGGTACTAACTTATGTACATGTGCTTCTTTTGGTTCAGACGATGGGCTATTTGCAAAGTCTTCACCACAGTATGAAGGCTGCAGGTAGTATGATCTTTACTACCTTCAGACCTTGGTTATTTTAACCAAATAGTCTCTTCTTTGACAAATGTTGCATAAAGTGTACACTGTTCTTACTAGATAATTTTTAATACTCTGTGGTGTATTTCTCATGAGGGTTTCACTATCTGCAAAAAGTGTGGTACAGAGTAAACTCACTCCATAGAGTAAACACTGTTTACAGCACCCACTTTTCTACTCATATCAACTTTATTTCTCAATGTAGGGTCAGTGACTATAAGGGATTTAACTCAGATAAAAGCTGTAGACGGTAGGGCATTAGTTTTGGAACAGATGTTGAACATCTTGTGGAACTTGGTTTTCTCTGAACACCATTTGCCGTATGGGTTACCCATCTATCTATGGTTGATTGCAATAAGAACTCTGATAACCAGGATGTGTATGTTATTTGGCCAATGTTGCACATAACACATGCATGGGGAACCTAAAGGAGTTGCATCTGTAATGGCATTATTGATGCTCCATATTATTCTGAACTATTTGTTTCACTTGCTTTCAGGTCTCTAATGCCATATTAATTTTAGCATTATGTTAGAAATTGGGTTTCTGGTTGGCAGAGGTATGCACACTGTCCAAGCAGGACCCACAATCCTGTCAGATACACACCACAAATTAACCTGTGCTCACCCTCTGGTAGCTTGGCATGGAGCGGGCAGGCTTAACTTAAGAGGCAATGTGTAAAGTATTTGTGCAATATTCAAACAGTAACACAGTGAAAACACCATACAAAGACTAAACACAGGTTTAGAAAAATAGCTTATATGAACAGAACAAGACCAAAGTGACAACAATCCAATAAGTATAACCCAATGCTATGCATTTTTAAAGAATAAATTAAGTTGTAGTGTTTAAAAGCTTAAACCCCCAACTGGGGCTATCCTGTCACGCTTGACCGGGGTAAATCCAAAAGTGCAGGCCGCCCACGATGGAGCGCGGGTCAGATACAGGCATCAGCCTTGGCCTGCTGAAAATGTACCTTAAATGCGTTGACGTCAAGGACAATGGAGGTAGCAGAGGAGGCGATGCGTCGTCGTCACTCCTTACGATGAACACGATGAGTTACAAAAAGTCGAGGGTGCATCGTAAACTGGAGATGATGTGCCCTGCAGTTGGCGATGAAGTGTCTACAGTCAAAGCAGCAGCAGCGACTCATTGGCATCGAAGGGGATGCACGGGTTCAGATCGGTCAGCGTAGATTCTGGTAGTTGCTGCACTTTATACCCACTTCTAAGGGCCCAAGACTGGAATAGCACCACTTCGCAGGGCAAGACTTGTAGCATGTAAAATACATGTGTTGTTGCAGGTTAATGAGAAGTCTTTAATGTCCCTGAGACTAAGAACAGGGGGCAAGCAAGCATGCCCTTGGAGTCACTCTGGCTTCAAGAAAGAGAGGTCCAGTTCTTCCTCATCAGGGCAGAGGGTAGCAGGCAGCAGGATAGCCCTGCAGAAAAGCAATTCTTCCAGAGCAGCCATCCAGCCAAGTAGCAGTCCTTGTAGCAGCACAGCAGCCCTTCCTCCTGGCAGAGTTCTTCACAGGTCCCTGTAATGTACTGAGTTGGTAAGGTCAGATGTACAGTACTTATACTCAGTTGTGCCTTTGAAATAAGGGCACTTCAAAGAAGGGTCTTTGAAGTGCACAGAGGTCCTTTCTTCCTGCCCTGGCTGCAGACTCACTACAGGGGTTATGCAGCCCTTTGTGTGGGGACAGGACACAGTCTATTTAGGTGTAAGTGTGAGCTCCTCCCTCCCAACCTGCCAGGATGACCCATCAGGATGTGGACAGCTGATCACACATAAGCTCCCTTTGTGTGTGGCTGCTAGAGGGAATGCACACAGGTCAGCTGTCACCAACCCCAGACATGTGTTGGAGACAGGCTGCAGGCACACAGGGCTAAGAGCAGAAAAATGCCTGCCATTTTTATAAAAGTGACATTTTTAAAAGGGTGATGATACATTCGACTTTCCAGTAAAGCAGATTTATCATACCATTCCAATGATATGAAACAAGGCAGAACTACTTTTCAATCAGGAATTACAGCTTAAAAGTGTAATAAGGAATTCCCAATCTTAACCTATGAGAGGGGTAGGCCTCACAGTAGTGAAAAAACAATTTGGGTGTTTTTCACTACCAGGACATACAATACTTAAAAGTACATGTTCTAGCATTTAATTACATAGCACCCTACCCTATTGGCTACCTAAGTCCTGCAATAGGGGTGACCTATATGTAATAAAAGAAGAGTTTAAGGCTTGGCAGGGGGTTTTATATACTAAGTCGACATGGCAGTGTAAACTGCACACACAGGTTCTGCAGTGGCAGGCCTGAAACATGTTTAAAGTGCTACTTGTGTGGGTGACACATTTAGTGCTGCAGGCCCACTAGTGTAATAGCAACAAGGGGTTTGGCCTTAGGCGGCTGGAAGGGGCCGTAGTAAACTAAGAGAAAGAGGTGTCCTAGCCATCACATTCAAATGCTGCTAAGCCTATTTAACAGACTAAAGGCCATCAATTCAATTGATATGGACTTGAAGCATTTATTTGCTACTTCATTCTGTACACTTTACTCCACATTTAATCATGGGTCAGATAAGTGCGGATACGTTTCAGTCAAATACAAATTATACATTATGCAAAAAATAACAAAAATATACAGACTTTGTGATGAAGTAATGCGATAAAACAAACAATACATGAAGCGTGATACATAACAACAATTATCTAAACTTTATATCACCAGTCTTAGTTCACAAAAGGAGCAGCTACTAGGACATCCTTTAGCATCCACATTGTGTAACAAATTTGAGAAGCTGCTACCCACGGGGAAAAAAAGACCTTAAACCAAGTAGTGAGACAATTCAAATAACATTTCTACTGGGGAAAACTTAGTTAAGTGCGTAAGTCCCCGCGTTTGTGTAATGCCGACTCGTTTCGATTCCCAAGGTGGTTTGCGGGATTCTTTTCAGGGCGTGGGCTGGTTTATCTGATTGAATGGCGAAATAAATTTGCATGTTGCAGGCGAGAAGAGGCAAGTTAAAATGCAGATAGCACGATTTGCGCCAGTCGGACGGTGCATTTGCAAAAAGGTATTGAAATGCTTACTGCCGGTTAAAAGGAAGCCTAGTTGTACTTTGGAAGGGCGATTCTCGCCTTGCCGGCGATATTTTCTTACATGCTTCATTTTTGCTCTCAGTCGGTTTGTTAATTGCCAGGTTCCTTTAAAGTTCACACAGAAACGGACCCCATCACGTCACTTTGTGATCAGCTGTGAAAGTCATCTAATGGTGTCTCATTCCCAGTACCCGACTGATCAGGTGATCAGAGGTGGTGTCACTGGAGTCTTTTAAAAGAAATGGCAGCGTGAAGAACTGTATATCTAATTCAAACTGCAAACATCAGACGGATGAAGCATATAAAAAACAGGTACTCACGCCATGTATATCAGGCAATTACTGAATTCTGAGCGCTCTGGGATTGCTTCTTAACAACATTGGCCACTAGTGAGGATGCTACGGGAAGGTAAAAGAGTGTCTCAGTTGGAGAGGAGGCTTATGTAAGAATCTTGACCCAAAAATAGATTAAACGGGGCTTACAACATATGTAAAGTTGAGTGGTGTAGTAGGCTGAATGAATCTACAATGCAAAGGGCGAGGTATAAATCATCGATAACCAGTGTCTGCTTAGTAGAAAAGGACTCTTAAACTCACCCATTGACCAACACTAGTAGAATTACATTCGTATGCTGTTCGACCTGGCAACTTTGCTGTGTTTCCCCTGTCTTTTTGCTTTCTGACCTCTTGTTTTGATGGTATGCTGGACTTTGTTTTTGCTAGTTTAGTGTCTCTGCACACTGTCTCACTGCTATTCAGTGTTAAAGTGCAGGTGTTCCTCCTGAAAATTGTTTTATTATTTGTTATCCATGATTGGCATATTTGATTTACTGGTAAGTCCCTAGTAAAGTGCACTGTATGTGCCCATGGCCTGTAAATCAAATGCTACTAGTGTGCCTGCAGCACAGTATTTGTACCACCCACAAGTAGCCTTTCAAATGAGTCACAGATCTTCCACTGCAGTGTCTGTGTGCGCAGTTTTTAACTGTTATGTCGGCCTGGCAAGGGCACCCACTTTCCAGGCCCTAACCTTCTCTTTTTCTACATGTAAGGCAGCCCTAAGGTAGGCCCCCATGGGCAGGATGCAGTTTATGGGAAAGATAGGACATGTAGTGTTGTGGTTTGCATGTTCTGATAATGAAATACTGTGCATTTCGTATTTCACTATTGCAAGGACTAGCTCTCCCATAGACTAACATGGGAGCTGCCTTGTAACATTTTTACAAGTGCACCTTTCCATTGGGAACAGCTAGAGATATGGAAATTAGGCTCTCTGAACCTAGAATGTAATAGCACCTCTTAGTAAAGGTGGTTTTTAAATTATGTGTTTGAAAATCCCACTTTTAGAAAGGGGGCATTTTCTTGCTTAACCATCCTGTGTGCCTCTGCCTGTTTGTGTAGTCACCGTCTGGTTTTGGAGTGACAGGAGCTGGGATTTGCATTCACTCTAGACAATCACAAGGGGGAGTTGTGTCCTGCCTTCCCTGGGTGACTCATAGCCAGGCTGAATGGAACTTCCTGGGGCAGATCTACAAGAAAGTGCCGCAGCGCGGCACCACAAGCCCTTTGGCTGCGCCACGCTGCAGCACTTTCAGAGCACAGGAATGCGACATATCTACAATGATATGTTGCATTCCTGTGCTCTCGCCTGCGCTGGCGCACAAACAGCTGCCATGCGCCGGCGCAGGCACCCTTACACCATGGTGCAAGGATGCCTGCGCCATGGGGAGATTGTTTTTGTTCAGGAAGGGGCACCTTCCTGCACAAAAACAATCACTACAGGCATTTTCCTCTTTCAATGCGTGCTGTAGAATGCAGCACGCATTGAAAGAGGAAAAAACGAGGAGAAATGAAAACATTTCTCCTCGTTGCACCTGGCTACGCCACCCGTAGGGTGACGTAGCAAACTGACGCATTTCCAGGTTTACAATTTCTCGTAAATCTGGAAATGTGTCAGGTTCCATGGGTGTTGCGTGGGAACCCCCACAGCAACACCCATGGAACGCCCCTTTCACGCAAAGTGCTGTGTGTAAAGGGGCCATATTTACAAAGACAGGAAAAGCCACACAGGGTGGCTTTTCCTGTCCTTGTAAATATGGGGCAGAGAAATGCTCTGCCAGTGCGTCACAAAAAGTGATGTACTGGCAGCGCAAGGGGTTTGTAAATCTGCCCCTCTGTATTTAGAGTGGTGGGAGGAGTTTTCACTAGCACCTGATTAGGCTGTGTCTGCTCTGTACAATGCTGTCTCCATCTCCTGGTGTGAAGCTGGACCAGGGAGGACAGAACTGGTTATTACTGAACCAAGAGACTTTCTACCATAAACTTCAAAGAGAAAAGTGGTATAAATATTGAGGCCCTGACCCCAGAACTTTAGAATTCGTTTGGACTAAGGAACCTGCCAAGAATAAGAGCTGGGAGAGCTGCTAGGAGGAATACTGCCCCTTTGCTGAGTGTTGCTTTGTTGGGTTGGCCAGCAGTTGCTGCTTCTGTCTTGGGCTGTAAAAGTACTGGAGCAAACTTTCTGCAACTTATTTTCCTGAGTTTCTCCAAGGACTTGAGGTAGAGCTTGCCCCCTGTTCAAGAAGTCTCAGAAACAGTAAAGATTTCCAGATCATCTTCTACCAGCACAGGAAACTGTGTGTTTTGTGCTGCAACAGAAGAAAAAGCAACCCGACACAATCAACAATGCCTCTGCTGGCTCCATGAACTGTTGGCACCGCAGAGATCCCCGCTCGCTTCGCACCGCAAACCTGGTCTTACCAACGACGAGGCCCGATGCCACCACAATGCTGCTGCATGCACCATGACCTGAAGGCACTGCATTTTGCACCATCTCACTTCACATCTCTGCCCTGGTATCCCCGATGGCGCCGCACCATGCCAACCTCGATGCTGCTGCCTGCACTGTGGCCTAGGGCCCTCGGTTGTAAGTTACTCAACGCACCGCCCCATCCCACACGGCAGCCTTGGCCCACCGACACCATCGACTCCAGATCGTCTACCAACAGCAGCGCTTCAGCAACGAGGACGACGCTGCTTGCACCGTGACCTGCCAGTACTTCAACAAGCACCGCCCTGCTGCGCCCCTCAGCCCTCATCTCACTGACGCCGCTGGACACTGTCACGAGCCACTGCCTGGACTGCGACCTGAGGGCACCGCACCTCGCACTGCTCCACTTCACACTGCGGCCCCAATGCCTGGCAACGCAGGCACTCCTGACTTCAAGCTTACGGAGTTGGATCTGCAAGGCATGTGACTTCAAGGGCCCGACGACTCCTGCACTGACCTCTGGAACTGACGCCATTTCTAACATATGCTATCCCAGAAATGATTGCATACACTATCTAAAAGACAAGGACACTTGTTTACTTTACTGACCCGTGTGTCTGAAGATCAAATAAGGTCAAAAGAGATTCAGCCATTTACGTATTCGAGTGGCGTCATATCCTACACTATGCCAACCCCAGACTAATTGTATTTATCATCTATAGGTACATAAATCATGTGAAATGCTTGTGAGCGCATGTCTCAAAAAATGGAAATGGGACAAATGCACCATTTGCCAATCGTTTTCCATTTTGCCCTGGAGGAGGACCTACCCTGGACTCCAGGAATTTCCATTAAGCTTGCTTGCCTCACTTGCTACGTAGAAGTCATATCCAACTTTTACGCCGCACCATTTTCAAATGTCACCAGTCACCACTAGGTGTGGGTGGGTTGAAAAGGAATGGTAGGCTATAGTCCCTTTAACAATCAGAAGGACCTATCTGTTAGATGTTATATTTTGCCACCCTTCGGGAAAATGCTTGATCCTGCCTCCCACATGATGGCCATGTGCCACTAAGGAGAAACTAATGGGACATGGAGGCTGATGCCACAGTAAGCAGCGCGCTGATGGTTTACTGCGTATAATTTTAATATTGCTCAAAACTTGCTAGTCGCTGATTGTATTTTAAAAATGTTAACAAATTTAACAAACTACCTTGTTTCTCTGCACTTTGCACTTTCACTCATTTCTGCCGGTCCCCAGTCCGCTGCGGCACTTCCTGCTATTTGAGCGGAGGGACGCGGCTCCTCCCCCAGGCTCCCTTATTTCCGGCTAGTACAGCAGATACACACTCCATAAACGGCATGTGTGCATGGACGCACAGCATACAGAAAGCAGCGCTCTGAGGGGTTACTTCGTATAATTTTAATATTGCTCAAAACATGCTAGTCGCTGATTGTATTTTTAAAATTTTAGCAAATTTAACAAGCTACCTTGTTTCTCTGCACTTTGCACGTTCACTTGTTTCTGCCGGTCCCCGGTCCACCACGGCACTTCCTGCTGTTTGAGCGGAGGGACGGGGCTCCTCCCCCAGGCTCCCTTATTTCCGGCTAGTACAGTGGATACACACTACATAAACGGCATGTGTGCACAGACGCGTAGCGGGCGCGCCCCCGGCGCGCCAAAGGCAAGCCCGTCTTTTATTATCAGTAAAAGCATTTCCAGGCCACGAGACTCCCTCCTGACTTTAAGGAGGAACCTATGTCCAGTTGGCCATGAAATTAACCTTGCGAGTGCTCTACTCCCACACTACTGCAAGGGATGTAATTTTGTTTTAGGGAATACGGGGGTGTCCCCCGGAAATACGGGAATGAGCTTCTTGGCCTCAGTGCAAAAGAAGTCTGAAGTCAGGATAAGCCTGTCTGATCAATTGCAGGTTACTGCCCAAACATGCAGACGATATTTGGCTGTCGCTGTCTAACAATGAATGGGATGTGATGTTCCTGACCGAAACATGGTTAAAGGAGGAATCCAAAGCGGCTTTGGCCCTGGCTATTCCCCCAGGTTTTAAAATCTGCTGTGCAAACAGGGAAGGTGAGAAAAGAGGGGGTGGAGTAGCCATCATTGTGAGAGATTCCTGGGAGATCTCCACTACAGAGCTGCGAAATATGGGCTCGATAGAAGGTCTGAATTTCTGTATAAATACCGGACCCACGACCTCCTTTGTGGGACTACTGATATACCGACCACCAGATTGCCCTCTCAGCCTAATCCCAGATCTATGCAACTTCATTGCCCAGAAGTAATTGCAATATGCCAACTATACGGCCCTAGGAGATTTTAACCTACATATCAATGATCCCGGTTGTATTCATGCCTCTCAGCTAACCATGTCACTCAATAGAGCTAATCCCCCACTCACTGTGCAGGCCACATTTTAGATTTATTGTTCTCGAACATTTCGTCCTTGGTAGCCGAAACCCCGCAACAATTGGTCTGGACTGACCCCGGCCTGGTCCCTTTCTCGTTCAGTATGGAAATATTACGTGGTGGAGAAATCCGCAACATGCCAAAAAGAAATTGGAAGAAGCTAATGGCAGAGTCCCTTGGTTCAGTGCTGTTGGAGAGTAAACTGCAATTAACTAACGACCCTAATGTAGACACGTCTGCACTGAACAGGTGGATCTCTGCTGCCCTGGACAACGTAGCTCCGGCCAGATTAGTTAGAACTTCGAGCAATTCCCCATCGGCCCCTTGGTTCTCTGAGGACCTCAGAGTGGAAAAAAGTAGATGTAAAAGAATGGCGCGCCTTTGGAGGAAAGATTATAGCCTAATGGCCAAACTGGCCTATAAAGAAGCTCTAAAAGAGTTCCACAAACTGATGAGGGTGGCAAGAAGGGACTACTTTGTGAAGCGCATTAATAGCACTGAGAACTCGGGCAAGGAAATCTTCAGGCTAGTCAGCTCCTTCACCAAGCCTGCAGCGCTTGAGAGCATATACAGCCATCCCCTTCATTGTGTTCGAAGCTGTCGGACTTCTTTGAGAATAAAATCCAGAAGGTCTATGACACCTTCACGACAGAGGTGGACACAGCTGAAACAGAAGCCTTAGGAATCCAAAACATTGAGGATACTTTTTTTGGAATTCCTTCCCATCTCCCAGCAGAAATCCCTGGCGGAGATCCTGAAATGTAAGTCGGGGTCCCCAGAGGATCCGTGCCCCCCAAAACTGTGAAGAATATTGGCTCACCTGATTAATCCCACTTTGAATAATATATTGAATACCTCACTCTCCATGGACATCTTTCCTGATGCATGGAAACATGCTATGTTATTGCCCCTTATGAAAAAGCCAAATGTGGACCCGGGAGAGCTCAACAACTACCACCCTATCTCATTACTGCCAGCACCTGCGAAGATGTTGGAAAAGATGGTTCAGCGCCAACTGGCCAACTTCATTGATGGGCATGACATTTTGCATGATACGCAGTCCGGTTTTCGGTCTGGTTTTAGCACCAAGACTGCACTGCTGGAGGTGGCTGAGTCAGTAAGAATGACTTTGGACATGGGAGCATCAGCGATGCTGGTACTTTTGGACCTGTCCGCAGCATTCAATATGGTGGATCACCAAATTTTATTAGACAGACTTAAATTGATGGGACTGAGGGTGTGGCTCTCTCCTGGCTACAGTCCTATCTCAGCGACCACACTTTAAGCCTTTCAGTCAGAACCTAAGCCACTGTCCGGGGTACCGCAGGGCTCGGCCTTGAGCCCGCTACTTTTCAATATATATCTGGCACCCCTTTTTTCGCTCATTGCCAACTGGGAAGTAAAGGCAATATCATACGTGGATGACACCCAATTGGTATTCTCCTTCAAGGATCATTCCGTGAGCTCTTTGATTGGATTTAAGGGATGCTTGAAGGACATCTCCTGTTGGATGAATAATAACAAATTAAAGCTAAATGCGGAGAAGACAGAGGTCCTGTTCTTTGGCAAGGCACCTCCTCCGTCCGCTGCTCTATGGTGGCCGGCAGAAATGGGCCTTCCACCTAGCCCTGAAACTACGGCAAAAAACTTGGGCGGAAAATGGGAAACGGATCTTACGTTCACAGCCCAAGTATGTCACATAGCAGCCTCATGCTTTGATAAGTTGAGAAGCTTGAGGAAATTTCTACATCTATTACCGGAGGACTGTCAGAGAGTCATAGTCAATGCCACAGTGACATCTCGGCTGGATAATGCAAATTGTCTATACCTAGGATTACCTGCCTATCTGATTAAGAGATTGCAGATGGTACAAAATGCGGCTGCGAGATTAATTAGATGAGTACCGTATCGGCATCACATCTCTCCGCATATAAGACAGCTCCATTGGCTACCAGTAGCGAAAAGGATAGAGTTCAAGGCCCTGACCATGGCCTTTCGGGCACTGCGAGACAGAAGCCCTAGTTACCTTAAGAAGCGGCTATGCCTCTACCAACAAAAACAATAATTGAGGTCTAATTCTCAGCACCTGATCTGCGAACCTCGCTATGCAAAGTCACGCATCGGGGGCAGATCATTCACGGTGATGACGGCAAGATTGTGGAATTCCCTGCCTGCCAACATGCGCCTGATTCAATCTGAAATGGAGTTCAGAAAGACTTTGAAGACTTGGCTATTTAGCCAAAGCTAGACTCATGGAAACCCCTCTCTCCTGCTTGCCCGCTAAAGCGCCAGTACACCTCTGTTTGAGGTAGCTGTCGCGCTCTATAAATGTTGATATTATTATTATTATTATTATTAGAGCCGGAGGGCTGAAAAGTTGACTGTCCCTAATGGCCTGGATGTTGTCTGCTTGATTCTCGCCCCAAAATGACTAGGATGCATGTTGCACAGGCAGTGGACCTTGGCGTTGCTGGTACACCAGACCTCTGGAGTAGCCTCAAAAGAGGGGAATTTACTGAGGGTACTTTCTAGCCACAGTAGAAAGGTCTAAGGAATGTGCTAGAGTCCAGCTCTCTTTGAAGTGTTCCAACACAGAATCTGCCTTCCCGCTAAACATTCAAGATCAATCAAATTGCATATTAATCAGTGAGGTCTGCACGAAATCAGAGAAGCCCTTGAATGTCATGCAAGTGTGACACCAAAGCACCATTATAATGCCGACTGCTCTGCCCAAACAGTCAGAAGTATCCAGTCCAGAATGCATAATGTATTTGGCAGCAACTTGACCACTCTGAATGCTTTGAGCCAGGTTGACCAGAAGGTGTTCCTGGGACTTCTAGGAATGTCTTGCCAATCATGTCTATAAAGTATGGGAATATCTCTCCAGCAAACAGCTGACCAAAATGCTCAGCCGGCCGATGAAAAAGCTTTCCGAATGCCTCAATTCTTTTCGAATCTCTGTCTGGGGGGGGTCATAGGAATTGGGGTTCATCATGCTGATGGAAGCCTGTGCTACCAGACCTTTTGGAATATGATGCTGCATCAAAAAATCTGGATTTCCCGGAAATGGCCTGTGGTGCCTTGCTACCTGCCTATTCACCGGTGGGCAGGAACATGGCCCATTAACGTGCCACTCAGGGCTTCATTGATTGGCAGTAAAGGTTCTGAGGAAGCTTGCCAATATTGCAAAACATGTGTCAACACTTTTAACTTTCATAGATGGCATCTGCATGTCTTATCACCACAACATATGAAGCACTCTCTTCCATTGATGGTCTAGGGAGCGAACACAAGCCAGTGTCCAGGAAGGTTTCCAACCCACTGGCCTCCTGGAAATCCATATATAGATTGTCATCATAGTGTGAGGGAAAATGATCCCCATCATCTGCATTGTTATCACCTAAAGCTACAGTGATGGAGTCCGACTCCAAGGTGAAGTCATGGTTTGGTCTGATTTGGATTAAACTTTAACCAGGTGTGTCAGAGTGGCTTTGGGTTGTGACTTCAGTCGGGTTGGCTAGAGCTACTGGGGCACGGTCTTACTCAGGGATCAGTGCCAACAGGGCCGGCGGCGAAGTCAAAGGAACCAGCATGGACCGGCATGGATTTTGGTACCTTATTGGGGTCAAATTGAATCCAAAGACTGGTTCAGAAAGCAGAAATGGAACCAAGGGTGGACCTGCTGGCTGTAACCCAAATGAAGGCCTCTGTGAATCCTTAGGGCACAAATGCCACTGTGGGACTAACAACATGGTCTCTCTCATGGCCTCAATCCATGGTACCATTGCTTTACCGTTGCTTATGACCCAAGAATTTCATGGTGCATTGGAATCAGTTGTGGAATTGGCTCCTCAGCAGGGGCCTGGGATGAAAACCAAGAGGTACACTGACATCCTTCAGACTTCTCAGGCTAAGAATGGCAGGACTAGGAATAGTGCTTCCACTTTTACTTTCAGGAAGACTTGGCCGCGATGAGGAACTGTACTAGAATGGCCCCAAAAGTGGGAATAGCCCATGACCAAGACTTTGAGCAGGAGCCGGACTTCCATGACTAAAGTTAGAGCTTGGCAATGTACAGCTTTGCTACATGTTCGCAGATTCATAAGGGGACTTCCTTGTGATGCCCTTTTGGAGGCCTTCTGCCAGGGTGATGGCTCCTTAATAACGTTAAAGGCGTAAGGTCTTGTCAGCCTGTGGACTAGAGCCAGGGTCTTGTCAGCCTGTGGACTAGAGCCAGGAGCATGGGGGGAGGGAGGAGGAGTGGGGAGCGGAATTGTAGAGTGTGAAAATTGGGTCGG
This sequence comes from Calotriton arnoldi, assembly GCA_963921515.1. Lineage (NCBI taxonomy): Eukaryota > Metazoa > Chordata > Amphibia > Caudata > Salamandridae > Calotriton > Calotriton arnoldi. The sequence goes on along the minus strand of CAWUFW010004398.1, from coordinate 579,414 downwards.
AGACAGCTGACCCCAGGAGGCTGCCTGAGACCTGGTCGCCGCTCCTTCCCCGCTCACTGTACTCTCCGAGCCCCAAGCCCCCACTATCTGCTGCTGTAGCTGCTGCCTGCCTCGGTAAATGTGCTGTACCCCTCAAGGGGAATTCAAGGAGGATTCAGGAGGACACCCCCCACGGAGGTACTGGTCTTGGTGCTTCTGCTCCTAATGCAAATGATTCTCTGCCAGAAGGATGTTGGGGTGAAGCGGGTCTGCGAAAGGACATCTGGAGGAGTCGGTGGACAGCTGGGGAGGCCTGGAGAAGCCCTTGACCTGGGCGCAAGTGAGGCTCACTTCAAGAGCCCACAAGCCGCACCCTGCACTAGCTGGGCCGCCTCCGTCGGACTCCTGGGGCTCCTCACTTAGCAGCAGCTGAGTATAACTGCCGCGCTTGCGCCCAAGCACCCCCAACCATCCTGTTGCGCTATGAGGCCGCTTTGCTGTCAAGGGGGACAAGGGGGTCAAGGGGGTGAGGCGAGAGATGGACAGGGGGCCGGACCTCTTCTGGGGCTGTGGATGTATATTAGATATGTGGCGTTATAGACGTGGGCCACGGCCCAGCACTCGCGTTCTCCGCCAAACCGCCAATACTGCCAGCCACCAGTCCGCCAGGTCATTCACCTACCCATACTCATGCCCCTGCAGTCCCCACCTGTTCGGTTCTCCTCAGTGCGCACTGGACCACCTATCTTCCAACACCTATCCACTGTTACTCAGCTTGCAAGCTTACCCAGCCAGCCTGGAACATCTTTGAACAAAAGTTGGCACACTGCCCACAGCTCACAGGAGGATATAGGGAGACTACCGCTATGAGGTCAGGAAGGAACAGAGACCAACTCCTCCCCCCATTGCAGGGACCCAAATGCAAAAAAGAAGACCAGGGCAACCTCTTCCGAAGACCTAGTGGATGTAACCCCTCCAATCTCAGCTCCGCAGGTTGCCTTGCGTAAGCAACCAGGGATCCTGGACAGTAGGTGCTCCCCGGGGGCTACTCCACACCTCTTCCAACCAAAAATCTATTCCAAATTCTACTTCCTCAAGGATGCAGGTTCCTCCAAATTGTCCTCAAGCAGTGAAATTCAAGGCCTCCAGGAGCCTCTTTTCCCCATTCAATCAACTACTCAACCGGTTGCTCCACAACTCAGCGAATTACCACCTTCTGAGCAACTCGCGACTGCTCCACAGCAAGTGGAGAAGCAAGCTGATTCAACCAAAACTAGCAATGCTGAACCACACATGAAAGTAAAAGAAGAAAGGGCCAACTCTCCAACTCAAGCCACCACCAGCCTGCCCCATATGCAATAAGCCCATGGTCTGGGCTCACCTGCCCACTCATCCATCCAAGCTAGCAGGAACCAGAATGAGGAAACAGCCCAAGCCTCCAAATACTCAGCTCCTAACGCACACAGCCCCTATGAACGTGCCTAAGCTCAGTCCACTGCACCGTAATTAGCTGGAAAGAAGAAAGGGCTAAAGCACGGCACTCCCGGTGAACTACACATAACCTCGCCATCTCCATCACATCCCCAAAAGCATACCCCAGATCGGCTCACACAGGCACAAGCAAGCATGGCTGTTATGGATCATTCCGAAGCAACGATGGAGGGGGACGGCGCAGTCCTAGAAGCCCGGGGGAGCCAGCACGAAGCTCTCTCATATTTAGGGTCCCAGGAGTGTGCCGATTCAGTTGCCTCCTACACTTTGGACTCCCCAAAAAACCTGGCCTCACACGCAGATAGTATATCCATAGAACAAGGCCAGGTTTGTAAAGCTGAAAATAGCAGAACACCATCTAGCAATAGGTCCAAAACTCATACCACGGACTCGTCGAGCCGACCATCCAACACTTGGGACACCTTACTAAACACCATGCAAAGAACTGTTGATGCCCTTCAATATCAGTCCAATAAAATGGACTTGCAATTGACAGTACTCGACACCCTGGCTCTCTTTGTAGGGGGTATAGATGAAAAACTGGGGCAATTAAACTCACTAATCAGTAGAGCCCAACATGATGCTATATTGACTTGTAGCTGCGGACCCATTGATGACAAACTATCCTCACTCCCTTCAATCTTGTCCACACTGTTAGAGGGCTTTCAAAAGGAATCACATGACAAAAGAAATTCTGCCACACTAGAAAAAGAAGCACCTAAGAAGCAAATTGCAAAGGAATCAGCTTCCATAGGCCCTGCCATTTCAAAATCAGTGGGCCATCCGGGGAGCGACTATGACACAGCTTCAACACAACCACAAGGGGAACTAACTACAGCTCAAAACGCCAAGCAACGACAGCAACTCCGGAGGAAAGGCTGTAATTAAACAACCATCCTCAGTCACGCAGCATCTTCTTCGTCAATAAAAAACAGTCTCAGGCGACAACACAACCGGAAATCACCAATCAGTCAACTGAAATTCTTGGTACTACAACTTGTTCTGTCGACCAATCAGAAATAGCTTCCAGTTGGGCCGCCGCAGAGGCTTCTGGCAGCCTAACTTACACACTAGTCACCAAAAACACAGTTCCCACACAGCCCCAGTGGCACAATGATCACAGCAGTGTTTCATCAGCGCCAGACGAAAGGGAGACACTTGTTATACAGGCTTATAAACAGGCGAGCACACAAAACAGATACCAGATGGACCATGGGGCCCACACACGGGACAAGGCATCATCCAACTTAGCCCCATCGCAAACACAGAGAATCTATCAAAACACAAATTCAACGACAATTGAGACCTCAGTACCTAGCCCTCCGCAGACACCAATGCTAACAACAAGGGAAGTGAAAAGAGAAAATGCTGGGGACAGCTTAGCCTTAGCTACGGAACAGGGGAAGCCCCACGAGACTACAATAAAGACAGCGAAAAATCTGGACCCTCTCCCGAGGCAACCTCAAAAAAACACAAAATCCGGTACAGAAGGCTCCTCTGGCTACTGCCACCCAGAAAGTTCAGAGTCCCACAGTAACAATGGGACAAACCGGCAGTACTCCTGGCCCTCCGTTCTGATAAACAAAGGGGAGTACCCTCCCAGAGCAATCCCTGCCTGGCAGTTAACACATTCCAGTACTTTACTCTTTACTCCAGAGTTCAAATCGAAAGGGAACTGCTATACTCTGAATAGAGGGAACACTCTTCAACTACTGCCTACTATACCAACTCTAAGAGACATCAACACAACCCATCTCCTCTCCATAGAATTTATAAAGGCTGACTGGGCGCCGGGCAGGGAATCCACATAGGCCACCTGGGGATCAACCCAACTAGCAAACAAAGTACTGAATGAATGGGAAATCTTTAAAGCATGGGGCATACGCATCTCACCGTACCACAACACCGGATACCCCCTCCCACTACTTGCCACCAAGCAGCAGGGAATCATTGACAACAGAGAAAAAACATCATCTTTGCTTAGGGGAGCACTAGGCCGGTCACCCCAAAGGGAGGAGGCACTTAGCGCCGAATCAGGCCAAAAACAGCATCATCCCACATATCCGGCGTCCCTTCAGCTTCTTAGAACCGTCAAGATAAACAGATGCCCACAATGACAAACCATTCTTCACAAAAAGCGGCCATACAGGACAAAACAACTTTGAGATTATTCTCATGGAACATCAATGGGCTGAACAGTAAGGCAGCAGATCCTGAGTTGATAACATACCTCAAATCCTTTGACATTGTCCTACTGCAGGAAACGTGGTCAACATACCCATTCCAACTACAAGGGTACATCTGCTTCCCCACTCCAGCTCTGAGGAAATCAAAATATGGTCATCTTTCAGGGGGGCTAGCAACTTGCATTTCTGTAACAAAATGTGACACCGCAAAGGCAATTCCATCTCCCCAACCATCAGTAAACTCTGTTAAGTTACACCTAAACCTTAAAGGGTACGAGAAGGAGGTGCTAATTGTCAACACATATATAAATCCAAAACTGAAAAAACAGGAATCAAGATTCCTAGTAGACCACCTGCTCTTAATTATAAGCATGCAGAATACCTCCAACCTCATCCTCTGCGGGGATCTATATCAACAAATCCTAGACTCATCGGAAAATGAGGACATACAAGCACAGTCCCTCCACTGGAACATACCAGCCCAAACTAAAAGCAACCTTGGTAGACCAGCTAAGAGTGGGAGGAAATTGCTAGAAGACCTGGAGCACATCAATATAAGGGCACTGAATGGAAGATTTCTTGACGACACACCTCCGACCGCCTCATTTTATTCAGACACCGTAAACTCTACTCTAGACTATACTCTAGTCTCCCTTCTGTTTTTTCATCACGTAACAGGATTCTGCTTAGGCGGCAAAGGGGACAGCGACCATTGACCCCAGGAAGTTTCATTCCAAACTATTCTGCATAAATGTACACCTACTTTAGCCGGCAGGCACGCATGCCACACAATAAACTTAAAACGAATCAAGTCGTCACTACTAAACTCCGGGGAGGTTCTCCAGGCCGCAAAAACACTGTTACATGACCATATTACTTCCACCGACAATCCAACTCGCACATGGGAAATTTTCATAACCAACCTCTCAAGCTCCTTCTCAACTACAGCCAGATACACCGCACCATATGATCCAATGGACGAGGGGAGGGCCCCGAACGCACAGCGGATCAAACAGAAATTACAAAAAAAATCCATAAACAAACTTCTCAGATCACTGAGTCATCACCCCGGTGATGAGAACCTAAACCAACTATTACGTCAACAGAAAGGCATAATTAAAAAACTTAAGTGGGACATCAACAAGTCCAATGAAAATGCATTATGGGCAAAACACCACTATCACTCCCAAGCAAACAACAGCACATGCTTCTGTGCAACCGTCAATAAAATTCTGCACCCAGCACATGGAAGGCTAACATCACAGAGGACTCATCGGCAATCTTCCTGGAATCTCACTTTAACCAGCAAACGCCTGGATCAAATACAAACCCAGACTTTCAACTGACACTCCCTACTCAAATTGAATGGAACCCAGAGGAAGCAGATAAAGGAGCCTGCATAACAACCATTAAGAAGCACATTTTGAAAGAAAGGAGAATAGGCTCTGGGGCCAAATGGAATTTCACCAGCCTTTTTTAAACAAGATCCTGAGTACTGGTCAGATATACTGGCCCCTCTCTTCCGTAGCGTCAGACAGTCCGGGCTCCTACCAGCTTCATGGAAGGAAATACAATTTCCCCGATCTACAAGTCCGGTGATAAAACCTCCCCGAAAAATTATCGCCTGATTGCATTATTAGACATAGAGGTAAAATACTTCACCGGCACTCTACTGACAGAGCTCCAGGACTGGGCCAAAGAGAGGGAAATAATCCCCTCATATCAAACAGGGTTTTGTAAAGACACAGGAACCGCAACCAACATATTAACCATGTCACTAATCATCGATAAGGCAAAATCAACAAAACAGGGGATTCATTTTTGTTTCATCGACTTTAAGGCAGCCTTTGACAATGTTAATCGAGCAAGATTGTGGAGGAAACTGGCGCTTTGGGGAATCCCGTCAGCTCTCTTGAACCTTCTAATACATCTACACACCAACACATGGATACAGGGAAAAATAGGCAATGGAGCACACAATTCAAGGCGCATACCAACCTCCAAGGGGCTTAAACAGGGATGTGTGCTCGCACCAACACTGTTTAACCTGTACATGAGAGATATGACATCAATCTTAAGTACCTGCAATGCGCATGCCCCTCGACTCAGTGGCAAAGCCATCTCCAGTATCTCATACGCCGCCGACGTGGTCCTGGTAAGCCACACCCAAGTGGGCATGCAACGCTTACTCAACAAAATCACGAGTACGCTGTGGAAAACCACCTAGAAGTGAACCTCAACAATACAAAAACCCTGACAATTAAAAAAGGCAAACGACGGTCCCATACTTGGTACCTGGAAAAAATACCAATTGCGAACACCCCACCTACAAATATTTAGGGGTAATCATCAACGAGGGCGGTCAATTTGCCAACCAACTCGAGACAATCAGAAGGAAGGGGATGGCAATAGCAACAAGATTAAGGCAGTTAAAAACAAAACTAACAGGCCCTATCCTTTCCCCCCTCCTCCAGGTAGCACAAGCCAAAATTCTACCCACCATTGCCTACGGCAGCGAAGCACTGAGGGGCAGAGACTCAAAAATTCTGGATACCGCCAGGACCTACAGAGTCATGTTAAACATTCCAACTTACACCTCCCCATCGCAAATCTGGTTAGAGTTCGGCCTAACCAAACAAATCCTGGCAAGGCAAGGTTCTTACTAAGCGTGCTGGCATAAAATTAGGAACTCTCCCCTGAATACATTGCCAGCTGTGGCAAGAGCTCTGTAATACATCCAATTCGTCGGGCAGACAATACTTGGAGGACTCTCTCGCCACCACTGGGCTATCAGACCTATGGGAAACTCAAATCACCCACTCAGCCTTCAAGCAAATAGTAAAAAAAAGTAATAAAGGAACTCTCCCTTGTAGAAGACAAAGCTGCCTTTGCCAGTAGTAACCAGAGAAATTCAGCAGTTATAATAGGCTGAGCTAACTATAACTCACGTCCCCTCAATGCACTGCTTATGACCTCAAATATTACATCACTCATGACATGGTCAGTGACATCACTGATGACATATTAAATGACATCACTGATGACATCATCCAGTGACTGTGAGTGTCTTTAAAACATTTATGAGTTTTAAATATATATATATATATAGGGAATCATATCCTACCATTTCAAGTACTGATTCATTTATAGATACCCCTACAGTGTTACCCTAACAATGAATGAATATTTATATGTGCTTGCTTTCTGTTGAGTTGTTAAATACGAGAGTGTTCATGCTATGCATATCGTCAAATGTTTGACCTCTGGTTAGCATTCTGACGCAATCCATAGATCATTGGGCACTGGCCCTAGAGCATGCCTTCCCCCTCTGATTCCCGGTCCAGGGTTTGTTAGATTGTTATGATGGTGCCAAAGAGGCTTGGTTTTACATATATAAAAATGTGTGAAATAAAGTGTAAAATGTATCTTCTGAAAGAAATATATAAAAATATGGAAATGTATTTATTTTATTTATTTATTTAAGAAGTTTTATATAGCGCTTGCCTGACCCGAGGGTATTGGAGCGCTTTACGGCAGATATAATGCAGAGATTCACAACAAACAAAACAAAGAACATATTAACATTGCAGGACGATGTGTGGGAGCTTCGTAGTCTTGAGAACAAGGAGTCCGAGCAGTGCGAGGTGTCTGTTTCCCCGCTCCGATTGATCCTATCGATTCCCTAGGGAGTGGTCGAGGAACAGGATTTTGAGTTGGCTTTTGAATTTTACAAAAGAGGGAATAGTTCTGATGTGAGGGGGAATAGAGTTCCAGATTTTAGGCGCGCTACCGGCGAAGGATCGTGCCGCAGTTTTTTGTTTTTGAGTTTTTGGCGGGATGAGTAGGAGGGAGTTTGAGCTTCTGAGGTTCCTGACCTGACCGGCTTTTTTGAGTTTGGCCGCCAAATATTCGGGTTTGCCGGTATGTAGGGCTTTATGAGTGAGGCAGGCTGTTCTGAAGCTAATCCGCATTTCGACTGGGAGCCACTTAAGTTCTCTGAGTGCAGGAGAAATATGGTCGAATTTCTTGATTCCGTTGACCATTCTGGCTGCCGCATTCAGAGTTGTTTTGATGGGAGCCAGATGTGATTTTGCTATTCCTGAGAGGACTGCGTTCCCATAGTCCAGTCTTGACAGCACCAGTGTTTGAGTGGCCTGTTTAAGATCACTGGGCGGAATGAACGGTTTTATTTTGTTCAGTAGTTTTAGGTTAAGGAAAGCACTCTTGGCCGAATTCTTGATGTGTCTGGTCATGTTCAGTTTCGGGTCTAGCGTGATATCTAGTGATTTGACAGAGTCGGCCAGGGTGAGATTCCCGTTGAGCGCATCGATGGCCTTTAGCCATTCAGCAATTTGGGGGTTCTCCTCTTTGTTCGAGATGAGGAGTGTCTCGGTTTTGTCGGGGTTTAGTTTAAGGTGATTACATGACAGCCAGTGTTCGACATCTCTCAGTACGTCATTGAGTCTTTGAATGTCTCTGAAGGAGGTGATTTCCAAATATATCTGGGTATCGTCAGCGTAAAGATGGAAGCGGATGTTGGCAGTTCTGAGTAGTTTGGTGAAAGGCTCCATGTAGATGTTAAAGAGTTGCGGGGAGAGCACTGAGCCTTGAGGGACTCCTTTGTTGACTGGGTGGAGGTCAGACGCAAAGTTTTTTTTTTTTTTTTTTTTGAGTGCGGTTGTGTAGGAAGGAAGAAAACCATTGGAGGACCACCTCACCAAGACCGGCTCTTTCTTGGAGAGCCCTAATGAGGAGTTTGTGGTCTACCGTATCAAATGCTGCCGATAGGTCTAGGAGGATGAGGAGGCAGCATTGGTCGGAGTCTAGTGATTTGTGGATATCGTCGATGATGTTGAGGATCGCGGTTTCTGTGCTACAGCCTTTTCTGAATCCAGATTGATGGCAGTCCAGGAGGTTGATGTTGTCCAGGTGTTGGGTTAGTTGTTGGAGTACGCATCTTTCTAGGATTTTGGACAGAAGGGGAAGGTTCGATACAGGTCTAAAGTTATTCAAATCCGTTATGTCAAGGCCGGGTTTTTTCAGCAAGGGTGTGACTTGTCCCATTTTAAGGCAGTCTGGAACGACTCCATTTTTCATGGAGCTGTTTATGATCGTGCACCAAAGCGGTGCTAGGGAGCGTTTCAGCTTTTTGGTCAGTAGGGGAGGAATGGGGTCTAGGACATGAGATGAGGGTTTGGAGGTAGAGATCAGAGTGATTATCTCAGATTCCTGAATGGGGCGGAAGCTTAGCCAAGATTTGGAAGAGGGACACGGAGCGATATCATACGCCCCGGACGTGCTGCTTTTTGTGGGGTGAGTATTGATAGTGTCCAGTGAGAGTTCGATCTTAGTAATCTTGTCATTAAAGAAGTTGGCGAAGTTGTCGCAGTGTTCTTTGGACGCCTGTATTGAGGAGGTAACGGGCTTGGAGGTTTGTTGCCTGATGATGCTATAGAGCTCTTTGGGTCTGTTTTTGCGTTGTCCAGCGCAGAGCGGAAAAAGTGGATTTCTTGTTTTTGATGTGATTGTTGTACTTCCTACGAGCTGATTTAAGTTGTTCGCGGAGGGTGGAAGTAGGGTTATTCCTCCAGCTTCTTTCTTTGGCTCTTAATTTTCTCCTTTCGGAATTGATGTCAGTGTTGAACCATGACCTGGATGGAATGGCTCGGCTTTTTTTTAGCTTTAGAGGAGCTAGTTGGTCAAGCATAGCCACCAAATTTGAGTTGTAAAGCGCGGTGAGTTCGGTTGTGGAGAGGTGGTCGTTGGTGCAGGGAAGTAGCGAGCTTATCCTTTCTTCAAAGGCTGCCATGGGAATCTGGGTGAGGTTTCTGGCCCATTTGGGGGGTCTTGCATAGGTGGTTGAGAGAGAATTTGTTGGTTGATATGAAATAAGATCATGTGGTGGTCCGACCAGTCCACGGGGAGTATGTGGTCGATCGTGATTGCGTCTCGTTGAGCGATAATGGCATCCAAGGTAGCTCCTTTGTAGTGCGTTTCCTCTGTGCAGTGTTGGGCTAAATTGTTGTCACAGAGGAGATTGGATAGCGTTTGAATAAGCGGGTTGTTTGTTTCATTCCATCGCAGGTTAAGATCACCAAGAATTAGGTTGTTGGAGTCTCCGAGAGCACAGTGAGCAATCAGGTCAGATAGATGTTCCCCGAATGCAGAGGTGTTGCCTGGTGGGTGGTAGAGAAGGTGGCAGCGTAGTGATCCATTATCTTTAGTCTTTATGTTGGTGGTAAGACATTCAAAGGTGTTGTACTTGCATGAGTCTATTTCCATGATGGCGATGTTGTCCTTATGAATGATAGCTACCCCTCCCCTCATTGGTCTTTTCTGTCTTTGTTAATAATGGAAAAACCTGGGGGCACAAGCATGTCTAAGCATGGTGAGGAGAGCTCATTGAGCCAAGTCTCCGTGATGAACGCAATGTCAATGTCCTGCGAGAGGATGGCTTCTGCTAGATCGGTTGCATGCATAGCCGCCGATCTGCAGTTGATGAGCATGCAGTTGGTGGAAAGCTCTATTTTGCCGGGGTTCTTTCCCCTGGGCGCCCTAGGTAGGGTGGTGAGGAAGGGCGGTCTAGGGGGTTTCATGCAAGGATGTTCTCATCGGAGACCCGTGATCACTTGGATCTTGGATTTTGGGGAGTCAGAGTGAGGTGCGTCGTATGACGAGGCTAGATCGGCCGCTTCTTCGTCAGACATTGCGGCTTTGGTCCTAGTGTGTCTAGAAGTCGTGGTCTCGATGTCGGTATTTGTGCGTCTCTGAACCCTAGTGGCGAGGGCTGTGTTTCCTAGGGTTCTCTGTGACAGGGCCTCAGCGTCAGTTCTTGAGGGTCTCTGTAACCGTGTCACGGGGGTTGCTACGGGCTTTGTGGGGCGCTTGCGGTGGTTGGGGTTGAATGGGGAGGGCACCCTGGGAGGGGAGTGCTGGGGCCTTCGGGCCTTGTCGAGGTTGGTGAGGATTTCATTCAAGCCCCGGTATATTGTTTCTAGTTGGCTTTCTAGTGAAGCGAGACGCTGCGCCATGATGTCGTGGGCAGGGGTGAGGGTATCTTGGGGGGGGTCGCCCTGTGTAGTGTAGGTCGTGTTGTTATGTTGCCTATTACTACTTGTGTAGAACATGTTGTCTCCTTTTGGGAACCTGGGAGGGGGGTGCGTTGGGTCATGACGTGAATTCGCCCTTCTGAGGTCTGCGCTAGTACTAGTGGGATTAAAGGTCGGTGTCGGCAAAGCGGGGTCGTGATGTTGAGAAGGGTGGATCAAATGAGGAAGTTGAGTTTGACGTTCCGCTGGGAGTAGGAGAACACGTTTTGTGTAGGTGCTGGAGTGGGAGGGGACTCGGGGGAGGCGGGAGGAGGAGGCGTAGGGCGAGGTGTTGATAGTTTGTTTTTCCTGGTGAGGTCGGTTATCTATTGGTGGGAGTTGTGTCGGGAAGGGTCGAGACATGTGAAGGAGAGCGGATCGGAGTGTGGGGAAGAGGGAGTCGAAAGCCTCTAGGTTCTCGTTATTTGCCTGAATCAGGACAGTGCCGTTAGTGTAAATGGTCACAGACGTGTTCCCATCCCTTGACGAGCGATTAGGGAGCGAGGTAGTTAGTTTGCAGCTATGTGAGGTAGTTGTGGTTTTAGAGATGTAGAGTTGTGATCTGAAAGTGATGTTCCAGTCCTCTGGTCTTTCAGTGTGAAAGATTAAGTCCATCTTAATCTGTCCTTTGGAGGGGCAGTGATATGTGTCCGTAAATAGAGTTTCTTTGTGCTGTCTAATCAGTCTCTGCTTGAGATTTCTTCTCGCTTTAAGAGAGAGGTTGTGAGGGAAGCTAATAGTGAATGCGTTCGCGCTGTGAGGTTTCAGGTGGGTCGATATGGGGTGGTTGGAGTGAGTTGGCGTGTCCAGTGACATTGTGGGATTTCTAAAAAAGGGGGGACCGTGCCTTTGAAAGGGAGTCTAGGACAGTTGGTGCGTTTGGACAGAACAGCTGGGGGTGAGTTAAAAATTGTCGCCTAAAGTTGTGCCTGGGAGGATAAGGTTGCAACTGAACGGTCCCTTATTGACCTGCCAGTGAAGATCAGGGGGTATTGACTTCGGGAAGCCACCTTTTTGGGATCCATGGTCTTTTTGGGAACTGTGGTCCTTTTACTATTATCTTGAGGTGACCTGGATTTTGTCATTAAAATTCTGGTCTCCCTGGAACACTCACTATGTGGGTGTGTTTTTGCACTGAGGGATCACCTCAGCGGGGATGGGCTAGGGTGTAGCTCAATCTCTTGATAAGGGTGTGTTCAGTGTGATAACGAGGGCGGCCATCTAGGAACGGGCAAAGTGCGTTGCGCACTGGAGAATGAGAGGTTGCGTAGAGGCAAGATACTTCTATAATTATGGGTAGAAGGCCGTTGAATTCTTCTTACTTGGTGGCCTTTGCAGCGGTTGGGATGTTTTTTTTTTTTTTTAAAGATCCTGTCTTTAAATAGGCGTGGATCATCTGGAGTCAAGGATCGGCCATCTTAAGGCCAGGCAAAGCCAAATGCAGGAGAGGGGCTCCGTGTAGGATTTGCACGCTGTTTTCAGGTTCTTATTTAGTTATGGGCAGAAGGCCGTTGGGATCCACTTGCTTGAAGAACCTAGCAACTGTTGGTTGAATTTAAAGGTCCTATCTATAAATAGATGTGGAACACCGAGAGTCAAGGATCGGCCATCTTGAGGCCAGGCAGATTCGGCTGAAGAAGTGGGGCTCCGTGTGGGAATTGCACGATGTTATTCATAATATTCTTTAATTAAGGGCAGAAGGTCATTGGGTTCCTTTTACATGATGGCCCTTGCAGCGTTAGTTGGATTTCAAGATCCTATCTTTAAATAGAAGCTGATCGCCGAGAGTTGGGGATCGGCCATCTTGCGGTCAGGCATGAACAGATGAAGGAGCGGGGCTCCGTGTAGGACTTGCGCGCTATTATACCGCAGTCCCGGGTCTCCCCTGGTCCGTTAGTGGGAGTGGGAGTGGGAGACCTCGGTCGGCATCGCTGGGGGCCCCGGAGCTCGGCAAGCCCTAGCAATCAATGATGAAGGGGACCGTGGGCAGAGCAGTGGCGGCCATTTTAAGGACAGTCGTCGTACCTGGGGACGCTGTTCCATGGAGATCCGGCGCAGAATTCACTCCGGTTCTGGACTTGAGGTCTTTGCCCAGGAATAGACACTCGTCGGGTCAGGTGTTCTTGTGGGGGTCCTTGTGAGTCCGACGCGGAGCTGGTTCGGGAGCGCTTGATGGGTTCCTTTGCGCTGTAAGTCTCGTCAGGGCTGAATGCAGTCCTGAGAGTATCGGGCGAGGACGTTCTCTCCAAGCGCTACAGATATCCGCCATTTGGACTGGTCTGATCCGGTGAGTCCCGCTTCATTTCGTGGCGGGGGGGTGTTGGATGGGGGGGGTCGGGAAGGGTTTCACTAAGATAGTGACCCTGAGCCCGGGAGCCTGGTTTCAAAGCTCCTTCCCCGCGGCCATCTTCATTATAGTTTTATAATAGAAATTGTATTGAAACACTAAGTGTGCAAGGTGAACAGATTACATTAGATTACATTTGTGGGAAAGCATAATGAGAATGGTTATGCTGTCTTTTATGTCTATTGTACTGTGCCTTTAAATAGAAAAAAATCTAACGAAAAAATCACTTTGACAAAGGCTGTCTACAGCCGAAACGCGTCAGGACGGACATCGTGCCATGACTAATAAATAAAGAATATGCTGCTTATTGGGAGTGCCTGCATTTGCTTTTCTTTGTGGGGGCTGTTGTAAGATATATATATATATACATATATATATAGATATATATACATATTACCTACTGGCGGTCGCCAGTAGGTATTTATAGTTAGGACCTAGTTTCCATAGGAAAAGCGTTTTTTGTTTTCCCAATAACTTTGGCGCCGGTTGACGAATCTTCGCGAATTTTTCAAAACTAGTGGCCCGCTCCGGTCAACTCCTGTCTTGAAAGTTTCGGGGTGATTCGTCAAGCGGGGGCCGAGAAAAAAGGGGGGTCCCAAAACGCGTTTTCCCCATGTTATTTTCCATAGGAAACTTTAGACAAAGCTACAGGCCGAACTGCTGAACGGAATTACACCAAATTTGGCAAAAAGGTAGGTCTTGGTTCAGAAAGAGCCCTTTTTGTTAAATGGTGTAAATCCGTTCAGTAGTTCCTGAGAAATTAGGAAAAGAAAAAGTTTCGATATCTGGGGCAGCAGTGGGTTCGCGAACCCTCCCGAGCACGAGCTTCACTGTGATTGGCTGCCAACACTCCAAACCAGGAAGTGTTGGCAGCCATCTTGTGACTCGGTAGAACCGAGTCACAAGAAAACAGTGAAACAGAGATGAAAAACAAGAAAAGGGGGCAGGGTAGAAACACCCTGACCCCCTAGGTCTGCTCAGGGGGTCCCACAAGGACCCCCAGGGCCAAAAAAAACATTTTTTATTATAATTTCGGTGGAATTTGCACTGGGGTCGCAAATCCCACCGAAATTATTTAAAAGAATGAAGCGCGGGCTGCCGCGCTTCATTTTAATGAGGCCCCCGGGTGGGCCAGGTCCTGGGGGCTTGCCCAAAAAATAATAGCGGGGGCCACCTCCCCAGGGCTTATTTAGTAAACAATGCGTGGGGGGTCCCATCCCCCCATGCTGCCCCGGGGACGCCACCTCCCCGGGGCATTGTTAATTGGATGCGGTGGGCTCACTGCCCCCCCCGCAACCCCGGGGACCACCACCTCCCCGGGGCTTCTTATAAATAATGAGGGGGGGCCTCGCGGGCCCCCCCAAGCCCCGGGGATCACCACTTCCCCGGGGCTTCTTTAAATAACGAGGGGGGCCTCATGGGCCCCCCAAGCCCCGGGGACCACCACCTCCCCGGGGCTTGGAAACTGAAGGGAGGGCGGCTGCGCGGCCCCCCTCCAGGAGCCATTGATGGCCCTGGGGACCGCCACCCCACAGGGCCGGCTCCTGCAGTGTCCTGGGGTGCCCACCCCGGGACACTGCTGTTTGCTATGGCAGGGCGGGAGCCGTGCGGCTCCCGCCCTCCCATAGCAAACTTCTGGTTTGGATTTGGAAGCGAGAGCAGGCTTCCTGCTCTCGCTCCAAAATCCAAACCAGATTGCTTTCCACAAGGGAGCTGCATGTCAGCAGCTCCCCATGTGGAAAAGCAATGCTGGCTCCCGCAGGAGGCGGGGAGCCGGCGGGACCGTGGGGGCATTGGGGCTTCCCCCACGGTCCCCAACAGAAAGGGCCGGCCCTGGGGGATGGGGTCCCCGGGGCCAGAAGTGGCCCAGGAGGGGGGCCATGCTGCCCCCCTCCAATATTAATTTAAAAAAATAAAATAAAGAGGCACAGCCCCGAGGGATGGGGTCCCCGGGGCCAATAGAGGCCTAAGGAGGGGAGCCACGCAGCCCCCCTCCTTTAAAAATAAAAATAAAAATGTGGCCATGCCCCGGGGATGGAGTCCCCGGGGCCGAAATTGGCCTCAGGAAGAGGGCCGCGGCCCTCTTCCCGTTTTTTTTTCAATGTAAAAACAAAGAGCAGGCCCTGGGGGATGGGGTCCCCAGGGCCCCAATTAATGTAAAAGAAAAGGGGCCACACAGCCCCCCTTGTAAAATAAAAATAAATTAAAAAAAGCCGGCATCACAGCGGAGGCCCCGCCCCCTCCCTGTAGCACTCAGCAAACACGCCCCCTGGCGCGTTGTAAGTTGGGGAATTAATTCCCCTTGAATACTGAGGGTCCCTGGGGGCCAACTAGCCTACCAGGTACCTCCAGTATGCGCCACAGAGCTGCGTTGCATAGAGGTGTTCAGAGGCCACGCCCCTTTTTACACCTCTCTGCAACGCAGCTCTGTGGCGCTTATTGGAGGTACCTGGTGGGCTAGTTGGCCCCCAGAGACCCTCAGGACTCAAGGGAATTAATCCTCCAATTTATAACACGCCAGGGGGCGCATTTGCACAGTGGTGCAGTGAGGGGGCGGGGCCTGACATAGCAAGTGTGCAAACGCACCCCTGGCACATTGTAAATTGGGGATTAAGTCCCTTCAATCCTGAGGGTCCCTGGGGCCAACTAGCCCACCAGGTACCTCCAGTAAGCGCTACAGAGCTGCATTGCAGAGAGGTGGTCTGAGGCCACGCCCCTTTTTACACCTCTCTGC
This sequence comes from Calotriton arnoldi, assembly GCA_963921515.1. NCBI lineage: Eukaryota > Metazoa > Chordata > Amphibia > Caudata > Salamandridae > Calotriton > Calotriton arnoldi. The sequence goes on along the minus strand of CAWUFW010004398.1, from coordinate 563,589 downwards.
AATGCAGCTCTGTGGCGCTTACTGGAGATCCTGGTGGGCTAGTTGGACCCCAGGGACCCTCAGGATTCAAGGGGACTTATTCCCCCAACTTAAAACGCGCCATGGGGCACGTTTGCACACTTGTCACATCAGGCCCCACCCCCTCCCTGCACCACTGTGCAAACGCGCCCCATGGCACGTTTTAAGTTGGGGGATTAATTTCCCTTCAATCCTGAGGGTCCCTGGGGGCCAACTTGCCCACCAGGCACCCCCAGTAAGCGCCACAGGGCTGCGTTGCAGAGAGGTGGTCTGAGGCCACGCCCCTTTTTACACCTCTCTGCAACGCAGCTCTGTGGCGCTTACTGGATATACCTGGTGGGCTAGTTGGACCCCAGGGACCGTCAGGATTCAAGGGGACTTAATCCCCAAACTTAAAGCACGCCACGGGGCTCGTTTGCACAATGGTGAAGGCAGGGGGCGGGGCCTGATGTGACAAGTGTGCAAACGTGCCCCGTGGCGCGTTTTAAGTTGGGGGATTAAGTCCCCTTGAATCCTGAGGGTCCCTCTGGGCCAACTAGCCCACCAGGTACATCCAGTAAGCGCCACAGAGCTGCGTTGCAGAGAGGTGGTCTGAGGCCACGCCCCTTTTTACACCTCTCTGCAACGCAGCTCTGTGGCGCTTACTGGAGATACCTGGTGGGCTAGTTGGACCCCAGGGACCATCAGGATTCAAGGGGACTTAATCCCCAAACTTAAAGCGCGCCACGGTGCGCGTTTGCACAGTGGTGAAGGCAGGGGGCGGGGCCTGATGTGACAAGTGTGCAAATGGGCCCTCTGGTGCGTTTGTAAATTGGGGGATGAACTCCCCTTGAATCGTGAGGGTCCCTGGGGTTCAACTAGCCCACCAGGTACCTCCAGTAAGCGCCACAGAGATGCGTTGCAGAGAGGTGTAAAAAGGGGCGTGGCCTTGGACCACCTCTCTGCAAAGCAGCTCTGTGGCGCTTACTGGAGGTACCTGGTGGGCTAGTTGGCCCACAGGGACCCTCAGGATTCAAGGGGACTTAATCCCCTAACTTACAACGTGCTAGGGGGCGCGTTTGCGCAGTGGTGCAGGGAGGGGGCGGGGTCTGATATAAGAAGTTAGAAATCCTGCTGTGTGGGACTTACTGGTGGTAATAAAAGGGGTAGTTGGCCCCCAAGGTTGACGTTGGGGCATAACTACTCCTCCTGTTACCTCCAGTAAATCACACACAGTGGGATTGCTAAGAAGTGTTTGAAGGCCACGCTCACCTTTCTCCACCACTCTGCAAACGCGACTGCTATGTTATAGTTAGATATTAGCATTTCAAAACCTTTGAAATTCACTGAAAAAAACCATAGGTTTAAGGGACGTTATAGTTAGAAATTAGCATTTAAAAAACCATTGAAATTCACTGAAAAAACCATAGGTTTCAGGCACGTTATAGTTAGAAATTAGCATTTAAAAAACCTTAGAAATTCACTGAAAAAACAATAGGTTTTAGGGACATTATAGTTAGTTGGACATTTCACTCATACCAAACCAGAGAAATTCCGATGTTATAGTAAGTTCAGCTAACTATAACTCGCGCCCCCGCAATTCACTGCTGATGACGTCACATATTACATCATTCATGACATGGTCAGTGACATCACTGATGACATCACTGATGACATCTCAAATGACATCTACATTGTAGGCCCGGGGAGGTGGTGGTCTCCAGGGCCGGGGGTCCACAACGGACCACCACCTTTACTTGATTTGTGCCCCAGGAAAGTGGTGGTCCCTGGGCTGAGGAAGGCCATGTGGCCCCCGCATTACTTTAAATTAGCCCCACTGAGGTGGCAGTCCCTGGGACTCTATGGGGGGACTGGAGCCCCCCACATATCTTTACAATTTGTGGCCTGGGGAGGTTGCTGTCCCCGGGGCTTCATGGGGGGGCAGGGGCCCCCTCACACATTTATTTAGTAAACTAAGCCTCGGAGAGGTGGCGGTCCCCGGGGCTCCGTGGGGGGCTGGAGCCCCCCGCACATCTTTAGTATTTGTGCCCCAGGGAGGTTACGGTCCCCGGGGATGCAGAGGCCCATGCAGGCCCCCGCAAATATTTAATAATTGCCCCTGGGACCTGGTAGTTTAATGAAAACAAAGTGCAGGAGCCCGCGCTTAATTTTTTAAACTTTTCGGCCGGATTTGCGCATCCAATGCGAACCCTGCCAAAATTGTTTAGAAAATGCTTTTTTTGGCCTTGGGGGTCCCTGTGGAACCCTCTGAGCAGGCCTAGGGGGTCAGGGTGTTTCTACTCTGACCCCTTTTCTTAATTTTTAACATTTTTTGACCTTTTTTCTTGTGACTCGGTTCAACCGAGTCAAAAGAGGTGTGCCAACACTTCCTGGTTTGAAGTGTTGGCAGCCAATCAGATCGCAGGCATGAGATCAGGAGGGTTTGCGGATCCTCCATGGCCATATTTGTATATCTGAGAAATGTTTACATTTATCAGGAACTACTGAACAGATTTACACCATTTAACAACAAGCATTGGCATAGCCAATAGGTCTCGCCTTTGGGACCTTATAAGTGTTTAGCCATGCAACAGTTGATGTTGTTGCACCAAGGATATTGTGCTGGATAACTAAACATTTATAAGGTCCCAAAGGCGAGACCTATTGGCTATGCCAATGCTTGTTCAGTGTTGGCAAGTTGAAGGTGTGTGGTAGTGTGTGAACGTTTAAGAGTGTGTGTATTTGTGTGAGGCACATATGCCTGTGCAAAGCTGTATGTTTCTATGTAGCAGTGTGTAAGTGTCAGTGTAAAGAGGTAGTGTAACAGTGTAAGTTTTTGCAGGTGCAAGTGTTTAATTGTACAAAGATAACGTGAGTGTGCACATGTTAAAGTGTCTGTGTGATGCATGGTTGTGCAAAAACCTACTTGTGCATGTCTTCCAATGTATGTGTTTTTGCAAATTTGCAGAGTTCTATGTAGTGTGTATACTTTAAGCCTGTGTCTGTGATGCAGCGAGAGAGTCTGTGTGTTTCTGTATCGTACAAGTGTGTAGGAGTGACCGCTTGCTGGTGTAACCGTGTGTGCGGTCCCAGTGTGTTGGAGTGGGCGTGTTAGGGCACCTGGGGATATGGTGTGTGGAAAGGTACTGCTGTGGTATGGGTGCCTGCGTGCCCGCGGGTTTGTAGTGAATGGCAAGGGAAGAACCGGCCTGAAATGAAAGAGAGACGTTTATTTCATGTTCTGTAACCACTCCAATAAAATGGATGTACAGGTGAAACCCTCATGGTGCATCAGTGTCACGGAGGCACTACCGTATTTCATAGTATAGAGGGGAGCCACCTTGTTGCATATACTTTCTACTTTATAGGGCCCAGGCAAACACTACGAAGAGTACAAGAGTCCAAAAATTTAAAAACTGTACACTCAAGGAGGCCTTAAAAGCTTTAACACAAACTGCCTGTAGATGCTTTAAGATGCAGGTATAAGGACTCACTGAATGTTATTGTATAGCTTTCTTGGGGACCAATATGCAAATTTGAGTTAGAATGTATAGGAAATCACTTTAACATTCATATTCCCAAACAGGGCTGTGAAATTGTATAAAAGGGGCTTTACAGTGGTGGCCACGGTGAACATGTTTACTTTGGGCTAAATGTCTGCACAATTGGATTGACTGTTTCTCATTATGCAGACATAAACAAAAGAAGAATCTTTGAATGTCTTCCTGGAGTAGGGGGCACTGCTCGAACCTGCACTACTGTGCCAACCACAGACTGAACTTACAGCATGCTAGCAGCATGCCACCGTGCCTGGAGTGTGAACTGAGCATGACACTTCACGCAGGAGGGCAGTGGAAGGGAGATGGGCAGTGGTCTTACCTCTTATGCTGCGGGTGAGTCTCAAGGGGCTGGGCTCCGCGCTCAAGGGGGAGTTCAAGATATCTCTGCCCAGGGCAGGCTCACAGGAGGAGGTATCCGATTCAGCCCCATCTCGGTCGGGTCTGCAGTGGTCTTCATACATCCGCAGGGTGGGTAGAGTCAACTGCTTCCTGAGGGGGGGCAATGACTGCCAGGTAAGGCATGAATACTACCAACAGACTCAAGCAATCATATACCAGGTGACCGCACACAGTCCCCACCCATCAGCCCCTCACACAGACCTTTCCGCCACACTAGCACATCAACTTCACCACAGCAACTACCCACACATCCCTTACACTCCTGGTACCACATGCAACCACCTTCCACACATAAGTACCCACAAACAGCCCTCACTCCCACACAACTACTTCACCCACACTAAGCCACAAACATGCACAAAGCCACCACATACACAAATGCCTCAAACCCACATATTCAACCCTCACTCTGCAGCTCCCACCACAAAACCCATCTTTATATGCAACCATCTTCCACATTGTGCTAGCCACAAACAGGCCTCACCCCACACACAATGCTTAAACGGCACGCAACTACCCACTTTGTACCTGTGCTTAGTAATATCCCACCACACACAACCACTTCTACCAGACCCATTAACTGCAAACGCCTTCCTTTAATAACTTAAAAACGATCTACCGCAATCAGCACATCAGCCTCTATTACCCAAATGCGCATGTCCACCACAAACAAAACATTCTTTCCCGCAAGCACATCATTAAACACACAAATATGTACAAAAAACGCAATTTTTAAAGGTTTAAACCACAGGGAGAACCGCACATCAATACAATTGCAAAACCGCCTACGCTAAATATTAAATGAAACATAAAGGGACAAAGTGCTCACTGTGGCCAAAATTGGGTTTTCCCTCTGTAAACCTATGTGTGTTTATTTCTACCATAAAAGCATCAACTTTATGGAAGGGGAGTTAAAGAAAATTGAGGTTTGGAACACGTGGCCTTTTCTGAAACAAAATAGTCCAAGACTAGTAAAAACCACAAACCTACCTCTTCTCTCTTCTGCCATTGCCCATGTCCCTGAACCCCTTTGCGAACGGGTTATTATCGATTTTCAGCTGCTGATCTGGAAAGAACAAAGCGATTAGGGTTATTGGTGGTTGATTAAAATGTGTAGAACAATAGGGGAGTGGATAAAGAAATGAAAATTGTACAACTTTCATAACTGAAACATTTGAAATTTGTTTGGCCCTATTTCCCAAAAATATTTATTTGACAGAGAACCTCCGCATACCCTCCTAGACGGGTGTAGCTACTACTGGTGCAGCAGGTGCAGTGGCACCGAGACCCATTGCACCCCAAATAAGACGGCATTTAGTACCTGCTCTGGGGCAGGCAGGGCCAGTTTCCTTTGTGCATTAGGACGCAAGGCACCCTTGCTGTGCCACTAGTCCTGAGGGGGCACCCTTGCTGATGTCAATATGGGGCTGGCATTTAAAATAATCATGGTGGGGGGCATATAAAGTCAGTTTAAAGTGTGTGGGTCCCGCCAAGGCCTCTGTTGTCTCAAACCCTTTAACGCACAGAGGATCTCCGGTTTAACCGCATGCTTTATTAAAAACGATGCTGCGGTTTTCAGTGAATTATTTATTCGCCCCTAATGAGAGGAAGTTATTTTTCAGGGCCCCCTGAGGAGAAGATGGCGGCCGAGCAGCGTCGCGCTGGTTAGAAACTATTCTTATCTGCACAGAAGAATGACATGGCCTGGCGACACTGGGCCGATTAATAATTCAGACTTTTGAAATATGTCCCCTGATCGGGTCGGCATTTGCAAATGCATGCAGCATCGCAGCGCTATATGGAATCCGCGAAAATTACCGCTCAGCTCCTAGTGCTGTCTGGGGCTGAATGTTTGGGTGAATGTGGGGTGTGCAAAGGGTTAATGGTGTGAGCGGTCCTCAGGCGGGTGGTCCCCCTCATCTCAGGCCTCGGGTGGCAGCAGATGCAGTGACCTAAGAAGGTCGGTCCATACGGTAACTTCCGGAAAATGCGGAAGCAGTCATATTTATAGAAGTAGACATGATTGGGTCAGTTACAATAATCCTATAACCAATTTGTAGGGTAACGCCGGTGATTTAGTCCACCGTACTAATATACTTAAAGTGCAAAGGTCAGATTTCAGTTTATTACCACAGTAGCCAGAAACTTTTTACTGCCTCGGGGCTCAACTTTACATAGGGAGACAACTCTCCCGAAAGCCAGGGGTTAGGTATCTGCAATCTCACGTGCATCTCACTGCAGAAGTGTAACCCCTGCATCCTGATTTTTTTAAAGCATCTTAATAAAAGAAATGTACATGAAAATATGTCATGGCTTAAACCAGATAATATGCGGGGTATGTTCCTGTGAGTCATGCCCACCACTCCATTCAACAGAAGTAATATCTGGTACAGTCTCATCCCTGGGGTGTACAGAGGCCAACGTCCATCCGCGGTGTGAACGCGGGTCTTGTTCCTGGACCAGAAACACAGAAATATATCTGACGCCCCCTTCTAACATGGGACCTTCTTCACAAATGGGGTTTCAGCTGATAGCGTCTCGATGCCATGAACTTCGTGCTACCAAGAAACCCAAAATAACGTCAGGCGATTGCAGCCGTTAACAGGGGCACGAAAGAGAACAAGGGAAAGAGAGCATGGCAGAGAGGGGAGCAGGGGGGAGACGGGAAGAGAGCGAGCCTGGAAGGGGGCATGAGAGTGTGAGGGTCGATACCCTGGATTGGCGGCTCGATGCCCGGTGGAGAGAGGGACCCTCACTCTGGCCGGTAGGGGGAGACCAGGCCCTTTGTGGATGCTAATTCCCCGGGTAACACGAAGGAAGACACTCGCAAGTGGCAGGTCTCTGCGAGGACTGACGTGTGCACACAGGGACACAAGGCCAGGGCAGGAGGGGTCTCGGGACAACAGTGACACACATGCCATGGATGGGGGCCCCTCCACACCGAGGGCAGCAGTGACACACGCCAGGGATGGTGGTTTACAGACGGCACGCCGAGGACGGACCAGTAAGATTTAAAACGATGCTAGATAAACTTAAGAGCCCCGCCCCGCCTCCACCCGGCTCTCCTCAGGTTTCACCCTGGAGCACAACTGACTTTCAAGTACTACTACTCTCCCTTGACAGAGTTGTTTACAACCCGTGCTGGGGTGAGGAGTGGGGTGCTGTCTGGCCCTCGGATTCCTATCTGTAAGGTCCTTGCATGTCTCCCAGCTTTAGGGTCGGAGCTACAATTGGTTCTGCGGCTCCAAGGGTAGGGAGGCCCCTTCCAGACAATTAGTGATTTTTTTCACCACCAAACAGGGGTGTGTTTAGGCCAGGGGGGTAGTTGATTGCCTTGCGTTTGGCCCGTCATAGCACTCTTCCCACGGCAGTGCCCGATCTGCAATTAAAAAACAAGCGCTCGCGCTCACAAGGGTGGGGGTGTGCGGCCGAGAGCAGGGAGGCGCAGCGTTTCCCTTGCGGGAGCGAGCGCGATAATTGGTACCAGATGGCGCCACTCGCTCCCGCAAGGGAATCGCCAAACGTGCACGCGTTGCCATTGAAAGCAATGCAACGCATGCACGTTTTTAGGGCAAAAACTGAATCGATTCCAAGAGGTCTCTTTCAGCGCATGCGCGCTGCGTAGGCGAGACCTAAAAAGAGTGCACTTTGGACCAAGAGCTACCTTTCTGCCAAATTTGGTGTAATTCCGTTCAGCAGTTTGGCCTGTAGCTGCGTCAACAGTTTCCTATGGAATAAACATGGAGAAAAAGTGTTTGGGACCCACCTTTTTCTCGGCCCCCGCTTGAAGAATCACCCTGAAACTTTCAACACAAGGGCTGACGTGAGTGGGCCATTAGTTTTGAAAATTTTGCAAGATTCGTCAAAAGGCGCCAAAGATGTTGGCAAAAGACAAAACACTTCTTGAATATAAAACAAGGTCCTAACTATAACTACCCACTGGTGACCGCTGCAGTAGGTAATATATAAATATATATATATATAACTATAACTTTATATAGCTGAACTAACTATAACGGGGGAATTTCTATGGTTTTGTGCGAGTGAAATGTCCAACTAACTATAACGTCCCTGAAACTTATGGTTTTTTCAGTGAATTTCTAAGGTTTTTTAAATGCTAATTTCTAACTATAACGTGCCTGAAACCTATGGTTTTTTCAGTGAATTTCAATGGTTTTTTAAATGCTAATTTCTAACTATAACGTGCCTGAAACCTATGTTTTTTTCAGTGAATTTCAATGGTTTTTTAAATGCTAATTTCTATCTATGCCTACAAAGTTAGGACATGTGAAGAAAGAGGAAGAAAAGCACAGAAAGAAGCAAGACAAATGCAGAAAGAGGCAACAGAAGTCCAGAAAGACGAAGAAAAGTGCAGGAAGAAGCAGGAGATGTGCAGAAAGAACCAACAGAGGAGCAGAAAGTCCTCCTGTGCCCCCAACTTTTTACTGACGGGTACTGGTGGTAATTGACTCTGAATAACCAGGACCGGAGCCAGTGCTATGCTAAAAGACACTTAGAATACAGTGAAAACACCTACATACACTAGGGAACACTATGCGTTGGGGTACCCCTGTAATTAGCATGACCTCCTCTGTATTTGCCATAAGTTAGTGCCTGGGTCATTGCATGAGTATATGAGTAGTGACTGGATGATTAGAGTGCTGCAAGGACAGTGCATGGTAAATTTATAAGTGCCTGGGTTTTGACGGAATGATTGGATAAGTACATGGTGCGCGCTGGGTGATTGGAGGAGTGCATAGGTAGTGACAGGGCGATGGCTGGACTGCATGGGTACTGCTCAGGGTATTGTAGCAGTGCATGAGTTAGTGCATGGGTCATTGCATGATTGCATGGGTAGTGACTGGATGATTAGAGTGCTGCAAGGAGAGTGCATGGTGAATTTATAAGTGCTTGGGTTTTGGCAAAGTGATTGCATAAGTACACACATGTCACATCAGGCCCCGCCCCCTCCCTTCACCACTGTGCAAATGCGCCCCTGGCGGGTTTTAAGTTGGGGGATTAATTCCCCTTGAATCCTGAGGGTCCCTGGGGGCCAACTAGCCCACCAGGTACCTCCAGTAAGCGCCACAGAGCTGCGTTGCAGAGAGGTAGTCAGAGGCCACGCCCCTTTTTACACCTCTTTGCAACGCAAATCTGTGGCGCTTACTGGACGTACCTGGTGGGCTAGTTGGCCCCCAGGGACCCTCAGGATTCATGGGGACCTAATTCCCCAACTTAAAACGTGTCACAGGGCGCGTTTGCACACTTGTCACATCAGGCCACGCCCCCTCCCTGCACCACTGTGCAAACGCACCCCCTTGTGCATTGTAAATTGGGGGATTAAGTCCCCTTGAGTCCTGAGGGTCCCTGGTGGCCAACTAGCCCACCAGCTACCTCCAGTAAGCGCCTTAGAGGTGCGTTGCAGAGTGGTGTAAAAAGGGGGCGTGGCCGTGGACCACCTCTCTGCAACGCAGCTCCCTGGTGCTTACTGGAGGCACCTGGTGGGCTACTTGGCCCCCAGGGACCCTCAGGATTCAAGGGGACTTAATCCCCCAACTTAAAACGCACCACAGGGCGCGTTTGCACACTTGTCACATCAGGTCACGCCCCCTCCCTGCACCACGGTGCAAACGCGCCCACTGGAGCATTGTAAATTGGGGGATTAAATCCCCTTGAGTCCTGAGGGCCAACTAGCCCACCAGGTACCTCCAGTAAGCGCCACAGAGCTGCATTGCAGAGAGGTGTAAAAAGGGGCATGGCCTCTGAACACCTCTCTGCAACGCAGCTCCCTGGCGCGTACTGGAGGTACCTGGTGGGCTAGTTTGCCCCCAGGGACCCTCAGGATTGAAGGGGACTTAATCCCCCAATTTACAATCTGCCAGGGGGTGCATTTGCACACTTGCTATGTCAGGACCCGCCCCCTCCCTGCACCACTGTGCAAACGGGCCCCCTGGCGCGTTGTAAATTGGGGGATTAATTCCCCTTGAGTCCTGAGGGTCCCTGAGGGCCAACTAGCCCACCAGGTACCTCCAGTAAGCGCCACAGAGCTGTGTTGCGGAGAGGTGTAAAAAGGGGCATGGCCTCTGAACACCTCTCTGCAACACAGCTTCCTGGCACATACTGGAGGTCCCTGGTGGGCTAGTTGGCCCCCAGGGACCCTCAGTATTCAAGGGGAATTAATTCCCCAACTTAGAACGCGCCAGGGGGCGCGTTTGCAGAGTGTTGCTGGGAGGGGGCGGGGCCTCCGGCCGATGCCGGTTTTTAAATTTCTTTTTATTATTTACTTATTTAGAAGGGGGGCTGTGTGGCCCCCCTTCTTTTTCTTTTTTTGGGGCCCTGGAAACCCCATCCCCCAGGGCCTGACACCTTTTTTTTTTTTTAAACGGGAGGGGGGCCACATGGCCCCCCTCCAGAGGCCACTTATGGTCCCGGGGACCCCATCCCCCGGGGCCGGCCTGCCGTTTTTTGTTTTTTTCATTTAGGGGAGGGGGGGCCATGTGGCCCCCCTCCCAGGTCACTCCTGGCCCCGGGGACCCCATCCCCCGGGGCCTGGCCTCTTCATTGGGGACTATGGGGGAGCCCCAATGCCCCCACGGTCCCGCCAGCTCCCCGCCTCCTGCGGGAGCCGGCATTGCTTTTTCACACGGGGAGCTGCTGACATGCAGCTCCCCGTGTGGAAAAGCAATCTGGTTTGGATTTTGGAAGCGAGAGCAGGTTTCCTGCTCTCTCTTCCAAAATCCAAACCAGTGTTTGCTATGACAGGGCGGGAGCCGCACGGCTCCCGCCCTGTCATAGCAAACAGCAGTGTCCCGGGGTGGTCACCCCGGGACACTGCAGGAGCCGGCCCTGGGGGTGGCGGTCCCCAGGGCCATCACGGACTCCTGGAGGGGGGCCACGCAGCCCCCCTCCCTTCATTTTCAAAGCCCCGGGGAGGTGGTGGTCTCCGGGGCTTGGGGGGCTCACGTGAGAGTCAGTGATTGTGAGAGTGGCTGTATGGATGAGTGTGTACTTGTATCAGTGATTGTATAAGAGAGTAAGTATGTGTTAGTATATGTTTGAATAAGTGAGGTGGTGTGTGTATAACTGTATAGGTGAGGAAATGGGAGTGTGATTGATTCTTTGCATGACTGACTAGGTGTGTGAGTAACTCCATGGATGAGTGGCGGTGTGTGAGTGTCTGTATAGGTGTATGAGTGCATATGATAGTGTTGTATTGATGAGTGACTGTATGTATGAGTGATTGTATGGGTGAATGAGTGGATGTGTGTGTAGACCTAGGAACCAGTGAGTGCGTATGTAGTAACTGGTATTGGTGTGTTGATGGTTTCGAGAATGGTAGTCTGTATTTTACAGTGGGTGTATCAAAGGTTATATTAGAGTGTGAGGAGGTGCATCAGATTTTGACGTGGATGATGTCATCAGTGATGTCATCAGTGATGTCATTTGAGATGTCATCAGTGATGTCATCAGTGATGTCACTGACCATGTCATGAATGATGTAATATGTGACGTCATCAGCAGTACATTGCGGGGGCGCGAGTTATAGTTAGCTGAACTAACTATAACGGGGGAATTTCTATGGTTTTGTGCGAGTGAAATGTCCCTCCCAGGCCACTCCTGGCCCCGGGGACCCCATCCCCCGAGGCCTGGCCTCTTCGTTGGGGACCATGGGGGGAGCCCCAATGCCCCCACGGTCCCGCCGGCTCCCCGCCTCCTGCGGGAGCCGGCATTGCTTTTCCACACGGGGAGCTGCTGACATGCAGCTCCCCGTGTGGAAAAGCAATCTGGTTTGGATTTTGGAAGCGAGAGCAGGTTTCCTGCTCTCTCTTCCAAAATCCAAACCAGTGTTTGCTATGACAGGGCGGGAGCCGCACGGCTCCCACCCTGTCATAGCAAACAGCAGTGTCCCGGGGTTGGGCACCCCGGGACACTGCAGGAGCCGGCCCTGGGGGGTGGCGGTCCCCAGGGCGATCATGGATTCCAGGAGGGGGGCCGCGCGGCCCCCCTCCCATCACATGCACAGCCCCGGGGAGGTGGTGGTCCCCGGGACTCGGAGGTCCATAACGGACCCCCAAATTTCAATATTAAGTGCCCCGGGGAGGTGGTGGTCCCCGGGGCAGTGTGGGGTGGGGGCTTGAGCCCCCCCACACTAATATTTTTTTAGCCCCGGGGAGGTGGCAGTCCCCGGGGCTCGGGGGGGCCGCGGGGCCCCTGCCAATTATCATAAATGCTCCGGGGAGGTGGTGGTCCCCGGAGCAGCGTGGGGGTTGGGACCCCCCACGCATCTCTTTAGGTAGCCCAGGGGAGGTGGCGGTCCCCGGGGCTAAGGGGGGGCTGCGTGCCCCCCGCATTTATTTTAATAAGCCCCGGGGAGGTGGTGGTCCCCGTGGCTGCGGGGGCCCCCGCAACATTATTTATAAGTACCCCGGGACCAGGCCCACCCAGGGGCTTTTTGAATACGAAGCGCGGGAGTCCGTGCTTCATTTTAGTTTTTTTATTTTACGTCCGGATTCGCGCACCCAGCGGATTCTTTCTCACCTTTGTTTCCCTGTTTTCTTGTGACTCGGTTCTACCGAGTCACAAGATGGCTGCCAACACTTCCTGGTTTGGAGTGTTGACAGCCAATTAGAATAAAGCTTGTGGTCGGGAGGGTCCGCGGATCCACCGCGCCTCTAGATATCAAAACTTTTATTTTTTGATTTTCTCAGCAACTACTGAACGAATTTACACCATTTTAAAAAAAGGGCTCTTTCTGAACCAAGGGCTACCTTTTTGCCAAATTTGGTGTAATTCCGTTCAGCAGTTCGAGCTGTAGCCGTGTCTAAAGTTTCCTATGGGAAATTGATTTTCTGACCTCTTTTCTTGCACCCGCCCTGTCATAGCAAACACTGGTTTGGATTTTGGAAGCGAGAGCAGGTATCCTGCTCTCGCTTCCAAAATCCAAAGCAGATTGCTTTTCCACAAGGGGAGCTGCATGTCAGCAGCTCCCCATGTGGAAAAGCAATGCCAGCTCCCGCAGGAGGCGGGGAGCCGGCGGGACCGTGGGGGCATTGGGGCTCCCCCCACGGTCCCCAACGGAGTGGCCAGGCCCCGGGAGATGGGGTCCCTGGGGCTAGAAGTGGCCTGGGAGGGGGGCCACGTGGCCTCCCTCCCCTAAAAAAAAGGAAAGGCTGGCCCCGGGGGATGGGGTCCCCGGGGCCATAAATGGCCTGAGGTGGGAGGCCATGCAGCCCCCATCCAAATATATATATTTTTTAATTAAATACTGGCCATGCCCCAGGGGATGGGGTCCCCGGGGCCGAAAATGGCCTCGGGAGGGGGGCCACGCGGCCCCCTTCTGGTATTTTTTTTTAACATTTAACACAATAGGGGTCAGGCCCTGGGGAATGGGGTCCCCAGGGCCCAAAAAATAGGAAAAGAAGGGAGGCCACAGAGCCCCCTTCTAAAAAAATTATTATTTTTTTAAACTGCATCGTGCTGGAGGCCCCGCCCCCTCAGTGCATCACTCTGCAAATGCACCCGTGGCGCGTTCTAAGTTGGGGAATTAATTCCCCTTGAATACTGGGGATCCCTGGGGGCCAACTAGCCCACCAGGTTCCTCCAGTGAGCGCCCATGAGCTGTGTTGCAGAGAGGTGTAAAAAGGGGCGTGGCCTTGGACCACCTCTCTGCAAAGCAGCTCTGTGCCACTTCCTGGAGGTACCTGGTGGGCTAGTTGGCCCCCGGGGACCCTCAGGATTCAAGGGGACTTAATCCCCCAACTTACAACGTGCTAGGGGCACGTTTGCACAGTGGTGCAGGGAGGGGGCGGGGCCTGATATAAGAAGTTAGCAATCCTGCTGTGTGGGAATTACTGGTGGTAATAAAAGGGATAGTTGGCCCCCAAGGTTGATGTTGGGGGCTAACTACTCCTCCTGTTACCTCCAGTAAATCCCACACTGTGGGATTTCTAAGAGGTGTTTCGGAGGCCACGCCACCTTTCCCCAGCACTCTGCAAATGCACCTCCTGGCACACTATGGGTTGGGGTATGAAGTCCTCTTTACTCCTAAGGGACTTTTGGGGCCAAGAAGCCCTCCTGGGACCTCCTGTAAGTCCTTCGCAGCAGTATTCCTGAGCGCTGGTCGGAGGCCCAGCCCCCTTTTTCCACCACTCTGCAAACGCGACTAGTAGTTAAAGAAGCATTTGCAATGTAATAGGTTTCGCATTTGCGAGAGTTAGAGCTATTGGCATTGTAAATGTAAAAGATTTTTACTAACCTTTTTTGTTGTTGAGTGAATGTACGTTGTGTGTAGTGGAATTATGTGGTATGTTGTGCAGTGAAATTATGTGGATAGAAAGTATGTGGTATTTAGTATATAAGAATTATGTAGAGTGGGTTTATGTGTTAAAGTGAGTAATTATGTGGTATGGTAGTTGTGTTGTGGAGTGGTAACCTCAGGTTTAGTCTTCCTCGTCTCTATAGAAGTTAAACTATAAACTCAATGAGACAAAAAAAAGGAGCCAATGAGGAGCACTTCCGGACCTAGTCAGAGGTATGAGCAAGGACACTGGAATTATGCGACTGTTTGGCTGCACTGATTTTCGCATAATTATTCATTTTCCACATATGCCGCATAATCCATTATCTGCTGTATAATCTGCAGACTTGAACAAAAAAATCTTGTTTCTAGCTCAAAGAGCTCAAACGTTACCAAAAATGGAGCAACAAGTGTTACAGCGTGGTGGAAGGAAGGTCCTTTGCAAAGCTGGAATGGTCAACTGTTACTTATTGCAAAATGTGGGTGTTAAATTGGTACTAATGGTGTGCAAATCACTCTTGCTTCTTTCTGCACTTCTCTTGCCTCCTTCTGTGCTTCTCTTGCCTCTGTCTGCACCTCACTTCCCTCTGTCTGTACCTCTCATGCCTCTTTCTGCACCTCACGTGCCTCTTTCTGCACTTCTCTTGCCTCTGTGTGCACCTCTCTTGCCTCTTTCTACTTCTCACTTGCCTCTTTTGTAACTCTCTTGCCTCTTTCTGCACATCGCTTACCTCTTTCTGTACCTCTCCTACCTCTTTCCGCACCTCACTTGTCGCTTTCTGCACTTCTCTTGCCTCTTTCTGCACTTCTCTTGCCTCTTTCTGCACTTCTCTTCCCTCTTTCTGCACTTCACTTGCTTCTTTCTGCACTTCCCTTGCTTCTTCCTGCGCTTCTCTTGCCTCTTTCTGCACTTCTCTTGCGACTTTCTGCACTTCTCTTTCTTCTTTCTGCACTTCTCTTGGCTCTTTCTGCACTTCTATTTCCTCTTTCTGCACTTCTGTTCCTTCTTTTGGTGCTTCCCTTGCCTTTTTGTGCGCATCTCTTGCCTGTTTCTGCACTTCTTTTGCCTCTTTCTCCACTTCTCTTGCCTCTTTCTGCGCTTCTCTTGCCTCTTTCTGCACATTTCTTACTCTCTCTGCGCTTCTCTTGTTTTTTTCTGCACTTCTCTTGCCTCTTTCTGTATTTTCTTGCCTCTTTCTGCACCTCACTTGCCTCTTTCTGCAGTTCTCTTGCCTCTATCTGCACCTCACTCTCTTCTTTCTGCACCTCTCTTGCCTCTTTCTGCATTTCTCTTTCTCTTTTCTGCACTTTACATGCTTCTTTCTGCACCTCTCTTGCCTCTTTCTGCACTTCTCTTGCCTCTTTCTGCACTTCTCTTCCTTCTTTCTGTGCTTCTTTTGCCTCTTTTTGCACTTCTCTTGCTTCTGTCTGCACCTCTCTTGCCTCTTTCTGCACCTTGCTTGCCTCTTTCTCTACCTTTCTTGCCTCTTTCTGCATCTCACTTGCCTCTCTCTGCACTTCGTTTGCCTCTTTCCTCTTTCTGCACTTCTCTTGCCTCTTCCTGTAACTCTTTTGCCTCTTTCTGCACCTCACTTGCCTCTTTTTGCAGTTCTCTTGCCTCTATCTACACCTCACTCTCTTCTTTCTGCACCTCTCTTGCCTCTTTCTGTACTTCTCTTTCTATTTTCTGCACCTCACTCTCTTCTTTCTGCACCTCTCTTGCCTCTTTCTGCACTTCTCTTGCCTCTCTCTGCACTTCTCTTCCTTCTTTCTGCACATCTCTTGCCTCTTTTTGCACTTCTCTTGCTTGTTTCTGCACCTCTCTTGCCTATTTCTGCACCTTACTTGCCTCTTTCTGTACCTCTCTTTCCTCTTTCTGCACCTCACTTGCCTCTTTCTGCACTTCTTTTGCCTCTTTCTGCACTTTTCTTGTCTCTTTCTGCAATTCTCTTGCTTCTTTCTGCACTTCTCCTGGCTCTTTCTGTACTTCTATTTCCTCGTTCTGCACTTCTCTTTCTTCTTTCTGCATTTCTCTTCCCTCTTTTTGTACCTCACTTGCCTCTTTCTGCACTTCTCTTGTCTCTTTCTGCACTTCTCTTGCTTCTTTCTGCACTTCTCTTGACTCTGTCTGTACTTCTATTTCCTCTTTCTGCACTTCTCTTGCCTCTTTCTGCACTTCTCTTCCCTCTTTCTGCACTTCTCTTTCCTCCTTCTGCACTTCTCTTGCCTCTTTCTGCATTTCTCTTCCCTCTTTTTGTACCTCACTTGCCTCTTTCTGTACTTCTTTTTCCTCTTTCTGCACTTCTCTTGCTTCTTTCTGCACTTCTCTTGGCTCTTTCTGCACTTCTATTTCCTCTTTTTGCACTTCTCTTGCTTCTTTCTGCAACTCTCTTCCCTCTTTCTGCACCTTGCTTGCCTCTTTCTGTACCTCTCTTGCCTCTTTCTGCATCTCACTTGCCTCTTTCTGCACTTCATGTACCTCTTTCTGCACTTCTCCTTCCTCTTTCTGCACTTCTATTGCCTCTTTCTGCACCTCTCTTCCTTCTTTCTGCACTTCTCTTGCCTCTTTCTGTACTACTGTTGCCACTTTCTGTACCTCACTTGCCTCCTTCTGCACTTCTCTTGCCTCTTTCTGCACTTCTCTTGCCTCTTTCTGCACTTCTCTTCCCTCTTTCTGCACTTCACTTGCCTATTTGTGCACCTTACTTGCCTCTTTCTGTACCTCTCTTGCTTCTTTCTGCACCTCAATTGCCTCTTTCTGCACTTCTTTTGCCTCTTTCTGCACTTCTCTTGGCTCTCTCTGCACTTCTCTTGCTTCTTTCTGCACCTCTCTTGCCTCTTTCTGCACCTCACTTGCCTCTTTCTGTACCTCTCTTGCTTCTTTCTGCACCTCACTTGCCTCTTCCTGCAATTCTCTTGCCTCTTTCTGCACTTCTCTTGCCTCTTTCTGCACTTCTCTTGCCTCTTTCTGCAGTTCTCTTGTCTCTTTCTGTACCTCTCCTGCCTCTTTCTGTACCTCACTTGCCTCTTTTTACACTTCTCTTGTTTCTTTCTGCACCTCTCTTGCCTATTTCTGCACCTTACTTGCCTCTTTCTCTACCACTCGTGCCTCTTTCTGCACCTCACTTCCCTCTTTCTGCACTTCTCTTGCCCCTTTCTGCATTTCTCATGCCTCTTTCTGCACTTCTCTTGCCTCTTTCTGCACAAGTCTTGCTTTTTTCTGCACATTTCTTGCCTTTTTGTGCGCATCTCTTGCCTGTTTCTGCATTTCTTTTGCCTCATTCTCCACTTCTCTTGCATGTTTCTGCACTTCTCTTGCCTCTTTCTGCACATTTATTACTCTTTCTGCACCTCTGTTGCTTCTTTCTGCACTTCTCTTGCCTCTTTCTGCACCCCTGTTGCTTCATTCTGCACTTTCCATGCTTCTTTCTGCATCTGTCTTGCTTCTTTTTGCACCCCTGTTGTCTCTTTCTGCACTCGTCTCCCCTTTTCTCTACCTTTCTTGCCTGTTTCTGCATCTCACTTGCCTGTTTCTGCACTTTTCTTGCTTCTTTCTACACCTCTGTTGCTTCTTTCAGCAATTCTGTTGCTTCTTTCTGCAGTTCTCTTGCCTGTTTCTTCACCCCTCTTGCCTCTTTCTACACCCGTCTTCCCTCTTTGTGCAACTCTCTAGCCTCTTTCTATACCTCTCTTCCCCTCTTTGAGCACCTCTCTTGCCTCTTTCTGTAGCTCTGTTGCTTCTTTCTGCACTTCTCTTGACTCTTTCTGCACCCTTTGCGCCTCTTTCAGCACCTCTGTTGCTTCTTTCTGCACTTCTCTTCCTCCTTTCTGCACCCCTCCTGCCTCTTTCTGTACCTCTCTTGCCTCTTTCTGCACCTCTCCTACCTATTTCTGCAACCCTCTTGCCTCTTTTTGCACCTCTGTTGGTTCTTTCTGCACTTCTCTTGCTTCTTTCTGCACATCTCTTGCCTCTTTCTGCACTTCTCTTCCCTCTTTTTGTGCTTTTCTTCCCTCTTTCTGCACTTCTCTTTCCTCTTTTTGCACTTCTATTGCCTCTTTCTGCACTTCTCTTCCTTCTTTCTGCACTTCTCTTGCCTCTTTCTGTACTACTGTTGCCACTTTCTGCACCTCACTTGCCTCCTTCTGCACTTCTCTTGCCTCTTTCTGCACTTCTCTTGCCTCTTTCGGTACTTCTCTTCCCTCTTTCTGCACTTCACTTGCCTATTTGTGCACCTTACTTGCCTCTTTCTGTACCTCTCTTGCCTCTTTCTGCACCTCACTTGCCTCCTTCTGCACTTCTTTTGCCTCTTTCTGCACTTCTCTTGGCTCTCTCTGCACTTCTCTTGCTTCTTTCTGCACCTCTCTTGTCTCTTTCTGCACCTCACTTGCCTCTTTCTGTACCTCTCTTGCCTCTTTCTGCACCTCACTTGCCTCTTCCTGCAATTCTCTTGCCTCTTTCTGCACTTCTCTTGCCTCTTTCTGCACTTCTCTTGCCTCTTTTTGCACTTCTCTTGCCTCTTTCTGCTGTTCTCTTGTCTCTTTCTGCAACTCTCCTGCCTCTTTCTGTACCTCACTTGCCTCTATTTGCACTTCTCTTGTTTCTTTCTGCACCTCTCTTGCCTATTTCTGCACCTTACTTGCCTCTTTCTGCACTTCTCTTGCCCCTTTCTGCATTTCTCG